>JAWNOK010000020.1:11747500-12347500 GCA_035046005.1 Drosophila acutilabella
CAGAATACAGAAAAACAGAAAAACAGAGGCCAGAGAACAGAGTACAGAAAACTGAAAACTAACAACTGAAAATGAGGAACATAAACCCAAATGGCAGCTGTGACAATTTGCATGTTCTGAAATCGATTGTTAATTGGAAATTGTTTACTAGCCGCGGGCTAAAAAGCCTTGATCAAACCAGTTAACTGTCAGCAGTAGCAAAAACAGTTAACGCTTTCAGTGCCCCTTCAAAAACAGTTCCAATTACGCCTATCCAATTTTCATTGGGGTTTCCATTGACACCTGATTAAGATAGTCGTGTATCCAACAACCGAAGTTTGATACAATTTTGAAATTTCGTTTTATTTTAGACTGAAATGACTATTCGTATTCAAAGTCATTGGTTTTGAAATTATTTATAGTAATTCATTGAATCATTCTTAATTGTTTGGCTTTAAATTCCCCATTATTATTTACTGGATATTGTTTTTTTGAAAATATTTTCTTATTACTTTAAATTGAAATATTTTTTTTTTATTTTACTCGAGTAAATGTTATTAATTAATTTAACTGAATGACTTTAATGCAGTCCAATAGGCAATTAGAGGTGTTACAACATAGTAAAGCATAGAAAGTATCACAACTAGTTATCGATCCATTTACATTGTTAACACAACTCGAAACTTTTTGATTTTTGCTGACAAATTCTTCAATTTGTTGCCACTGTGCATTGTTAGCCCAAGTTCTTTACATGGAAAATTCGATTGTTGTTTCTCGTTGTTGTTGGTTGATTCTTGTGCGTGTTGTTATGTTAGTGGTTGGAGTTGGAGTCACTGTTGTTGTTCTTGTTGTTGTGAGCTTTATGAAAACAGTTCTGTAATTATGACACTACGGCTTCGTTCGCTTTGTTGTTGCCCATTGTCCAATGTTGTTCTGATTGTTGTTGCTGTTGCTTTTTGTTTCTAACTTTGCCAATTTGGACATTGCCGGCAGAAGTGACACAAGTTTTAGTTAGCACCGACTTTATTTTTGGGCAACATTGTTTCCAATGCTGTTGTTGTTGTAGTAGTGTAGTAGTTGTTGTTGTTGTCGTCATAGCTATAACGTTTATTAATAAGTTTGACTGCACAATTGTTGTTGCTACGCTGCTGTTGCTACTCAGCTGGAGCTGTTGTTTTTTCTACCTGCCTCACTTCGTAGGTCTAAGGGCCATGACATGGAAATAATATATTATTTTTGGCATGAGTCGCTTGCCAAAAGAGTAAGAAAAAATAGAAAAATATATGAAAATGAAACCCAAATGCGAAGCGCAAAGGAATTAGAGCAAAGTGCACTTTTTGATGACTTTTGATTTGTTTTACGATTTCCCGCTATGAATATTTATTGTCATGCCGTTCATTCGGCCTGTCTTTTGTCCTCTGTCGTCTGTTCTTTGTCGTTTTGTCCTTTGTCAGTCATCAGTCTTTAAAATGCACGAACATCGCTGTCATGGTAACAATAACAACGACACTGACGACAACGACAACGACAAGTACAACAAGCAACAACAAATTGGCACGCAGCAATACTCATACGCCCCGCTGCTCTATAGAAAGTCGCTGAGTCTCTGCGTCTGTCAGTCTGACTGTCTGTCTGGCTGGCTGGCTGCCTGGCTGGCTGGCTGGCAGCAACTTTTTAATTGATGTTTACTTAACGTTCAACATAATTAACTCTGTGGAAATATTTAAAGCATCGTAAATGGGCATTATACGAGCCATTAAATGAATTTGTAAACGCTTCACTTGAACTAGAAGAAGGCATAATGCCTTTGGCTTTCCCTCAAATCATTCCTTTTGCTTTTTATGCATGCCGTGATTGCCATTACTCTCTCCAACTCCTACTCCCACTCTTCCCACTTGCCATACCTATTCCAATTCCAGTGACTGTCTCCATATTTTATTCGCCTGCTCTGTACGCGTATTTGCACTTTAAACAATGCCATAAACGCAGCAAGGCGCGCATTAACACCGTCAAAAAAAAAATAACAGAGAACGGGAAAAAAGAAAACACAGCAGAAAACACAACTCGGTTTGCGGAAGCCACGAGTAGTTCAACATTCAAAATGTTTTCCCATTTTCGGTGACCTTTACGACTCGCAGGGTCGTAAATAACAACAACAGCAGCAGCGACAGCGACAGCAGTTGGCAAAAGCCAAAACGAATTATGACCTCACTTGAGATTGCAAAACAACCAAAAAATAAACAGAAAAAAACAAAACATTGGAAGCAATCGAATGCGAAACACTTCAACTGATATTGCAAAAAGATACATATTTGTATCCAAACAAATTCAGTGCATTGCAATTCACTTAATTTCTTCATTTGACTGCGAACTGTTGTCTTTCTTAGTTATGTTGCTGTATAACTTTTGCAGACATATTTGCACAATTATCACAGCTGCAATTCAAATTGATTTGCAATTGATACTTCTGTGCATATTTTTAATAATTCCCACAAACATCAAAAGATATTCTTCCATATAACAACAAAACATTGTTTGTATTTGATTGCTTGCCGTGCATTCCAAAAATATTTATTTATTTTCCATTCAATCACTTAATTACAAATACACATTTAAGTAATTTAATATTTTTCTTTGCTCTTTTAGTTCATGAATTTGGCTTTAAGGTAGATTTATTTACCATGGCAACTATTGCATCCCATGCTTCACGTTGTGCCTTTAGAATTATTGTGTCTGACACGCACAGTGATATTATTGCACAATGTATCTCATAGATACATTTGTGCGACACGTTCAATCACAGATAGTTGCATTGTCATGTCTTCTAGCTCACCTGCTGCTGTTACTTTGCATGAACTTTGAATTCTCATTATAAGCATTTCAAAAGCAGTAGTAAAGTATGCTGCTAAACCGACTTTGAAAGACCCTGTAAGCACTTTGGAGCCATAAATCAAATTTATATCATACCCATAGCTGCCAGTGGAGATAGATCTAAAAAAATACATTTTCCCTACAAATCACTGCTGTTTTACATACTTCTCATGTTTTTTTTATGAGCAACTCTTTACACCGCCATAAAATTCTTGACTACAGGGTCTACAATGTACATACATTTGTAGCTTATGCCTGCTGGGACTCACGTACTACTCTACTTGTGAATTCCGATTCATATCGACATCGGCACTTTATTACAAAAGTAGCTTCACCTTTACAACACAACTGTGAATCAGAAATGAATGTGTTGCACTCTGATACATCTGTGAGTATCTTCTTTGTTGCAGATAAATAACTCAGCTGGAATTCATACAGACTTCTAGTTCGAACTATTGAAATACTTTCGTTAGCTTTGAGAAACTCAAATGATTTTCCAAACAGATAACAGATATGATGATTTCCTCAATAGGAATGTCTCCATCAGCTGCATGCATAGACGTAATATGTCAATATGACTATGATCTAAGACTGATTTGAAAATTTGTTTGATAGAAATGGAGTGTGGGAATGGGAGTGGGAATGGGTATGAAGAGAAGACGTGATGTTATTAATAAATGCACTTGAGAGCGTTCACTTATTAATTCTTTAGAGCTAAATCAAAAGCCAAAAGTGCAAGAAGGCAACTTGCCACTTGCTCCTCGTACGTGACCAATAGCAAGAAATTCTTTTTATTTACAATGCTGCCCTGTCTGTACCTATATATCAGTCCCTATATCCCGCTGTCCCGCTGTCCCTGCTTCTATATGTCTCTCTGTTGGCTCGTCTTTGGCTGTCTCACATGCTACAATCCTGTTGTCCTGCTGTGCTTCATACTACCATCCTTTGTCGAGTCATTGTAAAGTCAGTGGCCTAAAAACATTATGAAGTTGCTCACTTGATCGTGCAATGTACCTTTTGATTTTGTTGCCCAGCACTTGGCACGTTCCATCACTGTACAGTGAACATTCAGCAGGAATCGAGCAACGTTTTTTCTCTTCTTGTTGTTGTTGTTGTTCTGTTTTCGGGGGTGTGTGATGCATGCAACGCGCCTGCTGTGCAGCAAAAAAGCTACAGGGCAACAGAAATTAGCCCAGCTGTTTGCCGATTCGAGAAATGGGCAAGAGCTGAGGGCAGCATAGTTTCGCAGTCTCTCAGTCTATCATTCAGGCAGTATTGCAGTCCGTCACTCCGTCAGTCTGTCAGTCCATCAATCTATCCATTTGCCGCTCTGTCTGCTTGTTGTGAACTGGCATTGATGGTTTCCACTGATGATGTGTGAAAAGTTTATTTGGCCAGTAAACATCATGAAATGCTATCAAAATATACAAATGCCCAAAAGCTAAATAAATGCAAAAGTAACAGCAACAACAACAACAGTTTCTATTCTGACATGCGGAACGGCATCAAGAGTCAAATGGAGCAACTGCATCAACATCATCAATCGAAGGCAACCACAGCAAAAGCATCCGATACACAGCCTATTAAATGACCAGATGCATTGCCAACAAAAACAACAAAAGCAACAGCAACAACTGGAATACAAAATACAACTGCATCTGCATCTGCATCAGCATCGGCAGCAAATGCATTTAGCAAATGCAAATCAACTCTATAGACTCTTGTGGCCTGAAAATCAACCCAGTTCTGAAACTAACAATCTGAAAAACTCAATTCAACAAAAGCTTTAACAAACTGCCAAAATGACCTGGCACTTTGGAAAATTCACTAACAAATCGAATTTTGTTTTGATTTTAGGCCAAACTATTTGTATTCTCAACTGAAATACTCTCATTCCCACAGACTAAAACATGGTTTTAATCCCATGTAGAGCTAGAAAATGTTTTCACTTAAATTGTGTTTGCCGTGCACTTGAAAATCTGTGTATTTTGTCTGCACTCTGAAGACTGCAACTTAACAGTGGAATAAAACTATTCCAAATATGTGACTGCTTTGAATATTTACTTTAAATAAATATTAATTAAATGTTTTTTTACTCACTAAGTTCTCATTACTGTTTAGATTTGTAGTGAGTATTTAATAAATTTACATATTATTAAATTGTATATAAATTTAAAATTCCTTTATCTATTTTATGTAATTATAATATATATTAATTTGCATTATATTTTGTGTATATCTGTGTTTACCCTTTGAGCTCTCGTTTTTCACCTTTGGAATGTTTTTGGTATTACAATTTCATTATTTTTTTTACCTGTAAGTTATTTTAAATTGTTGAACAAATCAGATAAAATATGTTAATTAACTGGTATTTAATTTTCTTACGAACCACTTGCATTTTTATTACATATTTCAAATATTTATTTTAAAATGTTTTCTCTTAAAAATAACTAAAATTTATGAAAAAATATTCAATTTACTGCTAATTAAGTAGCATTAAAATGCAACACTTACTTAACAATCATGAAATGAGTGTTGGTATTTCATTTAATTTATTTATTAATGCAACAAATTTACGCATATGATTATAATATTTAAGTTAAACTTGTTTAAAAGTTCAATGGCCACTCGGCAAACAATTTGTTGATTTATTTACATGCACTGTAAGCAAACACAACCAAATAGCGGCACACAAGAGTACACACACACACAAACACACACACACACAGGCTCACACTGGGAGTGTGGGAAACAAAATGGCGGCGAAATGAGCGGAACATCTGGTTATATTCATTTTGGAGTCGTCCCCATTGCTCATTAATTTAAAACTTTTGTATGTGATTTGATGAAATGAATGTGAATGCGAATGCGAACACCATACGAATGTTTTGTGCAATGTTCTGTTGAATTTATTTAAGTATTTTAATAAATAATCTGAGCAACTGCAGCAAATGGCAAATGAATTAGTTTACATCCCCTCGCAGTTTGGCTGCAACTTTTATGACTAATAAATATGTGTGTATACGATATGGCAAATTACACAAATAAAACGTTTATGTGTGCTCCACAAAGCAGTTCTGGTACTCAGACTCACACTTGGACTCGCATTCATACTTATGCTCGACTTGTACATGTAATAAATATAATAACTTATTTTTTATGTCCTGCTTTCGTTTCGCTTTAATCGCCTCAAACAAAATGACATTTTTCCTGTATTTATGCGGGAGTGTTCGTGTGTGTTTGTGTGTGATTTTTAGCCTATTGGCAACGCTTTCAGCCTGATCACTTTAAGACCAAATTCCGCTTACAGCATTTTGTGTTTTACGCATTAAAGACTGACCTGCCTCGAGCTGTACTGCCTGAGGCGTACAACGGGGCGTATACTTTATCGCTCGTTGTTATCGCCTGTTCGCTTTTTAAGGCACATTCCACAAGCTTGTCGAAACTGTCGCATTTATATCATTTGGGAATCAGCAGATTTTCTATTCAGCTTCAAGCAAAAATTTGATTTATTTTGATTTAGTTACAATTTTTTCTCACACAATTTTAATTAACTTTTTAGCTAGCTATATATGTATGTATGGGAGTGTGTATGTGTGTGTGTTTGTGTGTTTGTGTATTAAGAGGGGTAGTGCATATTACGATACAGCTGCTGCTTTGCTATTTATTTATTTATTAAATTTTGTACAATTTTATGAGGGCATCTCGTTCAGCCATTTTTTTCGCTGTGGCATTTTGTAAAGGCATTTTTAATTATTTAGCTTGTGCAAATAAATCCGGAAAATGTGTGTGAGGTTGAGTGTAACTGTGTGTGTGTGTGTGTTTACACACATAAACTTGATGCAACACACACACACACACACACACATAGTAAGTAAACCTTAAACAAACACAGACACAGACAGTGAGAAGAGATACCAAAACACTCACAAGCTTATTAAATATAAATCACATTTTGCTGGTACTCGCAGTTCTCATCCACACACTCTTTTCACTCTTAGTCGCTCCCTCAATCACAACCACAACTACAGAGCATTAGCAACAACAAGTACAACTGAAACAACAGTAGCATCCCACGCACTTGATGTCGTCACCAGGCAATCAACAGCCCACAAATATTCCACACTTTCCCATGCATATGACACCATTTGCATTTTCCTCCACGTTTTTCATTGGATTTTCTACACTTTTTTTAATTGAATTTTGTGTTTGATTGGCTACAGGGTGACCATATTTCATACACATACATAAGCGCACTTGTAACTGTTTTAATTTTTCAATACATTGACTTTTTTCTCTCATCTTTTATTCCAATTCGCTTTCAGCGTTGCTACGTATACGTAATGTGTATGCACTTGATTGAAGCTTGAACTCCATAAATCATGCCAAGTGGATAGCAAACTTAAACATATACATATATGAATACTGCAAAATATATAAGTTCATTTATTTATTAAATAAATTGTGCAATTCGCTGCATGAACACAACAAATCTGAACTTCTGTGGGCGGAAAATTGAAATTTTTTTAAACTTAATTTCAAAAAAAGTTGCTGTTTATTTTAAATTCAACAAGCAAATTTTATATACACTACAAGCAGCCATTTTTATTCATATACTCCTAAGGCAATGTGTTTTTATTGTTCTGAGCGTAGGGACTCTGGCAAAAAACTAAGACCAGAATGGTACGAAAATTGTCAGAGCAACATAAAGAACAACATATTCCTATGAGCTGAGGTAAAGTTTTTAATTTGAGCACTTTAATGCATTTTTTTAGTGACGATGAATATTTCATACACTTTTTTAAGGAATGCAGATTTATTATTTTAAAGAATAATTAAAGAAAGAGAACAATGCCTCAAGCTAAAAATAAGAATGAATACAATTATGATGTACTCCAATTTATCTTAACAAATATATTAATTTAAGAAATAACTAAATTTTGCGTAAGTATTTGACATACATATATTCTAAATTTATCAGCCTTAAACTTAAGTATAAATATGTTCCTGTCTTGCCTTCGATAGTAAGTCAGAACTAAGTTGTTCTTGTTAGTAAGCCAGCTTTTATTTCTAAGGCTTTGTACCAATAGTTTAGTTTAACTTAAATTAAATTAATATTTGTTGAATTTTATTCTAATTTATGTAACTTGAAGTTTAATACAAATTCGTAGCGTTCGCAGGGTCTTTCAGTGCTCCAGTCAGTGCCACTTGTGGGCTTAAACTAACCGCAACCTTCGTTAAGTTGATCGTGCTAAGTTTGGGTCTTGTCGCGTTCTCACCTTGCCCAAAGTTCAGTGAGTGTATCATGAGTTGTGGAAAGTGAAAAAGGTGGAAAAGGTGCAAACAGTAGGATGGGTATAGGGGGCGGGGTAGATGGAGGCTGAAGGCATTCACTAAAAAGACAGCGCCCAGGCTGACAGGTGGAAAAAGGTCTCGCGTACATGACACGGCACAGCCAGCAAGCTGTTATAGTGTGTCCACCTTGTAGCCTGACTGCCACACCCCCCTTTCACTGCCCACCCACCTAATAGCTACAGCTCAGTGGGTTTTTTTCTTCTTCTTTTTACCGTTTATTTTTTGTTTTTTGTTGGGTGAATGTGGCGCGTTTGTCCATGTTCATTACTGCGGTTAATTTGTTTGTTCAGCTCGCTGGCTGGCTGCCTGGCTGCCTGGCTGTGTTTTTTGGGGTTCACTGTACCTACAGCGAAATTTTTGCACTCACTTGAATTTTCTGTGTGTTATGTTTTTTAATAAGCTTCGCTGCGGACAGGTGCAAAAAGTAGAAGTAAAAAGAGTGTTGGACACGGTCCGGGGGATGAACTCGACAAAACGGGATGTCAAGGCGGTTTATGTGGACGGGGGGGGGGAAGCACAGGCAATCATCTGCTGGCACGTTGTTGACATCAAAATAATGACTGTAGGTCTGGGGATTGGGCAAGTGGAGGTGGATGAGAATGTGACGTTGGAGGTGGATTGTGGCCCAAAAAAGCCACTGTTACAACAAACGCGTTTTGTGGTGGCGGCATAAGCAAACATATGCAAAAGATATTCAACACACACACCAACACACACACACACACATACAAGTGGCACATAAAACAGGAGGCAAGCAGTTTGGTTCACTCATCAGTTGCCTTCATCTTGCTGAACAGCCCACAACATGCCTCATTATCATCATAATCATCATCATCATCATCATCATCATTATTACACGCTCTCCCAATGTTGTTCCTGTTGCTGCTGTTGTTGTTGTTGTTAATTACAAAAAAAATGCAAAAGCACGAAAACGCTGCTGTTTACCAAATTAAATGCTACTAATTGGACGAGTTTAGCGGCGCTCAAGTGTATGCTCTGCGACTGTTGAGTTGCTTAGAGCCCCCGCCAGTACGGCTGGCACAACAGAGACAGCAATAGCAGCGACAGCAGGCTGTGCGAGCGAGACAGTGTTACAAATAGGTTGAACGAGAGGGGAATGCGTGCAAGGCGGCATGGAGGCGTGGTAAAGTATCATAATGTCATGGAATTTTTAATGAAAGAAGTTATTAGTATGTATCTTCGTCGTTAGCATAAAAAATGAAAGTCGCTTCGAAACATTTGAATATTTGAGTCACGCTTAGCAGTAAATGTCAAAAGCAGAGTTTTAAAACCAAATTCCATCTATGTTGGCGGGAAAGAAATATACAAAAGTAAGTAACGCTAAGTAAGCGCATTAAAACTTATAAAAATTATTTACATTTAAGCCAATACGACAGTATAAGCTGACAATAGTTAAAAAAATTTGAATGTAAAATAAAAACTAAAGCAAACTATAAAAAAAAACATTTTTTTAGCACAGTATAAACTTAAAATTAAAATCAGAACCGTTAGCATAATATAAATATTTTTTTTAATTTTAATATATGATTAAGAAATTTAAAGTGAGCAAAAGTGTTAATTTATTTATTAATTAGTTCTGGATGTATAAATATTTAATAAGTACATTTTTTTATCGGTGTTAGAATAGTATTTATTTATATGAAAAAGCATTTAACAATTTTAATCGGATAAAAGTTTTGTTTGTTTTTAGTTTATAAAAAATCCATTTAATGCATTTAAATTAATTTGAAATTTAAATACATTCGATTTTAATTTCGTCAAAGCAATGACCAACTCGTTGTTAACAAATTTAATATTCACAACACAACTTACATTGCATTCAAGGACTCAGTTGGCAAGTCTGCATAATAAACAGTGCGATAAGTAGTTGGCAACATTTATTCACAAATATTGCCCTAATTAAGGCAAACAATTGTTATTTATCTTTATCCCTCGCTCGGCATTACTGTCTGTCTAGCGTAATCGTGGTCATGATAGCTCTGAATTCTCATAATGAAGATAAATTCTGCTGATTCATGCAACATTTTGTGCACACAAACTGGACGCTGTTTATATATTATATGGAATTTAATGAAATTCAATTAAATGTGACTGAATGATTTGCTGTAATCAACAACGGTACGATAACTGGTCAATCGATGTGCTGTCTTTTGACACAGAAATACGTAGCATACTTTTCAGCGTTGCAGGCAGTTTGACACAGCAGGCAAATGTGGTTTGGTCAATACCAGAACAAATTCAAAGTTAAAAACAAAGAAGAGTGGAAAATGTGACAGGTGGGCGATCAGTAAGGAAGGGAGAGGAGGTGGGGAAGGAAGTGAAGTAACCGGAAGTTGAAGAAAGCTTTGGTTTCAGCTGAGGCTTCTGTGGCTGTCAGCAAACAAAATGGCGTGCACATGTAAACATTTAAATCTGTTTGCAAATTATGCATGGCAGCCACAAAAGCGGACACTGGACACAAAATGAAATGTGAACAGCGCAAAAAGCGCAAAAAAAAAGCACAACAGGAATCTGGCTAAGCTCCCGACTGAGAAATACTTGTTAAAAAAACTAAGGAATTCAGTGGATGTACAAAAATATGCATGGAATTAGCGTTGAGTAATTTAAGGGATTATTAAAATAACTAAAGGAAATCAGAGCTTTGCTTTGGTAACTTAGTAATACTTTATTACAGCTCTAAAATGAGTTTAATACAGCCTAAGTAACGGGTATTAAAAGCAGTGACATAGACTGAGGCGTGTGGCCCAAAGCACACAACAGATTGCCCACATATTGAGCAAGTCCAAAGCCGGACATGAGAAGCACAGAGCGAGGAGACTCAGACTCCAAGTTTGACTCCAACATTGACTCCCACTTGAGCTTGGACAGCGAGTGATACTGCAATGGCCACACGGGCACGTCACCAACACGGATGTGGACACAGACAGCAACAGCAACAACAACGACGCCGAGAACGAGAACGACACTGACTAATAAACTCGACTTGCTGGCATAAAAATATCCATGCAAATTAATTAAATATTTACAGTTTACTAACATAAGCAGCCCCACCGACTTCCCCCACTTCCAGCAGCAGCAGCTTCAAAGCGTTGATGGCCAGGCAAAGAACAGAGAGAGGGAGGGAAGAGCGACTGGGAGTGAGTGCAAGTGCGAGACGTGCGAAAAGAGGAAATTCCAACATGCCACACGCTTGCGAGAGCAAAGCCAAAGCCAAAGCCAAAGGCAAAGTCAAGTAAGCTTTGCGCTGAATTGCAAAAATATGCAAAGGTAAGCGCCAACAACAGCGTATGAGAGTAGAAATGAATGCCTGACTGCTTCGGTGGTTTCGGTGTGTTTCAGTCTAGCTGACTGGGTGGTACTGAGGTGTTTGGCTGGCTGCTTACTACACAGCTACTTGGGTGCAGGGGAAACTTCCTGATTACCCAGCCAGCAGGAGCTTGTCTGATTGAAGTGCGAAAGCCGCGACAACTACACTGAAACAAATTTTACATTAAGTATACGCTCAGTAGTCTATCTTCAGAGTCTTCATTTCTAAACTTATTTTGAACAGTGTACGAAAACAACTTGCTAGGAAGTAAAACCGACTCGAATCCAGTTGGAACATCACAACTCCAATCCCAGAGTCCGGTTGGCTGCCAGCTAAGCGCATAGTTGAGCCGCTTGCCTCAGAAGCTCCCACACTCAACACCTCTCTACTCCATGCCCTCTGAGCGCCAAATGAAATTAGTGTTAAGCTACCTGCCGTCTACTGCCGGATCGTCTTAGTCTTCTCGGGCAGTTGCCCAAATGAAACTGACAACAAACAGCAAACAAAATATAAATAAACTTTTATGTTTGTAATCAAATTTTTGCTACGCTGCTGACGCTAAGCGTAATAAATTTAAATCAATTCCAAGTCTGCCTGCGGTGCAAAATGATGCCAAACCAATCGTTGCATGCAGCGGCTGATTTTCGATTAAAATATTCATAAAGACTCACTCTGCTTTAAATCTAAATTAACTTCAACGCCAAAACTTAATTAAATATTTATTTTATTTATTTATTGACAGATTATTAACAGTTGACACAACAAATTAAATTAGTGTAGAAGTTAAACTATGCAAATTATAAAATTTTAAAGTGTTTGCATAAGTAAATATATTAAATGCGGTGTAATAAATAGCTCAAAACTTAAATAAATAAAATTAGAGCTTAATAATCAACCAGTCACTGTAATTTCTGTATTTATTTTCAGCTAGAAATTAATTGTTTTTAAGCTTAATTCAAAATTTTACTTTAGTTGTTTAAAGAAGTTTATTTATTTATTTATTTTTCCCAATTTTGTTACCAATTTATTCCTGTTTTCCTAACCTTTTTATATGTTTCTTTATATTAAACCCTATGAACCAAATGTCCCCGCACTTGAATAAATTTAAGAGACTTGTTCGTATACTCTGCTTCTTTATGGTTTGTTGGATTGCAATTAAGTAAGCTTTTGTTCAACTTTATATATATATAACAAACTTTATCTGCACTAAAAGCAAATAGAGAATAGTTTTGCGCATGGAATTCAAAACAAACGAAGGCAACTTTAAAGACAAGCGTAATATTTTAACTATTTGGAGTTCCCTTGATATCGAGTTAACAAAAAGAATGAAAACCGTCAAATACTCATACGCCCCGTTGAACCTCTAAGGACACACAGCTGATTCCTTGGAGTTGAAATGCGTGGTTCAAGGCAGTAATCGCCTATCGACTATTATCCACATTATTCACATGTCATGCCCCCTTTTTGCCCTCCTTTTTGCTTTTCCCTTTGGGGAGTTGCTAAATTGTTGCACTTGTGAATGCCGAAAAATAAATAAAAAGCGTAACGAAATGAAACCAAACTCGAAATGCCAAAGTAAAATACCAACTGCAAAAGTACAGAAGAAGTACAGCACAATGAATGGGACTCTATTCCCCAAGACAGAGGGCGCAAGAGAGAGAGAGAGAGAGAGAGAGAGTGCGGAAATGGTGGCCCTGCAGGCCCAACTTTTAATGGCAAGAGCAAAGAGACAAGCGTGTGCATGAAACACATGTCCTGGCTGCGGGCTGTGGGCTGTGTGTGGCACAGTAGGGGCAGGGGCAGGGGCAGGGGGCGTGGCAGCACACTTAAGTGCATGTTACCCAACAATTTACTAGCGTAAGTTGGAAAATTTGAATTGGCCGCAGCAGAGCACCGAGAAAGTCAGGCGAATGAAATGAGCAGATGAAATAGACAGAAAATAAAAATAAATAAAAAACTAAATGAAGAAAAGAAACGGAAATGAAACGAAACGAAACAAAATGAAATGAAATGAGGAAGTAACAGCACAAAATAAAAAAAAAAGATGGATGAATTAAAAAGCAAGACAGTTGTCTTGGAAAAGTTAAAGAAACGCCACAAGAAGTTGAAATGAAGATTTATTTGCCTATTTGCTTATTTATCTTTTGAGAAGAGACACAACGCCATTTTATGAGCTGCTTGAAAACTTGAAACTTTGCTAGCAACTTTGTGGCAGGACACGCGAAAGGATAAAGTGTTCTGGCAGCGGCAGAGGCTGAGAAATAATGCTAAGTACCGTAAACTTAAACGGTGAATCTCTTTTCCCGCTCACTGCTCACTGCTTCCTGCTGCCTTCCTTGCTACTTGCTCAACTGCCCCTAAATCCACTGTACGATGGGATGACAGTTTAATATTCTGACCAAAATAAATATATTTGATGGTTTTTTTTAAGGATTTAAACACTTTAAGTACCAAAAATATCTTTTTTCTAATCTTTTCAAAGCATAGTTTTTATAAACAATTTTAATATTTTCTAAATTTCTTTTTGATTTTCTGATACGAATAAGTTTTTTTCAATGCTTTCAAAGATCAAAATTTCCCGCTACGCAGCTTAGTATTTATTTATTTTATGTATAGAAATTGTGTTTGCTTTCCCATCGTCCACGGCGGACACTCAGCAGCGTCCTGCGTGCTCAGCTTCTGGGTGGGTAACTTTTTGTAAGTAGTTAGCACAAATTTTACATGTCACACACACACCCACACACACACACACTCACACACTCCCACACACTCAGTATTTCTAAGGCATTTATCCCTGTCTAAGCGGTAAAAGTTTCGTTTTTTTTGTTGTTGCCATAATTTTGTTGCTGTCTGTGTCCTCTTGGCCTAAACAGGATACATCCTGTGTAGCGTTGCAGCAAGTGCACCACACACAAACTGCTTCCAGTTAATGGGCAATTTAATTATACGGAAATCACACAAATTCATCTAATTAGTTTGGCCTTTTAATTGCCAGGACACTTGAGCTGCCGGTGCACTTCAAGCTACAAAAAGGCTAAATGATAAATATGTTGTGCTAAACTGTTTGGGACAGCCACAAAGTATGTCACAGGACATAAAAAATAAACAGGTAACAGGAAAAATGGAAATTCTTTTGATGCAGCTCTCTTCACTAATAGAATTAATTATAGCTTAATTAAAAATAAATAAGGAAATATTCTATAAACAGAGGAAAGTGCAATAGAGTTTTTAATGCATTTTGAGTGTTTTTCTATTACTAAATTCATTAAATTCAGACTGAGTGACTAAAGTATAAGCAGAAGACAGACCTCTGCTGAAGTTAGTTAAAAATCGTGTTAACAAATCTTTTGGCATTTCAAGTATTGTTTAAAATAGCTAATTAGGTTTTTGTCTTTGAATGAATCTGAATTTATTGAGTCACTTGGAAAATTTAACGCAGTTCTAGTGGCCATATTAATATTTGCAATTGTACAAGCTATAAAAAACTAATTTAAGCAATAAAACCAAATCTCATAAATAATAAGAAACTTTATTTACTTTTGGGCTTATATTCAAATTGAGCATTTTAACTAGTGGAGTTTGAGTTTGAGGATTCGATATAAAATGTGATTTAGAGTCAGCAATTTGTATGCTGAAAAAGTTAATAGAGTAGAGATCTAAATAAATATATATTTACTATAATGTTATGTGTTGTTTAAGTATATGTTTAGCTAATACATTGTATATATTGCAAATGCTGAAATGTAGGACATAAGTTTATGAGCCAAAAGGCATTTAATGCTCGCCAAAGCCATCAAATTGGGGAATACGACTCTCAAGAAGTGAAGTGGAGGGGAGGGTAGGGAAGTGGAGTGGAGTGGCGTGGATAAAGTAAAGTGAAGCACTCGACATTAACTGCTAAAGGAAAAGACAGCGAATGGAAGTTAAACACTTTTCCATTTGATGTGCGTTAAGTAAAAGGTGCTTTTAATATTTTAGGCATACCCACACACACACACACACACACACTCATACACTCATACACACGTACACACATACTGAATGTAAAAGCCATGGCACGAATGCAGAGATGTATCTCAAACTTAAAAGTCCTGAATGATGCCCAGCTAAGGTTAGTTAAAAGTTTAGGTATTTGCCACTCAACGTGCCAAATTTCACGCCACTTGAAGTAAATGCGGAGCAGACAAGAGAACAGCTAAACTGGTTGCTGGTTGCTGGTGGCAGCCACCTGCCACCTGCCACCTGCCATATAAAATATATACCATATGCTGCCAGGTGCCATAAGGTGCCACCTGATGTCTGCCTTGACGGACGTTTTAATCCTTTTGCATTTCGCGTGCAGCGTAAAAAGCATCGTTAAATAAACATGAGAATATGAATGTATGATTGCGTTTCAGTCAGAGCAGCTAACACACACACAGACACACACACACATCAGCAACCATCAACCATCAAGCAAGCCCAACAACTTCTGCCCGAAAAGATTCTCAAAATTAACGGTCATAAACTTTATGCCTGAAACTACCTACAAAAACGAAACTTCATTCGCATTATTCTTTCAAACACTGAGAAAAATAGAACAACACATTCAAAACAAACAAATAGAAATACAAATAAAAAATTATGGACAAATTATTATTTAGTTATTTTTTACTAGAATTTTGATCAATTTTATTTAATCGACTTAAAATTATTGGACAAAAATATAAAAGATGTTTGGTGTTCTTCGCGACTATTTTCCAACAAAATTCAAAAGCTTAAACTAATTTAAATTTCCATTTCAATAAAATACATTAACATAGATAGTTTTTGCTCAGTGTACGTGTCGACTTCTTTTTAATTTGCATCAAGTCTTTTCTGTACTTAAGAACTCGACAGAGACGCGATGTTGGCTTCACTGGAGATTGAACAATATAGTGATAAAGAAGGAAAAAGAAGAGGAAATGAAGACTTGCCTCCTTAGAGGAGACGGAGCAGAGAAAGAAGAAAAAGTGGAGGGAAAAAGCAAAGCAAAACTTTAATTCGCTAATCAATTAAATCGCCAACTCAACTTTGAAGTTGCCTTCCTTAATAGTTATTTTTATAAATTTTTTCTTTTTTTTAGACCCCGTACTCTTTAAAAAAGAGTATAGGGGTCTATTAAGTTTGTCAGAAGCGAGATGTGCGTAACAGGCAGAAGGAGGCGTGGCCGACCCCATAAAGTATATATATTCTTGATCAGCATCAACAGCCGAGTCGATATAGCAATGTCCGTCTGTCCGTCTGTCTGTCTGTCTGTCTGTCCGTCCGTCTGTATGAACACCTGGATCTTTTAAACTACAAAAGCTAGAGACACCAAATTTGGAATGAAAGTCCGTTTATGATGTACGCAGATCAAGTTTATTTTAAATTGTTGCCACGCCCCCTACCGCCCCCGCAATGAGCAAAAAACCAGACACACTTCGAAAAAATTTGTGTTTTATGCGAATATCTCAGTAACTGTAGCACTTAGGAGCACAAATTTTGGTATACAAGTTCTTAGAGACAGCCTTAGTATAATGTCATTCAAAATTTTGAGCTGCCACGCCCCCTTTTCTCATAGGAACTAAAACACTCTCCAATTTCAATGCCTTTCTGCAGGCATTAAATCAAATAGTACAGTGTTGTAATTTAACATACGCTTAGAGACTTACTATTTCTAACTTTCGTGAAAGTGGCATCAAAATCCTATGTCAAACAAGAGAGAAATTTCGGTTCAAAGTGCATGTTATTTTACTGCAAAATCACTGCATGCGCGCAACACATTCAAACAAACACAGAAACATACAAACATATGTTCGAACGTTTTCTCTACCTGCTTTGGCGGCAGCGCTATGCATACACACATATGTATGAGCACACATACATATTTGCAAATAATCGGAAGAATGATAGAAGAGGGTCGTGGTGCAACTGGTAGAGTTGCGGCGCAATATGGAACCTTCGTATGGATCGCGGGTTCGAATGCTGACAATGACGATTGTTAATTTATTTACTTTTTAATTTTAATTCAAAATGTAAATATTTCATTTTAATTTTTTAAATTTCATTTTAAAATTTTAATTTTAAGAAAATGGGCACTACTATGGGAGTACGGGGTCTTTTACAGTCGGCTCGATCGACTGTAGCCTTTCTTACTTGTTCTCATTTTTATTTCCGTTTCTATGCATTTTAATGTTTACTTTTAATAAGCAAACGCCAAAGTCGTAAATAAATTGCTAAATTGATTTATGCTTCAACATTTTTTCCGCTTTTTTACTTCAGCTGTAGTCGCTGTAGGAGTGAAATCAGCATATTTCTATTTATCATCAGTAGAGGCAGCATAGGGAGCATAAATCGCCGCTTGAGGTTCTCAATTTATGCAGCACGCATCGTGGTTTCGACTTGAGCTAAGAACAGACACATTATCTAACCTCAAGTGCGGCACGAAGAGGAGTCTATTCAGCGAAAGCAATTGATGGAAGTTGTGGTATTGAGACCACTACAAGGATCGACCTGAAGATGCTCTACAAACAGATGTTTAAAGTGGAAACATTTAAAAGTTTAAATTGATTTAATTTTAAATGCTATTAAATATTGAGTTATGAGAACTTATATGTCTTCCAGCACTTATTCTCTTAGTTCCCATAAATTAATTGTGCACTTTATTATTATAAACAATTTCTATTTAAGAATTTGTAGGACTTTCAACTTAAGTTAACTAATAATTTCATTAAGATTTTAAACATTTACTTAAGATTCTTTTACTTAATTTGGAATTTAATAATAATAAATGTTACTCCAGTTTAAAATACAAGAACTTGATATATTTTTCTCTGCATAAGAGTTTGAATTGTTTGTTAAACTCTTTTATTTTATTTAATTTTCTTTTCAAACCAAATTCAAGGCTTTAAATTTTCGTGTTCGTGCATAAATAATTTTACTTGAGCATTAAATAGTTTTTATTATGTTTACTCAGATCAATCGTTGCTGTGAGCAATTGCATCATTATCCTAAGCATCTGTTAGTTCTGCTCTCTCCCTTTACGCCCTCTCCCTCTTTCCCTCCCCCTCTTTTTATCTCTTATCCACTCTCTCCTTTCGCTGTCTTTTCTTTTGCTTTATTTGCTGTGTATAAAATAAATGGAAGAGAACAGTATCCAAAAAAAAAGAAGAAATAAAATAATGATAGAGGGGCTGACCGGGAACTAAGTCTTACTTCATGCATACCCTTGGGGGGCGTCCCATCTTTGTCGCCTAACTACTTTGTCTCTGCCTGTGTTCTGCTTTCTCTACTTCTACTACTCTTACTCTTTACATCTCAGATAAATACTATCCAGTGTGTGTGTGTGTGTATTTCTTAGCTTATTTATGGTCTACGACTTTGAAGCTGAAATTTCAGAGGAGCAAACTGTGTGCTCGGTTTGGTGCTATATTAAATCGCAGGCCATAGTTTTTAATAAAATGCCTGCGTTTCAAGGAAACTGCTGCTTACTATACCTCTGTTCCTGTCCCTTTTCCCATCCCTTTTGCACACCCACTCCCACTCCCACTCCCATTGGCATTGCCATTTTCTTTTGCTTTTCCTATTTCTCTTTTCTTTTGTGAAATTTATGTACTTGGGGGTAAGTTCGTAATAGTTTTTAACTTAAATGGGTGCAGGACGTGTGGAAGGACAGGCAATGGCATTTGGCGGACGGAAACCAAAAATTCGGCGCATACCTTCAACTGTTCTTAGCCAAGTTAGCACAAAATGTAGGCGATGTCTGGCGTCTAGGCGGCGGCATCGACGCCGGCAAAAGACGTTTGTGTTTTTCGGCTCCTTTATGGTGTTGTCTTGTTGTAGGCCAGGCTACAATCTTACCAATTTTCCTCATCTTCTTTTTAGCCCCCCATTCACCCAACTGCTCACATTTTGAGGCTGAAACTCGAGCTCATAGCTCTACTGTGTGATGTCTTATTTTATCTATGCTGTCGCGCTGTCTTCGTGTGGAGTTTTGGTCCTCGTAGTCCTCGACTTGGCTTGAGACGGCCGATATTTTATTTTTATTTGAAAAAATCAATTTATGGGTTCTTTGGCAATAAACGATTTCTCTTTTAGTTGCCTTCTTCTTTTCTTTATGGCCGCATATCTTTGTAATATTTTCTATCATTGTCATCGCTTGAGTTGTGCCCCCCAGCTGTATTCCTGCCCCGCCCACTGCCCACAGCCCAACGCCCATCGCCTAAAGAAGTCGCGTGGCGTGTTGGCGACGTCATCCTCGTATTTGTATTGTTAGCTGCCCCGCCCACTAGCTACCAATTTGGCCAACCGCACGCCCATTATTCATTGTCCTCTGTGGTCTTGGTCCATTTCATCTTTTTCCATGTCCCACACACACATGAGTGTGTGTGTGTGTGCATGTGTGTGTGAAATATGTCATGGCTCAATAATGCTGTGATAATAATGGCCGCAAAGAATTTTTGCCTAACACAGCTCGATGCAAGCCATAAACCGTAGTAAACCAAACCAAACCAGACCCAAAGCAAAAGGGTCAAAAGCTGCAACTTCCCGATATGCCAGGGGATGTGACCTGAACACCCACACCAAACCCTTCACCCCTGCCCCCCACTAGACATGAAAATATATGCGAATAACCATTGCATATGTGAGCACTCGTGTTGCATTGATATTGCGCAACAGGGCGTATGATTGATGCGAAGGCGTTCTACCATTTACTCTCTGCTCTTAAAGCACTACACTCAATGCTTTGGACCTTAAGATGGAATACTTTAAGCTCTCTAAAACTGATCTGCCAAACAAAGCAATTAAATCAAAATTAGGCAACTACTGTATCCCTGTGCATATCAGTTTTAACCACATTTGATTGATATAATAGTCAACTAAATGACCAAGTAGAGGCAGGCAGCTCATTAGCTATGTATCAGACAATCGTTGCTTAAGTGTTTCTCGGTATTATAAGTAATAAGAGTTAAAATCAGGTCAACATATTAAAATATTTCCAACTAAAACTAACTCTGAGTTAATTGAGCTGCAATCGATTACAGATGGCAGAACTGTCAGTGTTTAAAAACGACAAAATGTGAGAGAAAATAAAAGTACAAACACAAATGTGCCACAAAATACTTGATTATTCGCTTATAAAATTGCAAAATAGAAAAAGGCAGTGCAATAAAATTAAAAATGAGAAAAGACAAGAAGGAGAGAGGAGGGGAGGGTTGTAAAGACGGGTGGTACATGCATTTTGTTGGGTTCCCTACAGCAAACCAGCCATAAAGTAAAGTTTTTTCCACTTTTTGCCATTCACAATAAATAAAGCTGTTTTATTATTGTATTTTCAGCTGAAATGAATGAATAAATTTCGTCTGGCCAAACAAAAAGTTAACAAACCTACCCACACACACACACACACACACGCACACCCGCACACTATCACACACAAAGCAAAACGTTTGACAAGTTCATAAATTATCGACTATGAAAGTAAAAAAAAATAAAGGTCCTAAGAAAAAATATGCAAGTGATTGTTAAATTTTATTGAATGCCATTTGTGAGCACAAATAAAGTCGATCGAAATACTTTAAATTGTATTAAACACCCTATAAAATGGGCGTGGTCATATTTCCTCGCTCATATGCCAGCCACAGGCAAAGGAACCACTGTAAAATATATAAATGTTGCTCGACTTTACAAATATCGCAAATAAAATCAAATATAAAAAACAAAATTCTTGTATATGGCACATAAAGAACCAAAAGAAATTGCTGCAAAAAGTGCCCAAAATGTGGGAAAGAATTCGGCTCTCACAGCCACCATGAAATGCGAATACAATGAAAGGCAGGCACTGGAACTATCAACAATATAATAAAACTATATCGAAATTCACAAGAGTAGCACACACTGACAGATACGTAACGAACAGGGCTTAAAAATGGGCTTAAATTGGGAGAGTTTTATAGAGAAATATTGTTAGTGAGTATGACAGAGTTTAACTTGCTGTACTGGTTGAAAAAGTTTCCAATTTAAAGCTTCAATAAAGGAGAAAAACTTAACTACTTCTAACTCTCCTACTTAGCTATCTATCTATTTATCTATCTATCTATCCATGGTAACTATCTATGGTATCTATTAATCAATCTATCTATCTATCTATCTATCTATCTATCTATCTATTTATCTATCATCTATCTATCTATCTATCTATCTATCTATATATCTATTTATCTATCTATTTATCTATCTATCTATCTATCTATCTACCTATCTATTTACCTATCTATCTTTAGTTCCTTCCTACCCCTCCAATCACTAAACGCTTTGTCTGCTTTCATCATGTTTTGCAATCTTTTGAATGGTCGACAGACATTACTCATTTATTCAATTCCCATTTCAACACTTGGATTTCTATTATTCATGCAAAACAAAAAAAAAAATAATAATAATAGAAAACAGAAAGAAAAACACAAATAAAATCACAAATGAAGAAAAGGAAGCTTGATGCTTATATTAAAAGTCTGACGATTGGGCATATGTTTGTTTCATTTTCTCTTAATTTTGTGTACCAAAAATTCATTGGAATGCGAGATGGGAGTGTACGGGAGGAAGGTGCCCACAAATCGATCAAAAAGCAATTCACTCAACACAAAACTATTGGGCATTCATTCGCATTCGTGCATTCATCAATCAACCAATCATAATGGCAACACAAAATTAGCAAAAGCAACAACAACAAAAACGAAAATCAACCTCAAATGGCAAATAACAAAACTTTGTTTTTCGGAGGCGCCTTTTGTTCAGTTTTGTGGTTGCAATTGGAATTAAAATTAATTAGCAGTAACAAACAGCAACAAAACCCAACACAGTCTGGGTGGGGGTATGGGAAAATTCTATTGTTGATTATAAACAACAAAGGGCTGTAGCGGTAATCATATTAAATGCGATTTGTGCGATAAATGCGATATGTGCGATGTATGCTCATATATAACGATTAAAGAAACATTTGATGCATTCCATAGGGCGTATACGCAACGCTTCAATCATTTTTACTAGAAGGCGTCAACCGACTATGCGTGAAAATCCATCAGCAGCACACACGCATGTGCTTTTCTCTTGATTTTTTATTACCTACTACCACTCACCCCTTGAGTTTTCAGTGCAGAGAGAGAAACGTAAAAGAAATAAAAGACATGACACAACAGGAATGTGAAACATGTTTCCATTTCTCACACATCGAACACTACATACTCTGCCTACAGCTGAAAAACTGCTGGACGCTAGAGTTTTCACGCTTTTCTCTCAGCGCTTTTCCTACACATTTATACATCATTTTTTTCCCCCTTTTGTGCGACAAAAAAAAAATAAAAACTTCACGTAATTTTATTATATTCGTAGTAGCTGAGATTATTCCATTGTGTGGATGCTGAGTGCTTTCGGGAAAGTAAATATATATATATATATAATTTTTGGGAAGTGTAGAGAGGAGTGTGTGTGAGTAGGGGGTGGTGATGGTGGCGGGGGAAACCCAACAAGCCGCTGAGTGATATGCAGCAACAATAACAATAATAACAATAACAACAATAAAGGCAACAACAAAACATCTCTAGACATGTTTGCTTGTTTATAAACGAACTTTTTATTGCCACAAAGTGGCAGGCGACAAGCCAGAAACGTTCGACTGCTGTAGAGCGGGGAGGGGGCGTGGCAGGCGTCAGTAGGGGGAAGTAGCTGGAGCATGCCACACCGTCGATGCCCGAAAAGATGTCTGTGTGTGGGGGTGTGTGTGTGGGTGTGCGTGAGTGTTGCTGCGCTCAGCACACGGTAAAGTTTTATTCCACGTCATGAGCAAATAACGAATGCATTTTTTTCAGTCAATTCAATTGACAAGTTGAAAACTTCGACACGCGTCAATTGCCGAACGAAACTCGCACAATTCGCATTACGCATACATTTTAAGTAGAATGTGCTGCATTTTAAAAGAATAAAAAATATTTTTGAAAGCTTCAACAACTGCGGAAATTGCTAATTTAAAGTAGTAATTTTACTGACATTTATTTGAATTTTTATAGCAAAAATGATAAAGTAACTAAAGTAAGTTTTTGAATTTCGCTAGAATAACTGTTTGATATTTTTCTCAAATTGTTTGTAAAGTTATATATAATTTGTAGCTATAGGTTGTAACTCAATAGACAATAATTATTTTTATTTATTGTATAAATTTAAGTAATTTT
The DNA here is from genome assembly GCA_035046005.1 of Drosophila acutilabella. Taxonomy (NCBI): domain Eukaryota; kingdom Metazoa; phylum Arthropoda; class Insecta; order Diptera; family Drosophilidae; genus Drosophila; species Drosophila acutilabella. Next base: position 11,771,258 of record JAWNOK010000020.1, read on the forward strand.
TTACCACAAACCTTGTGATACTTTCTAAAATGATTTAACGACAATGTCAAATGAGCAAATTTTTAAATGCCAAGCTAACTGCTGATATTGGTAGTGCTCTCCAAATTATGACCCTGAACCAGTTTACCAAAAAGAGCGAAACACAAAACATTTGCATAAGTATGTTGATGTGATGTTTATAAATTTGCTGGATAATTTATTTAATTTCAGCAACTGATTGGAAAGGGTCGCCCCCCTCACAAATGGAGACGCTACTCTAACTCTCTCTTTCACTCCATCTCTTTCATTCTCTTTCTTTCTGTTCCCCTTTCGAGCTTTGTTTTTCCTACATCCCCCCATGCTCATTGCCAGCATTTCCTGTAGACAGTTTGTTCATTTGTTTGCTTGTTTGCTTGTTTAAAGCAGCGTGCGGGAACGGAAGTGTTTGTGACTTTTATGATTTGGCAAGTCTTTGATTTGATTAGACCTCAACGCTGCTCACACACACTTACACATGTGTGTGTATTTGTTACATACATACATTCAACGAGCATGTTTGATTGCCAATGCTATTCTCACTGAATGAATCCCATGAATAGCCAACGAATTTTTCCGTACCGATTGCGATTTTCCAGCACTCACAACGATTTTCCCTCAACTCTCGAGCAGATTTTGTTTTTTTTTTTTTATTCTATCCTTTTCGCTTTTGCTTCATCTCTTTTTCATGCTTTTGCTGTTTCAATTTTATATTTTTTCGTATTTTTGCTCTTCCAGTTTTCTATCAATGAAATTGATTTGGTCGAACATGAAATGCTTCTCGACTCCAAATTAGTTTGTTTCCCAGCAACGTAATTCTCATTGCTTTCCAACCGGATTTCATATACACTTTTACATTTATAAGCACATTTATTTTCCTTTACTGCACAAATTGAGCCATGAACGTGGTAAGTCTTCGTAATGAACAGACGACAGAGCGCAAAAATATGTTTATAAAGCGCTTAATATAAAGTTATAACTAATTAGTAATGTATCTCTCACTCTCTTTTAACTGTTCATTAATGAATGAAAGTTATAATAATTTCGTTTAAATTAAGTATTACTAAACTCATTGCATCAAAAGCTGTATCAATCAAAAAAAATTATTTATCTCATTTCAAGCTAATCATAATAAATCTCATGAATTAAATATACAGTTTTTTAATACTTAATAATTAGTGTGGACATTCTCGTGTAAATACTTCAAAGACCAACAGTGACCCTTAGTAATCTTAGCATCAGTTATCTTATATAACTTTATTTAAGCAATTTTTAATATTTTTATCAGCATAACATTAAATTACTTTTTTTTAAAAGCTATTAAACTTAATTTAATTTGCAATTTGTAAGTTAACAACTCTTTAAACTTGAAAGAATTTTATTAATACTGTATTTTCTTATCTCATAAAAAAGTATTACTATTATTTTACTTTAAATAATATTTTTTTAAGAATAAAGCAGACAATCTTATTTGAATTTCATATATAAGAAGCAAAGTAATTCAATTAAAACTTATTAAATGTTTTCAAAACTTGAAATGTGTTTGCAAATCACTTGAAGCATATCAACAAATAGAATTGTGTATTTAATTTTGTTTTTCAAAAGAAAGCAAGTTGAATGCCTAAAAATAGATGCAACTAACTGCTACACACAGAAACACACACACTCACACACACACACACAGACTGTTGCAGACGGACAGACACTTGTTAAAAAATACATAAATATTAAATGAGTATTTTATGGGATTCAAATTGATGGAATGAATAGTTCAAATGATTCAGCCGCAAAGCGATTTCCTATGGCCCCCCAAACACACACACACACACACAGTAATGCACACAGACGCGGAAAATTCCTTTGCTGTCAATGAGCGTGAAAAAATCTTTGGAATCTCGAGCCGCAGAGCAAAGCAAACCGAAGGCAAATTATTTTAAATATTGTAGAATATCAATCAGCAGCAGTTGCTGGCTTGCCACTCCCCCACTCCCACCTGGAATGACTAACTTACCTGACTGTTGTTGTTCCTCTTCGTCTTCTTGTTGTTGTTGTATTTATTGTCGTTGTTGTTCTTGTTCTTGTTGTTGTTGTTGCAGTTGCTCCCTTGTTGCTTTCGGCGCGTAAAGTTTTTCGCATTTTCTCTTTATCGAATTATATTTTGTTTGTTTGGCGCCGCGTGTCATTTGTGGTTGTTATTGTTGTTGTTCTCTTTGTTGCCATACACATTGTAGTTGTTCTTTTTGTTGTTGTTAGCTGGCCGCCCGTTCACATGACGCCCGTGCGTCCCTCACACGCACTCACTTCGTCTCCTTCTCTCTCTATCTCTCTCTCTCTTTCACTTTTGTCACTTTTTTACACGCGATTTGTTGCTTTTCAAATACTGTTTTTAATTTATTATTTTATTGTTCTTGTTTGTTTTATTGCAGCTATTTTCTGTTTTACTTTATTGTTGTTTCTGTTGCTCTTTGATTTGTTGTTTAGTTCTTGTTGTTGTTGCTACTATTTGTTTATGTTTAATAACTTAAATGCAATTGCTAATTATTTTATGATATGTATAATTAATTGCATTTACTTTCGTAATATATTTGGACTCTATTTCAGTCTATTTGAGCTTCGTGTATTATTATTATTATTATTATTATTATTATTATTATTATTATTATTAATTATTATTATTTATTTAATTGTTATTATAAATGTTTAAATAAGTTAATGATTAAATATACGAGTATTTAATGCATTTGTTGTCCGTTTTATTTTGCTATTTTTGCATTTGTCTTTAATCATTTAAGTCTTCATTTCATTTCTGTCCGTGATTAAATATCTCAATCCCAAGACTATGTGCTATAAAGAGACAAGAATTTCAAATCAATCAAAGTTTTTGGGGTAGAAAATGATAAGCATTATTTATGCAAATCAAGTCTGTTTAGAAAAAACAAGTGTTTATTTTTTAATAACTTTGACTTCTTGTAAACTTGCGTTCATTAATGGAAAATAAACTAAAGTTCTGTTGGAATCTTAAAAATAAAATGAAAAGCTATAAAATGGCAAATTGTTGTTGGAAATTTTAATATTTTTCTAAAGTTCCATATGTAAATTAAATTTCAAATAAATTTGTTGTACTTAAGAAAAATAAATTCATTTATTTTATTTTTATTAAAAATCAAAATTTAATAAAATAAAAAAAATCTGGTGAATATTGAAAAGTTTTGTAGTTTCTGAAGTTTTTTTTTTAATATTTAAATTGTGTAAATTGTGTTCTCTAAATTGTGGACAAGTTTAAACATTAATGGTTAAGTTTTCCTTAAATAAAATAAACATTTACTCAAATTCTTTAATGTTCATGTTTATTGTATCCAAAAGTTATATAAAAACATTTTTTTTTTACATTGTTTTATGTGTTTTATATTCATTCAGATATTTTTGAGTATTTAATTCTCCTTAAATATTTTTCAAATTTCTCCGTAAAATGTATGTTAAGAAGATTTATTAACATTTAGCCTTTCAACACTGCTAAGTATAATATTTTCTGCTACTTTGTTTCAAAAATTGTAGGCAAGTTGCTGGCTAATAAAGGAAAACTTTCTGAAGACGAAGTGTTTATTATTTTCTATGGCCAAAAAGCGCAGGCATTTGTGAATTTTCAAACTTAATCAGCCCGTCATTCTGCACTTTCAACAATAAATATGCGCTGAGAACTTGTGCCGAAATGAGAGCAGTGAAATAGTAGTGGGCGGAACGGGGGCGTGTGCAGAGGCGGTACGGAGATGGGGGCGTGGGGGCGCATTGAATTATGCTGCAATAAATTTCACCTCATAAGCCAATAATGACGAAACTTTTGTATTGCACATTTCGTACCGCAAGCGTCGATGCCACACACAAACACGACTCTCTCTTTCTCTCTCATTTTCACTCTATCTTTCAGCTGCCTACCTGCATCAGAATGTCCTACTTTTGCAACAAATACAAGTGCAACAATAAGATTGCTATTTAACAATACACACACACACACACACACACACACACTCACAGACAAAGTAAATGCAAAAATTGTATACGAATTGAAATGCAAAGAGGAACCTAAATATATTGGGATAGCAGCACACAAGAGAAGGAGAGGGAGAGAGAGAGAGCGAGAAGCGAACTTACTTAAATAAGGCATTGACTGCTAGGTGAAACTGCCAGACTAGCCTACAAACAAGACACACAAACACACACAGACCTAAAAACACACACAAACACACACACCGCCATTAATTTCGTGCCCTGTTTTAAATGTGTTTCTTTATATGCAACTGCAACAGAGCAACCGAAGGAGCAAAAGAGAAACAAATAATTTTAAAGCAAAGCAGCAGAAGGAGAGAAGAATATGACAGAAAGGAGTGACAAGAAGAAGAAGCAGTGGAGGAAGAAGCAGAGTCAACCGCTTATATGCATAATGAGGCACACCTAGCACAGAGGAAGCCAACACACGATAAAGGCCGAGCATTTCCGGGCTGCTTTCGTTTTCGAGACAAACAAAATTTTTAAAATATAAAAAAAAAAAAAATACATTCAAACAAACACACAGAGAGCAAAGACGATGACGGAGCGATGACGATGACGATGACGAAGTTGTAGTCGATAGGAATGTCGGTCACTATGTTTTGGCCCTCTTTCGACTTGGCCGCCATCAATTGGTGAAAAGTCATGCCATCAAATAAAATATTGTATAATGGCGCACAAACACAAAGAGCGCCAAGAAAGAGAAAGAAATATACATAGAAATTCACACACACACACTAACACACCCAGAGGAATTTGTAAAAAATATTGGCAAAATGCCTGTGCTTTTCCCACACTTAGTTATGATTTGCTTTTGACCCTACTCAGCCCATTCTCCATATTGAACCACGTAATTAAATTTTGCTTTAGTTGTTCCGGGAGCGATTTGCATATTTACCGTTAAACCCACTCCGTGCTGCATTAGACCCAGGGAGAGGTCAACTGCCCATATACCACGTACTTGAACAATTAAATAAATAGGAAAAGCGTTTAAGCGTTGACTCTTTTCAGGCTAATGGTTTGGTATTCACATGCGATCGATCAAGAATATATGGATAAATAGTTAACTGTTAACTAAATTTGTATTTAAAAGCCAAATTCAGTTAAAAAGTAAACAATTTTGAAACTTATTATAATTCCTAAAAAGTAAACCTCTAAAATACATGAAGTTGGCTGCGGTTAAACAAGCAAAAATTGTCAACAAGGAGAAATAACTTAAATGAAAAACTTAAATGAACATTTCTTGTAGTTGGCAACTGGGAGCCACGTCTTGAGTTTGTAAAAGTGTAAATTGGGTCTAACTTATTATGGGTATTACCAGTCACGCCCACCATTTTGGGGACATGACAAACGAACAGACAACATGAGTCGACTTCGAGCAAAGGCTCCGCCAGTTTTATGTTACTACAACATCTACTTACGGCACCAGCGACAACAACAACGACAACGACAACTACTATGACTGCGACTACGACAACAACGGCAGCAGCAATAACTCTTATGGCCCAGAGACTAGACCACTTTGGACAGCACCTATTTGGCGACCTCTTGCCTCTTGTCTTTGTCTCTCCGCCTTGCGTCTCTGTCGCACTGGCAGTCTCTTAGAATGAACTTTAAGTAAGTTAGCGCATCGTTATGTGCTGCTCTACTCTCCTCTCTCCACTCACTTCTTTCTGCTCTCTGCTTTGCTCACTCCAAATCATTCACACTTATCGAAGCATACTTTTATGCGCTGTTTAAGCTGCTGCTGCGTCTTCGCTGCTTCTGCTGACGTTGACGTTGCGTCGCTGCTGCTGTTATTTTATCTCGCTTTTTTTACACTTTCGTTGGCGCTTTGTAATGAACTGGTTAGAGCGGGAGAGAGCGCAAGAGTGTGCGATTGGAAGACTGAGTGTAATTGCTATTTAGACAGGCTGCATACAATTATGTTTGCTGTGTGTGTGAGTGTGTTTGTGTGTGTGTTTGCTTGTGTCTCTGCCTGATTTGATGCCGATAGCTGCGGCCCTACTAAAACACACACAACTACAAACAAATAAATACACAACACACCAATATACACACAACATGGAGAGAGTTTAATGCGCGCTCGCTACCCTGGCCGACCTAAAGACCATTTAAAGTAGGACAACGGGGCCAAAGCAACCAAACAACATAACAACGGCAAGAACAACAACAACAACTATAAGGGCACAACAATGGAAGGATATGTCGGAGACAATAAAGGAAGCGGCGTCACTTTTGTTTTTAGCCCGCATTACGAGTATTTGCCGTTATGCAGCGAGACTGCTGCCTCTACATTAAATATCAAAATGTAAAGCAGCAACAACAACACCACAAACAGCAACAACAACATTTTGAGCTGCATGTAAAGCGACAAATGTGTCAGCCACTTGCCCAGTTACAATTTTTCTCTCGCTCTCTATATGCCTAGCTGTGTATTGGTGTGTGTTTGGGTGTGTGTAGTGCTGTGTGTGTTATATATATACAACATTTTGTTTTTTTTTGCACATATTTCTTTTTTTTACACAAATTAGGTCAGGCATAAAAAAATGTGATTGTGAATTCTGCAGCTGTTCACAATTCGCTAAATTATTGCAATTTAATGCAAAAATTGATAATTTATTTGTTAGACAACTTATCGTTGATGATTTTGTCAGTATTGTTGGCTGTTGCCATTTGTGATTATGTCTAGGCAATTTTCAGTTTATGTTTATGATTTCCTCTTAACAATTTTTCCCTCTTTTTTATTTACCCAATAAAATAAAATGAAAATTACATTTTATTATATTGCAGACAATAAATTGTAAGTACAGTGGGCGTATATGAGTTCATAACACAGCTTGAAAAATACGCTCTCTACATTTTTAAACCCTTCCACTCCAGTAACTGTGGAATCGATTGCATATAGCAGAATATATAGCCATTTAAACAATTTTAGCCCTAAAATGTTCAACGTTTTTTGCCTTTGGCAGCTTAAATTTGATAAGTTGCAGCACTGCACTTGCTAACCAAGCTGCTCAAAGCTTATTCAGTTCTGTTATGTAGAGCGGAAGTTATAGCTTCTTAAAGCTTGTAGCCTAAAAGTATGCAATTGTTTTCTACTTTGCTTTGTCAAAAATAAAACTGTTGAAATTCAATGGAGTGACGAAAATCCAAGAGTTTTTGCTTGTTTTTCTTTTATTTAGTAATACCCAACACTAACACACATACACTGCCACACACATGCATAGAGCCATTGTTATGGTCATGTTCAAATTAAGGTAGAGCCCTGTGTGCGATAATACCCGTCATTTGGTAACTTTTTATGCTTCCGTTGAGGGTGCTTCAAAGAGATTAAAAACAAGCATAAAGCCAAAACTGATTCATCATATATCTAATGTTATGGGCTATTGTTGAAATCAAGGGAAATCAAGGGAAAGCATAGGAAAAAGATGTGATAGCCAGTCAAACTCCCCCTCATAACAAATAAAGCAAACAATTCAATTTTCATAGATTATTATGTGTTAATTAGGAATTAAGTGAATAACATGGGAATATTTAGTATTAAATTGATTAAATAAGTGATTAATAAATTGATAATTTGTTTGGAAAAAACTTAAATTAAATTAAATTAGAAAAAATATTAAAATAAACAAATAAGTGTATATTTGACTATAATTGTATTAATTGATTGCAAAAGTAAATAAAATCTATTTTTAAATGCAATTCAAAAGTGTTTTACAAATAAATTATTGGATATTTCATATCTCGGCATCTACACGAGCAATGGAATTAAAGAAACCACTTAATAAATCACTTTATAGCAATCAAACTAATCCGCCTAAGATGCTAAGCAGACTTCAAAGATATCTTAAGCTATTTTTGTCATTTATCTGCTTCGATCGAAAATATGAACAACTATTAAAAGCAAACCTGTTTCTGATCTATTAAATTTGACATACAAAATTAATCCCAACACCATTGACATACAAAATTAATTCCAACACCATTTAATAATAAATGCAAACCACAATTTAATATGTTCAAACAATGTTCTTTAGGAATGAAATCAAATGGAAATGTGTCGCACAAGTTGTGGGAATTTGTCAAGAAGATGAAAGAGAATTCTAATTGGCATAAAAGTACCAGGGATTTTAGTCAGTATTTCATAAGCGTTAAGCCCCCAGAGGCACTACAAATACGACAAACAAACAACAACAAACAATAAACAGCAATAAAAACAACAAAAACATCAAGGTTCACCCAGTGACTGACTGATCGGAGATGACGATGAAGGCAATGCATCAAATTATTAATAGACCACTGTGGAACTAGAATAATTCTTTCAATTTTTGCGTGAACATTGCGTGGAATTCAAAAAAGAGAAAACAAAACAGAAACACAAACACACAAAAATTAAAGAAAGAAAGATTTGTATTTTTTTTGTTTTGTCGGAAAAGACGAGGAAAATCATTTCAGACTCAAGATTTATTTGATTTCGACAAGTTGAGCGAAATGAGCGCCAAGCACAAAAACAACAACAACAAATACAATAATTATACACAAGAGAATAATAGTTTTTTATTCATTCTTGTATTCTTTCCTCTCCATGTTGTGTTCTTTCTTTATCTCGATTTTTTATGATTTTGTTTTGTTTATGTTTTTTGCACAGCAGCTGACGCTATAATTTTTCTAAAACGTGTTTGAATTATATATGAGACAGAAAATACAACAATTCAATGAAAATTGCGGGAAAATTTCAACAATTTCAAATAAAAGAAAAACCTTAATTAAAATAAAACTAAAAAGCTTAACGAAACCACTGCGGAAATAAATAAATAAATAAGTGTTCTCAAGAAAATTGCACACAAATGCGGATTTAAATAACTTTTGCTGATTGTAGCCCATAAAAAATGTATATATTAATCAAAATTTATAACTAGAAAAAATATAAAATAATAAATAACTAATTCATAAGTTCATTTGGTGTTAAAGTAATTCTGTAAAAAATGCACAGCAATTATTGCCATGCATAATAAATAAACAATTTCACGAGCTTCAACTTATTTATTCCATGTGTTAATAAAAAACTGCAATTTATAAATATTAAATAAATAAATTATAAATTAATGTTGAGTTCATTTTACTGTTTGAATAAATTATTGGGTTTCACTAAGAGCAAAGTATTTAACTGTTTATATGATACAAATAACATTAATTTATAAAATATTCACAGAGTAATTTTAAAAAGCAAAATGTTGGTGGACATTTAATTTAATTTGTAATAAAGTAACTTGAAATCAGCTTACGAAAAATTCGTTTAAAATCCAAAAACTCAAATTCAATAAACTTATGTAACTTTTGTCACTTTAACACAAAATAATCACAAATAATTGTTTAGTTTTTAATAAATTATATATGTGCAAAACTGTGTGTGTCACAAACTTAAAAAAAAATATGCACAAAAAGAAATTAATTAATTGCTTGTGTTTCTTTTCAAGCCACTGTAAAAAAAACAAAAATTGTTTATAAAACAATCAGCAAACATTCGACACACAAGAGCACAACAAACACATTTACACCCCAACACACACACAAACAGCTCAAAACATTTGCCAAAATATTGTAAATTCTTAATTTGTTTTCAGTTTAACACCTTTTAACAAGTAATTTTAACTAGTCCGAAGCTGTGAGTTTTTTTGTTGTTGCTGTTTTTGTTGCCGCTGAAGTTGTTGTTGTTTTTGCTGTTGTTGTTATTGTTTAAATATTTGATTTTTTCAGTGTATTTGTTTTCTTTTTGTTTTTATGCACGCACTTTGCATTCTTTGTAGCATTTTGGCAGTGAGAATTGAACTTCCTCATTTTCCATTTCCTTATTTTTCCTTTGCTTATTTTGCTTGCGTTGTAATCGTTTTTTATTACATTATTTTATTCTTTATTTTGGCCAGCTGACAATACCCCGCGATTTTCTTGTTGTTGTTGATGCCGCTGCTTTCGGTGGATCACATAAAAAAATTTGTAAAAAAAACTATAGGAAACAAACAAATATCAACTATGCAAGTCCTCAGTTTAGGCGAATAACTGTGTGTGTAGGTATGTGTGTGTGTGTGTGTGTGACTTTTTGTGCGCACTGCAGTCCTCAATTTGCCAAGTATTGAGAGTTGAAAGTATAAATTTTGTTGGTTTCTTTGTGTGTGTGTTTCGGTTACTGTTTCAGCTTCCGTTTCCGCTTTTTGCACTGCACTTCCGCGCGGCGCTCCGATCTCGACACGACTCACGACAGTCGTCCTGAGCATATAGCTTTTTAGCTTGCAACTTCCATCAAAACTTCGGATGCGTTGCGAACTTCGAACTTCGAACTTGCGGAGCCGAAGCCGAAACGAAATTGCAGCCGAAATTCGATATTCAAAATCAAATTCAAATTTTATTAAAAAAAAAAAAACAAAAGAGTTTAAAAATAAAATGTTGTGGCTTAAAAAAAAATAAAGTTGTTTTTTTGATGGCTTACTGGACTGATCAATTGACAGTTGGCAGTTGCAGTTGGCGTTGCCGTTGCCGTTGCAAGTGCAGCGGACTAGACGAGGCCAGTAACTGGAACAAGCTCGAGTGTTTCTAGTTCGGCAATGCAACTCCGGTCACTCAGTGGCAACTCCGGGTCGGCAAACACACACACACACACTCACTCACACACACAAACACACACACGCACATACATTGAGACAGAGAGACACTCAGACAGACCAGACCAGACCAGACACAGAGCTCGCTCGCTGAGTCGCAGACCGTGTCAGTCAACGTGTGCGAGCACGCGGAAAAACAAATGTAAACTGTTTTTGCTGCATGGCCTGCGAGCGTTTGGAAGCAGCAAACGACAGAACGCAGGCAGCAGCAGCAGCGGCAGCGGCAGTGACAGTGGCAGCGGTAGTAGCAGCGAAACGAACGTAACGAAACGAAACGAAGCGAACGAAACGAAGTGAACGATGCGATGCGAACGTAAACCCGAAGCAGTTGCCGACCTACAGCCGAAGCAGTCACGACACGAAACAGATAGTTACACAAACAGACAGGCACACACACACACACACACACACACACACGGACTCAGAGACAAACAGACACTCACACATACAAGCCGTACGTACGTTGAAGCAGCAGTAGCAGCAGCAAGAGGCAGCGAAATATATATGAAGACGTCGCTTAGCGGTGAAGCGCCGCACACGAATGAGAACGAGATGCGACTGCGATGAGTGTTGGTGTCTGGCAACAACAATTTCTGCCGCTGGTGCTGCTGCTGCTGTCGCTGCTAACGTTAACGCTGCTGCCACTGTGACTCCGACTGCGACTGTTGCGCTGCTCTTGTTCGTGCTTTTGTCTTTTTGGCCATTGCCAATTTGCCAGGCCAAACAACATTTGCATTTGGTAGAACACTGACGCTCAGCTACTCCGTCTGCCTTAACAGAGAGACGAAAGCTTTTGTGCACTTCGTGCAACATCCGGCAACTAACGGAAACAGCAACAAAAAAAAGCAAGCAACAACAACGTTGACACATCATTCGACAGCCGAAGGCGAAGGACAGACAGACAACAGACCCAAAGAAGTAGAAGAAGCACAGAGAAAGAGACCAAGTTGAAGATGGGTACGAAGAGGAAACTGTAGCCGGCATTGCAAGCTAATGAGAGCTGAAAGGAGTTGAAGCTGAAACTTTTGTTTTTGTTGTTCTACACCTTCTCCTGCTTGTTTCACCTAATTATGCACATTTATAAATGAAGCGCGCTTTATTGTTGAACAAAACGTTGCACATGACGTATACGTAATGTAATGTTGTAGCGGAAATTAATGTGATTTGTAGATCAATCACAAAAGTTGACTAACAGACTGCAAAAAAATATTGCAAGTCAGTCTTAGCGTCTAGATTCTTTGATATACATTGGTAAGATATTAACAAGAGAGAGAAAATGACAAAGAAAGATTAAGAAAGAGAAGTAGATTGACAAAAACTGATCATAAACAAATTGTAATACAATGAACAATTGGTGGAACCTCTTTCAATTAAGATATAAAGATTATAATAATGCATAATGGTAAATATTCTCTCAGTTCCTAAATTAAAAAACCATTGTTGACATTTAAATACATATTAATTTCATCTGTTCCAATTCAGTTTCAAATGTCTAGTTTAAGTATCAGAAGAGAAGCTTTCAAAATAGTGTTTAACTCTAAGTTAACCTTAACTTTTAAAATTTCTTTAAATTAAACATAGTATAAAAATTATTGAGAACACAAAAAAAATCATATACAAAATTGCAGTTATTTTAACTTTCAAATAAAACAACATATATCGCAAAAGTATTCGGAATAATCTGAATTTCACAACAACTTGACTTAGTTGCAAGTATTAAACTTGCGCTGTGACGTATGCAACACGAAATTGACATAGCTTACAGAGAGCTGTGAGTTAACAGTGAAGCGGCACCAAACTGTTAAGTGTTGAGGCTTTTAAATGTTAAGCTGTTTACTGTTAACGGCCCCATGTTAAACTGTTAAAGTGGGTAACAGTTATGGAGCGAATAAGGGAATTGCAACAATCATCAAAAGAAATGCGTCGTTGCGTTGCGTTCTCTGCGCGCAAAGGCGCCAACTGCGACGCTGGCTTCGACGTCAACTGCAGCGCGCACAGCCGAAAAACCACGTTTTTGTGCAGAAGGCATTCACACCAAAAAGTTCTTGTCGCTTTTCGCTTGTCGCCTGTCTGCATTCTGCACGTGTGCACGTTTTTCAACTTCGGCTGTTGTCGGCAAACGGCAGTCGGCACACGACAGTCGGCAAATGCTTATCGGCTGTCGGCTTTCTGCTGCCGTCCGTCAGCAGCGACAGCGGCAGCGGCCACCGCATACTCTCTCTCTAGAACAAACACACACGCACACACACATGTGTATGCACGCCTCGCTCTCGCTTTTGGCATTTGTGTAGCCGGTTTTTTTATTCCATCTTCTTTTTGCTCCTTTTCTTTACTTTTTCCTCCTTTATTTTTTTTGGCAGTTTTGGCTGTTTTGCCGCATCCAAAATGAGAAATGCGAATTGTGAATTGCAAACTGTAAGCTGCGAATTGCGAAATGAAGCGCAGTAGCAGCAACAATGACACTGGCAGCAGCGACAACGGCAGCGTTGATAGCAGCAGCATCAATGGAGTTTCTACTACGTCATTCGTTTGCTCATTTTAAAGGCTGCAAGATGCATACAAACAACACAAAAAAAAAATAAAACACACAAACACAGACACACATGTGGCTTAACGACGTCACAGTTTTGTAGGCTAGTGACGTCGCACTGCGTTGGCATGCATTTGAACACGTTTAAGCATGTCTTTAAATGCAGCAAATTACGCTAAATTTTGTTTTTTTGGTGATGCAATCGAAATGTTGTGCGTAATTAAAAGGTGCATGGAAAACACACAAACACACACACACACAATACACACACTCACACACTGGCACTTACACAGCGCGCGCTCGTGTTGTTATTGTCATAACAGTTCTTGTTCTTGTTGTTGTTGTTGATGATGTTGTTATTATTAAAGTTTTTGTTGTTGTTGTCGTTAGTCTTTAAATTACGCGTTTTTGGGGCCCGGGCCAATTGAAGTTATAAACGACGTCGACATCGTCAGCTGCGGCGCGTGTTAATGCACCACTTCCTGTTACGCTACTGTACCGTTACCTTTACCGTTATTTGTGCAATGCCAGCAAGCAACGTTTTCTTTTTTGCTTTCTTTTTTTTTTGCCCGCTCTCGTTCACTCGCACTCTCTTCGCTCTCCGTTCTCCGCTCTCTACACAAAGCGACTGTCTCTCTGCATGCGAACTGACTGACTGTCTCTCTGCTCTGCTTGCTTGCCTGTTTCAACTCACTTTATCCAACTCGCTCGCACTCACTGCTCCTGCTGCTGCTTCTTCTTCTTCTTACTCCACTTGCTGTTTCTAGTTTGTTTTTGTTTTTGTTTTTGTCTTTGCATTTGGTTTTGCTTGTGCTTTTGGGGAGCCAACTGCAACTCCGGGCATGCGATTTGAAAATTGTGTCGTCAGCTTGACACAATTTTCCAGAATGCGCCTGGAAAGCGTCAAGAGTTTTCTGGAACGGGAACAGATTTTCGGGAACGCTGCGAAGTCCCCTTCCCAACGGGTGGGGGAATGGGAATGGGATGGGTAGGTGAAGCTTTGCAGATGCGCAACGCAGTTGCTGCTACCGTCGCTGCAAGCGCATTCACAGTTTGTTGATGTAGGTCTGGATTTTGAGAACACGTGTCCCACCACAACAAACGAAACTTTCATTTCATTCTAACAAATTTGGCGAATTAATACAAACCCAAGACGCCATCCCACTCCATTCACTGCCCTGAGCACGCTTGCCACTTTGGAGTTCTTAGATAACGGCGAACTAATCAAATTAGCTGACTCTTTAATGCCGGCAACAATTTATGCATTATGCATTTTGCAGCAACAGAAACAACAGCAGCAGCAGCAGCGGCAGCGGTGGCAACAGCGGCTGCCAAAATGCAAAAGAGTATGCGAGAGAGCACACGCATATGCATATGCGCGTGTATGTGTGAGTGAGTTCAATAGCATTCTGCCCGGCATTAAAAAATAAATAAAGCCGCCGTTTGCTGCAGCAGCGACGCTGCCGGCAGCAGCAGCGACAGCGACAGCGGCATCAACTGCAGCGCCAGCGACCCAAAGAGAACGCAACTTTAACAGTCTGTTAACGGCCTGCTAACAGCACAAAAGCTTTTGCACTGTTAACGCTCACACAAAACAGCTGCAGCGTGATCCAATATTTAACCGTTATAAGCACGCACTCGTGGAAACGTTTGAGACTTTTTTATAGATTCGAAATGTTTGCAATATTTTTTAAAATATTAAGTAAATATTTTTAATGTTAATTAAATGTGTTAAAAATATTATTTTAATAATTTATTTTGTTCAAAAAAGTATTCTATTAAAATTAAGGAAAGAGCTGTCCATTAATGCTGATCAAAACACTTCGTTATTTATTCCATGCGATTACATAAGTGGTATACAGGGTGTTTGATAGAAATAATAACTAAAATATACATATTCTTAAAAAAAATTTATGATCACTGGCTTTTTTCTAAATTTCACAGACAAAAAAGGGGGAGAATCACTCTCCAGTGTCACCCTGTAGAAAGCATACTCAAAAGGGGGAAAGGGAGCTTGAGAGGTTTGTAAAATTTTAACATATTTTCTATCGTTTTTTGAGACCCTTTTTTAGTGCTACAACTAACCTAAATATCCAGAAAATAAATGATCCAAAATGAACTAATATATATCGCTAAAAACTGAATCCTAATGATCGCTTAATTAGTTTGGTCTTTTGAGAAGTTAAAGTGACTAATGGAGATGTCCAAATAGATGGGCTCCTCATAGTTATTGGTTAGCAAGCGCAGATCCTGTGCGTTAAGTCTCATGTAATTCTTGCTCTTGTGTATGAACTTCTCGATCTTTTGGGTGGAAGAGAAGCTACGGATCTGCGTAATCGAAGTGCGACAGACATTCAGGCGTTGATTGAAGACGGCCATGTGAGCATAAATCGGTTGGGGTAGATCAACGCTAACCAACCATAAAGCCATAACATTTTCCCCACGCTCTTCACCATACAAATCCTTTGGGGAAATGGCTTCGGAACGACTGCTCGAATTCATAGTTATGCCGGAACTAGTTCCGAATAGTGAATCACAAGTGAATGAAGCGTTTAGTTGACGTGGTTTAAGGCTCAACAGCGATTCGTTTTTCCGATCCTTCTTTATACGAGTGCGACAGGCCATCACAAAGATGGGCATGTGATCGGAATACTTGGCATACTCTTCCGGCAGATCGGTATTATAGAAGGGTATTTCATTCTTAAACGATGATTCCCAATTAAAGCTTCTGAATCCCGTGTGCACAATAATGGACAGGCAAATATTACGCGATCTCTCGAATGTTTGTGGTTTGAATTTAATCAACATATTGTCGTGTTCCGATACCTCGGATAGCTCAATGCCCGGCTCATCGAAATGTGACTCCAAGAAGTGGGATAACAGCGATTCACCTACCAAACGTGGACATCCCATTTTATACATCGGACATTCATGATGGATTTTACTCATTTTCGAGGCACTAAATTGTTTTTGCTCGCGCGGTTTCTTTGCCCTCAACTTCTGGCAGTACTTGTAGCTGAGTTGATCCTGAAAAATGTGCATTTGTCGCAAACGCAGTGCTATATCATAGCCCTGCTCCTCTACGCTCAATTTATCAAATCGTCGTGCAAAATAATCGGATTGATCCAATGCCAATTGTGCGGCACCAACATCCAAAATCGGTGTACCCTTATAGCCAGAATGAAATATATTCATGGGATTGTATTCAGGTACACCGCGACCGGTTGATACCTCTGGTGGTGTCTCAAAGGCACGAGGATTATACCAGACCTCGTTCAGTATATCAAAGCCTTCACTCGACTCTGAACTGGCTTGGTCAGACTCACTCTCTGATTCCCTCTGCCACTGCGAGGAATAAATCGGCTTGGCTTTGACCAGATAAGCGATTTTATGATCACTGCTACATGACGGCTTGTATGAACCAAATTTATCCACAGTTCTGTTGCTTAGCTCACGGTACCTGCACTGTGCCTCCACCTGACTGGGTAGATTTACCACCTTTGGTGTGCGGTGTAGACTAAAATCACGTATATCATCAGTATCCAGTTCCGGCAAGGACTGGCGATAGTTGAGACTCCAGAGGTCGGAGGGTCCGCGGCGATCAATGTCGCAGAGGGACGACAAATAGTGTGATGACATCGTAGGCAACGGTGGTGGTGGTGGCCGCATCGGTGGTGGCGGTGGTCGCATCGGTGGCGGCGGTGGTGGTGGTGGTGGTGGTGTTGGTGTTTGTTGGCGCATGGGTGACGGACGCAGCGCTGGCGGTGGTTGTGACATTTCCGCCTCTTCACGCTCCTCAGCACGCCAGCAAGCACCGCTCTCCCCATAATTGTCGGTCAAATTGTTGTTGTTGCTAATGTAGCTACGATCAGAGGACAGTGCGTTATTTAAACGACTACTTTGCAACAGATGTATCGATTCCAATTCGCGGTTGTGTACGCATTTATCGCAATCGCAGCTGTCATCGGGCTCTGGCAAACGAAAGCCAGATGGCGCTACTGACGATGCCATGCCAATGCATGAGCACGAGCAACCTATCGATAAATTATAGCCACCCTGCAAACGGCCATCGCTATCGGTTTGTGTGCAATTATCGCGGCATATGAGACGCGAATTCATCGCATTCCTTTGCCACTCACGTTCACTGTCCCCCATGTAGATTAGTTCCAGTGCCGTTAGGGGTATTCCCAATCGTTCGTAGTAGATGCGCTGACGAAAGAGCTCGATAAATCCAATCGATTGACTACTCGATAGCTGCTGCAGTTCCGGCAAGTACTCTGATTCCTTCTCCAAATACCCGTACTGCGATAAGAATTGGGTCGCAGCGGCTGCTAAACGCAATCCCGAACTCGGTCTCTTCGCGGGCAGTTGCCTGGCTATGTTTCGCACCAACTTCTGATACTCCGAAGCTAATTCCTGTAGAATATGACGGCGGTCGATATTGGCTGAAAGCAAGAGAAAATAATTTGAGTTCTGTTAAAACAAACAAGAAGCGAGCCGACTGCAAAAGACCCCGTACTCATTCGAATGCCCTTTTCAAAACAAATAAGCAATTTTCAAACGGTCTGGCCTATGTGTGTTATAGTATATGGTATTCCTCGTATAGCTACAAGCTAGATCACTTAATTTCAGACATCGCACAATGCGCTTTCAGGTCCAAACCCCACCTAAAATATTAACCAGACTAGAAGTTTTCAAGCCGTAACATTTACCAACACATAACTATACATTACTATAACTTTCTTAACTTACTATCGAGTCCACTAAACCCATACTCACTTAAATTTCTTGATGGCTCTTGTATTGGTACAATATTAGAATTATTTGATGGTATTATGGCCAAATCTTCGAACACTTCGCTCTGCTGCGAAAGTTGCTCGGTTTCGAACTGTTCCTCGTTTGGGTTGTTATCTTGACTCCACTTTTTAGTGGTTTTATCTACGAAATTTCTTTGTTCCGTGTTGTTAGAATTCTTTTCCATATCTTATGTAACTAAATTATTTTGATTTCAAAAGCCTAAACTTTCTGACATTGCTTTAAAATTTGTCATGGCATACTATCGGTAAAGTTTTAGCTCAGGAACCTCAACACCAAAATATTACTAAGTTTAAAATCAGATTTGAAATTTTTAGAAGTTTAGGATTTAATTAGAAATAAATTATTAATTATCTAACATTTCACAATAAACAACAGAAATTTCTGTTAGTTTTAAAGCGTTGCCAAATAATTGTCAAAACAGCGTGCAAGTTTAACACAATTCATCATTTTCCATCAATTTATTTAGCGGATTAGTTATTGGGATATAAGTTGCTTATCTCAGACCGGACACCAGTCACACCTGGTATATGATTGAGGTATTCATAGGCAGCGTGACGACGATAGTTTAAGCAGCTGCTTCAAGTCTGATAACTGTTAATCGCTATAAAACAATTGTAGACCTGCTTGCATAGTTGTTAACCGTTGATTGTTGAAGTGAACACCTGTTCTCCAAGTTCAAGATAAGCGCTTCGATTCAAAAGTCTCAACAATGTTAAACACTTGCATATCATAAAAATTATATAGCACAACAATAGGTAACCATATCACCTACAAAGTGAACACAAAAAAAACCAAACTAACTTGCTAACAGTAACCAAGTGAATCATTAACTGAAGTAAAAAACCCACACAAATTTCCCCTACATTAAAATCAAAATAAAAATCTTTAAAGTAACTAACTCAATAATGCCTTACAAGCAATTTAATAAAGTTTAATCAACATATAAATTGCCAAAAATTATCTATGGTCTCACTTAAAATTTCTCTATAGAAATTCTTGATAATCTTTCATTGAGTTATAGAACATTATCATTATTGCTCATGCTAAGTTAGCACATCCAGAAGGGAATCGTTGAGGTTCTCTCTTCTCGTTTTTGAAGACATCATCAGTTCAAATGATTTGTGAATTCTTAAAATTTCGTGAGGTGATAATATTTAATTTTATTTGTTCCTAACTAACGACAAATGTAATTTATTAAAGTCACTATAAATCTGAGCTTTTTTGTCAATTAGTTTAATTATTAAGTAACTATTGACATCATTGATTACTAACATATTTTATGCTGATCTTTAGGTTGTTTCAGCTTCTAGTAAATAAATATAAATTTTGTATTTACATTAGTTTATTAGACCCCGTACTCTTTAAAAAAGAGTAAAGGGGGTCTATTAAGTTTGTCAGAAGCGAGATGTGCGTAACAGGCAGAAGGAGGCGTGGCCGATCCCATAAAGTATATATATTCTTGATCAGCATCAACAGCCGAGTCGATATAGCAATGTCCGTCTGTCCGTCTGTCCGTCTGTCCGTCCGTCCGTCCGTCCGTATGAACACCTGGATCTTTTAAACTACAAGAGCTAGAGACACCAAATTTGGAATGTAAGTCCGTTATTTTCGCGAGCAGATCAAGTTTATTTCAAATTGTTGCCACGCCCCTTACCGCCCCCGCAATGAGCAAAAAAACAGAAACACCTCGAAAAAATTTGTGTTTTAGGCGAATATCTCAGTAACTGTAGCACTTAGGAGCACAAATTTTGGTGTACAGGTCTTAGAGACAGCCTTAGTATAATGTCATTCAAAATTTTGAGCTGCCACGCCCCCTTTTCTCATAGGAACTAAAAGACTCTCCAGCTTCAATGCCTTGTTTCAGGCATTAAATCAAATAGTACAGTGTTGTAATTTAACATACGCTTAGAGACTTACTATTTCTAACTTTCCTGAAAGTGGCATCAAAATCCTATGTCAAACAACAGAGAAATTACGGTTCAAAGTCGAAGTTATTTTAAAGCAAAATCACTGCATGCGCGCAACACATACAAACAAACACAGAAACATACAAACATATGTTCGAACGTTTTCTCTACCTGCTTTGGCGGCAGCGCTGCCCGGAGCCGCTGGACGCGCCGAACAATGCTATGCATACACACTTATATATGAGCACACATACATATTTGCAAATAATCGGAAAAATGATAGAAGAGGGGCATGGTGCAACTGGTAGAGTTGCGGCGCATTATGGAACCTTCGTATGGATCGCGGGTTCGAATGCTGACAATGACGATTGTTAATTTATTTACTTTTTAATTTTAATTCAAAATGTAAATATTTCATTTTAATTTTTTTAATTTTTAATTTCATTTTAAAATTTTAATTTTAAGAAAATGGGCACTACTATGGGAGTACGGGGTCTTTTACAGTCGGCTCGATCGACTGTAGCCTTTCTTACTTGTTTTTTAATTATTTTTCAAAGAAATATATATATTTAAGAAAACGTTCTTAATGGCAAAATAAGAGAACAATTTTATTATCAACATAATTTTCTAGACAATTAAATAAGAATTTGTTAAAATATCTGCATTTTATTTTGATTTATTATAGTTCGTCAAAAAAAAAAATATATATATATTTATTTAGTGTGTTTATTATATTTTAATTTTTTTTTTATTATTGCACTTTAAAGAAAATTTTTAAATTTTTACTATTAATTATATAAAATGTATATAAAAGAACTATTTCTTTTCACCTACAAAAAATTTTGATATTATGTTTTTTTTTGTTTTAAAATTCTTAACACTAATTTGTTGTGAGTATATTTTTTAAATAAATATATTGGTTGTCCTGACTAGTAAAATTTCCAATCATTTTTGTTAAGAATTCAAGCATGGCATATTTTACGATCAAATATATTAATGTTTAAATATAAAATATATTAAGTAAAATATTTAAAATATTATACTAGACAAATAAAAATTGTAAATGCCTATAACTCTGAAATAAAATATATTTTCTTCTGACTGACATGATTCAAAACTAAACACGTGTGAGAATAAATCAATCAATCCGCAATAAAACTAATGTAACAATAATTCGATTATATGTGAAATAAAATAAATGCAGAAACTTTCCCAGATCTGTAAATGGCATTTGAGTTGAGTTGAGTTTATATCGGTGATAAGAGATTAATAATTATTTTGCTTGCTGCCAATCAAACAAAATGGAACTACAACAACTAAAACAAACGTAATAACTACTGTGGTGACACTCTAATCGATTTCCGATCGCTTATCGGAGGTAGATAAGCCCCAGCGGGTTCTTAATGGAGCTTCGGGTTAATCGT
This sequence comes from Drosophila acutilabella, assembly GCA_035046005.1. NCBI lineage: Eukaryota > Metazoa > Arthropoda > Insecta > Diptera > Drosophilidae > Drosophila > Drosophila acutilabella. The sequence continues at coordinate 11,792,655 of JAWNOK010000020.1, forward strand.
CGAACTGGCCGAAATAAACGGAAATCTTATCGGATTCGAGAGCCGAGAGCACTTCACTCTGATAGTAGAAAGAACCAAAAATATATTTTGTAAGCCAAATTGGTAGTTTCGGTTTCAATTGGCAAGTCAATTAGTCAGTTGTTAAACAAACCGTTAACTGGTTAGGTGTGGCCCCAAGAACCGTTGGGAGTCACTAATATAATTACTTAATTTATTTGTTATTTTTTTTTTTTAAGTTTATTTGTTTATTAATTTAAAATGGCAGTGAAGTGGGAGTGTTGTTTAACTGTTCTGTTGGTGTTAACGACGCTTCAACAATTGTGTTTCGCTCAGAGTGATGAGGGACAGTGCATTTGGTATGGACAGAGTCATTTCATTGGTGAACATGCCCAGAATTTGGCCTATTCGGGTCCTGCCCTACCACTAAATGATGACGAGGCTGAGGCAGTTTTCCGTCGACGCTGTCCCACACTCTATGCGGAATACAAGGGCGTCAATGGTGATCAGGAGCTGAATCTTTGCTGTGATGCCAAACAGGTGTACACTATGGACAGTGGTTTGCTTCAGGCCGATGGTGTATTCTCCAGATGTCCGACATGTACCATGAACTTGGCTCAAACTGTTTGTGCCATGACCTGTGCACAGAACCATTCGCTTTATCTGAAGCCCTACCTTGAACCTAATCCAGCTGGTGTTGATTTTGTCGAGCACATTGATTACTTTATTGAGGATGAGTCAGTGGAGAAAATCTACGACAGTTGCTCCTCAATTCAGCATCCACAGACGGGCAGACCAGCCATGGATTTGGGCTGTGGTGCCTATAATGCCAGAACCTGTACTTATCGCAGATGGTATAACTTTATGGGCGATGCTGACGGTGATTATGTGCCCTTTCATATCAATTATGTGTGGTCCAGAGATGCTGATCCCGAGTCGTCAGATCAAATGTATTTGAAAGTGCATCCCCTCGACTGTGGTCAGAAGTATGAGGGCAGTTATGCTTGTGCCTGCATTGATTGTGAGGATTCTTGTCCATTGACTGATCCTCCAACCGGTTATGAGAATCCCTGGCAGATCGCCGGACTCTATGGCATTACCTTCATTGTATCCCTGGTCGTTGGTATAATACTCATTCTGCTCATCTGTTGGGGTGCTACGGGCAATCGTCGTGGACCCAATGTCCATATGCCCACCCTGTATGGAGAGTTCCTGTACAAGGGCTGCCGTGCCTGGGGCACCTTCTGTGCGAAACACCCTGTGCTGGTCTTGGCCCTTTGCTCTTGGGCCATTGGTGGTCTGGGCTACGGTGTGCGGTACATGAATGTCACCACAGATCCCGTCGAGCTCTGGGCCAGTGAATTGAGTCAGACGCGCATCGAGAAGGATTATTTCGATCAGCATTTTGGTCCTTTCTATCGCACCAATCAGATGTTTGTGAAGCCAATCAATAAAAATACGGTGAGTTATGATAAATTCTTATAAATGATTCTTTTAATGAAAACAATCATCGTTAGGACTTCCATTCAAAGGACTTTAATTCATCTTTTCTTAAGTCTTATAAATAATTCAATAAACATAAACAAATCTTTGGCTTTCCCTTTAGTTCACGCATAACACCAGCAGCGGAGTTCTCACCTTTGGTCCTGCCTACGATCAGAGTTTCCTGCAGGAAGTGTTTGAACTGCAGGAACAGATCATGAAACTGGGTATGTCCGAGGGAGCTGGATTGGATAAGACTTGCTATGCCCCTGTTCTATACCCAGGAGCTATACCCACTGTGGATGACTGCCTGATTCAGTCCATCTATGGCTACTTCCAGAACGATATGTCAAAGTTCCAGAACACCTATGTAGACAATAATAATTATACCATCAACTATTTGAATCAGCTAGAGGACTGCTTGCGGTAAGCCAGATATTATTTTGTATATACTTTAAAAGGTTTTACTTAAATTTGTTGCTTATCAAAATGAGCCGAGGGGTGATATCGAATTTCTTGGAATAACGCCTCTAGGAACAATCAAAAAGAAATTACAAAAACTACTGAAGCTATTTTTAAAATCTAATGAAGACTTTAACGTTAATCTATTGAGTCATAATGTTGGAGGTATTTCTTGGCTAAGATTAGTTATCAGTGCCTGCTTGGCATTAAGTAAAGTAAATTGCTTAAAATCAGCTTAAATTTTTTAAAGAAATAGTTAATTTAATTTTAATATTTCTTTAATTTTATTTTTAACCTCGCAAGACGCAATTAATACTTTATTTTCCACTAATTTATTTCACAAGCGCTTTTTGCGTCTTCTCTTGTTGGCGTCTATTCTTTAATTGCTCTCTTCTTATGTCTCTCCTTTAAACTAGTTCTGTCCTTCCTCTCTCATTAGTAAGAGTGAGATAACTCTCTTATTGATGTTAACTCAATATGGCTCTGTTAATTCTAGTGATGGCACTGTTAGTGATTAACATATGTAGTATTGGATGCCATCAGCCTACAATATGAAAGTTTATTTCTTTGCATAAGTTTATTAATTTATTTACATTTTTATATATATATTAAATATGCAATATTATTAAATTGCTTACCACCCACACAGAGTACCCATGATGGAGGACTGCTTCAGCACCTACGGCGGACCCATCGAACCTGGCATCGCAGTGGGTGGCATGCCCAAAGTGGAAGCCGGTGAGGATCCCGACTATATGCTGGCCACCGGGTTGGTGATAACCTTCCTGGGTAAAAATCAAAACGATGAATCCAAATTGGAGCCAAGTATGATTTGGGAAAAGCGTTTCATTGACTTTATGAAGAATTATACAAGTGATCAATTGGATATTGCCTACTCGGCGGAGAGATCTATTCAAGATGCCATTGTGGAGTTGTCCGATGGTGAAGTGGGCACTGTTGTCATCAGTTACGTCGTCATGTTCCTCTACGTGGCCGTTGCTTTGGGCCGCATTCGCAGCTGTTTGGGATTCCTGCGTGACTCACGCATCATGTTGGCCGTGAGTGGCATCGTGATCGTTTTAGCCTCGGTGCTCTGCAGTTTGGGCTTCTGGGGCTATGTGGGTGTAACCACCACAATGTTGGCCATTGAAGTGATACCATTTCTGGTGCTCGCTGTTGGTGTTGATAACATTTTCATTATGGTACACACCTATCATCGTTTGGATCACACCAAATACGAGAGCATTCATGAGGCTATTGGTGAGGCCATCGGACAAATTGGACCTTCAATTCTGCAAACAGCGACAAGTGAATTTGCCTGCTTTGCCATTGGTTGCATCTCTGAGATGCCTGCGGTCAAAACATTTGCCATGTACGCGGCTGCTGCCATCTTCTTTGACTTCCTGTTGCAGATCACCGCATTTGTTGCCCTTATGGCCATCGATGAGAGTCGGTACCGCGATGGACGGCTCGATATGCTCTGCTGTGTGCGTTCCAAGGCCAAACCAGATACACAAACAGAAGTCGGTGTGCTGGAGAAAGTGTTCAAGAACTTCTATGCTCCCTTTCTGCTCAACAAGTAAGTGATCTCTGCACAAGTGGATCTCCATTAAATATTAATAAATATTTCCCTTTCAGAACTGTCAAGATCATTGTGTTGGTGATCTTCACAGTCATCACCTGCCTGTCACTGATGGTAGCGCCCTCCATTGAGCCCGGTCTTGATCAGGAAATGTCTATGCCCAAGGACTCGCATGTGGTCAAGTATTTCCAGTATATGGATCAGCTGTTGGCCATGGGTGCTCCTGTTTACTGGGTGCTTAAGCCTGGACTTGATTACAGCAAACCTGAACACCAAAATTTCATTTGTGGTGGTGTCGAGTGCAACAATGATTCACTCTCCGTGCGACTGTACACACAGTCCCGTTATCCACAGATCACCTCGCTGGCCAGACCAGCGTCCTCCTGGATTGACGATTATATCGATTGGATCAGCATCTCCGATTGCTGCAAATACAACAGCACAACTGGCGCCTTCTGTCCGAGTAGTAAGTTTACTTAAACTATTTATAGTTTGATAAATAAAATAATTAATTAATACTATAGATTCCAAGAGCAACGATTGTGTGCCTTGTGAAAGAGAATACACTGAAGACGGTCTGCGTCCCACATCCAAGACATTCGATAAATATGTGCCCTTCTTCCTCTCCGATCTGCCTGATGCTGAGTGCGCCAAGGCGGGAAGACCCTCCTACGCAGACGTAAGTAAACCTATGAACAGCTTTAAAATAAATTTCCTATTGAAAACATTTCTTTTCCATTTATTTCCAGGCTGTGATTTACACGCAGGACGACGACGGACTGGCCACCATTTTGGACACTCACTTCATGCAGTATTCGACCACTTCAACGACTTCGGACAAGTTTGTGGCTGCGCTGCGTGAGGCACGACGTGTTCAGGCGGAAATCAATGAAATGTTTGCCAATAATGGTGTGGAAACCGAAGTATTTCCCTATTGTGTATTCTTCATATTCTACGAACAGTATTTGACGATCTGGAATGATGCACTCGCCTCTTTGGGCTTCTCACTGGCTGCCATTTTTGCGGTCACATTGCTGCTAACGGGACTGGATGTAACATCGGCATTAATTGTGCTGTTCATGGTCGTTTGTATATTGATCAATATGCTGGGAATGATGTGGGCCTGGGACATAACACTGAATGCCATTTCAATGGTTAATCTGGTCGTCTGTGTGGGCATCGGTGTGGAGTTTGTTGCCCACATTGTGCGTTCCTTTAAGCAGGCCAAAGGTAGTGCCCAGGAAAGGGCTTTCCACTCGCTGAGTGTTACCGGTAGTAGTGTTCTATCGGGTATTACGTTGACCAAGTTTGCTGGCATTGTGGTGCTGGCATTCTCGAAATCCCAAGTCTTTCAGGTCTTCTATTTCCGCATGTATCTGGGCATTGTGCTCATTGGTGCCGCTCATGGTCTAATCCTGCTGCCAGTGCTGCTCAGTTTGCTGGGGCCACTCGATCGACTGACCAGAAAATCAAGCAGTGTATCGATAACATCAAATGATAGCAAAGAAATCGATTAGTTCAAGTCTGAGACTGATTACTTGAGTGAGTTTAAATCCAAGTCTGATTCAAGTTGGAATTGAACATCATTTGATTTTGAGTTTTGTATATTTTTTTTTTTTGTACATTTTATTTTGTCGGTGGCTATTTAAAATTAATAATAAAAAAAAATTGTTTTTTAAGTCATAAATTTGCATAAAACGTTTTGGGACCCCGCCCACCCATCTGCGCCTTCTTCTTTATTGTTTATCGCCGTGGCACCTTTGTTTTTTATGGCATTAAGCGGCCAACTGCCGCGCACCGCCAAAACAATAAATAAACGACCCCGAGCTCTTGGCTCTCAACGTACCCTCAACCGCTGACCCTTAAACCAAATACTCCACCCATTTCAACCCCACCTCACCCCACCCCACGTTTCGACCAAGCGCCCAAAAACGTCTTACGCCTTTTGGGCAAAAACTTTGCCCAGATTTTTCAGTTGCAGCTTCTTCATTATAATACACTAACCACAATCGGCGCATAACGAATTGTCCAGAGTGTTTCTAAATTTAATTTAATCTAAAATTATTTTATTTTAATTAGCATTAAAAGTACTTGAGCTTTAAATATAAAGAACAGCTTTGTATTTAAATATTGTAAATAATTATTTAAGGCTAGAAAATGAACTAAATTTGTAAAAATGAATTTCCATTAAATGGAATAATTTCTGTATATAAATTTTATTTTATACTCTTAAAAATGCTATTGGTAATTGGGCTTTAAATATTGTTTAAGCTAGTTAAACTATTAGTTTAAATTGTTTAAGTATAATTCATCATTAAAACGAGAAATAAATTATAGTCTGCTTTAAATATATTAACACTGTTCTCATTTATTTTTGGGGGAGACATCATGAATAGGTTAAGAAATTAATATATTATATTTTATCCCCCTTATAAGAGATACTAATATAAAATCTACTGAGTCTTCTTAAAGATATTTTTTAACCCAAGCTTTAGCTTCAACTGTTCTTTTATTTGCTGTTATTTTATAAATATTAAAAAATATTATAAATTATGAAATTAAAGAATCATTTAAATAAATGCTAAATAAATAGTTTATGAATTTTGTGATTAACATAAATTTATAAAAAATTGTATAGTAATATACATATATTGATATGAATTGTTTAAAGATTAAGAAAAGTTACCTTAAACTAAATTCTTTTCTAAAAACAATTTTCATGGCTTCTGTGTTAATGTTTCTTTTTCAATTCACAATTTAGTTAAATAACTTAATTAAAGTTATAGACATGTCAGCAACTTTAATTAGTGCAAAGTGTAAGTGTATTTAAGTAACGGCTTTGTGGGGTTAACACCGTTGATGGCTTTCCTGTTTTTAACTGCTCACCGCCTGCTGGCCAGGACGCGTTTCTGCGGCTTACAACACGCAGCGAGGAGTCGGCAACAAGAACATTGCCCAATGGTCACGGACACACACACCAAGAGGAAAACCTAAGAGCACTATATACGACTTGCTCGACTTGAGGTTACTCCTTAAACTAAACCAATATGTTACCACTAATACAATTTATTTAGGGGTAACCAATTTTAAATAAGTGTCTTTAATTAAAGAAATTCATAAATTTACCTTAAAGGTCTTTAAATTACTTACCACTGATTAGAGCATACCCTTTTACCCCTTGAATAAGGAGTATACAAAGACTCACAGAGTGCAAAAAAGAGAAAGAAGCAGAGAGAGAGAGAGAGAGAGAGTGAGGTAGTCGCAAAAGATGTGTACGAGAATTTAACTCTGAGAATGAGTGTAGTGTTTTTAATTAAAATTAATAAAGTTTATAGTGGTTTTTATGTGCCCGACTTGGGCCCTGCCAGACTCCCCGCCACTTTGCTTCATTCCCACTTCCCTCCCCCACACTTCGTAAATTTCTTTCCCCTCTCCTTCTTTGCCTACCATTTGCTGCTACTTTTCACTTCTTTTTTTTTTTCCTTCTTTGCCCCTTTTTTTTCGCTGCAGTATTTTCGTTGCTTAGCAGCTCAACTGCTGTTTTGTCTCAAGTGTCTTCTTTGTACCCCCCCCCCCCCCTCAGCAGCCAGCCACCCGCCCACTTCTCACTCTTTAAACGAAATCACTTAATGCCATTGAAACGCCCCCTAACACCCTTCCGCCCCCCACCCACTTTAGCCCAGCGACCAACGTGTTTGAAATGTTTTGAGGCACTTGAGGCGAGCGACAAGTGAAAAGCATAATTATAAATGTATCAACTAATGCATATGGCTAAATCAATTTGCAATTAACGGTTCCTATTCCAATTCCAATTTCAATTCCCTTTCCCATTCCCATTCGTATGCCGATTCCCCATCCAATTCCGTATCGAGTGTGTTTGTGAGTTCAGACAGATGAAGTGCAAATTGAAGTGCCCTCTTTAACGCCTGTCCGTCTTTCCGTCTTTCTATCCGTCTGTCTCATTTACTTCCTTCCCTTTCTTTTCCCAACATTTACTCACTTTTTTCTCACTCTTTCCTTCACGTTTGTTTTCTTTTTTTTTTAGCTAGCACTTAATTGCCATTACAAAGTGCTTAGCTCTGACAATGCCAAGTGTTAATGCTCAATAAACATAATAAAATTAAAAAAAAAACCTAATGAAAATCAAAAATTGTAAAAATTCAAATGACGGACTTACTGATACCCTATATAATTGCAGATTCTAGGGCATGTCACTTATTACAGCTCAGTAAAAATATATAAGGTTGAATATTTTAAAATATAAAGGTAGTGCACGACTTTTAGACACCCTGCTGCTGTCACATTTCGTTTGAAAGAAAATTTTATATAGTTATTTTAAAAAATTATAATAATAAGTTATTTCTAGCCGACTTCTATATTTAAAAAAGAATTTATTAAAAATGTTTGCTAATTTAATTTAAACATGATATTAAATTCTTTTTAAATTATTCTGCATGGTTAAAAAAATATTTGTTACTTATGTACAAGATTAAAGATAAGTTAACTGCACAACATAAGTTAAAAACAGTTTAAATAAATTATTATTTTCATTATATTATATTATTAAAACAAAAATTATACAATGGTTAGAAAACTTTGAACCAGAAGCTTGAGTTGTTTACGTTAATTTCTGTTTTAATCGGCTTTAACTGCATAATTAATTTTTACACCCATTAAGTAAAAATTCTAACCTTTTTTTGGTCTGTGGAAAAGCCATAGAAAAATTAGACTACATTTTAAATTAACGGGTGTTAGATTCAGCTTAAGGGGTGTTATAAATTTGTTAAATTTTTTGTGTTCCCCACAAGGAAGGGTGTCAAAGTTTTTATCAATTAAATTGCTACAGAAGGCCAACATCTTCCAAAAATATGTGTACATATGTACCGTGAACACACATGTGTATAGCCAGCCCAAGATACAAGTAGATAAATCATGTGTAAACATTTGTGAATTATGGTGTTGGCCATGAATTAATGTACCAAATAAGCAATAAAAGCTTAAATTAATTGACATTTTGTGCATAGAAATGTAGAAATGTTTTTTTTTTCCCCCTGAAAGAGCATGTGCCAGACTCACAAGGGTGTAACGAGTACTCGTTCTGAGTATTCATATTCACTGGCAATTTTCGCACGATTTGTGGCCAATTTTGCGCACTCTCCAGCGGCCATAAAACCGAGTGCGAAAAGATTCTGGATGGAATTACATGGTAATACTCGGCGCTTATATGTGAATAGGAAGCATTTAAATTAAATTTTATGCATACATATTTATTAATCGGTCATTCGGTTCAGGCATATGCCCGTTTACCCAAAATGTATCTGTAACTGTGTCTGTAACTGTTACGCGGTATTTTTTTGTGTGTGTATCTGTGTGTGTGTGTGTGTGTGCGCATCCCGAATTAAATAGAACAAAATTTCAAGCGGAAATTCAGTCCGATTGGCGCCTGATATAATTTGTTGTTTATGTCATTGCAGCTGCGATTTAATTTAATTACCATTTTATGCCAGTTGAATTTAATATTCATTCATGATTTCTCTTTTAATATTGCGTTAAAACAAATTTTAATTATACAAAAATGCTGTTTGCACTTTCTCATTTTTCGCTGCACTTTAGGAAAGTGTATTCATTAAATGAATGCGCAATATTACGCATACGACACGTTATCCAAAATTAATACAGAAATACTATTAAATTAAGTGTGTGTTATTTTTAATACTAGACTTTGTTTTATAACGTGTTAAGTTTTAAATACACTAAAAATAAGCAAACATTTTTTTTTTATTCTTCGAATTTAATCTTAAAGTGATTAGAACTGTACTTAATTCTTAAGCTAGGCAAGTTTCGGTTGTATTGGCTTAAATTCGGTTTGCTTTCAACAACAATATTTATTGGCTTAATTAATTCAACCGAAATTGACTCGACTAATTTGGAAAAGGTCAAACAGCTGTATTTTGGCCAATAACAAGCACTAAGCCAACATAATCCCTCTTTCGGATCAATGAAATTGTTTCGAAGGGTGGGGAGAGGGGAAAAAATCCTTGGCTTAATCATTTGGTCAGTTTTGATGGTCGCGCTGGTCGCATTCAGTCCATTAGTCTGTGTCTGTGTGTCTTTTTGACCGTATTGACCAAATGCTTTTTAATACCAATTAATGCAAAAAATTAGGAAGCTGAATTCAATTTTAAAAGTTAACCATCTGCAAAATGGCAACGAAAACTTCATTAAAGCAACGAACGCTGTGGCAATACGCAATTTTAATGTTTGAAAATATTTAATTTATTCATTTGCTGGTAAAACTGGCAAAATACTCGCACTCGTACCCGTACTCGTACTGCTGCTCGTACTGGTGCTCATGGCAACTCCATAGACGAATCAGTAATTTATAAACGTGCTTATAAGCCGCAAATCCAATTCGCGTTTGCTAAAATTACAGTTGGCAAAGCATTTGCAGTCCAATTTTCAGTCAACTGCGAAACTGGCGACATTTTCATGCGACTATTTTCCCTGTACTTGGACCCAAATGGTTATTATCCCAACCAACCAAAATTCCCATACTCCTCGACCCCCCACCCCCCCAGGCATGCCCACTGGGGCGCTGAACGTGTGTCGGAGCTTAAAACCAACCATAGCAGCAGATACTAACGCTAAAAAACTGTAGCGTAAACGAATGAGCTGGCACTTTGTAGAAATTTAATTGAAAATGTAAATATATGAATTAACCCATTCACAGTTGGCTTCGTCACAAACTATAAATAAATAAAGCAAATTGATAGAAAGACTTGTGGTACATTTCATATTTTTATGGGTGTTGCTTTGTACATAAATTATTGCGATCAAGTTGCAAAGTCTAACGGAATAACTTTGTGCCATAACATATAATTTAAAGCATTTATTTATGGCTCATTTGGTATTCCTTAACTGTGGTGCGAAGCTCGAACTTAGTGACAGCAACTTAAAATAAATATTCACTGCTTTTGCATTAAAATAAAAATTATTATGAATTTATTTAATATAGATTATAATAAAAACAAGTCGATAACTTTTATTAGCTTAAAATTTGTAGACTCACTTTAAATTATCGTGAACTAATTGTTCAATATGATGGTATAAATTATCACTAACTAACTTAATAGCAAAGCACTTTACCAGCCACCTAAAAAAAAAATAAAATAAAACCAAATTAAGTCATAATTTAGAAATCTTTAGTAAGCACCTTAGTATAACATAGAAAACTGTATAGTAAATTACCATCGTCAGTTAAGAAACAACTTTTTAAATGAATTTATTATTTATTTTATGCACACAATTAAATACACACTTATATAAGCAATACACAAACAATTAACATGTCTGCCATTTTCAATTGCTCACTAACTAAATAAAAGCATAAAAACATTTTCTGAAAATTAAACCACTGAATCGACACTTTGCAAACATTTGTTAAAAGTTTCTTGCGTGAATTTCAATAAGAAATTGTTGAGTGCATGGCAAATATGAAAAGTAAATATCAGAGTGGAAAATTAAATTGTATTTAATAAAATAAGTTTTTATTTAATTTATATATTGAAACTGATATGTTTTGTGTAAACAAAAGGAAAAGCAAAATTATTTGATTAAGTTATGCAATTTGGCAAGATGCTTGTGTAAATAACATTAATGGGTTAATATGCCAGAGCATGTATAGCCACAGGATTGCAGTGCGTATTAAATGTGTATATAACCAGGAGTATGTGTGGGTGTCTGTGTGTGGGTAGTTGTGTGTGTTTTTCGGGCAGCAACAAAAATGTTGAACAAAATAATAACAACGAGCTCAACGAAATGCACACAATTTTGAGAAATTTCATGCAAAATACAAAAGCAAAAGCTGTTTATAGTGCCAGGCACCGCAGACACCAACGACACGGCAACAACAACAACAGCAACAACAACAATAACAAACGATAACAACAACAACAACACGAAGAACAAGGGGAATAAAGGCAAAAGCATTAAATGGTGCACGTTTCCTAGCCAGAAACATAACGAAAATGTCAAACACACATTTGACCAACATTGCCGAGCGCAGCATGAAATGAACAGTGCCCGAAAACAGTCTGTATACCACTTGGCTACCTCGCTGCCCACTCTCCCTCACTCTCTCTCTCCCACTCTCGCTTCTGCCTTTGGTCTGGAAAATGCATTTTAAGTGTTTTGGAATGAGTACATGATACGGCTGATTGGTTCGCCTAGGCTGCAAGGTATATTACGCTGAAGAAGACAAAGGCAAGGGGCAAAGGACGAGCGCAATGCAGAAGGAGTTGGAGTAGGAAAATGTTAGTTAAGGATAGGGTAAGGAATGTGTGCGTAAACTAGCTCATAACTGACTAACTGGCAACTGTTAAGACCGACCAAGAAGATGATGAAAATTCCACTGAATCACGAACCAAGTTAATGACTGACTGAATAAATGATTGACTGACAGATTGAGTGACTGAACGCTTTAATGATTGATGCACATGAAATATTAATTAATTTTTTGTTGCAACACTGCGTATTGTTAATGCAGCCATTGTTGCCACTGTGCCACACACACACACGCACACGCACACACACAAAGACCGTGCCACATTGGAAATGAAGTGCACACAACAATAATTATAACAATTTATCTTGTTGTTGTTGTTGTTATTATAATAATTATAATTATTTTCATTGTGCCCGCTGCTAGATGATCCAATTAATGACATGACACATGCACATGCATGTCCAGAACCTTATTCATCTTCCTATACAAAAATTGTATGCTTTAATATCGCATATGTTCTCAAAATACTTATCTAAAAAAATGTCAAATCTTTACTCTAAAAAGGAAAAAAGAATATATTAAAAGTACTAAACAATTCAGACAATACTTATATAAAATCTCTAAACGAATAAGGAAATTTTTAAATTAATGAATATTTTCTCTTCATTCTTAAAATAATATGAACTAGAAAAAATTAATTCATCGAAGTAATAGTATTAATACTAAGCTAAACTATCGAAGAAAAAAATTTAAATAAAATTTACCGAATTAAAGCATAAAATGGCAATACCAGTAACTCAAAAACTTAAACAAATTAAATTGTTTGAATTAAAAGAAAAAAAATATATTAAACTTTTACTTGAGTCTATTTTAAATATAAAAAAAAAAGAAAAAGTCCTTCATAGCAATATTAAATGTTTTTTTTTTAAATATATTACATTATTTTAATATATAATTAAATATATATATTTTAATATATTCTTGTGTTCAAAAAATAATCCAAAGTATTCCAAAACTTTATTTACTATACGCAAACTTCATTTGTGTTTGTTTAGCGCTTTTGTTAAAAATGCAACGTTTTTGAATTGCGGAACATGAAAAATAATTTCAATGGTTTATTACCAGCCACTGTTCAATTAAAGCCGTGCCCAAACAATATCAATTAAAAGAGCCGCGTCCTGATTGATGCAGCCCACTGGTTGACTGCCTCCGGCTTCCTCTGTGATTTATCACATTTGTTTGTTTGGGCCAACAACGCCATTGCCATTGCCATCGCCAGTGCCAACAAAAAGAAAATTTCTTTGCTGCAAAACTAGAGGCAGAATTTGCTTATCGCTGGCGCCATTGTAAGCCCATTTTTTTTTCTCTTTCCTTTTGTTTTTGTTTTGTACTCTTTTCTGTCTTGTTTATCATAATTATGAATCTTTCTTATGCATACACTGATTATTAGCAGCTGTGTATGTGTGTTTGTGTATATCACTTGACACCCTGCAATTAAAATTGGGTATTATAAACATCATCGGTTCATTTGTCATATACTGCCAGATTTCTACTTAAAAAGTATTTAAATGTTTTCTCATTTCAATAAAAACATATTAATTTGTTGATTTTTCTTAGAGTGAGATATTGAGAGCTTCACTATTTGTCTACTCTACTCTACTCTTCTGCTATAATTTCATATTATTCTGGAATAAATAAATTATTTAATTGCCAACTGCAGTTGTCGTTCACATATTTTGTCCTTAAGCCAAAGAAAATATTTTTAACAAAAAGCAATTGAAAGATTTCACACCTCGACCCCATGCAGATTTACCCCCCTCTTGTATTGTGCACTGTCAATGATATTATATTTCCCAAAGGCTTTTATGTGAGCACAGCATGCATTTATGCAAAATTCTCTGCAATTTATATTTTAAAAAATAATTTGAAATAAGTGAATACAATTTGAATACGAATTTCACGTGGATAAAGGTTTATAAAATACAAAGGAAAAATAATTAATCGAAATACTGACTTCAACCGAACCAATAGTCAAAGTAAAAATGTAAATTCCTTAATAAAAAAATTTCATTTTATATAAATAAATGTATTATTATGTTTATATGTTATGTTTGACAATAAAGTCTGACGAACCTTCTTGTATGTTTAAATGTCAGTTAAAATATATTAATTACCCTGGAGCAGACCTGTCCATACATCTTACATAAAATAGTTATGTTCTACAAAAAAAATTAAATCATATTAATAGATATTTTATTAAAAAAACTATACATATTCGACATCAATTTTAAAAATTTCTGTATCACTTAAAAGTTTCTATCATTTTGTATTGATTAAAATTAAAGGTTTTATTTTAAAATTGAATAAGCAACTATAATTGCATTATAATGCAGTCTCTCACCTTAGCTTCTTGCTGATTATTATTGGTTTAATGAAGTTTTATGCCATTTGAGCTCTGAGATGATTTTGCCATCGTCTTCAGCGACAAGTTTAACCTCATTCTTGTCTTCTTCTTCTACTTCGCATCTCGTTCTTATGCTCGTCCTCGAACTTAGCGTCATCGGCGTTGTCATCGTCAACGCTTTCGTTGATCGTCATCGCTAAAAGAATTTTGTGGAAACTTTTTCGTCAATTCCATGACGTGGCAAATGAAAAAAATAACCCACGCATCTTTTGGTATCCCTCTCTCTTGCTCTCTTCCCCGTTTCATACTGCTATACGATGGCTAACCGTGCCTAGTCGCCATGTTTTTATATACGGGGAAAGAAAGCGGAAAGTGTGTGAGAGAGACTGAGAGAGAGAGGGAGAGTACGGCCATTGATGCACGTCTTTCCAGTCTATAACTATCAGCACTTTTTTCACTTTTCACTTTAGCGAATTTTGTTGCTGTCGCTGTTGCTGTTGATTTTTTCAGTTAACAGTTTATTGACTCCGCTCAACTTGTCGCCGTTATAATGTCAGCAAATTGTTAAAATGCTTTGTTAGGAATTTCAAGCAATTTTTTGGCGGCTGCGATGCAGTGCACAACACAACACAGCACAGCACAGGATATAGCGTTAGCTACAGTTCACAGTTCCCAGTTCCCATCTACAGCAATATCCTTAGCTAAAGTCGAAGTAGGAGGAGCAAATGTGTATCGTATGTTGTTGTCCCATTGTTGTTGGCTCACAAAATAGTTGGCTGCTGTTGGCTTTTGTGGGTAATTTGCCAGCAACAAAAATAATAATAGCAACAACACAACCCAAAAACCAAAAACAACAACAACAACAACAACAATGGTTCACATTTAAGCGTTTGAACTTCGGAGTCATAAAATATTTGTTAAGCATTTTGCGCTCAATTTTCTTTTTAACCATTTTGGCTACAGGTCGACAGGCAACAACAGCCAAGAGCAAACAGACAAACAAAGCATCATTCCACTCTCTGCACTCTGCACTCTGTTCTGTACTCCACTCTACTCTACTCTAAGTCTCTATGTACTGCCTGTATTTGGTATTCTGTATTCTGTATTCTGTACTTTGTATTTTGGCTTCTGCATTTGTTGTCTCCCTGCTATCTACCAAAATAATAACCAATTCGTAAGCACTATTACTATGTCCTACAACCCAGAGAAAATAAGCCAAGCTGAAAAGACTGCTTCATGTTCCATTTTCCATTTTTCCCGTTGCCACCATGCCACATTCCTTCTAGGCACAACAACAAAACAAAACTACAAAAAAAAAAAAAGAGAAGCTTTTTATTTTGTTTCCCTACCAATTGACCAGCGTACTAAGCCTCGCATTCAGTGAGCATTTGACCAGTTCTTGAATAAAATTTAGCCACATTAGCTAAGAGCTAAGAGCGCGTGATTCGTTTTTTTTTTCTTGTTGCTTGTTGGGCAACATCCCGTTCGAAAATCCTGTTGGGATCCAGGCGCATTTGTACTTAACTATGTATCAGATACATTGTAACTACTGTCACTTGCTCAGATCCAGCTTAATAGTTATGCCCAGAGATGACAAAGCCAAGTATCGTATGCTGACACGACAGTAAGTAACAAAATCTTAACGATTTTTAAGTTAAAATAGAATACAAAAATATTTTTAAGTCATATGCATATTTAAGTATTATTTATTTATACTTTATAAATTAAAGTAATATGTTTTTAAGTAGCTTTTTATTAAAAAATAAATAATTTTTAATATTTTATATTATTTAAAATTATTCAAAATCCAGTTCAACAGCTAAAAACATTTTATTTCTTTACTGTATGCAAATTGAAGTCTTTTTCTTTCCAATTTCCGACTCTCATCGCTCATCTCTAGCTGGCTAAGTATTTCAGCTTGATTTTTATATTCTGTTGTCTGCACCTTTTCCTCTTTTTTTTTGCATTGATGTTGTTGTTATTGTTTGGCTGCTGGTAAGTATTGTCAGCTTATTATGCCAAAATGACAAGCAAACCAATTATGTTTTTGTTTGTTTAGCGTGAGCACCAAAAGAAACAAGGAACAACAACAACAACGTGCAAGGTAAATGTTTGCTGCAAAACACCTGGTGAGGTGTTCAGATCCAGAAGACAACGATGTCAACACATCAATAGCCCTGTAATAAACATGCAGCATTCAACATTTCTATACGCGTCGATTCGCCAGAGCAGCTCATAGAATAAACTCCAAAGTCATTATGATTTTTAAGGTATTCAATTAAAGAACAGATCAATAATTGAATAAAGAAGGCAACATTTACAGCTTTTACCAGAGCTTAATTTTAATTTTGATTAAAAGGACATAAGGAGTTTAAATCGAGCTTTTAAAATAGTAACAGAGCTAAAAAACTATTTATATAAAATAATCTTTATTTACTTTGCTTCTTTGTGAAAAGTTGTTGGCTTCAAAACATGCAAAGACTTTTAGGTTTATACAAAAATTGAAAATAGTGAAATATATATGCTAACTAAATATATAATAAATAAATAATAAACAACAGCATTAAATAAACTGGTTTTTTTACAACAATATTCTTGGTTTAAAAGGCAAAAATAGTAGGGAATAATTAAATCAGTTTTGAAATTCCAAAATTCAATCCAAACATTTTCTAATTGAAGTCGATACTTTAACATCATAAAATAATAATAAAATTTAATAATATTTTTGAGTTTAGTGTGTGTGTGTGTGTGTGTGTGTGTGTGTGTGTTTTGGGTTTGTGTTTGTATGTGCATTTTTTCAGTGTTCCTGTCGTTGGAGACGCTTTGTCCAGCCTCTTGTGCTGTGTCATGTTTATCCAGCTTTATCTCCATCTGCATATCTACCTCGATCTCCATCTGCAGCAACTTCTCTGTATCTATGTGTATTTGTGTGTGTTGTTTGTTTGCGTGTGTGTAAGTGTGTGTGTTTGTGTGTTCGTATTGCTTATCTGACCGCAGCAAGCGTCGCTGTTGCGTTGACTGTTAAGTTGTTTGGTTTTTGCTTTAGTTTACTTTCGAGCCTGCCAAAATGGAAGCGGCAAAAACTGACAGAGTGGCAAAAAAGGCAGCAACAACAAAGTTTTTAGCTGAAAACCAAACAAAAAGTAAACAATGCAAAGTTGTTTCTTTCTCTACTTGTTGTTGTTGTGTTTTACTCTACACCCAAATAGCAGCAGCAGCTTCCCACCAATGCAGCAGCAGCTACAGCAGTAACACCACAATGCAAATATGCCAACAACAGCAACAACTACAATGAGAAGTTTATAGAGAAGGAAGGAGCTGTTGCTGCAGGAGAAGATGAAGTTGGAGATGGAGAGGAAAGGGGAAAGGGGAAGCGTTGAAACAAAACGTGGATAACGCAAAGTGACAAGCCGCATACAGCGCCAACGCTTTGGGCGCTTCCTGCAAAGATGGCACGAGGCGAACGGCAGCTGGACGTTCATCCAGGACGACAACACACAGAACAGAACAGAACACAGGACAATGGGGCAGACAGACACGGAGCACAGTGCACAGTGCACAGAGCACAGAGGACATGCCAGGCCACTGTAGGACTTCCCTTCCTACTTCCCTTGCTACCCCTGCCAACAAAATGGAGCCCATAACAAATTAAGAAGGTTACCTTTATAGACATGCCAACAGCATAAATGCCTCACTCCAAAAAAATAAAAATAAATTTATATATTTATATATATACTTATGTATATGCAGAGGTTGGCTCTGCCCATTGTCCTTGCAGCGCTTGCAACAGCCACAACAACAAACCCAAATGCATTCTAGTCCAAGCATTTTAATGAAGCATTTTATGCTGCTTCACAACTTTGTTCCACAGTTAATTTACTTAACAACAAAAACAACAATAAACACAGAAAAAAAAAACAAACACAAAGTCATGAGCTACTTTTCTTTTGGCTTCTCCAACTGATCACTAAACGAACGAAGGGTTCCAAGGATCAGAAGCAGTTCTCAAGAACAACTGCCTTTAAATGTATAAGGAAATCAAACAGAAACTGAATTTAGTTGACAGTCACAAAAATATATAAATTTATAGTATATTTAACAGAAAGTAATTTAAATAAAAATTTAAAAGTTTTAGTGCAGAAATAAAAGGCCAATAAATACATATTCAAAAATTCTAATTTGATTGCAATTAATTTACTACATCAAAACTTTAGTAGACTTTGCGGTTGTTGCCAAAAATTCGTGATTTTAATATGCCAACCTTTTAGTATAAAAATATAAATTTTCTCATAGTTAAAAGCTGTCACAAAAACTGCATGTAGTTTAACCAATATTTTACCTTTACAAAGTGCTGTTCAAAGTAAAGTTTTAAGTTGGCAAACTTTTAATTAATCGCTAATGGAAAATAGACTTTGTTGGAAATACATTGTAAAATATATAAAGAAGAGAGTGACAATTTTATGAACTTAATGAACCTATATTAACTTAAGAAACTTGCTATTGATGATGCTAAAAATATAAAATAAAAATTAAGCAAAATTATTGACAAGTTAAACAAAATTGATTGAAAACAAACTAAGAAATAATTTTGGTTACTGTGCTATATTTTTAATAGGACATACGTAAAAGTGTGTTGCAAAAGCTATTTAAATGGCACTCTATATAAGTATATTTATTAATTAATAAATTACGTTTTGAAGTGGATTTCACATTAAAGCCTAGTACTGAGCCTAAGTATATGCTACTTGGCTTTAAAGAGAAGTGAAAGACGCGAAATGCAGAAAATTTCGTTTTGCGGCCAGTTTTTGGCTCCCCAAAGCGCCACACACTGGTGAAGTGAATATGGTTGACGATATCGATATCAGCAGCAGCAGCAACTGGCCACCTGGCTAACTGGTTAGCTGACCACCTGGCTACCTGCCCACCTGCATGCCGCTTGCTCGCCTAGCTGCAACACGGCAATACTGCAGCACGGCAACACTGTCCCTGCGGCAGTCGTCTGGTTGCCTTTACAGCAAACTCGCAATTATTTGTCATGCATTTATGCAATTCACCATGGTGCGGCTACAACTACAAGGACAACAACTACAACAACAACGACGTCTGACCACGCCCACAGCATGCCAGACATTTATTGAATTTTTGACTTAAAGCATTTAACATTTAAACGTAAAAGTGTCGTACGCACCCGTAATAATACCCATAGCGTATAGCCGAATCCTGTCTCCTGTCTCCTTATTTCATACTCTGCTCCTTGCTGCTCCTGCTGTCCCCTGGATTCTGGACTATCCTGGCTATTGGCTACTGGCTACTGGCTACTGGCTACTGATTCTGGGCTCTCGTAGCTCCCTGAACCCATTTGCCATTTTTGGCACATAAATTGTCAGGCTGCCTATTTGTTGTTGTAGTTGTGGTTGTTATTATTGTAGTAGTAGTTGCTGTTGTTGTTGTTGTTGCTGTTGCTGTTGCCGATGTTGTCTTCCATTTAGGAGCATTTTGTTTTTTGTCTGGTCTGTGCGAAAATGTATGTGTATGTAAATATATCTACAGATACAATACTATGTGCGTAAGCCACTGTACATGTGTGTGTGTGTGTAGGTGTGTGCGTGTGTGCACAACGGAAATGAATTGAAATTTTAAAACCCACAGCTGCGACCGCTTTCTGCGGCAAAAGTAGCAGCCCACACTTCAATTGTGAATGCGAGTACACCCATGCGTATGTACGTGCGTAGTGTGTGTGTGTGTGTGTGTGTGCATAGTGTGTGCGTGACTACAATACACACACGCTTACACAAAAATACTTTGCTGCATGTTCCCAAAACAACTTCAACCAAATAATGAATTTGACTTCAACCCAAAAAAGGACACAACTTCTTGCAACTCAAAATTCATCTTGTGGAATTTCTAAAAGCACTCGAAAACTTTTCCAACTTAGTATCATTTTTGAGTACTTGTTTTGTGTCGACAACTTCAAAAACTAACAAGTGCAGCTTTTGCAATATTAGCTAAATTTATAATTCAAGTTTTATCTACTATCTGAGGAACACAATGCAATTCTTATCATTTCTAAGTAGTTGCAGTTCTAAACTTTTATTTTAGTTAAATAATTTTTTGTTCAGATTTTAACTGTGTTAGTTATAAAAAAATGTATTTTAATCGGCGGGAAACAAATAATATTTCATTGAACTGGATTTCGATTTCGAAGAGCTTTGCTGGTTTCAAATATTGTATATTATATCTGCACAAATTACTAATTCCATTGATTTTATAGGTTAAACAACTAAATATCTAAATTATATATTCTACCACTAGTGTCATTTTATTTAAATTTTATTAGAACTAATTTTTTTTTTATTTAAAAATGTTTAACATATAAAAAAACAAGATAATTTCTAAATTTTTTGTAACAAATGTTTAATGCCGATTGCCAAATATACAATTGGTTACTGATTTGGTTTATTTAAAACAATTTTCCTATTTTAAATTATAAATTGTTATTAAGCTTATCTTATAACGGGTAGAGATCATTGAATAAGCTTATACATTGAGAGTTAAATAAATTTTTAAAAGTTACTAAGCATTTTGAATTAATAAATAAAACTATAAATTAAAAAAAAAACGTTTTTGAAACCAATTAAAATGGTTACAATTTTTGTTAACTATATAAGTTAATCCAAAGTTAATTAAATTTATTTTAAGTATTTTGTTTATGGTCAAAAATCTTAAAATTAACATAAAGGCAGTTATAAATGTTAACAGCCAAATCTATTTAACATTAATGATTAACACTATGTTAACTCTACCCAACAAGTGAATTTTGACAGACCTTTTGAACTGTGATATCTTTAAAGCGATAACGTTCTATTACTTAGTGAAATTGCAGTGAAAACGTTTAGTGGAACTTACAACTAACTGCATTCAGTGTGTGCTTGTTTTTATATGTATTTACATATGCATACAGAAAGGGAGTTAATATCATTGATACACTTGGACGGATTCTTATGCCAAAAGCACACGCATGTGAGCATTTAATTTTATTTAACACGAGTCCATGCATACACATATATACATGTGTGTGTGTGTGTAGGTGTGTTTGTGTGTACATATGTAACTTATGAAATATCGACAGTAAACAAATTTACTCATTGGCATTCAATATTCAACAACCATCGAAAGGTTGTCCAAATTATTCTGAGCTAACGAATTCCAAAATAGTTTTGGCCATCAAACCAGAAGGAAGGAAATGACCATTGGCAATATGTACAGTATACTGTATACTGTACAGGAACGGACAGTTAGGCATATCATTATTTTGACAATATTTGTAATTAGAATTGATATTTCAACTGTGCATTCAAATAAATATTTATGACATTCCAATTATCTGAACGCCGAATGTGGAAATTGTGATTTAATTTTCACTACACATTCATTTCATTTTCTTCTTTACGATTCTCGTACTGCATTCAAGTTTTAATTTGTACAACAATTTCCCGCACAGGTAGAGTAAACAGCACATAAAGTATTATTTAATTTTAATTCATATCTGATTGGGTCAAATATACATATGAGTGTCAGCTTAACGGGTCTTAAAAAGTGTTTGTTATTACAACTTTAACACTATTATGCAAGTTAAATACCAAGTATTTATTAAAGTGTGCATTTTACCATACATATGTGTAAGTTTTGAATGATTTCCTGTGGGAGTTATGCCAAATATAGTTGACCAATTCTAATCAAACTAAGTAAGGGTAGTTACAATCATCCTATAGACATTATATGTAAATTTGGTGACGATAGCTCTGGTCAATTTCAAGTTATGGTGATATGAAAATATTTATTTATAATTTGCAGGGGCGGTAGGAGGCATGACACCATTTTGGAACAAACTTGATCTGCTCGCACAGTAGATGGACTTTCAGTCCAAATTTGATGGCTTTAGCTCATGTAGTCTCAGAGATCCAGGTGTTCATACGGACAGACACACGGGTATGGACACTGACAACGACAAGGCTCTTTCCGATCAAGAATATATACACTTTGTGGGTTCGAAACACTTCTTTATACCTTATTACCCACATTAGCTACTGAGAAACCTAATAAACCCTACACCGTGTACTCTTCTCTTTTCTGTATTAAAAAACTTGTAATCTGTGCATTAAATCTACTTTGTAACTCATTAAAATTGTAGTCGCTGCTCTTTGAACTACATTTTTTCAAACAAAAATCAAATATAAACACTTCACAATACTCAGTAGGAAACTTGCATGTTAAACACATATTAAATCAACTGGAGTATAAACTAAAGTGTAGAGAAAAATGCTTTAAATTAAGTTGTTTAAATTTATATTGTTTATCTAAAAGTGTGAAAATAAAATTAACATTGACATATTGCATGCTCATAATGATGAGTCAATTCACATTGTACATATATGAATATGCACACATACATATCTACTATATATATACACAGAGCAGTGAAGGGCTGCCTTTTGATGGTGTTGATGGGTTTTGTGGTACTGATGGGTTGATGGTGCTGGTGCTGGTTTTAGGTTTCGCTGGTTGCCTCGTATTTTGCATATTTATCAGGCAATTTCACTCTAAATTTGCCAATTATGCGCATTTTTTTCAGCCTGACCCGAATTGACACCAATACAAACATACACACACTTACGCACACACATAAGCGTATGTACTGAATTGCCTTTTATGGGTTCGCCACATTGTCTCACAGCCATTATTGTTGTATCTATGTTTGCACTGCCGAGAGCTGATCGGCAACAAAATAATAAATAACCAATTACAAGAGCTAAAGTCTGCAGCTTCAAACTTTTGTTTTAAAACCAATAAATCAAGAATAGCATAAAATAAATATTTTATATGTAAGAAATTAAATATTTAATTTAATTAAAATACTTTTATTAAAAAATTACTTGTTTCATCAACTTTAAAAGCTACCCCCGTTTGATTATTATATTATTTTTGTACTTTTTTATTTATTTTTGCTTTTTTTCCATATTGGCATAATTTATACTTTAGCAGCATTTTTATCGCTGCGCTCGGCACGAAATACAAAATACAAAACACAATAAACAATGAGAACTGAACAACAGACGAACGCACAGCAGTTGGAGTTCAATGTTAGTCAATGCCACGCCCCTTGGATTCAACATTCGCCCCATTTACCAGACAACCCCGCTTGCATTGCCCCTCATGTTTGTAGGGGATTTTTGCGTGCAGTTGTCGCAGTTTTTTAACTTTTGTTCATTTCCGTTTTTTGTTTTATATACATATATATATACATACATATATAATATGTATATACTACCGTATAATAAAGAAAAAAGGCGACCAGCAACGACACAATTTGCCTGGCATACGTGACGTATACATAATGTACACTGTGCTTGATCCTCTCAATGCATTGCAAATGTAAAGTGAACATGGAGATGCCTATTGGCTCAACTGAACTTCGCATTGGCTCCACTGCCAATGCCATCAGTCATTTTCAACTGCTTTTGACTTTCATTGCAGCATTCGAGTATTCGAGTAATTAAAATGCAAAATAATCATAAACAATCAAAACAACAATATTTAGAACACAACTTTTGTCGCAGTCCTTTGTATTCCAAATGTCATTTACTGCAGCAACATTGATAATTTTATTATGTGTAGAGCTACGTACGATAAAGTTCGGGATATTTACATGTTATTAAAGATTTGGCAAGTCAACTAGCTCGGGCACTGCAGTCATTTGATCCTTTTATCCAGTTTTAATAAATTGTTCTCGTAAAAGATTTGCTAAATTTCGAAAGCTAAAACAAAAATAACTATTTTCAAAAACTAGAATTTGGGACATTATTTCAAAGTCCTATTTGAAAAGATACATTTAAATATATGTGATTAAATGTGAACTCACTTTATTTATTAACTACTAGGCCTTATATAGCTACAAAATAAGATCGGAGCACAGCTCTCCTCGAAGATATTGTACCCCACGTATTGTACCCCATGTATTTTTATCTTAACCTTCGTTGCCAAGCATGGAAACGGGTCCCAAGCATAGATAGACAAATATATTCTTAGATTAGACATTTAAATTCTGTTAATATAATATGTTCGTGCTTGAACAATATGTTTTGTAAATATTAAAAATTTTTATAAATATTTTAACTAGAATAAAATAAAATGTTAATGCTAAAATATTTCTAGATATGAAACTGAGCAAAGTTTAAAGAAATCGAAGAAAACAGCAAATTGAAAGTTTACTTTGCACATCAAGAAATTCAGCTGCAAACTGAAGTGTTGATTGAAATTTTGCAATTTCCGATACATTATTTTTATTATTGACTGCAAACTTTAAAGTTATTATAAAATGTGATTTGCAAGCCTTCACAGTAGTTGGCCAAAGGGGAGCAAAGGGGGGCAAAGGGGGGTGAGAAACATTTGTATTTAGTTATGCAGATACAGCAAACCAAAATCTCCTTTTGGACTCAGTTGAGTTGCACAAAATAACAGCTAAAGAGCCCAAAAAATAAAAGTGTGTGTGCACAACTTCAATTACACCTTGGTCAGCAAGAACGCTTCAGGTTAAGCGATTTAAAGTTCTGAAAATTGAAAGATTTTTACTTACACATACAATCACAGGTGTATCAATGTGTCAGTGCATGTGTGTGTGTATGCTTAAATATTTATATACATGTATACATATATGCAAAAATAGTGGCTGACATGTGCGTCCCCTTAGCTGCCTTCATGCCATTGCCTCTGCTCTTGTGGCTTATCTTTCATCTTTGGCAAAGTGTTTCACAACTATTTCACTGCACTTGAGTTTGCTTGAAGTGGAAGCAGTTGCACTGCTAAAATAAACCACAAAAAAATAACATATCAAATGCTTTAAAGTATAAAATTTAATTTAATTTAATTGCCTTAAATGCTTTAAAAAATATTCAGTTAAAAGCATAGAAAACTCACACGTGATTTAAAATATTAAAAATAGTTAAAGACTTTGCCGAACTGAATGATTTCAAAAGTGCTCATATAAAATGTAATATATTTATTTAATATTTCTAAGCTTAAACTAAAAACTTTGTTAAAACAAAGTGATGTGAATTTTCAACTACTGTTTTAAATACTGAAGCGTTGTTTTATTTTTTTAACAGTGTGTTTCAGAGTCAAGTAAAGGGGTGAAAGGAGAAAGGGGAAAAGGGAGAAGGGAAAAGAGCAACTCACTCGCGCAGCAAAAATCTGTGGTAGCTGCTGCAGCTACCACCACAAATCGCTTTCCATATCGAATTAAATACAAATAGGATGTAATGTAGAAACGGATTCTGCCCACCAATTTCAAGAGTGTTCCACCCACAATTGGATATACTGAATGCTCCTAGCTACCAGTACCCCGTCTGCCCTGCTGGTGGTGGTGGTGGTGCAGTTGCTAGAATGCCACCGCAGAGGGCGACTCAATGTGCAAATTTATGAAGCGGACGACGACCGGCCGACTGGAGGAGGCTGCCAACAATTTTGGCAGCCAAGCACGTGAATTGAGTCCAAAATTTTGCGCACTTGTGCAATGTGCAATGATAGCGCAACCAGACTCACAAAACTCATGCCCCAAACTCAACTCCAACTCGAGCCAGGTATTCATGTATGCACACACACACACACACACATACATACAGCTGCATACATATAGCTGGGCACATATGTATAGAGCCCTTCATATACATATTCCGCTAAGGGGGGGAGCAGGAAGAGAGGGAGGTAGAACAAACCTCGACCAAGACCAAGACCAATGTATGCAGCCGAAGGGAGTGTTGGCCATTTGGCACCGCTGATAGCCAAAAATATTAGTCATTGCCTTTAAAGTTGGCTTTTGATGCATGTGCTAAAGATTTGCCTTGGGCTACCACTACCAAAAGGTTCAAGTCTGTTGAACTCGCTCTGTCTCTCTCTCTCTCTCTCTCTCTCCCTCTCTCTCCCTTTCCCTCTTTTTCTTAAACTCTTATGTCTTTCTTTAAAGGTGAACAGTCAAATGGTAAATGGAGAAGAGGATTTTTAAGTGGGAATAGTTTTTAATCGATTGATTTAATTAATACATAAAAAAAGGATAATTCAAATAAAACAAAAACAGAATGAGAATCAAGAAGAAGATTAAATAAATAAGATTATAGGATTTATTTAGTATATTAGATTAATTACCCATGCCGCACCATGTGCAATGATTTGTTGATTAATTAATTATTTCATATCACACATTGACTAATAAGTTATATTACAATTTTTCTACGATGTGCTTTTGTAGCGGAGTATTATTAAATTATATTATAGGTATGTGCTAAAATATAGATACAGTAAAACCGTTAAATGTTTAGCACATACTTAAGGAAACTTACTGTCAGAATAATTTATTAATAAGTTACTAAGCGAAGGTTAAATTTAATTTATATATAAAATATTTTATTCATCGAATTAAGCATTTTTAGACCCCATACTCTAAAAAAGAGTATAAATGTGCATATCAGTCAGAAAGAGGAGTGGACAACCGTCTACCGCCCACTCAAATTGTAAAGAGCTAATTTCGTTGAGTATTCGTTGAGCTATAGCAGCCAAACTCACACATTATTTGTTTGGTGTGATTACCCACACCAAGTTTGATTTGGACCGAGCCACTGACCATAGCACAAATCGGTCAAAAATTGGGGACTTGTATATAATGAAAAGGAAGCATTTTCCAGTCGGCTAGATCGATGGTTCTTATAAATGAATTTAAAAAAAATTTAATTTTTTTCTGAGTAAATTTCTGATTTAGTTGCTTTGCCTTTATTGTAAACGTCTCAATAAAATCAACATTCAACTACGTGTACGTCGAGTAAAAATCACAATTCTTATATATATTTTTTAATGGCTACAATTTTTCGCAATATTGGATCTCGGTAATTAAAGCTAAGGACTTTCTTGTTCTTAAAATGTCAAACGAAGTGAATAATACGAGCTCCTCCAGAGTTAAGTCAATCTCATTATGTGCAATTCAAGGAGAGTGGCGGCAATTCCTGCTTCTTGATTTCACTGAAGCCAATGGATAAACAAGTGAATTATGCGAACTTCAAGTGGTTCCAACCTGGGTTGAAGGAGAACGGCAGCAATTCCTGCAATTTAATTTCACTTATCTTTGCGGACAGAGTAAAGATGCAACAAAGCTACCATCAAATGCCACTGATTTTATTGCCTATTTAATCGATAATGGTAACAAAGTCTATCATAATCAAATCCCAGATACTCATTTTATAATTTTTGTTTCTGTTATTTACAAATTTTAAACTTATTGTATGACCGGGTCAGTCAATTGGTGATTAGTAATTAAAATAATTGCAATTGTTTAACAAATCAACTGAAGCAAAAACAAAACCAAAAACTTATTAAATTTATAAATTTGCTATAATGTACAGGAAGTAAAAAAGTTACTGAGAAACTAGTTATTTGATTGTTTGATTACTTATGGTTATTTATTTAACTCTTAATGATTTTCATGCCACAAACGAGGAAAGATAAAAGATAACTGTTGAATGTCTTCCTTGATAAAACTGATAAAATTTAAAAGTTAAATAGTAAATCAATTAGTTGATTGCTTACCCCAAGAGTAAATAGTTCAAATCGCGAGTTCTTGGCAAGTGAAAATAATTAATTCCTTTTTTAATTTTTTAATAAAGTTTTTTTTCTGTTGGTGAATCCTAAATAGATAAGATGTCTTGGCCTCAAAGGCAATGCCAAAAAGTTATTGAACTGTTGCCCATTACGCTTCAATTGGCCAAAGTTGGTTGGACTTGGTCAGGCCAATTAAGTAGAAGATGAAGAGGAAAAGAAAAGGGAGGTGAAGTGAAGTGAAGTGAAGTAGTGGGTGGAAAGGGGGCATTCTCTTATCGCCATTGCACATTGCTCATGTCTATGTCATGCCCAAAGTGCGATAGCGAGAGCAACCGCCAGACTGCCCCGAGACTGAGCGCATCTGCCACGTGCAGGTCTTGATTTAGTTGCGGTATGGAGTCAACGACCAGACCAACAGTTATCGCTGGTCATGGGAATTGAAATTAACGTCGTTGTGGGAGTCATCCGACGGACTTGGATGTAGACATGAACGTGGACGAGGACATGGACATGGACAGCCCGTAACTGAGCCACTGCTTTGCTCAGCTCTGAGGTCTCAGTCGACCAGGCCACTGACACAGATGTCAGTCACTCAGCCAGTCAGTCAGTCGTCAGTCGTTGACAAACAGCTCATTTCACTTTCTCCAACTGCTCAAAATCTCAGACACCGAGTTGCAGCGTATGATAGACAGCATTAAACAGTAAGAGGGAGATGGACAGAGCGTATGTGTGAGACAGAGGCAGCTTCCACTTGGCTTTTCAGTCTGTAAAGTGAGCACACAAAAATGCTGTATGTGTGCCCAAAAATTAATTTCCATTTCGTACGTTTAATGGATTTAACTTGTACCATGTCAACAATGAACGCTCCATTCTCCACCACCCACAGACATTGGCAAGCCACCGAGTTGGCAGTATGGTTATTGGCCATCTTTGAACATAACCATTGCCTGTGTCTGCACACACATATTGCACACTGCACTTTGCCGACCAGGCCTAAAAGAAACTCCTCAACGTGAATGACAATCTTATTTTTGCAAAATGTCCTCTCAAATTTTCTTCCTCTCCCTCTCTCTTACTGTCTCTGTCTTTCAAAGTAGTGTTGACAGTCGTTTCAAAAGTATTTCATTCAACCAATAATTTAAATAATTTGTACGATTTCACAGTCGCCAATTGATCGAATATTCATATCCTAGAAAGTTGACAAACTGATGAAAATTAATTTAAACAACAGCATTAATGAAAAAAAAAAATTAACAATGTTTAAGTTTTTCTTGGGTAAATAAGCTATGGTGCGACTTTCAGCATAAATGTGCGCAATAATTGAGAATGTTCAGAGGCAATGCAAAATATATTGCATACTTTAAGGTGCTGCAGGAATTCATCTACGTATCAAACACGATTAAAATGGTTGACTATTTACAGTGAATTTCTGTAATTTTGGCAAAGAAACCATACTCTCCCAATACATTAACATTTAAGCAATATTTAAATATTTTAAATAGTTGTAGTTAACGTTTTAGTTTTTATTTTAGTTAAAACTGTCAGCACTCTTAATATATACACTCCCATCATTTATATATATTTTATTTAAAGGGCTATTGAGAAATTAAAGCGGTTGCTATATTGTTTAGCTCACAATTTTATTGAAAATTTAATTAATTCAATAAATAAATATACAAATATACGATTTATGGGCACAATAAATTTAGTTTCCAAGACACAAACACACACATGCACACCCACAGACTATCAAGCAGATGGGAACACAGTGGCTCAAAGGCAGAAACTTATACTTTTTGTCCGACTGTCTCAATCTATTTCGATTTTTTGGGTGACTTGCCTTGCACATATGTCCATGCATAATTTATGTATTACTTTTAAATAAATATGCTCAAAGTTTTGTGTGTTTGCAACTGAATTGTTCATAAATTAGCATCTAATGCCATGTCAACTTCATCGATCCATTTTTAAGGTCTACTTGAAATTATTTAGCAAAAAGACCAAAAACACAATAGAGATGAATTTATTTTGTTAACAAACACATTTATTGACCAAAACGGAAGTATGTATATAAAAATCAACCAATTTAGGCATTGAAATTAGTTACTCAAAGAGTGCAATCAGTGTTACTCATACAATGATTTTATGAGAAAATTATGGTAGCTTAATTAAAGTTTTTTGAGTTGCTTTGACAAAACTTTTCAACGTTGTACAATAATCATAAATAGTTATTTAAATATTATTTTGAAATATTTTATGTTGGATCAAACATATTAGTTACTCAATGAATGATTTTATGAAAAAATTATGGTAGCTTAATTGAAGTTTTTTAGTTGCTTTGACAAAAGTTTTCAACTTCATATACAAGAATCGTAAATGGTTATTTGAGGTTTTTTTTCTTTCACAAATATTGAGACACTTCGTATATGAAGAAACTTTCAAATAAACAAGTTCAAAGTGAAATAAATTTCATAAATTATTGAAAAATTCCATACCAAAATCACAATTAAAATTTCCGTTTGTTTTAACCTTTGTCAATTGCTTTGTATTACTGCAGAAATAAATGCAGTGCCTGTAAAAGTCTCCTGCAGTTGCTTTAAATCACAAAATCACTTTATTATGCCGTTAACAATGGCCATCAATCAGCTGTCAAAATCAATGAGAAACAAAAAAGTATCAAATAACTTTGTTGAAAATGCTGTTCAGAAATATAGAAAGTAACGAGCTTGCAGCTCAAATTATTTACGATTTTTAACGTTTTAGTTTCAATGTTGGAATTTGTTGGTAAAACTTCTAATTGAAGTCAATGGCAGCTAACAGATTTTGACCAAGTTTTGTTTATTTTGTGCCAAGTAAAGTTTAGACGAAAAGTAGTTAAAACTAAGCTCACTCGCTGCTCGATATCAATCGATGTTTGGGAATAAGGGACTGGCGGTAGGGCAGGTAAGGAAAGAAGCTTACTGTGCCCGTGTCGAGTCAAGGAGAACTAAATATTTTTGGTTGCTAGCAAATCCCCAATGCCGGCTGCTTCCCCTCTCTTACCCTAACTTCCCTTTCCTGCACTTTACTGCCCTTCGCATTTCAGTCAAGCTCCAACTGTCAAAATACAAATGCACTCAAGCACAGAGCGAGTACATATATATGTACACTGAGCGAAAAATGATTTTAGACACCTGTTTTTAACTTGAAAAAAAATTGTAAAAAAGTTTACAATTAAAAGAAATTTATATATTTTTAAATACGATTGTTTTGACTATTTAAGAAGTATTTTTATTTTATTTATTTATATACAGTAGAGTCCGGTTATAGCGACTCCGCTTAAAGCGACCGTCCGGTTATTGCGACGTAAATTCGATGACTTTTTGGTCCGCTTCTCCTTGGTCTCCGTTGGTCTCCTTTTGGTTAAAGCGTCTACCGGGTATAACGACGTAAAATCGTCGGTCGCTTGGGTGTCGTTATAACCGGTTTCTACTGTATATTAAAAATTATTTTCCCAAAGCTAAAAAACAAAATTTGTGCTCAAAACTTTGGTCTTGAAGCTGGTTCTCATTTTTAACAGTGTAGTCAACATATATGTATGGAGATCTAAAGCTATAGAAGCTGACAAACAAACACCGCAATTGGAAAGCGAGACGACAACAAGTGCGCGAAGGAAGTGGAGTGGATAGGGGGACAGTGGGACAGTAGAGTAGTGAGAGAGAAGGACAAGAGGTCGTGGGCAAGGGGGACAGAGTGGGACACAAAAGCCGCTGGACATTCGTTGATTGCCATATCCTGTGTAGCGTGCAATGCAACCAATTAGATGACCTGCATGTCAGCGAACTCCATTCCCCTGCCCCGTGACTCGCCTTCCAACCACTGTCACTCACCTCATGGGATGTTCATATACATATATTGTCGTATATATATATATAGAAACATCGCTACATATTGCGTTTAGCTTAAAATGTCAGTGCAAATACCATTTTTTCGCATCGTTTGCTTTACATCTCGCTGTCCGGAGTTGTACGCACATTTGCGGTGTATTCCACATGCTATTGTTGCTGCTGCTGCTGCTGCTGTTCCTGACCCTAGACCCTATGCTACGTGCTTCTATTATTATCATCGTCATCGTCATCGTCATCATCATCATCATTGGTATCATGCACTTGAACTACTCCGCCACAGGATGAGTTGTTGTTGACCAGCTGCTGTTGAACCAACCAACGAACCAGGTGTTTTAGCTGTTTCAGCATTTGGCCACCAAAATATTTCCTAGCTAATGAAAGGCATCAGCATCAGCAACAGCATGAGCGCTTGCCGTAGTCACATAATCAACATATGTATGTCAGTTTGACAGTGACCGCAGAAGAGCCCAAAACTCCAGGCTAATCAAATGCTCTACTCAAAACCAAAAACAAAAAATAAAAAAAAAATCTAAAATGGAAAAATTGCTGTCAAAAAGCAGCTAACCAACTAGCTAACCAGCTAACGAGCTGCCTGTACTTCTGCTGATATGACTCTTGTCACAAGCAGCCAACACTTTACTAACGAATAGACACACACAAAGTTAATTAATCAGCGCTTCTCTAATTTTAACAGTTTTTTGAAACGCATTTGAAACAAAGCGACGTATATTTACTAAGTAAGCCCTATTTGTGCAACTTAACTTTAGCTTATCAACTATTTATTGAGTTAAAAGATAAACATGCAGAAATAATTAAAATAAAATAAGGCAAGAACTTAAACTATAAGAGATAGACAACAAAGTCTTAAAATGTGATTTAAAGTCTACATTTAATCACAATAGAATTGGGCTTTTAAGCACATATTTTTTAATTTAATTAATAATCAAAAATAATACAATTTAAGCATGAACAGAACGTTATATTCACTTCTAATAAACAGAAAGGATGAAACAAACTCAATAAATATTTATAAAAAATTTAAATCACTGGACCATTTATAAAACACATCAAACGGTTTTTTAAACGGATAAAAATATAATAACTAAACAAATAATATTATGTGCTATTTTTTTCCAATTTAAACATTTTTTAGTGCAACAATTTATTATAAAACATACAAGTACCAGAATAATAAAATTTATTTTTTAAATTATTTTAGATTTTTAAATTAGTAAATTATATTTGTTAATTAAAGTTTTAACTGTTTGTAATTTGTACGATATTTTATTTAATTAATCGTATTAAAATACTTGGCTAAATACATACAAAAAATAAACAACAATAAAGCCTTGATGAAACCAAAGAAAACGAAAAAAAAATAGAGGAACAAAAGCATTTGAAAGGAGGTGAAAACAAATGGGCAAAACTGGGGAGACAAAATGCGAATGTAAGTGTGTAAATACGTCAACAATTTTGTAAAAAGAAGAATTTCAATTTCCTTTAAGCGGAAGTATGCTGTCAGCTTCGCATTTTGCACAACAAATCATCAACTCTATCGGTTTCTGGTCTTTGGTGACTCTGACTCTTGGCGGCAAGTGCGTGGTGTTGTGTATGGAATGTGTGTGTATGGAGTGTGTGTGTGTGCGTGTGAGTGTCTATTTGTGTGGTGTGTATGGAGATAGATTACAACAACTGCAAATGCAACAGCCGCTCTGCTGTCTCAAACCAAAAGGCAACACATCATCCATCCGTCCATCTAACAATAAGCGTCCAGCCAGCCAACCAGCTAGCCCGCCAGCCAGCCAGTCAACCAACCAAGCAACCAGCCAGCCATCCATCTCGTAGTCAGTCATCAGTCAGTCAGTTTTTCCCTGGACCCAAACAGCATACTGAGGCTGAGGCAGAGGCACAGTCGTGTTTGCCATTGCAATGTGTGCACAGAGAAAAAAATAAAGTCGACAAAAATTATAACAATTAAATTGCTAATAAATAAATGTTTGTTTATTTAATTTTTATTTTTTACTATAACTATTTAATTAATTAGATTTAATTATTATAATCACTTCTTTTATATTTTATTTGTTATTTTTTAAAATATTTATTTGCATTTTTGGTTTGACTTAAAAAAAGTGCTGTTTTATTCTACTGCTGTCATAACTGATGTCTAATTTTACCTCTTAGCTTCGAACAGTTTTTCAGTGTAGAAATGAAGACTGAAGTGGGCAAGAAGTGGAGACAGCAACAGTCGCCAGGTGGTGAAGGGGGAAGGTGCAGGTTGAACGCTGCGTGAGAAGCAAAATTTATAGCGGTGTGTCAACAGTTGCCGCTTAAAAATTTATGCAAAATTGTTTCTAAATGGCAATTTTAGCAATGAACGAGTAGAAATGGCTCGTCAAATACTTGCAAAAACTTAATTAACCATACAACAGAAGAAACGGGTTACCACTGCAAGAAACGCAACACCTTTTGTTCGCATTTAGTTGCAATTAGGAGTAGCTTGCAATTACAGTTAAGCTTGCTCAGGTGGCATAACCAGGTAAGTCAGTAAGTCAGTGTATATATTGGCTTTAACAGACTTTGATTAAGAACATTCTTTAGTAAGAAATCTAGTGGAAAAGTTTTAAGCTAATGATGTAACTTTTCCATTACTTAAGAATTATTCAACTCTTGACGGTCTTAAGACAATGGAGTCGATTAGCAAAGTGATTGTAATGCAGCATTTAATAACTTTGTTGTAGAGTAATTTTGAGAAAATATTTAAATAAAGCGGCTTACAAAATTAAATGTATTAGTCTGACAAATTTTGAGTTCGAATATATAATAGAAATAGGAAAAATGCTTTGGTTGAAATAATGCTCAACAATGTGTCGATTAAAATTACCAGACTTAACGATTTTTAAAAAAGAAAATAAATTAGACACTATATTAGATATATTCTTAATTTTGTTTAATATTTATTTTATTATATTTAATTATTTTATATATTTTCTTTTTTAATGTTATTTACTTTTTGACATTTTTAGCTTGACATTATCCAAAATCCATTGAAATTAAATTCCCATAATAATTTATTAAATGTAATTAATTAACTGTATTTTTTTTGCTTTTTTTTAATTACTTTCAGTTAATTTATTTACTTTCCTTATAAATGTTATTTCATTTTCGACATTTTTAGCATGACTTAATGCAAAGATACTAAAAAGAAATGTTTATTTAAAGTAATTTTAATGATCAACATTTTTATTTACAATGTTATATCATAGTAAAAATTGTTTGCATATTTTTATGTCCAACTATTTATTTAATTAAGTAAATTAATAAATAGTTTAGCATGTTGTACACTTTAATTGAGTTATGAATTTAATCTCTTACACAAAAATTCTTAGTTCTAACCTTTAATTATTTCAATTATTAAGCTCTTCAAATTCCACAATTTTTCCAAGAGTAAAACACTTTACTAAAAGTAGCGTCATAAATTTTGTTAATGCAAATCATAGGTAAACTCGGAATCCGGAAAAAAACTAAATATTTATAATTGCCAAGTTGTCGCCTAAACGTGCTGGTAACACGTAATATTTACAGGTAATTTAATCTGCAAGAATTTAGTGTTAAACATGAAATCATGAAACGGTAGTTAGTCACGCAGTTAGTGTAAATATATGTAGCAACATGATTCGATGTGGGTTTTGTTAAAGATCTGAAATTTATAGCAGCTCGGGAATTAACTGAAATTTAATATGAAATTTAATCTATTTAATATTTAATTTTTAAATAGTTTAATACATTTTTGGATACATTTAACGTAAAATGTTGCTATAGTGTAGCAACTGTCCAGCTAAGTGCAGCAATGATAACTACAAAATAGTGGGGGTAAAACTCTACACTTTGTGCTGAAAAAATAGCCAGAAATTTGGAAAAGCTGAGTGCAGCGAATAACGGCACCAAAGAGCTGGAAAATGTTTCAGCCTGAATGTTTGTCTAAGCGGCAAAAACTTTACCAGCACCCAGTGAGCAGCCAGGAAAACACGCACCCGCTTTCAGCTACAGAGTTTTGCAGAGTTTGGTGGGGAAAAGGGATTGGTAGCGGGGGCAGTGCAGGCGTGGCAGGGGGTACGAGGAACGCAGGCCACAGGCGGCTACACGGCAAATCGGTTTTGCGTGTGGTCGCGCAATCAAGTGGTAAACCAAAAACCAAAACTCTGTCAACAGCAGCAGCACACACACTCACACACACACACACACATATCGATAGAAAGTAAGTGACTAGAGAGTCATGAGAGAAGCGAGAGGAGTGCACAAAATTTGAGAAGTGCAAGCAGCTCAATAACCAGCAACACCGAGCACCCATCATCAAACATGTCCTGCAGGGACCAACATTTGTGACCGCTGCTGATCAGGGCTTCCAGGCTGGACATTAGAGCGTGTTGATGGCCCAAAACTGATTGTCTGACTGCCGCATCGCATTGACGAACAGAGTGGCATCCAGAAGATGATGACGACGACGGGTCGTCATGGAAACAAGCCCACAAACTGGAACTGAAGTGAAGCATTTATCAAGCACAGTTTCAGGCTTATAAAACCAGTAATCTCTTATGTATGCACTTAATTGATAAGAAACAAAACATGCCTCTTTAAACACGTATTTACTTTGCTTACATTACGTATACGCATAGACAAATGTCAGTTCGTTGTTCTTTATTTTTGAAGGGGAAATTTCGTGGTCGAACTTACATGTAATTAAATAATTATTTTTATTTTAAGACTCCATTAATACTTCTTATAAAACAAAAGTTTCATAAACTCAGTTTGACTTTAAATTTATAAACTCGCAGAGTGCTTGACTGCAATGAAGCTCTTGGTCAACTTGTAGATAAGCTAACACGAATTTGCACTCTCACACCTTCGATTTTCATTAATCATTTTTAATAAACGCACGCTAGATGGCGCCAGTGCTTGCCCTGTTTACAATAATGATTAATTGTTGCTTTAATAATTTCAGTGTTTATTAAAAGTTGCGGGACGAGTGTTTAGAAAAGATGGCGAAAAGTATGTTAGTAGTTAAATTTAAAGTCCATAAAGTAGAGTAAGCTTATTTATAATAGATTTAATAAATTTTTGGTTTAAGTAAGCATAAGAGTAAGTCATATAGAATATAAGTAAAATGAATTTATGTATAGACAACTTTGAAGTTTGCTCGGCTATGGTTAACTCAGCTTCTTATGTGTTCCAACTAAGCTCAGAGAGATCTGAATTTACTTAAACTTTAATTTTTTATTAAAACTTTAATTCATTACAGGATACACAGCTGAAAGTTTTAAAAACACCCGGTAGCTTTAAACAACTTAAAGTTTTAAAGCATTTGGAACTTCAAGGCTTAAAGGCGTTGGCTTTTGGAATGTGTTAAAATTGACAGTGGTAATTACATGCCCTAAATTAGGGGTTGTGATTTTTCAACTCTTTCATTGGAGGAGGATTAAATTAAAAGCGCTTTTAGCTTTTAGCTTTTATAATTGCATAAATGCAAAATCAATTTTGTTTTTTTTTTTTAATGTGTGTGCGTGCAATAAAAAAGTAATGCAGAGATGTAAAGTTGAATTTATTGTAAAATTATCGTAGCACATTTGAATAAATATTTATATAAATATTTGTGCATAAACGGTTATCTTGGTTAAAATACGTTTCAAATACGTGCATTTAAATGGGGAAAGTTTATGACCTACATAGAATGCGGATACAAAATTGGAGCACTCTGCTTCGCATTGAACCGATCCAAATCGAAGTGAACCGAAACGCATCCGGTTAGGGTTATGGGAAAGGGTTTGGGCATGGGTATGACTATAGCTACGTCTCCGAGCCCTGTGCCCACCGTTGCCGTGGAACTTTTTTAATACGCAACACGAGTGACCCGCTTGCGGACAATTGGAATTGTAACTTTTGATTAAATTCGTTGCAATGGCAACAGGAACTCGGAGTTCGGGCGACGTGTAACGTGCAACGTGCAATGGGCAGCGGGCAAGTGGCAAGGGCCAGCGGAACGTACGCCACGTTGTTGCTGCTGGCATCGCTGTCGGCGCTGACGTCGCTGTCGACATCGAGGCAATGGAAGGATAAACTTTTTAGCGCTGCTTTTTCAATTGCATTTGATTACCTTGTTGCGTGTGCAAGCAGCGGCAGCGACAGCGACGGCGACGGCGACCGCGACGCTTGTTGCTGCTTATATTGCACGGACCATTGTCAGTCTCGCAGTCTGCGCGCTGCCTCAACTCAAGCAGCAACTCCAACAACAACAACAGCAACTGGAGCAACTACAGTGGGCACTTTCGTCAGCATTTCAATAAAGTTACAGCCCAGACACGCCCACTACGCCCAACTCAGCAGCTGCAACTCGTTTGGTTACCACTTGTAAAATCAATTTGAAAACTATTTGAGCCGAGGGGGAATACCCCCATTGGCATTTCATTATTTTTTTTCTTGTTGGTTGCTTGCATCCTCTTGCTCTCGCTCTCTCTCTCTCCTTCTCTCTCTCCCTCTCTCTCTCTCCCTCTCACACATTAAATGTGTGTTAAACTAATGTACAAAAACTACCACATACACAATATGTATGTAAAAAATTTATTTTAGCACAGATATGAATACAACAACAATAACATTGCATTTTATTTGTATCGCTTCCGTAACCGAAATAACAGCAACTGCAAATATTTTCTATGCCAATCCAGAACACAAAATGAAGACAAAAACATTTAATACAATACAAAAATGTTGTCCTAAATAAATAAAAGTAACTAAAAAAAATATTGGTCAAGACTGTAGCACTACGAGATACCCAGTAGCTATAAATCATATACTTAATATCTTTAAAATAAATTTTATAAAATATTAGCTTTAAAAAACTTAAAAAAAAGTAATAGATTACCATGTTCCTTTCTTTTAGAATATAATCTTAAACTAAAACTAGAGTTCGTTTAGTAAAACCGTTTAAAAATTCAATTCATATAATATTTAAAAAATATAAAATATTTTGTTACTAGCTTTACTTAATAAACTCTTCAGTCAGTTATACCTACACTGCAAATTTAGCTAATAACTTTTTATAGGGTATTTCAATATAATTAAAACTGGAATAGAACTGTCCAAATCATTGCCAAAGTATTTTTGAGTGTGAATATTTGTGAGTATTATACGAGTATATGCTGCACAAAGGAAATTCTATTTGAATTTAACTCCTTTTTGCAAATCTACAATTATTTGAAACATAATATTCAATTGCTATCAAAAGAACAACATAAAAAGGAAGCCAACAAATACAAACACAAATTATTTTGTCATATTTCTAAACTTTTTAAATACTTGAATACATTTTCATGCCTTTGATGCAATGCTATCAAATTTATTTTGTTTATTTAATTATGAGTGTATGCACAATTTAAACTATAAATTTGTACAGCAATCAATTCACAAAATATAAAGTTATTTTAATGTTGGTATTTATATTTGAAAATTGAAGCACAAGTAAGAAATACCTGACTTTAAAAGACCCCTTTCTTGTTTTAGTATAGGGTCAAATCAGATGGGAATAGTCTCATACATGTAATGTATAACCTCGATCCTAGTAGCTCTATTAGTTTCCTAGTTATGGTGTTTGTTACGCACATTTCACTTCTTACAGTCCCAATATCAGTTCACCTCCAATTATTTCTATAAAATGGCTTCATTTAACCAAGAGAAGCCATACATTAGTGAGTAATTTCCATAGAAATGCATAAAGAACTGAATGCATTCAATGCTTTTAACAGCCTTTTTACTCTCAATAATAGAGATAATTTAAAAATCATTTTAAAGAAATGTTGATCGCATTATTTTCTGCCCATTGGCAATTGTGTTCGAAATATGTAAGAGGAGGAGTAGGAGGAGGAGGAGGAGAAGGGCTTCTGGCCCTTAAGAGCATGTTGTCGACAGTCGACCATTGAATGGCTCTTGTTGTAATCATTGAAATGTACAAATTATAAATTATCCATAATGGGGCTTCGTGGCAGTCTGGACACACTGGCAGCTGAGAAACTCTGTGGCCATAGTCTGGCACGTTAAAAACATATAGACAAAATACAGATACATATATATATATATATAGTTGTATAGTGTGTGTATATACACCTTCATATGTAAGTGAAGTTTACAACGAGCGACAATTTTGGTTCATTATAAATTTCCTTAATATTAATTCAAAATGTCCTGAGTGTGTGTGTGTTCGGTGTGTGGCCTG
This sequence comes from Drosophila acutilabella, assembly GCA_035046005.1. NCBI lineage: Eukaryota > Metazoa > Arthropoda > Insecta > Diptera > Drosophilidae > Drosophila > Drosophila acutilabella. The sequence goes on from JAWNOK010000020.1 coordinate 11,832,657, forward strand.
TGTGTCTGTGCCTGGCACAGTGCCTTACATATAATGCACATATTATCCACCCTGCCACGCCTCCCTTAACGCCCTCTCTCCTCTTTGCTTGCACAAGCAACTGGCAATTGCAGCAGCTGAAACTTCTGGAGATGGAACAAGTGCAAGTCGCGTTTGCAATCTTCTTTCAGTCTCTCCATTCTTTTCTCTCTCTCTCATCCTCTTCCCCTCTCCCTGTCTCCCTTTATTGGCTTTATTTCTGTTTATATATATTATTCTCTTTCCCACTCTTTGGCATTTTGTATAAGTAATCATGTTGCTGACAGCATTGTTGCCTCAGCAAGAGTCGCGTCGTATGCTAAATTGTTGCACGACAATGAGTGGCTGCCAAAAAGGCAGTCAGTCTATCTCTCTCTCTCTCGCTCTCTCTTCTGTCTGCCTGTCTAAAGATGATGATGGGAAAATCCGACAAAATTCAGCTGCCACGTAGTTATGCATATGTCGTTGGACTTTGTCCTGCTTCTTTCCTTTCTCCTACACTGAGCTAAATAGTAGACTGCATTTAAGTTAAGAAACAAAGAAAGAAAGCATTTATAATGCTACATATAATATATATTCAGTCTTAATTTGTTTCGGATCGAATACACTTGAAGCAACACAAAGCTAGTGTAGTCCACTCTCTAGACTGTTACCTTTCCAACTTGATTTTCTTTCAGTGTATAATTGCAGCTGCATGAAGCGACCTCCAGTGCGACGTGTACGTGAACATGTACGCGTGTGTGTGTGTGTGTGTGCTTAGATGTATTGGTGCAGAGCAATTCACAAATTGAACGTACGAAATCACATTAGCTACAGCTTCAGCTTCATCTGAAGCTAACTCAGCGATACCAATGTCTGACTCCTGTTTTCGCACTCGAGTTCGTCCTGGTTTCGTCGTCTCTGCATTGGTCTTTAGTCCTTACTCCTGCTGAAGCTCCAACTCTGTGCCGCTTCTCATTGTGCAACATCTTCGCTGCTTGTTGCAGTGCCTCGACTGGCCTCGATTGCGACACGGAGCGAAAGGACCCCGGCAGCTGGCTTATTTGGACGAACACGTACACAGCCCCTGGCATTGGCCAATTTGGCCAACTCCCTCCACCCTTCCCTACTAAAACATCGCAACGTGCTGCAGTAAAAGTTTTGCTCGACATATTGATTTGAATTTTTCGCCTAATTGCAAAAAAGCGAACATAAAACGGATGTGAGCTAAGCAGTTGAATCGATCGCAAGCTTAATACATATGAGAATCGCTTCTTAATGAAGGACGCGCTTAATTCGAATCACTTAAAAATATAATTAATTTAAGGTCAGCATATAAGAAGCAAACATTTGCCGACTTATGTATTTCCATAAGAATATTCCATGCATAAATTATTTAAAAATCAATTTATAGTTCCAATAAGAATTATCGATTTTAAACTAATTTAAAACATTTATAAAAAATTAAGTGTTAAATGGTGAAATTTAAATACAAAGAAAAATATTTGTTGGTTGCTGTTTAATGTTTTGATAAAAATATTAATTTATATAAAATTCTAAAATCATTTTATACAATTTTATGAAAATATATATTATTATTTGTTTAATTTAATGTCATTGAATCGAAATAAACAATTTTAATAAAATTTAATAATTTAAAACAGATATAAAGAAACTAAAATTAAATAGTTTAACAATCTTTAACTTTTGCTCTTTTTCAAAATAATATCACTAAAAAAAAATATTAAAAAAATCTATACAAGCTTTATTCAAAGTTATGTTATTAACTGATATTAAAATTAAATTACTGAAAATTAATTATTTTTATATATACATATGGTTCTTGCTTATCTCTACTAAGTATTATAGTTAAAGAAAAACCATAAAATAATGTAATTATATAAGTACCACTTTAAATACTACAACTTTAACCTATTTATAAATTTTTATTTAGCTTACACATGTACTTTGCATGCTTGAAGTAGTAATTTTTTTCAACACAACTTAAACTAGTTTTTTTTTTTGCTTAAGCTCCAAAAACAACAACAATCGTTGTCGCTGCACTTAAGACAAAATATTCCCCTGCAATATGAGAGGATAATTTTGATTCATGACTGGCTTAAATAGTTTCAAGTAGGTGTTTCAGATGACACTTGTGACTGCACACATCACACAATGCTTGCACTCTATATCTTAAGCTATGTATTATTTTATTTTATTTTGTTTTGTTTTTATTTTAATTTAACACTCGGCAACATGAATTTAGTGTGCTTGCTTACCTGAAGCTGGCAAAGGAGCAAAAATGACTGGCTTGGACGCCATTACTTTGAAGTCAACATCAATCATGACAGTAACGAGGACAAGATGCAGCCTCTGAGCAAGGAGGGCAGGGGAATGCAGAAAGAGAAAGAGTTGGAGATAGAGAAGAAGAGTTGGGCTTGGACTGGAAATGTGCACATGTGGCCTTTTCTTTGGCTACAGTAGGACCCCAAGGAGCACAACGAGACAAAGACAAAGAGTGAAAGAGAGAGAAAGAAAGAGAGAGAGAGAGCTTCAACTCGAATTGTAATGACACAACAATTTAAAGTTTGTCGCGGATGCTGCAAAACTCAGTGCTAATAGCGTCAGCGTCGACTCATCATCCTGGCTGAGTGTGTGTCTGTGTGTTTGTGTCCTGTGTCCTCGCTGTCCTCTCTGTCCCCATGTCCTGTGTCTGTGTTGTTGATGACGGCGATTATTTGCGCCATGAACACATGAAAGCAGCTGCAGAAGCCAAAGGTGCGCTCCACTTGCTGCCATTTCTTCCGATGCTACGAGTTTTGCCCCCTGTCCCTGCTCCTGCCCCTTTAGCTACCCCAGCTCTTGTTGTCCCACTCTTGTGATGACTGTGCAGCAATTCAAACTTTAAGCTGTCGCCCGTTGACATCGAGAACTGCAACTGTGAACAGAAACACGATACACCATACAGATATAGATTGAAATACAGATACAAGATACAAGATTCAAGATACAAACAGTCAGACAGCGTAGAGATACTTGGCAATACAAATTGAAATAGAAGTAGATCTCTATGCCATTTGCTCACACTCGCTGTCTCTTTCTCTGCACTCTTGCGTACTATTAATATAAATGAATTATTCTAGAGGCGCTGCCTGCTTGATAGATTATATGATGGATACGCCTTAACGATGCTGCTGACACAGATGACGACGACGACCATGAGGATGACGTTGCAGCTTGCCTCAAAAGTTGTCCAAAAATTTATAGCCATAAACACGCATAAGTACGCACACACACACAAGCACATACATTGGGCCAACAAGTCACAACAGTCAAGAAAAATGTTTCAAAACGAAATGCAAAACATTTCCCAAAGGACTGCCTGCACGGGCTAAAAGGTTTTTTTTAAGTTCCCTGCACATCTGATCAATTTGTACTCAACCAAAAGAAGCAATAAGACAACCAGATATGGCTATGTTTTTAAAGCGAAATAGAAACATTTCATTCAAGTTCTTAAAAGACATCTGTAGAGTTTCTTGAAAGCTGAGTTACTGTAACTAAAGTATTACTTAGTATTAGCAATAGTTATGGACATTTGAAGTATACTGTGCAACCGACCTATAATAATCAGAGCTTCATACTGTTATGAGTTGGAACCTGAACTATTATCTGCCCTATCACCAATAACATATAAGAATTAACTCTAATTGTAAATATTTTAAATAGTTTAATTCAAGTTGTAAGGGAAAAACAGAAAAATTAAACAAAAAAAAAGAAAAGAAATTATTTCAGCACTCGAGCCTAAAGGTATGCAACAGTTTTCATTCAGATGCAGTTTTATAACTTATTGAATATTCACAGTAAGCTCAGTGACTTAGACTTTTGCAGGAAACTTAAAATTAAATTACTAAGATTCACACACACACACACACACACACACACACACACACACATACTCACACGCAAGCGCTTTAAATTGCTAAAGTGCAGATAAGCAAACGCCTTTGGCGACTTAGCTTCGCACCCAATCAATATGCCTAATGATATAACTGGCTAATCAGTGTAATTAATTGGAATTAACTGCAGTTCAACTGTGTTGACAAGAGGCAAAAGAAAGATTAGATTAAGTGCAAGTTGTGCAGTTATTGCAGCTAAAAGGTGCTCCAAAAAACACACCAACGAAAAAACAATAACAAAGGGAGGGAAGCAAAGAGACTGTGATAATATTTAATCTAATTTAAATATTTTTAGGGTAAACATATATTTATCTAGAAGCAGATATGTAGAAATATTAACAATTTCAATAGAAACTCTAAGTTAAACTATTTCGTTTGAAGCTTTGAATTTTTTAAGCAAATTAATAAATTTTGGACGCTTGTTTTCAGTGTAGATCTGCTATACTTACGTTTATATGATCCCAAACTTAAAATCAAGGGTCTGTAATGCCTCCCACTGCCTATCAAATACTTAGCCTACCCTTTTCTAGGGTATACAAATGTCCCTAGACTCGCCTGGCAGGAGGTCTAACAATTATTTGTGACCCAAAAAAAAAAAGAAGAGAGCAGAAACAATGACTGCAACTGGTAACACAACTGTGTGGGAGAAGACTTATAGAGGGGGGTAGGATTACAGGGTATAACGAGGGCATGTTGGCCGCCTGGTGCGTGCCAGGCAACCAAATGACTGATGGTTGGTTAATTGTCTGGCCAAAGTTTTGTTTTTTTCCTGATTTCCTTTTTTTGTGTAAACGAGTGTGTAGGATCTGTCCATGAAACGGGAACGAGTTGGAGTTGGAGGATGTAGCGGCTGCCGCTGACGCCTGAAACATTTCACTTACGACATAGCCAAGATATGCAGACACAGCAGTAACTACAACAACAACAAAAACAACATCAATGGCAAAAACAATGCAGTTGGCATGGCAGGAGTTCGTGGGAATCATGTCAGCAGCCTGGCAAATGCAGCTAAACTCGAATCTGTTCTATTTCAACTGCTATTACAAACTCTACGCTTGTTTTTATAAATCAACTTGTACAGTTATTAAATCTACTGAAAATAGCATAGTATTTCAAACAATCTTTAGGAAAAAAAGCAGATTTCTTTTAAGACAAGCAATTAACTGTCTTTAAACTTAATTAATTTTTTTCTTTCGCTTAATTAAATTTTTGACAGCAGCATTCAAGCTAATAAAATCAATGTGTCATCATAACAAATAATTAAACAACAGTCGAGATACGATTGATTTGATGCTAGTTGTATTATAATATTTATTGAATTTAATTTAATATATCGATAAGTAAAGCTTACTTTGTGTAATAATGAAAGGAAGGTGGGTAATATATCTGTTCATCTTATTTACACAGACAGGAAAAGAACTTTAGCTTTAAGCAGTTGCTAAATGGGAAACGAAACCTCAAGTCGACCACTAAAATGTATTTTATTTAATGCTATAAACAAAATGGCTATTTATTTTTTTTTGTACATTGTTTTTAACTTTATGAACATGTTTTGTGAGCATCAACACAACTTTTGGCTTTGTTTTATAAAATAAATACTCAAGTCTCCAATTTAAAATTCTGTAGCATACTTTTAAGCGCTGCTTAAAATGAGAGTCAGTCATTTCGTGCGTATGGCAGCATTTCAAGACTTCTACGGCACTGCTGAATCCTTTTTGGAATGTGGAAACTAAGAGTATTTAAAAATCAAACAATTTGTTGTTTTTTCCACTTTTATATGCTGCATGCTTCACTTCGTTGCCATGTGTCGTGATTGCAAAGAGAAAAAGCAAAGTGAAGAGGAACAAAAAACAGTCGAAAGAAAAAAAGGAAAATGTACCCAAAAAGTCGTCAGGAGGGCATGTAATGGTCTTTAGTATTTGCCCTATGTGTGTTATTTGTATGTTTGTTTTTAGTTTACTTATTTTTTTTTTAGTTTTGTAATTTTTTTTTTGTAGTTTTCTTTTGTTTTGCTGGCCACGTTTTAGTGTCGTTGTTGGGCCCTTTGCTTTATGCTTGCCGGGGAGTTTTCGGGAAACAAATGGCAAGGAAACACCGCATGGCGATGATTGTGACGACGATGTTTTCATTGTTCTATGAGGCTCGCTTTTAACCAGCCAACCAACGCCTTTCCCCGCGAGCATCTCTAGTCTTACATGCCCCAATATCATGTTACGCATCGTCTCCCTATGCTGCATTCCTATAGGGAATGGTAAAGAGTGGGAAGAGTGGGGCTTTTCCTACCCATTGCGCAGCTGCCATATACAATATTTTACAGACTGTTTGCTGCTGCTTTTTCTCTACAATTTTGATGCTATTTCTGAAAAAGCAGATCAGGAACAGTTGGAGACGCACATACGACGTAGGCATAACGATGACGAGCATGATGACGACAGCAGTTCCAACAACAACAACAACACAGTAATAACTTTCCAAGCACTTCCGACTGTTGCAATAGAAATCTGCATTTTTAATTTTCATTTACCCGCATGTGTGTGTGTGTTTAGTTGCTCTTCTTCAGCTTAAATTAGAGCTGGTCCTAAGCCGCTGTAATTCTTTTTTTTTTTTTTTGTCTTGTAAAATTTTTAACATTTTTCACGTCGAATCTTTTTAGCTTGGCGACAGGAAGTATACTTCTAACGGGCACTGTCCTGCTAAACTCGTCAGCCTTTTGTCTACATTTATTTTGTCGCATTTGCCGCTGCGTTCCAATTCTCTATATCGTTTGATGTTTTTGTTTCAACCTGTCACATGCAACACATGCCATACAAACAGCATAGACCACAGTGAGACCTCAGCTGTGGCCCCCAGCCCCTTTTTGTTGGCATGTGTCTAATCTGGTGCATCCTTCAAAGGACTCAAACCCACTAAGGTGAGCTACCGCAGTCCCTGTAACCCGCTGGCAGCCGTTAAAGTATTTCATTTTAGTCAGTTGCGCATACGCAAAACTTGTAGGCCGCATGCTAATGGGATACTCGACTGTTGAATACCCCGTTATGACGTTAAAATAAAGGTATTTGCATTATCTGTTCACTATGTTTACATTTGTACCAATTAAAGCACAAGTGATCATGCTAATGCATAAATATCTATATAATAAAAGTTATATTTAAGAATTCTACTATTAAACAGTTATGACTATCTATTTAATAAACTATTGTAGACAGATTTAAAGAAGACCACTTTAAAGCGAATCCTTTTGTATGATTATCGACTTTCATTCATTAAATTATCAATGCAAACTATTATATATCAAGTTAAAATTGGTTTACGATGTCTAATAGCACACAAATTCTGTCTCCCTTCACCTCCAACCAGTTTTCCATGTTACACACTTACACAAACCCATAAGCTCTGTGTGTCCTAAGAGCACCAGGCTTAGAACACCATAGAAGCTTGTTTCTATGGCTAAATAACAAGATAATCGAATTTATGCGCCATATTAAGCTTGAGTTTAATTTGCGCATCATTTGGCATTTTATTGAAGCAAACAACAGCAGCTCTTGTGGTATACCCTGTAAACTAGACCTTGTTAAGTGTAAAATGCACTTCCATTTTAATACATATATTTTATATTTATTTAAAATGATTTTAAAGTATCTTGCTGTCGATCATCAGTTGCATTTTATTTTTTGGTGCCACAGTTTTAATGCCCGCCCCTCTTGTTGCGGAATGTTTTTTGGTGAAGTGGGCGTGGCAATGGGAACGGGCAACGGGAACGGGAACAGCAGCTACATTTGATTGTGATATGCGCACTAAAGCGGATTATGCCCGAGTCTTTTAGCATCATCATTTATGACATGCAACAATAAAAGCAACAATGAGCACAAGTCTGGCCACGTCGTACTGCTGCTCACATTGGAGTCCCTACTGCGATTGCAACTGGGACAAAGCTGCACATGCTACTGCAGACCGCCTGCCACGCCCCTTCCCCTACCACCTCCACCTCCACGCAATGCAATTTCGGTTAGTGGCCACAATTTTGTTTAGTGTATTGAAGTAAATATTTGTGTTATACTTTTTATTGCATTTTATATTTTTGTGTTCTCCTAACATTGCATTGTAGTTACACCAACGCGCTGCCACTCCCCCAGCACCTACGCCTCCCACTGCTCAGTGTCAGTTCTGCTCGAAAGCCAAATTGAATTGAAAACTTCAATTGCATTCTGGTCACAGCGCAAAGCAAGCTGCTTAAAGCTGTATTAGTTACATTACTATTGTAAGTATTTGTTATTAACAGTATATTTAATAGTTTGTATATAATTTGGGTTCAGTACCTGCTTTTTAATGCCAATCTCTAGGCGAAGAGACTATTTATTTACATTCAAAAAACTCCTCTTTCAGCTGCGATGTTTAAGGTGCACCCTTTAGGTAAAACTAGGTCGTTTCTTAAATTATTAAAACAAATAAAATAAGTTTTATATTACAGACGACAGCTGTAGTTGTGCTGAAATCAATAAACAAATTCAAAACTTAATCTTAATTTGCTCACGGCTTCCCCTTAACTTAAACTTAAATTCCCAATCTGTTTAAAACGACAACTTTAAGAAATAATCCAAATTGAAAATTGAAATATTTCATTTATTTACACTTAAATGAATGGCAAATGAATGCTTCCGTTTTGTTTATTTGAAACACACCTTAGCCACAGTTCACTGTGGCTACTTTCCATTAAGCTCATCGCTATGGTCATTCATCTAACTCAGTGCAATAGCAGAGGGAGAATCTCTTAGTTGGTCCATCTGTCCAACTGTCCAGCTGTCCATTGGTTCGCCTGAGTCATAAGGACCTTTCTAATCCCCTTTGTTGAAAATAAACCAGAAAATATCGAGTAGCCGTGAGCTCTCATTTATCCAGGTGCGTAGTCGTCAAAGGGGGTTCTAGCCTGACCTTGATACACATGGAACAAAGATACCGTTTGACATGATGGCAATTGATAGGCGACCCTCTATCTGGAATGCCACTGTTGCTTTCATGCGGTCTATACACTGCTTAAAATCATTTTAAAATATATACTTTAAAATTCTTCGACTTTTAATAAAGTTCAACTACTATTTTAAATTATTGAATGCTTATAACATTTTATAGCTGCTAACATTTCAGAAGCTACTTAAATTTCTAGTTTTTTTCAGTGTGACTGCAGCGTTTGAAGTTGCACGCTGACGTGGCACTCGAAGAGGCAGCTTGCTGCATATCGATTTGATGTGATTTTCATTAAAAACTCAGCACAGGTTGCTACAAAAAACCATAAAGAAAAAAAGGAAATAGAGGAAAAACAAAACAACCAAACGAATAAAGCTAAAAGCCGCGCAGTATACAAACCATGAGAGTGGCTTGGTTTTGGCTTTGGTTTTGGTTTTGTTTGGAACCGCTGAGGTACAAAGGGATTGCCGGGAAATCGCTATAAAATCAGCTTACCCACTACTAAAAAAAATAACAGAAAAATGAAAAAGAAAATGGAAAAACAGGAGACAAATAGCAGTAAAGCCATTCATTGGCCAGTGGAATACAAACGTACGTCTGTCATATTAGGCTAAAGTTTCAAACAGACGTGATCTGGCTAAAGGACTCGAAAGCTCAGCAGCCCAAGGAAATTAAAAATAGGCAAACAAATCGATTATTAGCACAATACTTGTACAACTGAAAGGGTTCACTCCTGAGATTCAAAAAATCACAAAAAAAAAAGTAAAGAAAAATTCAAAAAAAAAAAATATATAAAAAATATTTATAAATATAATAATATTGTCGCTGCATCTGGTTACGTTTTGTTGTCATTGTTGTTGGCTGCCAGCTTGGGCCTGAGCTTGGTTGGGAAATCTGTTTTCTGTTTTCTGTTTTCTCTTTTCCGTTCGATAAATTTACGCATGATTTATGACCCCGTTAACAAGTAAAAGTCTCAACGTGCGACCAACCGACCAGCAGCTCGGCAGAAGGGCAGCTCGACAGACCCGTCAGACATTCTCAGAAGATGAAAAATGAATTTCTCGTTTTTGTCCAGTCCCATTCCTATTTCCTACTACCAGTTTCCTCAAACCCCATTCAAAAACCAGAAAGGAAAATACAAAAAAAGAAAAAAATGAAGTGCCAGCCCAGCACGTAAGTAAGCCCACGCTGTCTCTACATAATCGTATTAGGGTCTGTATTTCGAATCAAGTTTAGGCCTCATTTCTAGGACGTGCCATATCAAATTTGCTGAAATCAAGTCCCATTTAAGTACATCGATGAAGGTGTTTTAAATACGCTGATAAACATATTTGAATCTGGAAAACTATGATTTCTAGAAACCGTATTCAGAAGGGCTTTTGTGACAAGTATGGACTTAAATACTCAATGCTAATTAAATTGATTAAAATTATTTAAAACCACTGCATAATTTGCCATTACGAACTTTAACCTTTGACCTCAATAATCACACTCTGAAACAAAGTTACTAAGTGCATGCTTTGAGCTAACTTATGAGCATAATTTCAATAAACTTAGCATACAAGTCTTTATAATCCCCAATTTATTACATGCCACTTTTTAGGCCACAAAGTAGGCACTGTGAGGAATGTCCCCAGCTTTGTACTTTAGCTTTATTAAGTATTCTTATTTATTCATCATACTTTCGGTTAGCATTCACAGCAAACACGTAACATAAGTAAAAACTAAGATTTTCATAAAAATATTAAGCAATTTGTATTTTTGGTAAAGTTTTGCAAAAAATTATTTCATATCAAATTAATAAAAAATTTTATAACGTCTCGATCACAATGAATACTTGTCAGGATAAATTCATGCCAAATGGTCGACTTCGTCACTTGGAATTGGCACTGGAGATGGTTAAAAAAGGAACCACAGCGGTGGGTGTCAGCACGAAGCACTGCGTTGTATTTGCAACAGAGAGACAAATCTTTTCACCACTGATGATTCAGAAAAAAGTTGATAAAATTATGAAAATCGATCAGCATATTGGATGTCTTATGTCTGGTTCCATTGGTGAGGCACGTCAAATCGTACAACAAGCACGTTTGAAGACCCAGGAACATTGGTTCGACTACAATGAACCGATGCCCATTGAATCGTGTGTAGAATACGCATCGTCTTTGGTAATGCCAATCGCTGATTTGGAAAGTAGTTTGATAGCATTTACTCGTCCCGTACCTGTTGTACTTCTATTTGGTGGCTTCGAAGGTGAGGAGTCTCAGCTTTGGCATTTGGATCCAACCGGCAACTATGAGCGTTGTTATAGCAAAGCAATTGGATTGAACAGAGACACAGCCAGATTGCATTTGGAACATCATTACTCAAATGATTTGGAGCTAGATGATACGTTTAAACTCTGCTTACAAGCCATAAAGGTAGCCATTCAGGTTCCTATATCGTCCAAAAACATTGAATTGTTTTACATTACCAAGAAGCAAAAGAAGTGCATGAGAGCGTATGATTTTGATGTGGATCTAATAATCGATGGCTTGCAATAAAATAATACTCTCTCTTCGTGCTGTAAATTACCACATAACTGGCAAATAAAATAAATAGTACTTTTTTTTAAAGTATACCGTTTGAAGCTCTTAAAGTATTATTTAAATTTGTCAACATATATAATTTAGACTTATGAGTGTTACAAGTATGAAATATAAATTAGAAACGTTATCGTAATAGCCCACTCAATAATTTTATAGCTTATCGGACATGGTTTTACAACATGCACAGGGAACAGCCACGAAATACCCTGTAAAGCAACAAAACACTATATTGGCGTAAAAAAATAATTCAAATTTAATTTTATTCAAATAGCAACGAAGAAATAAAAGTTATAAAGTTTTCTAAAAGATCTCGTTTTTTAGTATAGTATTACTTTTAGGTAGTTAAGTTAAGATTAAGATTTTAAGAACAAGGAAACGGTCTTTTCCATCAGTAACACAAAAATAAATAAATATAAACAACAAGTGACTTTATTTAGGCATACTTTTGTATAAAAATAATAAATTATGCTTCCAAATAATTATATTAAACCATTTTAAACCATGCAAAGTTGGCATTGATTTTTCTGTAACACACTTTATATATTAAATTTTTTTTTAATTATTTTTAATTAAATTATTTTTAATATTCAATGCATTTTGACAGACTTATTATGTGTTTAAATTTAATTTTTTATTTTTATATTTTTCTATCAAACACCGACTTAAGTTTAGTTCAGTATGTGGGTCAGCCCCTATGGGAAACCGTTTTGACTACAGGGTATTGGCACTTGAAGGCGTGTGCGTGTGGGGTAACACCGGCTGTGGCGCCGCATCAATCATCTGGGGCGTGTAACGGTAACAGTTACGGCAACGGTAACCGTTACGGTAACAGCAGGACACGCACAGGAAGTGGTGCTGGAAGCGGCTATGAGACAGATAGACACTCCTGCGCTCTACATAGTGTCGAGCCCCGCTGTTTCGCGTGGCGTTCCGTGGCTACTACTCCTTTCCTACCCCACTTATTGCTTCCATCACATTTTTAGCCCTATTTCCCCTCCGCTTCCACATCTCAGTCGGTTCGGTTCATCTTCATAGTTTAGTGCTTTAGTGTTTTCAACTGATTTTTTGGTCGTTTCATCTTCGTAACAGTTTTCGAAAATGATAGCAATGGGAAACGATGGGAAACCTCAGACCAATTGCCAAGGGATGTTGCACGCGTGCTGTTGATGGGCCGCAACTCAACTCGACTCGACTCAATGCGACTTTCTACACTGTTATCTAAAATATCTAAATCTGAAATATAATCTAAATATAACAAAGGAGTATTTAGGTTTATTTAAGTTTGAATAATAAAGTAAAATTGCTACATAAATACCCAATATTTTATTTCATTGGACTTCAAATATTCCTTTCTTGATTTATTAGCTTTTATAAACAGTTTGTAGTTGTTTAGATGCTCTGGTTTTCTGCCAGTGTAGCACCACTCTCCACAGCTGTTCCCACTCGCAGCATCGCTCCAGATACTGAACTCTCTGCTCTGTTCCATTCTGTTTTGTTTGCGTGGAGGAACTGAATGTTCTGGGCACTCAACCGCGTCAGTTACCTGTGGCAAGCTGTTAACTAAGCGTATGGCAAATGTTTGCCAGCAGGAAGACGTTTAACCATGCTTATTAAAACAACAGCAAACCCCCCAACCATTTGGCAACAAGAGTAGTCAGTGAACCCAGCATAAGGCCACAGGGGGCATGCCATACTTTTGCTTTCAACGCTCTCAACTCACAACTCACAGTTCTCATCTCTCAGCTCAGTACTCAGTTCTCAACAGCGATTTGGCATCGTTAGCAATACGCGTATACCTCCCGCCACACTTTACCCCTCTCCCTTTTCTACTCTAACACATTTTCCATACCCATCCCCATCAATATTTATGATGTTAGTTTTAAATTAGCAAAACCAAACAGCGTTGCCATCAACGTTCCCATTCTAATTCCCATTCGCACCCATTTACATTTGTCAAATACTACAACAAGATATCTAACCCGTTGAGCTTTTTGTTTATCTCTCTCACTCTCTTTTACTCTGCTACCCTCTCCCCCACTTTTCACCCTCTTAGTCGTTCATCGTTCGCTTGTTGGAAAGCCAATTCCTGAGTGTATAGATGTGTTTGCATGAAAAGTGATTAAAATAATCATTGTATTTCAATCAAAGAGACTAAGCTTATTGTCGAGGTGTCTGGGTTAATGAGTCGTCCCCAGAAGTGTTACTGTAGCTTACAAAGTTAGACAAATTAAAACGTTACGCTGCATGTGATATTTAATTACTGCTACGATTTGGTCTAGTTTTGTAAAACATAATTTGTAATGTAATAATGTGGACGCAATTAGTTCTACACTTCAACTTTTATTTTTTGTTCAGAAGGCTTTCTTGCTTCTTCTATGGCTGGCGTCTCTAATTCAATTGATCTTTTCTTATGGTCTACCTTAAGGCTAGATCTATCCCTGCTCTTCTTATTGGTTAGAATGAGATAACTATCTTATTTATGTAAACTCATAAAGGCACTGTTAATCCTAGCGATGGCACTGTTAGTGGTTAAATAGTAGTGGTATGCCATTGCCATGCCAGCCTACTCCAAAACCATGCAGTTAACATTTCATACGGCAACTTAAATCGCTAAGACTAACAGTCATCATTTTTAAACACTACTTTTCACTTTAATTTAGATTAATATATAAAATCCACACCATGTACATATTATAGTATTTAGTTTGTATCGATTAACCGATTTAACTGCCATGGAAATACAGAGCACCTAAAAGTATGCAATATTTTCTTGCATTAAGCCGATAAACTCTGAACTTTCATTAGATACAATTAGATAACGTTTGTTTCATTATAAAGGCATTGCAACTTTCCTCAATTAAAATCTTCCTATTTCTAAAATAGAGCAACTTTTGTTTTATATTTCCGCTTAAATTCATTTCCTGTTATGTAATTTATTTCACGTCCAAAAAGGACTAGCAACCGCATTTTTAATGATTTCTTAAATTTGATTTACTGCAGTACCTACAATTTCTGTCTTTCTTTTTTATTTCAACTTGTATGGAGCACAAAATATCCAAAGACCAAATTTGTGCCAACCTGCACTCGAAACATTGTCAAATCTTTTATGTAAATCGAAGCTATAACTTGGTCTAGTTTCTCTGTCAATTTCAGTTCAGTTGGCATAAACCGACCGGCTTAACCACAACTCCAATGCAGCAGAGGTTTTAGCTGGCAAATACCTTTTTGTGGTTGGCTGAGGTCAAAGTCAAATAGGCTGACCACACAAACTGAGCTACAGCAACAACAACAAACAAAAAAACAAGTTCACTTTAATGAGTTGACTAACTGTTCGAGTCATTTTTACTTAGTTTCCTATTTGGTTGTTACCCACACTCCAAACCATATCCCTGATAGTGATACGTTTGCTCTGCACACCACAAATCACAGACCAATTAAATGAACAGCCGTGCTTCAATTAAAGCCCACCCAGCAGCACCACAGCCCCACAGCATCAGAGCATCAGTGTTGCCATGGCCCAGTACGGCACGACGTTGTTGGCCAAGCAAAACGGCCAAAAACTTTTGCAGTTGACTGAAAGTTTCGACGTCGCTTTGTTGAGCGACAAATAAACCTGAGGGTTTGCCCAGCGGTTCTAAGTTATTGGTGCAGGCAATGCAAAGTGACACAGAAGAACGTGCCTAATGTGAAGCTCATGGAAGGTTGGGAGATCTAATAATATATAAAAACATATACATGTAGATTTAATGTGAGCAAAACAGTTACTTAAATAAAATGCAACTATATACATATACATATGTAATATAATAAAACATATTAAATATATGGACATGGTTATATTAAAATGAACATATATAAAAATTGTGTATGCAAGAAAACAAAAAAAAATATTACAAAATATAAAATATTATAAATATGAACATTTTTTTATTTTTAATATTTAAAAATAATTTATAATACATAAAGTAATAACCAAAAAGTTTTAAAATTAATAATAAAATGTATAGTTTTATTTAAACAATATCCAGCAGAATTATTTCATACAAGAATAAACACAAAGACAAAATTGAAACGAAATAAATGTAAATAAATAAATAAATAGGCATTGAACTAGATGCAGCTAGATATAAATATAAAACTAAATTTAATAAAAAATATACATTTAAAATAATAACAACAAGTACAAATAATTGAAACCAGGTAAAGTTTTTTAACTTTTTATTGTGATTATATATTTTGGGAGATGTTTTGAATAGTTGCAAAACCATAGACACTAATGCTGACAGCCTCGTCGACGTCGACGTTGACGTTGACTTTAACGCTGACGTTACCGTTACCGTTGGCAGTGCAGTTGATGTTGGCGTCTAAAAGAGTAAAATTCATGGAGTTTATATAAAGTTTGTTGTAACACAAAATGTGAAACTTTTTGATGTTTTATTAATTAACTTTTTGCATTTTACGGACTGGGTGGCATAAGGTACAACACAGGTAAGGAGATGTAAAGGAAGAAGGAGGTACACGGAAATGGGAAATAGAAAACGGACTGTGTGGAGAGCAATACGTAGAGTTGCAGGCGTGCGGTTAAAACTTTGATGCCTTTTTAGTGACGTGGAACACATATTCAGGCTCGCACAGTAACTTACTTGGAGCATTTTAAAATATTAATGATGGTGTTCGGGACCTGGGACGTCAAGGCAAAACATATGAGACTTTGGGCGTCATTGTAGGCGTGGGCGTGGATGTGGGCGTGGGCGTGGGCGTCGAAATGGACGTGGGAGTGTGCAACTTTTTTGCATTTTCTGACTTTTTTGCAGTTGCCGACTTTTTTCAAGCTTTTGGGCACAAAAATGTTTACCAAGTACTTTCGCCATCTTCCACCTAATTGCTCGTAAAATGTAAAAGGCCAACAAAATACAAAAATAAAAAAAACCACACTCACCCACACAAACTCACAAAGAGAAAGCGAACAACTACAAAAAAAAAAAAAAGAAATTGCAAAATGCACGAAACTTTTTATCAAAAAAGCGGTGCGAATGCAAATACCAGCTGTGGAGACGCTGAAAAGTTGCCAAAAAGGAAAAGTAAATAAAGAAAAATAAATAAAAAAGATGAAAAATATTGCGCATACGCACAGTTTGACCATTGGCAGAGCACGCGTGCTCATTAATATATTATCGAGTTGAATGCAGATGAAGCTGGCTCTCTAGAAATCGGGACAAAGACCAAGCTGCGACTTCATTATAAATCTTCGAAAATATGCCATAAATAATGCAAACAATTTGCCAGCACAGAAAAACCATTCAAAACGCAGTCCAAGAAAACTCACACAAACAGACACGCAGACACAAAGGCAAGCACTCACACACAGGGGCCATTACGCATACACACACATACTGAGGCAAGAAAATGGCAAACAACAAACGCAGAAATTGGGCTATTGGCTAACAGAAACAAAGAAAGGCCGCGACATCAGCACCAGCAGCAATAACAGCAACAACAACAACAAAATTTCATTCATGAAGAATGAACTTATACTAGTCCTAAAAATGTGTGCATCCCTAAATAAATTTTAAATTATTTCGTTTCTTTTTTATATGTATAATATAAAAAATATGTTTTAACATAAAAGCATTTAAAAAAGAACAGAGTTTAAACAATTGACTTTGTTTTTTAAGTCATATTTATATTTTATATAATTAAGAAAATATAAACTATCTACTTATTAAATCTCAGACAAAACTAGAACACGATCTACTCAGAAGTCAAAAATATAAGTGCTTACATAAATCTTCATAGATCAGAGTACCGAAGGCTAAGCTGTAATTTAGTTATGTATTATTTTGAGTAATATAAATATAAAATAAAATATATTTAATAAGCAGAGTTTTCTAACTTGACCTCGAATTTGTTTCTAATTTGTACAAAATTATTTAAATAAAAGTTCGATTTTAAAATGTAATCTTTGTAAAAATACGTATATTTAAAATATTTCAACATTTAAATGTGAATTAACTTAAAATTTCTCTTACCACATCAATATAATAACATATATTCATCAAATTATTTTCTTCTAGCTTCTCCAGCTCAACAGCCCCAAAAAATAGGCAATACTTTTTTTGTTTCTACTGCTAGCAACTGATATTTTGCAATGAAACTTCATATATTTTAAAATTCGAATGCTGCAAATCAAAGCAAAACGTAAACCAATTTCTGCTTAAATTTTTAAATTTTTAAATGCAAAAACTGTTGCTGTCTGTTGACTGAATTCGCAAGCCAAACCGTTATTAAAATATACACATATTTGCACTACAATTTCGGGACTGAGTCTTTCATTATTTTTTTCGCTCTTTTTCGGTATATTTTTTTTTTGTGTTGCTCTCAGCTAGGGTATATGTTCTTATAAGAGGAACAATAACAACAACAACAACAACAAGAACAACGGCAACTGGCGAGTGAAGGCAGGCAAACTTGAATTTGGCGCGGCAATAAAAAAAATTGTGCTTTGCTTGCGTTGAATTAACAGACACCGAGAAGCACCACCCAAAAAAAAAAAAAAAAAAAACAGCATAAAGGTTGGCGGGTAACGGGGCTGAATAAAGGCCGGAATGTTGTGGATACTACGAGGGTAATACGGGAAGCCACGGAGCACGAAGCCGCGCAGCATAACGGCACAACAACGCGCACCAGGCACGAGTACAAAAGTACAATAAAATTGCATACGAAATCAGTTTACTGCAGACGAAAAAATTAAATTAATGAAGAGAAATGGTAATAAAGCGTTAGTCACGTGTGTCTCACCGACATGCCGACATCTACCCTCCTCCCTACCCATCACAGCTCCTCCCTACCCCTCGCCTCATTCCCACTCTCTTAGCCGCTGCTTCAGTTCAGTGCAAAATGAACAACAATAATAGCTGAATAAACTATGCCGGTTATAGAAGTGACAAAGACCAAGAGACAGATAAAGAGAAATGGCGAAATGAAAGAGATCAAGAACGAGAGCGAGAGGCAGGAAAAATAAAGGAAAAACCCAAAAGCATAAAGCATAAAGAGAAGATAATAGGCAAGAAGAGTGAATGTCTAGGTGAATTTTTCTAAAAATAAAACTAATATTTAACAAATTTTAGCAGCTTTATGCAAGCGCGATAGAGCATGTTAATGTGTGACGTCACTGCCATTGTTCGAGGAAAGCAGAATAAAATTTATGAAATTATTTAAGTAAATTACACACAAACTTAATCTGCAGGTAATTAACAAGTGTCTTTAAATCAAATTGCTGTGGAAATCAATACTTTTAAGCCGAGCTAAAGTCCATAAGTTGTTGTCCAATCAAAGCAAAGTTCATTACTTAAGTATTTACTAAAACAGTTAATTAAGATTTTATTTAGGCCTTAGAAATCCCAATTTTTGTAATATATAAATTATATTAATATTTCCTATTTTATTTATCTAGTTTATGTTTTCATTCAATTATTACGATGCTCTCTAAATCCAATTAGCAAAAAAAATGTTTTTATTTGTTGAGTTTATCGATTTCAATTAAAAACGCAAACAAAAGTAACAATTAGATTACTGTAAAGCATCAGATATTGTATAAAAGGATAAAGTTGATGACTTTAGCCTTCAGATAAACCACAATCCAACCACCTTTCCCACAAGGTGACATTAATTAAGCATTGAAGCGTGCGCAAATTAACAATTAAATATATAAGCTTAGGGCTCGTTATATAGATAATACAATTTAAAGCCAATTTGGTTGATTAAAAGCTAATTAATGAGGGGCTTTAAATACGCATAAATTATGCCCACAAAGTTAATGAATTCTTCTTAATTTTTTTTTTTTTTTGTGTTGCCCACCAGATTCTTTTGCTGTTTATCGACAACATAAATGACTGCCACACAGACACAATTGGTTTGTGTGTGTGCGGGTATGTGTGTTAGTGCGTGGAAGGAGTGTTGCAACTTTCCACTGTTTACACCGCAAATATGGCTCAAAAGCAAATCAAGCATAATCAAATTATTTCCACTCGATTGGTGTTTATTGATAAATTATACCACACACAATATTTTGATAACATCAATTATAGTCTCCAATGGCAGCTGCAAGCGCCAATGCCAACGACAACCCCAATCCCAATTCCTACCCCCTCCCCTTCGCCACTACTCCTGCCCCAAGCCCCTAGGGCCTATACCCTAACACACATACACACACACACACGCTAAAACACTCCCTTAGACAATATTGTCATTGATTCAAACTGAAACCCAATTTCAAAGGCTTTTTCTTTATATACATTTGTATAACCTTGCTGATATATAGGGTAGCACTGGGTATGCTAGCGTCAAGGAGACTAAAACCTGCTTAAGAAACACAAAGTGTCTTTCAAACTATGTTATGAAAAATCATAAATTACAAATACTTTTTTTCAATTGGTTTTAATGCAGAACGTGTTATGTGGTAATTAGTTATAAAAACTAACATACATTGAATAATTTACAGTCACAAAAAAATACAACAAAATATTTCAATTCTTTATATAAAATTTATATTAATTTTGCAATAAAAAAGTTAAAGTTGTTACACTTAAGCATTTATATAAAGAGTTCCAAAATATCAAATAAATAAAATTAATTAAAAATTATTTATTAAATAGATATCTTATTTCTATAATTATTAAAATATAATTTGTTCTTTATATAAATAAAAAATATTTTTTATTATTTACTTATTTATTTTTATTTCTGGTCATCATAGTCTTCTATCTGTCGGTTTTCATAGCTGTCTATGAAATAAAATTCTTAAAAAAAGAAATGAATTATTTTAAATTCTTATTTCAAATAAAATATTATTTTTAATAATTATCACTACAATACTGACATTTTTAATTTTTTAAATAATCTACTCAGGGTTTATTTTGGTTATCCGTTTTGTTAGGGCATCTAAGCTTCGTTAACCGTTACAAAAGAGTTTTATTCTTATTATATTCGCACACACGGCTGCATGCTGTGTGTATATATGTATATGTGTGTGTAATCGTATACAGATAGTGCGGTTTCTATATGGGTGTTAATAAAAATTGTATTGAGTTAATACAGCAACAATAGGGGTGATATTTTTATCATGCCATAGCTTAAATGCATAAATATTTATCTGATTGTTTCAGCTGATACTGTGCAGTTTAGTATGGTATGTGCTGAATTTCCATGATTTTAATCAGTGCCATATAATATGGTATCCCACGCTCTGCTGATACCTTAATAAATGTTATAGGTTTTTCATTCAGCCCATTTATATGTATATATATATAAATATATATGTTTATCATTTGCTCAAACAAATTTTTGCTGCATGTGTATTTATTTTTATTTTATTTTTTACACACAAAAATAAATAGTTATATGCACATTTTTTATATTACATTTTTTTGTTGTTGTGCATAATAGGATCAGAGTTTCGTGTATGCTAATGAAGTTATCAGATATTTAAAATGAAACACATTTTTGTACACCCCACTACATTAGACTGGCCTTCGATTAAGCACAATAAATAGCATCAAATAAAATTTGTATATGAAATTAAAAAATATTTAAAATTATTATAAAAAAAATACGAAAAATGTTAATTTATTGGTTGCATTTTACAACTGGCGAAAATAATAATTAGATCTTAGTTTTATGTAACAATGGTTATTGAAACAGGGCATTTAAAATAATTAAAATAAAATAATAATAAAATAATTAAAATTTATAAGGGTTTAGATTAAGTTTACAAATTGCTAAAGTCTCAACAAAATCCAATAATTAATTTCAAAGCTGATAAAGTAAAGCAATTACTTTAAAATGTTTAAAGATGAAGAGTTTATCAAAAGCGTATTTAAAAAGTCACCTATGAAAACTATAAAAATTAATTTACCAAATTTTTAAAAACTTTTTTTAAGAAACTTTTTTAATAGCAATAATTTTTATTATATAAAAGTATTTATATAAATATAATTCAATTTAAACAAGGGTATAACAATTGGTTGTAAGTTTTACGTCATTAAAATGGACAGCGATTTTATTATTAACTTTAAATATTTATACCCGTTACTCGTAGAGTACAAGGGTATATTGTAATCGTTGGAATGTATGTAACAGGCAGAAGGAGGCGTGGCAGACCCCATAAAGTATATATATTCTTGATCAGCATCAATAGCCGAGTCGATATAGCAATGTCCGTCTGTCCGTCTGTCCGTCCGTCCGTCCGTCCGTCCGTCCGTCCGTCCGTCTGTATGAACAAAAGGATCTCAGAGACTATAAAAGCTAGAAAGGTGAAAGGGGTCGCAAATGAAAGGTACAATACCCAAGCAGTACGAGTTTGTTTTTGTTTTTTGACACGCCTACTTTAGGGCGTTATATCTTCATATGAAGGTAAATGTACAGATAAGACTTGAATGTTTTAGTATAGAAAACTTTTTTGTTAGCCATGCTATCTGATCCAAATTTACACGGAGACTACATGTCTATGAAGTTCATATACTAACCAAGTTTGATCGAAATCGGACAACTATATCGTATAGCTCCTATAGGGCCGATCGGTCAAAAACCCGCTCCAAATATAAATTAGTATAAAAATTTTGCATTGACTAAGCTATCGTATTGAAACTGACACAAAATAAATTTATTAATAATATAAATATTCTGACCAAGTTTCATACAAATCGGACTTCTATATCGTATAGCTTCCATAGGGACAATCAGTCAAAAATTTGCTTTTAGTATGAATTTGTATGAACATTTTCTGTATTTACCAAGCTATCTTGATGAAACTGATACAGAATATATTTATCAATTATATGAATATTCTGACCAAGTTTCATAAACATCGGACAACTATATCGTATAGCTCCCATAGGAACAATCGGTCGAACATTGAGTAACGGGTATCCTAAAGTCGCGGGGCGACTATAGCATTCTTTCTTGTTTTTAATTAGTAAAATGACTTATAACTATAAACAATAAAATTCCAATTTTTAAAATCAGCCTAATTTTATTAAATTTTTTGCCATTTTGTGCACAATATTTCACTATCCCATAATGCCACTCAAGCTGCCGCTCTAGATTTTAAAAAAGAGACAACCAACAAAAATGGACAGTCGCATCGTGACTAAAACTCTAAAGTTCAATAAAAATATGTCCGACATATTTTACCATTTAAAATAAAACTGTAAGCCTTTAGTTAAATGTGTCCAGTTTACTCTGCCTTCAACAAAAAATATAATAAATTTATAAAATTTAAATAGTTTAAACTTTGTTAGGCCAAAATATAGTTAACATTTAATCTGCCTTTTTTTGAGTGGTGTGTGTAACAAACTTGGCTAAGACTGTTGTTTATACACCGGTATTGTTGTTTCTATTATTGTTAGCTATTATTGCCACTGTTCAGTTCCCCTCGTTGTCGCTGGTGTGGCCCTGGATCAACGAATTGTGGCAGGAGTAACAATTTGGTGGCCCATGTGTTTTTATGTCTGGCCACAATTGATTTGTAATCTTGGTAAACAGGATTTAACAGATTAGACGTGTAACAAGCGACCGATAATCACACAACACGCACCCCACAAGCACACACACTGACACACACACAGACAGACAGACAGACACACGTGTCCATGGACCTCTTCAATTTTGGTTCTTGTTTTTTTGTTGTTTTTTTTTGCCCGTTGCTTTATTTGCGCTTTGCTACACACACAAAAACCCACAGCCACACACACACACACACTGATACACACTCTGATACACACAGGCAGTTAGTGCCACATTGTATGATTGATACTTAATGCAGCTTTTAACATCGTTAGGATATCGTCGTCCTGTTTGGCTTCACATTCAGCTCTAATCGTCGGCTTTATTGGTATTTCTTTGGCTTTTGTTTGACTTTCAGCTGGCTGCCAATTAATCGCCTAACGAGTGAGAACTACGACCATTTGTCCCTTGTCTCCAAATCCGCTTCCCCAAATGTCTCTCATTTTGCACATTTCCCTCCGTAATTCTCGTTTCACACAAATTATGCATTTGTCAATGTTAATTGATGATGAGCACTCTTTTAGCGGTCACTGTTTTAGCTAGTGATTTAGTCGGTCAGTCAGTTGGTTAGTCAGTCAATCGGTCAGTCAGTCAGTTGGTCAATCAGTCGACTGTTCTTATGTATAATTTATGTCAATGCTTCATTTTGATAACTGCGCCAATGGCAGGTGTATATGTTTGCCTCTAATGAAGCGGCAACGACACAGAGACACACACACACACACTGATATGCACATATGTGAACAGTCTGAATACATTCAATCTGCTATTAAAGACCATTTGCAATTTAGATTATGGCCATGAGCCACAAAATCTCTGATGCAGGAGAAACACGCCTAATTACCATTCGTTGTCGTTGTCGTTTTGACTATCGCCATTGCCAGAGATGACCGCAAATGACCGCGATGCGATACTATCGCAAGCAAAAAATTATTTAGCTCATTTTTAAAGTTAAATGTTTTTTCTGTCCATCCGTTCGTAGGAACACCTGCATATCAGGGGCTATAAGAGCTAAGGAAACGAAATTTAGAAAGACTGTCCCTCTATACGTCAGGCAGATCAAGTTTTTTGTGGAAAAGCAATTGAATGTCACATAGCTTAAAAACATTAGAGCCACCAAAGCTGCCATTCCAACTACCATGATCCAAAAAGTCATCAAAAATTGGTGGGACCTGATGAGCCAGTGCAAAAGGAGCCACAGTGACTATTTGAACGATATTTTGGTCAGGGCATAAATGGCATGAAATATTCTATCTAATAAAGCAAATCAAATTTCAATTTTAAATCATATCGAATCAAAGTTTCCGCTTTCAAATCAAGTCAACAATTTTGTATACTCCAATTTAAGTACAGGGTGTCAGGCAGCTTGAAAAAACCTCAGTCTTTTAGTCTTAAGATAAGAAGGCAGTTTTGGGGACCTAAAGAATTAATTTTAAAATGTTTATTTCAATCAAATATTACTCATTCTAAAATTATCCTTTAGTTAAAAAATAAGTTAAGAATTTGATATCAATTTGAGTCATTCAAAGGTTGAGTATATTTTGGATTTTCAATGAGACTATCAATTTGGGTTGAAGTTTATTATTCACAGTTGCAACGGCTGTGATAAAAGATTCAGGCAATTATCCAGTTCAATCCGTTGGGTCATTACGGTGCCTTTTGATCTGCGAACTTTCAATTCCAAAAAGTGCAAAACTCAAAATCAAAAACCAACAAGCAGCAAATTTTGAAAACCCCCGAAAATACGCAGAAAATAAATCGAACCAAACATTTGGTGGCAAAGTTGTTGTGTGTTGGTAATCAAACGCTTAATTAATATGACACATCAACACACACACACGCACACACTCTAAACACACATACACACAGTTAGGTTAGAAACTATTTGGTAGCCATGCGAACCACACGAAAAGATTGGATAAAGAGGTGAATACTGTGAGGGAGCGGGAGAAGCGTGAAGGGTGCGGGTGATTATTTGGGGGACATTTGGGAAACCCATTGGCAATTTCTAAATGTCTGGCGATTTTTGGTGCCCTCGCGGTCGCCTGGCAACGTTTTTCGGTTTTTGGCATATTACTGATAACACTCCTGGCAAATGGACGACCCAACACAGCAGCAACAGCAATAACAACAACAACAACAGCAGCAGTAATGAGTACAGGACCAGCTCGAAGGCTTCGGATTCTCAGTAATTGCTTCATAATTGAACAATTATGCAAACGTGATTGAAGTGATTATAGGGCCACTTATGCGCCACTGTTTGTGTCCCCCCGTCCCCCTGCCAACCTCATCCCCGATTCGCGTATCCTGATTTCTGATTTCCCAGATTCCCACTTTTCTGATTACCATTTATATTTCCGTTTCATTTCACAGCCGACAATCAGAAATCTTCATTAAAATGCGATACTGCATAAGCCACAACTTAATCGCATCAACTTAATCATTTAAATAAACTCTTTTAATCAGTATCGCTATTACTAATTAGTTGACAGGATGTAGTCAATAAAAACAGGTATTTTTAATATATTTTAAACAGAATATTTTGAAATAAGAGATAAGCTTTTGAGCATGAGAAACATTTGCTTTATTTGTGGAAGGAATTAGCTTGGAATTCAAAATTGTTTCAGGCATTCAATAAGTTTATTTATTAATCTTAACCATCAAAGTCTTTAACCAAGCAGCCGCTTAAATATTTAATAAAAATGCAATTTTTTCCCAGTGACAAATATATTTTTAATAAGTAACTACAGAAGTCATTAATTAACTCAAATGAATTTCAAAGAGAGTCAGCGATATTTATTTCATGTCATATTAAAATTTCACTGCTTTTATGAAAAACAAGAAAGAATGCTATAATCGCCCCACGACTTTAGTATACCCGTTACTCAATGTTCGACCATTTGTTCCTATGGGAGCTATGCGATATAGTAGTCCGATTTGGATCAAACTTGGTCAGTACATGTACGTCTTATACATGTGCTCTCCGTGTAAATTTGGATCAGATAGCATAGCTAACAAAAATGTTTTGTATACTAAAACATTCCCACCTAAAGTGGGCGTGTCATTGGGTATTGGGTATTGCACCTTTCATTTGCGACCCTTTTCACCTTTCTAGCTCTTATAGTCTCTGAGATCCTTTTGTTTATACAGACGGACAGACGGACATGGCTATATCAACTCGGCTACTGATGCTGATCAAGCATATATATACTTTATGGGGTCTGCCACGCCTCCTTCTGCCCGTTACATACATTCCAACGACTACAGTATACCCTTTTACTCTACGAGTAATGGGTATAAAAACAGCAAACAAACTGAAAAGAAATGCAAACAGTGTCTTTTAATAAATACAACTTGTTTCAATAATAAAAGTACTTTGGTCACATCTCGTAAAGAAATTCAACAAACAGAAATTTCAATCTGCTGTGCGATTATTACATTAAATTTCAATAACATTTTCTA
Organism: Drosophila acutilabella; assembly: GCA_035046005.1. NCBI lineage: Eukaryota > Metazoa > Arthropoda > Insecta > Diptera > Drosophilidae > Drosophila > Drosophila acutilabella. Next base: position 11,859,181 of record JAWNOK010000020.1, read on the forward strand.
GCGCTTGAAGCACTTGCCAATCAATCAACTACAAATCTCTTAAAACTAAACCCTTGTCTAACAGTCAATTCAAGTGCTAAAAAGTAGAAAACGAAAAAAAATACTCAAAATTCGTTACATCATGTTTTTGGGTTTTTTTTTATGATATTGCAGATACTTTATACACTGATACAAAATAGTAAACTACACTATAAAGACATTTGATATTTATACATTTTTTTAAGTCTCAGCAGTTGTGTGATTTAATGTAATTCGGGGTGTGATAAAACGACTTAAGCGATTTGTGCAGCTTAGAAAGTCGTAAAGCCTCCAAAACAGGCGAAAAGAGTGTCGACAAGATATAGAGGATGAAGAAGTAGAAAAGAAGTAGGAGAAGAAGAAGACATAGACGATACGCTGCGATGGTTAGAGCAATTGCCGAAATTCTAGACCGAATGACTTAACTTATGAAGAGGAAATTTGTTATGCGCGCGGCAAAGACATAAAAAAAAGAGGAAAGCGCCAAAAGCAAAAACAATTGCAAAAAAAAAGGGAAAATCACAGCGCGTTGCGTGGCGACAAAACACGCCCAAGACACACAAAATTTGAATGGCAATGGAGTTGGAGTTGGAGTTGGGCACTTGGACTGAGATTCAAACTGAAACTGAAACGGGGCGTTGCAACCAATAATAAAAATAAAGTAAAAATAAAAAAAATAAAAGTAGTTGAAATTTGCACACTTAAAATGCGTCTTTATTTTGTGGTATGCTTATTTTTTTATTATTTTTAACATTAGCACTGATACTTGCTTCGTTTTATTGCTGAAATTGTTTATGAATTGGAAAATTAAATTTCCCACTGTGACTTTCATGTGTGTGTGTGTGAGTGCGTCGTGTGTGTACATGTGAAAGTTTATTTGCTTGTGGAAAGTTCAATTCAAATTGCATGCTTCGTAGCACAACACAATCAGGAAACCGCCTTTTTAACCCTACTCCAACAGCCAGGCATTCTCAGAACTCCCTTGGAGCTTCATTTGAATTTGACTATGGTTTCTTACGACTGCTTTGAATGGAGCAACTTTTTGTTACTCGCATAAAACAACAACAACGAGTACAACACAAATAAGTATTCATTAAATTAAAAATAAAACTTCATCAAAAGCGGAATTCAACAATTTTTTTAGTCTTCATTTATTATAGCTACAAATAAATGGCGAAGGTGTTCGCGATTGTAGTCAATTTAACAATTTTAACACAACAAAATGCATTGCAATTTTAAAGTCTGTAACGATTTCTAAAGAAACAACAACAAACCGCTTTTATCTACAATTATTTATTTTTTTTAAGCTCAAACTGAAGTAAATACTTTGATTTTGTGTAATCTGCATAGCAAAAATAAACTGATTGCATAATAAATACAAATATTTTTTAAAAATATTTTCAAGTATAAATAAATAAAAAATTTATGTCAAACTACTTCAAACTTTATTTTGAGTTTTAGATATGCTTATGGTTATGTTAAAGTAGTTTAAGTTTTAAAACATAGAATTAGGTCTATTAAAATACAAACTAAGTATAACTCCATGCACTTTAATGTTTAAGCTTCTTTACTTAAGAAATTAAAATTAAAATCCATTAATAAATGTTTGCAAATTTTATTAGCTACAATATAAAATTACCTTTAAGCTTGCGCAGTTTTAAAAAATATTAATATACCATTTGATAAACAATTAATTTTTCTACAAGCATAAAATATTTAGGAAACGTTAAAGTCAATCTTTTTTTATGATTAAACTGTCAGACAAATAAATAAACTGAAATTAGCATGTAATTAGTTAAAAGACTTGATTGTCAATATCAAGACGAATTAAGACAATAGTTGGCATTACCGATTGACCAGCAACAACGACGAATGGCTGACAAACAACCAGAACAGCAAATGAATTTGTATTGCGATAAGATACGAAGCTGGGAGTGGGGAAAGCTGGAGGGAGGGCAAGCCAGGTAGGTGGGAAGCTATAAAGCTGGATAGCAAAGAGAACATTGAATGAATTCTAGTCAGACTTGTAGAGACACGGACAGCTATCTATTTGAGTCAACCATTCAGCTGTCATTTCATTATTTATACTGCTGATTAAATTTCCGCTTATACTCATTAAGTTCCATTGTGAAACCACTTCCGTTGGCAGCCATCGCCATCGCCATCACCATCGTCATCATCAGGATACAGCAGGAGGGCTACAGGACAGCAACCAAGGGACAGCTACACTGAGAAAAATAAATCACTCTTAATGACTGGCAAAATTATGTTAAAATTAAAAAACCACGAACTATAAAATATTTTTGATTATTAATTGAGTAATGTAAATTGTTAATAACATTTTAAGCTTTCAAAATTAAGAAATTTAAGAATGGGATGTAAGGAAGTATTTTTTGTGCCAGTATTCTGATTGTATATATTAACAATTAGTTTGAATTTCTTAAATAAAATATGGCATGCTTAAAAAATATATTAGAACATTTTTTATATATTATTTTTTAAGATATCAGCTTACTTATCATATATTTTTTTATTCTTCTGCCAACAGTGTTAAGAATATTAATATAAAAATTTTTTTTTCAATTTAAAAATCTTTTTGATTTCATCTTAAACTAAAGATACAAAAATATTAATATATCCTAAAATTTCTAAATTTTTTAAAGTGTACCGTTATTAAGCCAACGCTAAAGTCGAAACCAAGAGTGTCATAGCTGGCAAGCTTAGAGGCCGAAGTTGCTATCGGTGTCCGTGGCCCTGCCCGTGTCCCTGTCCCAGTCCGTGTCGAGGATAACAAACTAATTAAATCTACGTCAGCTGTAAAGGCAAAATGTTTTCTAGGTGCGAAACTTACCAAACACTTCAAAATCACAATTGAGCCCACAATTAACAAGATAACGGAGACAAGACCACAGCATAGAATGCAACATAAAACGGTGAGCGAAACGAGACGAAAAGGGTTCGGAATGGAACGGAATAGAACGGAACTGAACGAAAGAAAAACGAAACGAGTAAAGTTAAGTAAACAACTGACAAAAGACAATCTAAGTTTTGCAAAGATTTTCTTTCTTATGATAACGCTAGTAATAGCTACACAAAATCACGCAACTCAAATTAATTAAATATACAAAAAGTAAATACAACCCATCCCAGACACACCTGGATGTTGCACGCCGGGAGGACTTAACATCTAAAAAAGCTAAAATTTAATTTCCGAAAATGTACTTTTAAAAAATAAATAAATTTCGATGAAAAATTGATTCAAAATGTACAGCAGTAAAGCTACAAATGAGGCTAGAATCATTAGAAAATGGACTAGGGATGCAACTGGGAATAATACTAGAGACGAGACCTCAGATTGCACTGTATATACAACAAAATTAAACTACTCTACAGAAAATTTATATGAAAAACATGTTACTAGTGAATAAAGTAAGCCAAGTAAGTGAGTTTAGTTGAGTTTAGACGCCTAGACTGACTTTCAATTTAAATTTGATAGCTCTAGCTGTTATAGTCTCTGAGATCTGGCTTTTTATACTGACAGACTGACATCTCTATATCGAATTTGCATTGGCTGTTAAAGCTCATAAAGCACATATAAAGTATATGCGATCGGAAAGCCTCATTCAACCTATTCAGCCTGTTTAAGTAAATACTTTCATAAATTTTACCCTATTACTTATAGCTAAAAGCTCAGTTAATATTTAAAGACGTGATTTTGTATAAATTATAAATATTGTTTGCAATTGGCTCATCATTTTTGTTTAAATTTAATTAGGCCATAGCTAAGCTTGGTATTTAACAACTAAGAATTGCTATGTACATTGTATGTTGTGAAAATAATAATTGAAATTGATTTGAAAACAACAAATGCGAGCAGTGAACAAGAATAATTCAATTAAATTGCTTGCAATGCTTGCTAAAGAATTTGAGAAAACAAAAGGAAGCAAAAGGTAAATTGATGAATAGCACAACGAATAACAATTTTGTAATTAACAAAATCAATAAGCATTTTTGAAACTGCATAGAAAATACACGAATATATGAAAGTACACAGCGATAATCCACGATGCTTGAAGTGAGGCAAACAATGAATAAATCGAACTGTTCACGAGATGCTTTCAAAATGGTTTCAAGGAGCTGGCAGCATTATAAAGCAGGTTGCACATCAATATTAATTGGTTGCATTGAAGTTTATCACGAATTACGATCACGTCACGCGTACATTGCCAACTGACATAAAAACACACACAAACACACACACACACACACACACACACACAGAGAGTGGTTGGGTAGGAGGCAGGCAAGACAAGTATAACCAGTTGGCTGCTAGCGGTAAATACCCACCCAGTGTCATTATCCTTTTAACTTGCTCTCGGAATACGGCCAAACAGCCGCCGCCAGGTTGTGCGCGTTAATATGTCACACACACACACACACACACACCAGTGCACAGGCACCAACACAACAAGCAGTCACACTCATACATATACGCGCATCAAGCACGTGCCCATTGCCAAAAACTTTACACACACAGCAACACACACCCATACAAACAAGACGACAAACCCACAGAAGACAAACCCCGACAGACCCAGACGGACAGACGACCAGACGGACGGAAGGGCGGGCAGACACTTAAGGGGGAGGTCGGGGTAAGGCCAACTTTTAACTGCCTGCGTCGTGACATTAGCCTAAGGTGCGCCGACTTGTTCGTTGTCTTTGCCAGTGATGCGCTCATCTCGCAGCCAAGACTATCGCCAGTGCAGCTATCATTTTTGTAGCTAACTAGAACAGACATCGCTCACTCTCACTCCGCTCTCACATACCCACACACACACCAGTCTGTACATACTTTATTTTTAATTAAAAAAATGTATGTGCAATTTATAAATTAAAAACAATTTTCGTTTAGATTTCGTGTCACGCGTTGCTTTGGCTGCATCACGCACAGCTCTAAACGCTTGTCTTCTAATTTCGCTGTTTGTGCTGCTTCAGTGCATCGCGTCTTCTTCTTCCCCTACTTCATCTCCTTCTTCTACATGCTGTGTGTTCTTCTGCTTCTTATCCCTGTCGTCGATATATTTTTCATTTAGTTTTGTTTTGATTTGCCGCCTTATTCATTGCGACAGCATTGCAGTAGTCGTCGTCGTTCTGGCGGCCGCTGTCGTCGCGCTGCCGCTGTCGCTTTTGCCGCTTCTGCTGCTTACGTAATTTCCAGGATAAGCTGCAAAGTTACAACATTTTTCAGCCTGCAATGGCAGTGGAGCAGGCTGCAACACACATATGCTGCGACCGGAAGACAAAAAAAAAATACTCTGCAGCGACTGCGTTGACGACTGCGACAGCATCCAGCACTAGCACAGCAGCTCCTGCAGAGAAATGCAAAAGCAAACCGGGAAATGTTTTTGCTGCAACAGCAACAACAAAAGCAGTGACCGTTGCAGCAGCAGCCAAGCAGAGCAGAGAGAGTAAAACGAAGAGAGTAAAACGAAGAGAGCATAAACGTCAATGTGAGCGCATAAAACAGACGCTCTCAGAAGCTTTTTACGACGGCTGCAGCAGCTGCACTTAAAAGCGCTTTTGAAATGCAGCGCTGCTCGCTACTTGCTGCTCTGCTTCTAGCTCTGCCACGACCTATGCCACTGTTACTGTTAAGCTTACATTAGCCGGCAATGTTAAGTCAAAGCTGGCGGGCATTTTGTCTCACAATTAGCCTGTTAACTAGCTTAATTATATGTTATTATGTCTATAATTGGATCAATTTATTTATTATCAACTTCAAAAAAGTCAAGTGAATATGCTTTTACGGTCGGGCATACTATTAAAAGCATATTTAATTTTTGTTTTTAACTTGTTGATGGGCACCAATGAAAATATATATTAGGGTGACCATGTTATATGAGTTAACTTATGAGTTAAATGAAAATTCAAGCTATAATTTGGAGACAGGACTTAAAAAATTTATTCAAATGAGTACATTTTATTTTACTACTATGCATTACTTTAAGAGTGACCAGTGGCATGAACAAATAAATATTTCCAATTTTTTTAATAATAATTTTATTTTCTCTGTCAACGTAGTAAGCAATCAAATATAATAATTAACACTATATTTATTTATGTAATTTATAAATTTTTCTGGTTTCCATTTGGTTAATACTTGTGTGCCCTGAAAAGCCCCAGAGACAGTCAGCTAAATTTATAATGCGCGGCTCAAAACTAAAAACAAGAAACATAAGAAGATAAAAAAAACATACATAAAGAAAAACAAAAAAAAATTGGATTGGATAAAGTAGGAGAGAAGCTGGGAAAAGTAGGAGTAGAAAACTTGAACCAAAAACTAAGCATAGAAGTGATTTATTTGATGTCACAGAAAAGCAGTCATGCATAAATATTTAGCATAACCCACAGTTCGCCAAAGATATTTAAATCAGCGCACATACATACAGTGGGACCAAGAGAGAAAGAGATAGAGTCAGAGAGAGGGATATACTAGATGAGAATAGGAGGCACTACAAATATATCGATGGCAGGCCAAAAGTATAAAGATATGCTTTATGTTTGGAGAATGAAGGTGGACGACGCCTCCAACAGTCTGCTTATCTATTTCTATATCTGTGTGTGTGTGTAGGGTGAGGTAGGGATAGACTGGAGTCAGGAGTCTGGAGTCTAGAGTCTGTAGGTCCGCAGTCCATGCGCCTACTTCAATATGCTCCACGAGGCAAGCAAAACAAGGCATATAAAAAGCCTTAAGCTTCGCAGACCAACGGCTCATGGAGCATCAATGGTACTCCTGCAAAGGCACCCCTCCCTCCTCCTCCCGCTGCCCAACACTTACACGCTCCCCTTGATGGCGGCAAATCAAATATGCGCAAATAAATAAAAATGAAAATTCAAAGCGAAGTGCAAGGAGCAGAAAGGAAAACGCTGCAAAAAGAAAATAAGTGGAAAAAAAAATAAATCTTTAACTGTTGATACATTACTGAAAAATAGGGGCGGCAGGGGTGGCGAGGGACTACACACACACACACATATGTATGTGCTGCTTAAGGTGAGCATTGCCCATTGCCCATGTTTGAAAAACACTTTACGGTATTTTTATAGTTTTGATATATTCATTGAAAGTGGTTTTGGTATTTTTTTTTTTTTCTCCTGTGTCCTGACTTTTTTCTTACTCTCCTTTTTTGTTGTCTCCCTCTGCTTTATGTGTTAGAAATGCTTTGAAATATTTATGAATCAATAAGAACGACAACAAATAAAGCCCCGTGTATTGCTGCCTGTCGGTCTCCCCAGTATCTCCCTTGTGTCTCCCATATTAAGATTGGCCAAAGGTTTCGCAGACTACATCATTTTACACACACACACACACACAGGCAAACACTCTTGTGTGCGCCTTCGTATCCTGGCAGCTGTCCAGCCTTAGATCCCTAGTCCTGCTGCGAGTTGAGTGTTTGGTTAAGCAATTGTTTATGTAAACTTCAACGATTGGATAGCTACGAGTTCTAACTCCAATGCTGTAAACGGCGTCTTTTCGCCCCAAAAACTTTTGACAGACATTGTACTTAAGTTTTACCACACATCCTGATTCTGTTTCTGATTCTTTCGCAAACTTCAACTACTTTTTTTTTACCGTTTTACCGTGACAGACACTTTCACCTTTTTTTTATTTATTTTGGAGTGTAACAGGCGATTTCCTAAACATTTACTTGAGACAAAGCCAAACAAATCAACTTTGTGTAATTACGGCTGCTTATAGCTGATTATTTCTTGGGCTATAATTTTGTACCCCAAATTTTGTTTAAGTTTAATTATGAACATACTTAATTTCATTAAGGGGCAGTAAACATGTATTATGCTACTTTAATCGTTCTTTTGAAATTAAATATTAAAAACTCCACCATTTCCTATTAAAGTCGTTATGGCAACACACTTTGTTGCCACTGATGGGTTTTAGGCTCTAAACTTTGTCATTTTGGCCACTTGTCTCTTTTTTTGTAGACCCTTTGAAGCGAGAGCACAAAATTTAAATCATTTACGAAATATGCAGCAAGAAGAAAATTGTAGTCAAAGAGTGAAATAAAACAACAACAACAACTTGCAACTTGCAACTACAGCAGCTCCAACAATGCCAAACGACACACATGTGTGTGTGTGTCCTAGCATAGTATGCAGACAAGTATAACAAGTAAGAAAACTTTTGACGAAAGTTCTCGACTGAGAGATGCCCTGTCTTGTGCAACACGTCAATCCATCGAGTATTTTAAAGCTGGTAAAAAGTCTTTAAGTCTCGTTTAAAAAGTCTTAAAGAATGGGATGATGTTAGGAAAAATATAGAAAGTAGTTGGAAGCGTCTCAAGCAAGCTTATAATACCTTCCAGACTGAAAAGCATATTCCTGAATTAAAATTCAATCTCTAATTACTATTACTAATTACTTTAATTATTATAATTCAAAGAGTTTCTCAAATTTTGTATATAACTCATTATAATTAGGTATTAGTAATAATACAATTCCGACAAGTTCTAAAGAAAATATGAAAACAATTAGTATTTATAAACTATTATTCACACTGTATGTGCAGTTTTAATATATGCTTAAAATGGGATTAAATATAATCATTTTAAATTATTTAAAACCGATCGACTAAAACTTTTAGAAGTTATTCTTAAAACAGTTAGACAGATAAATAATTATTAATGCTTTTGCCTTAATAACTATAAAATAATAAATAGTAAATTATTCAAAAAAGTATATTTCTAGTTTACTACATTTTAAGTAAAAAATATTTAGCTAGCAAAACTTGAGGGTTTTAAAATAAAATTATATTCCTAACAATTAGTTTTCGAACCTAAAGTAAAGTTAGTTGAGAAAAGTTAAGAAAGTTGTACATAATTTAGTAAATATATGAATATATTTGTGAGTGCATTCATTGCATGCATTCATTGACGATATTTCGAGTCGAAATCAAATTGGTAACATCTGGTTAGGAGAGTATAGAAAGTAAGAGGGCATAAGGCCACGACATCTAGGGACTGAAAAGGCTGAGACCAAAGCACAAGGCAGAGCACACACACACACATACGTATATAAGTAAATGTGTGTGTGTGTGTGTGTGTGTGTGCCTGACTGTGACTGTCATGTGCCACAAACCCACTAAACTAATGAAAAATGTGAAGCGACGGCACAAAAGGAAGCGCAATTTTTGCACACACAGAGACACACAGAGCATAAGAAACGGGGGAAAGGGAAAGAAAAATGAAGAAGAGCACAAGGAGGTGGGGAGGGGAGGTGAGTGGCGGAGGCAGAGTTCGTCGGCCATATGCAAAAAGCGGCACAACGAAATGTTAATTCCGTAATACTTTAAATGCGGCAGGCATCGAATGACATTTGCACTTTTGCTGCCACACGGTGCGCACAGTGGGGCCACTGAAACGAATACTAACTACAAACACACTTACACACACACACACATACGTGTCATGCAAGTGAAAGCGGTGTGTGTGTCTGCTAATATATATTTGTTGGCTTAAAATATATAACAGTAGGTGCAAAAACAGGCACAAGAATTGCACGTGCATGCACGAGACACGAATAGCTGACACAGAGCAAGAGAGAGAGAGAGAGAGAGAGAGAGAGAGAGAGAGAGTGAGAGTGAGAGGGAGAGCGAACAAATAGCAAAAAGACAGAGAGGGGACACAGAGCAAGCTGACCGCAACAAAACACACAAAATACAATACAAAAGCAGCAAAAGGACTAACAAACGTCGAGAACAAGAGAGAAAAGTACACTGACAAAAAAGACAGTTTAACAATATCATTATTAATATCTCTTAATAAATATTTTATTAAAACTACAAGCCCTTAACTACAATAGTCTTTAAAGAACAAAAAATAACTTAGTTTGTACACCGCATGGGTTTTTTACAGAAAAATGTCACTGAGCCAAACAATAATATATTTTATTTAAAAATATACATTATTTTATATTTATTGTCTTTCAACACCTATTCTTGAAGGCTTAGTATTATATTAAAATAGCATTAAACTTCATAATTTCTTTTATATAATATCCCAACAAAAAACTCAAAAAAAAATATTTTATACTTATAAGCATAACTTTTGTACCCTTTGTCTTATGACTTTATAATATTCAATATTTTTTACGAACTATTTATTACTATAGTATTCCTAATAATAACTTTAATTATTTAAGAACTACTTTATATATTTATTTAAAATCATCAAAATTATTTGCTATTTTTCATATTTATTATATTAAATTTACTCTTAAAACATTGTTGTGTTTAAAAGTTTTCCATAATTTTTTAAATATTCAAAAAGCTTACACGCATAAATTATTAAGTTTCCAACAAGTTTCCCGTTATTTATTAATTTAATAATTTTTGTAACCGTGTAATGCGAAGATGTATTGAAATGAAGGGCAAAGAGCGGGGAGTGGAGAAAGTAAGATTTATAACAAAGGAACTGGGCTCAGGACATGGCCTGGGTCAGTTCGCACCTTCATTTGTGCGCTCGTTTGGCCTTTAACAAATGTGCACGCTGCTTTTTCATTACAATGACAGCGAATGCTACAATAGAATATGACATGTAGGCGATAAAATTATGCCCATAGCTGAAAGGCAATCACACACACAGACACACACAGAGACACACCAACAGCTAAGCATACACAGAGAGAAAACAATGCTCCGATACGTCTCAACTTCAACTACAAGTCAAACTACGACTCCGGAATCGACTTCGACTACAAGTCGGAATCTAGCTAAAAGGTGAGCAATTGGTGTTAGTTTTGGTCACACACACACACACACAGGCTCACAGATACATGTTGGTGCAAACAGTGAGAGCCACAAATGCCGTTGCGGCAGTTGTGCTAATTTGTTTGTTTGCCGTTATCATTCCTTGTGCCCTGGACCTGAAGCTAAAGCTGGGTCACCATTGTCACAATGGCACAAAAGCAGCAGAGACAGAGACAGCAACAGCAAACACAGTGAGCATTCACAATACACCTATAAAGACAGAGACAGTTAGACTACACACAAGAGAGACAGAAAGAGAGAGAAGACGAAGCCAGAAAGAGCATAGAGGAGGTCAGCTGGGAATAACGCTTACCGTTTAAGCGTCTTTAAGCCTTGTTCCTGTGACTCACACACACAGACACTCACACACAACACACATATACAGACCATCTTTTCACTCGACTTGAGCCAAAGAAATGCGAATATTTCATTGTAAATGTCGTCACCTCACATTCATTTTGGAATTGTGAAAATAATTACTTATAATCAACAATAATTGCCAAATCAATAAACAATTTTCTACCAACACTGTGCTCAGTTGACAGCTTTAGTGCTTCTCTTATTCTCACATGCAGTTTTCATTTTAATTACATTTTTTTATCAATATTGAAATTCAAAATCCATAAAATTTAATTTATACTCGTTGAAAAGCAAATTTATTTAAATAGCTTAATCATCAATTGTTTAAGATCGACAACAAATTTTTATTGACAAGTAAGTTTTTCGATTATTAAACTTACACTTAACCCATTTAAAGCTTAGTTACTTTCCTGCTTGTCTTTAATTATTTTTTTTAATTATTTTATAATTTCTGACCAACAACTGCTTTGACATACATTGTTGGAAATTAAAACTCACACGCTTAAACATTCTCACTGATTTGTAATTAATTTATTATCCTAATGCCCAAAGTGAAACTAATTAATAATGAAAGGAGAGCATTTACAGCTGAATGCTTTCAACTCAATAAATGCGAATAAAATGTTGTAATTTATTTTTACCACGATTTTTATTCATTTATTTAAACAAATGCAGCAAAAAGTATAAAGGTAGAGCTCTTGAAATTAAATTAGGTTTGACAGACAGTGACTTGAATTTGGCACTGAACCGTGGCTTAAAACCATTTGGAGTAGCTTTAATTGCACAGTGTTTAAATAATATATTTTTCTCAAAAAAAAACCTTAGCAGCTTTAAAAACCGACTTTATTAATATAAATGGAGTACTCTAATTTAGTTCCCGAAATATTCGTATTAAAATTTACTTACTTTAACAACTTTAAATCAAACGAAAAAATATTTTAATGGCCGCCAAAAAAAAGTATTGCCTACTTTTCAGCGCTTGAACGAGCAGCAAACGTGCAGACTTCCATCTAACTATCTTTCTACTGGCATTCCTCGAAACTCAGCATCAGTTGACACTGCTACCGACCGTGTGCTAGTTTTTGATGCTGCAGCAGCTCCGTCTGTGTCTACTGTGGCTGCTCCTGGTCGGTCTCCTGCTTCTGGGGCTGCTTATTTATCGTGTATTTTGTGTTGTAGCGCATATTAATCATAAAGCGGACACGCGTCGCTTTACGCACGTTCGGCGGTTGGCGGATACGGACGCGACAGCGCCAAGAAGACAAGCCAACAAGGAGCAGAACGAAGACTCAGACTTAGACTGCGACTCGAAGTCAGATACAGGAAGAACAACAGCAGCAGTAGCAACAGTGGAGTAAAAATACCAGAGACATATAACAGGGACAGGAACAGAGACAGGAGCAGCAATGTAACCCAACTCTTGCTATTCCTTGTCTCGGACTTCTCGCATGAGAACTGAGCGTATTAGATTTAAGCGCGTTATAAATGAGCAGCGTATATTTTGGTTTTGCGACTCTAACTCATAAATCAAAATTTTCGTTTTTGGCATTTTTAAAGGCAACGAAAAGAACTTACTTACACACGCACACACACACACACACACAAGAGGCGACAAAAATAGCCCTTTGGCGTTCCGCCCACTCCACTCCCCGCCCACAACGCGCTGAACGTCTGTTGGCTGCTGTCCATGACGGATGATTGGATTTTATGTTGATTACAAAAATGTGCAAGTCGAATTTGGTTTTGAGTTGTTCTTTTTTTCTTTTGGTTCTTCGCTTCTGCGTATATATATTTGCTGCGTCTCGTATTACCAAGCATTTACCCATAGCCATAGCTAACAACATCATCATCATCATCATCATCGTTATCATCGTCATCATCGTATCATGGATATTTGCTTGTTATTGGCCATATTTTAATGTGCTGGCCAACCGAGATTTGTCGTAGTACATGTTTGATTTATTTATGTGTTTATTTGGCCTGTTGTTGTTCCTTCTTTGATACCCTAACTCTAAGGCATGTGCCCTTTGTGATGAAACTTGTGTTGCACTACAGAATTACAGCACACACAATGGGTATTCCATATGGTAATAGATAACACCATTGCTTGGGAACGACTAGAGCTATCTGCACCAAAGGCACACATTATGTGTATAAGAACTATCACCCACAAGTCTGGCCCAGTTAGCTCCCTTAAAACATGTCGATTGAAAACGACTTATTGTATGGATAGATGCACATTACAACAAGTACGTGGTCTTTAGCAGTCGGCACGCTCGACTGTAGCCTTTCTTTCTAGTCTCCTCTAGGCCTCTGATTATTAAATTAAAATATTCGTTCCTCTTTTGCTGCCAATCACAGCACAAGTAACAAATCAAAGAGCATTCAGTCGTCGACTTTTTGCCTACACTGCGGTTTGAGTTTATTTTCTATTGCTTTTTGTTGATGTTGTTATTGTTATTGTTGTTAGCTATGCGTCTGTGATTACTCATAACGTTTTATGAGCACTCCACTCTCCCCTCTTCCCTTTTACTCCTGCTGTCTCTTTCAGTCTTGGTAGTGCTGTGAGTGGCTCATTGGATGTTCATGTCGTGTTTCTCATATCTCTCAGTAGAGTCGATTTGTTATTCGATTTGCATGCTAAGTACTAGAATTTTATTTGCATTCTACATAATAATTTAATTTTATTTGTTTTGCTGCATTCAGCTGGCTCAAGTCATGTTAAGTCTGGCCAAAACCAGCTGCTATTATTGTTAGTACTGGCTAATGGCACCTTGGTGAGGTCCATTGATTGTATTGAGGGCGTCAGTTTCGGACCAAAGCAACCAACTGGGCCTAATGCATTGCATGCGCCTTTTGGGGACACTTAACGCTGGTCACTGAGCACGCCCCTCATCCCACTTACGCCTCCCGCAACTAAATGCGCAAAAAGTTTCAAACGCCTTTATGACGTCATACACACATAACTATCGTATCATGTGTGTGTAAGTATGTTTTGTATTATTTCCCTATGAACTTTTGTTTTGGATATTTTATTCTGATGGCTTACTTACAATATATTTGCATACCCAGTAGCCTGGCCAAAGAAGTTACCATTTTAGGCCTTTGTAAGGCCTTTTTCTAGACTTATTTATTTTAATTCATATTAGTTTATTACATTAACCAATTCTCAAAAAATTATTAATTTTATTGTGCTAAGCGATATATTTTTTTAAGATAAACTATCGGTAACTATCGCGTAATTATGCTTAACCCATTGCAAGTGGCTGCTTGTTAAATTATTTAAAGAAGGTAAATTCAAACACTTCAGGACTATTATGAGCTCAAAGTTTTTTATTTAGTTTAAAACTACTGTTTTGTGCTCTCTGTCCCCATCTATTTCCAGCTGTTGCTTCAAGCACGCTTTCAGTGGGTATCTGTTAGTCGTGTACTTTTGTATGCTGTTTTTTGCATTAGTTGCTCTTGATGGCCCGCTTTCATTTAACTACGAGAGGGTCGACAGTAGCCGCAGTCTTTGGAGAGTCTTGTCAGAAACCAGGCAACCAGTCGTAAATTAGTTGTTGCACCCCCCCTCTACCACACTACTCTCTTCCCTTACACCCCTTTCATTATCACAAAAAAGAAGCCACAAAACAAGTTTTGTGCACTGCAATTACTACAAAGTTAAAAGCATAAAGAAAACATAAAAACAGAATCATAAAATGCAAATTAATAATTATAAATAAACTAACATCAAAGTTACTTGGGAAAATTTAGCTATGAAGCTGCAACTATGCACACATACATAAAATTTTTTAAATAAATATATAAAAATACAGCAATTAATACTCCAGACACAATGGGAAATTTGATTTCCGTTTGCTACTTTTTTAATGTTTGGTATAAAATAAGTATAAGGCCTATTAAGTGCAATCGACAACTAATTTCGCTCAAAGTCTTTTAACTTAAACTAAATTCTAAGAAATTTTGTGACATTACAGCATTAATAAGCGTTCATAAGTCCATTATTGAATTATCTATAAGCCTACAGGAGATGCAAAAATGTGCTATGGAAATCCAACTAAATAATTGATTAATAAACGTATAATTGTGTGGAACGAGTGGCATTTGCTTGTCTTGCATTTTGTGGGACCTGGCAGCTGCCTGTGGCTGTTGCACGCTGAATGTGGCAAGAAGCAGAACACACACACAAACGGAATCTTAGCGTTCAATGCAATTTGGCTCTTAGTTGCCGTGGCCAATTATTTGTACTGTTATCGTGGCCGTCACCGTCAGCCTCGACTTCCATTTCCACTTCGATTTCCACATTCAGTTTGATTCCGTCTCGACTTCGACTACGAGTTGGTCTTCGGCAATGGTTGTGCTTAAATTCGACTTGCAAGTCGACTCGACCTTCTTGTGTTGACCTCAATTTTGGCCAATAAGGTTGGGAGCCTTTGTGCACATAACTGGCAGGTGGCATGACTTGTTGTTGTTTGCCTCGCATTTTGGGCAACAGATTGAAGTGCAGGAAGGCACGAAATGCCGTACAAAATGGAGCCACACTGACGACTGCCCATGACTCGTTCCATGTCCCTTTCTCTCTCTCTCTCTGTCTCTTTCTGCCTGCCCATTTCTCTATGTGACAATTTCTTTCAGTGTTCTGTTTTCATACCCGTTACTATTGCAGAACTTCTGTATTGTGCTCGTTACAAATTCAGATTTTTGGCTAAAAATATTTATTTTAGTGCTAAAATAAAAATATATTTATATTTAGTTCAAACTGTAATCATTTAAGCACACTTTAACTTAACATGCTTCTACTTAAATTGAGTAACGGGTCCATTTAGTCGGTAGCTTCATCTCGATCGTTATTTTTTGTTGCCTACTTTTTTGCGCACTTTTAATGGGATCCCGGCATAATGAGCTGCAAGTACATATATCTGAATATACGTATGTGTGACACACACGCACACATACATAGGACAGGGTATAGCGAGAGAGTGAAACACGGTTTGCATTTGTTTATTCCCATTGGGACCTGCCTTGCCTCGTTCCTCTCCCCTTCTTTGTGCCTCGCGTTCTCTTCCTCTGTGTCTGTCTGTGTCGTCCAGTAGCATTGACACAATAAAACTTTTTCAGCACATTTTTCATTCGTGTTGCTGCTAGTCGCTCTCTGTTGCATGTGCAGCATTCTGCATTTATTGACGCATTTTGCTCTTTTGCATATTTGCGGCCGCGTAGCATGCGACAAATGAAGCGTTCGTCAGTTCGCTTGTCGTTTTGGCCATTTAGGGTCGTTTCGTTTCGTTTCGGCCAGCAAACATGCGACAATTCATCGATGAAAAAACATGTATCCCCATTACCCAGTCCACCCAACGGCATTGAATATACCATGACAGAGGGGAGAGTGGGTCACACCAGCAGCAGCAGCAGCAGAAAATTGAATGGAGTCAAGTGCATTGCATTTGGCATACTAATAAATATTAAAAAGTGCCAAAAGTTGACATCAAATATAAAATAGTTTTTAATAGTATTGCCACCAGTTTGTTACGTGCTCAATGCAACACACACAACACGGACACAATAAACAATGAGTAAACTGCAACTGCAAATTGACGGATTTCCTATAGTCTTTCATCAATTGACTATTATCGTATTTGTTTTGGGTTCTAGACTATGCATGCTTTTGAATTAAATGCCATTTTCCTTGCATTGTTCCTCAATTATCGTTGCCCATTAAAAATTGATTTATTTCATTTTTTTCTTCGTGTCACAAAGTTTAACTTCTATTCTTTTAATATGCAATTGATTGGCTATGTGATAAACATTTTAATAAGCATTATTTTGAACGTTTTTATAGTTTATTTTTTTTATGATGAACGCAACATAAATATTCGGTACATCATTTCTATGACAAATACAAATACAAATCCTTATCATTATCATTATCATTATCATTATCATTATCATTATCATTATCATTATCATTATCATTATCATTATCATTATCATTATCATTATCATTATCATTATCATTATCATTATCATTATCATTATCATTATCATTATCATTAGTCAAAGCTTTGCTTCAATTAAAACTAAAATTTGTTCCAGATATGTATATACATATATTTTATTTGTGGACAATTTAAAAATATTCATAATTTAAGTATTCTTTTTTTTTAACAGTTTTGCATTAAACATAATACAATTTCTTTGCTTAGTTATAGTTAAAATTTAGTAATATTTTTTTTATGATTATTGAGTAATTTTTAAAAACGCCGCTTAATTTCTAGATTTACATAGAATTCGCAGAGGAGAACGAGGAGCGAGCACCGTTCTGGGAAAGATGCGAGAAAGTCTCGCAATGTAAACCCAGCTCACTACTCGCTCCCCCCAATCTTCCATGATGCTATTTATCTACAAAATTGTTAGTTACTATCGTTGAGGGATCGATGTGACATTCTAGTACGAAGACGTTTGGTAGCCACCAGCTGCGACATTTTTCGCAATGTCATGTAGTCCCTGTTCAGCATGCGGCATAGCTCAATGAAGGTACAGAGTCGTGGGGATTTAAGTTCCTTGGCCAACTGATAGGCACCGTTAAGGACATCCGCTTGACGCTCAAACTTACATAGTATGGCATGTGATTTCGCCTGCAGCATTGTTGCCAAAAATTCCCATATTTTGCTATTGCATTTTCTAGCCTCATCGATGGACTTTTTAGCATATAGAAGACAGCGCACCTGTTGATTTTGTGCCATATGCGTATCAGCCAGTTCATAAAGAAGGTAGCTACGTTCAATCGGCTGTTTGGCGAAATGCAAACGCTTGGTCAGAGCAATTTTGGCACGCCTAACGAAAGAGAAGAGAAAAGAGTTATATATAGTTGAAATTATAGTTCAAATTACCTAACACTAAAAAAGAAAAGAAAAATAAATAAATGTCTATGTCTAGGAAAAATCCATACAAGTTAAAGTTGACTTACTTAAACGCCTTGGCCTGCTCAAATGCCTCTCCGCTGTCCTCGTAGATATATGTGGATCGCACTCCGAACACAACGTTCCGCTGTTCGGTGGGTTTAAGGGGTGAAACTCCAAGCAGATAGCACATCGAATTATTATCGTAGGGTGACACTTTTGATTTGGGTAGACGATAGCTTTCGCACAGACTCAATGCCAAATGGTTGTATACCTCGTTCATGAACTCCGTTTTCCAGGGCATCACACGTTTCGTCTTCAAAACATTATACTCACCCATCGCTTTCTCAACAAACTTGCGCAGACGCTGTCACATAAAGTTACTAATTAGTATATTATTATCACTACTGACCTATGTCAGTTTTAAATTAAACTTGCACAGTTTATAAAAAGTTTAAATATACTTTTAGTTTGAAGTTTTTACTAAACAAAATTTTTCAAGATAATTTAGAAAATTCTTTCTATAAAATAATATAACTAATTTATTCTTTACTAGTTAAGTTTTCTGCAAATAAAGCACCTAGAGTGCTCACAAAGCTCGTTCCGTTACTTTCTTTAAGTGTATAAAAATATGTTGTATAAAATTCATAATATAAAGGAAACTTAATATAAAAATTCAATAAACTATACTCGATGTAAACTGATTGATTAAATCAACCGATTGAAATTATTACACACCCAAATATCTTTTTGTTCCCTCAGAGCTGTGATGGTCCGCAGAATGGAGAGCATATTCCGACGTGTTTGATACTGAATCCGGAACATATTCGCTTGATGGAATCGATTGGTCATTTCGGCATTGGCAAAATTTTGAAAGACTTCATTGTAGATTGGACTACGCGCATGAAGCATACGACTAAATTTCTTGACATGATCATAGCACTCATTTATGATTGCTCTGCGCTCACCAGCGGTGCTAAAATACTTATCCAATGCGACAATTGGGTTATTTCGTATGGTTTTCAGAAATGCAATATCGGCCCAGGTGTGTTGGAAATATGTTTGGAAAAATACTTTCGTTTTGCGCTTCGACCATGCTTCTTCCAGTGGGGAAATTCTTAAATTCTTTTTCTCAACCAAACTCTGGACATCACAATCGTGTTGATTCTTGTACAAATGCCATCTCGCCATGGGTTCTACTGGTTTCTGTGGCTTCAAATACTGTTCATGGATGGCCGCTAGCTTGCTGGCATTTTTGAGAAAAAACGGACTTAAACTGTCAGCAACGCTGTCCTTAAAATTCTCATTAATAATCGCCAGACGATGATTAAATGGCATTCTCGTATTGCCCACATGGAGTCGCACATTACTATGGATCATCATTTTGTTCTCCTCAAATCGATTGAGTTCATGCAGTGCATCGGCTGTTTGTATATTAACCGATGCCTTCCATGGACCCGCCATTTGGGAAGCCCTCAAACTGTCCTCCAATGCCTCCTCGGGTCGTGCCATTTTCAGATTAAATTTACTCCTCAGGAACAGAGTTAGAAAATCATCCGAAACCTGTCCCTTTATGCACTTATCGAAATATGTCAATGCCATCGATGTGTTGCTTTTCATGGCAAAATGTTGTGCCCATGAGCGATAAATGGACCGCTGTTGCTTCGATGACCAACCCATTATTTCCCATGGATTCAAACGGGGCACCAATATACCCGGCAGGGATGAATCTGAATTTGTTAATCCCATTGAATTTGATAATTTAAAAACGACACACAAAAAATAATCAAACAAAAAATCACAATAAACAAAATGCACAAAAATCCTTAAATGAAATGAAAAGGATACAAGAAACAAAACAAAAAAAGCTAAATCCTAAAGGATGAAAACAGTTAAAAAACGAGAATGTTTTAATTGCTACTAAAATTGAATTTTATGGAAATTACAAACGACATACTTCATCCAGAATGCTTTATCAGTTCCAAACTCGTTTAGAAAAAAAATAAACATAGAAATTAATATTTGAATATGACTCTTTTCAAATCATAACCTTAATTTTATTTTGATCACCGATAGTGGCTGATATTGCCTCCGATAGTGGTCGATATTACCACTGATATGGGTCGATAGTGGTCGATAGTAGTCGATAGTGGCCAATATTTATTAAGCGATAGCGATAGCGGCCGATAGTGTTATACATTTAGTATCCGATAGTGATCGATATTTCCACCAATAGTGGTCGATAATAGACCAAATTTGGTGAGGATATTTTTAAAGGCTATGCGGGGCGGCAGGGGGTGTGGCAAAAGTTTGAAATAAACTTAACATGCCTGACATATAGACGGACTTTCATTCCAAATTTGGTGGCTCTAGCTAATATAATCTCGGAGATCCAAATGTTCCTACGGATGGGCGAAATGACGGCGACCGCTATATTGTCTCGACTGTTTATGCTTATCAAGAATGTATATACTTTACAAGGTCGGGAAAGCTACCTTCCACCTGTTACGCACATTTCGCTTCTGACAAACTTAACAGACGTCTCTACTCTTTTTAAGATTATCGGGTCTAAAAAAATGTGATCTATTTGTATATGTAGATAACAACAATATATATATAGTATATTTAAAAAAAGATTCGTGTTTTGCCTTTAAGCCCACTGATCACATATGTATTAAGTATTATAGATATAGCATTATAAACTCTATAAAATGGATGGTTTAACAAATTCGCAACAGAGTTTAGACTGATTTCTTCTTCTGGAATGGATCTTTGCCAATATATTTGTCAAGCTGACTATCCGCATTTGCTTCTGGCACAGACAATTCTGTGAATCCTTCCTTATCCACAAAGCATATCTCGTGGCCATCGGGATCGGCCAAGATGATAACCGAAACAGTAGCCTTGCCCGGAGTCTCTAGCTGAATGAGTGGCTTTAAAATAGTGCCACCCGCTGCCTGGACAGCCTCAAATAATGGTTTTTGCGACACTCCAGGAATTTCGAATGCAATCCGTCCATATGCCTTGGCACGGTCCAATTTGCTGTGGCAAACTGTGAGCCGTAGAGAGACCTGTTCTTTACCGTAGGTCAGCAACAGCGACTCCTTGGTCTCCTCGAGCTTGGTCATCTTGAGCAGATCGTGCCAATACTTGCGGGATGCATGCAAATCGCTTACACGCAGTTCCACCTGTTGTACTGGATCAGATGATGCAGCAGGTGCCTCCTCAACCACAAAGAACTGATAGCCATCCGGAGATGTAAGCATCTTTCGATCTCCTTGTTGCACTACCGGATACGAATGTTTGGCGGCATTCGCAAGTATCGTCTTGGATTTAATTGTAACGCCGCCGAAATCGTTGCCTACAACATGTGCACAGTTAGTAAAGGAATAAAATTTAACTTTAACTATAATTTACCCATATCATAGCTGGTAACGCCATAATTATAAGTTAGCTCAAAGACAAAATTCGAACTTTCCGGGCCATAACCGATCATAGTCTTGCTCCAGCGATTGTCGTATGGCCTGAAATTGAATAAATCTTAGTAATGATTCATTGTAGTGTGTGTACACTGTACTTACCCATTACACTCTGCCTCGCAGCCCTCCTTGAACTCCTCATGCCGATAGACCTACAAAATAAATTATAAATTCTTATCTAATACATAAAGTATATGTACGTCTGCTCGCAGACGTGATGCCTGATAAATTGCCAGTCACGCTCAGACTGCCAGTGACTGCTTTTAAGTAATTAATCACACACACAGCGACAAACTCGATCAATTTTGTACACACAACCGGGTTTGCAGTCGTTGCAACTCCACTTACAGTTCACCTTACCTGCATGCCAAGAATGGTCCGAAAGAAAAATGCATTTTTAGCCCGATCGCCAATCTTGAATACATAGTGGAGTGCACGTCCTGGTACAGTCGCCATTATTGTTCAAAAATAAATTAAAGTTTGCTTAGAAAACAACTTATTGCTGCAACTTTTCAAAACTTAATTGGCAAGCCGACGTAGAGTGTTTGTTATTGTCCCAGTTGGTTCTGTTAAATGAAATGCGATTCTGTTAAGTTGTCAACAAACTGTTGATAGCGCTGCATTTAACAAGAGTGGCAACGCCAGCAATCGATATATCGTAAATTTAATTCCATCAAAAATTAATGTTAGTTTACTAACAATATAAAATTTTATGATTTACACAAAACCCAAAATTAATTTAACGGTCATTAACATATTTGTATGTATTTAACTATATTTTTTATTTAAATCAAATAGCCTTTGCATCTGCTATCGATAACAACGATACACAAAATTGTCCGAGTTCATCACTAAATACTTGCTTGCTCTTGTTGTGTAACTAAAAAGCGTATTTCTTTTTTGATAAGTATGTGCGGATTTGACACCAAAACCACATAAAATTAAATATACTTTTGTATACTTGCAGTCGCTCACAATGTCAGCATCCGCGGCCCGTGGTTCCACATCCTTGTTCAAGCGTGCTTGGAACGAAATTCCCGACATTGTTGGTGGCTCTGCTTTGGCCCTAGCTGGCATTGTTATGGCTGGAGTCGGTTTGGCCAACTACTACGCTAAGGATGGCGACAACCGTCGTTACAAGACAGGCTACGTTGTCTTCCGTGACACTGATCCGCGCGCCCAGAAAGTCCACACCGACGATGATGTTTAGAAAAAGAAAATCTGTGAATTCTCGTTATAACATTTTTTTTTTCAATCTTTCGCGCTGCCGCAAAAATATAACTAGTAAATAGTAAAACAATTATATTTGTATGTGTACTAAGTGCGGTGCAGGCGAGGACTGCAGTTTTATTGCCCTGGAGAATAGTATATAAACTGGCAATCTCGATGACTGACTTTGTGATGCTTCTGATACGCAGCCAGGGTATGGAACTGTTCCTCGCACAAGGCGCATTGATAATTAGTTGGAGCGCCTGTTAAATTTGTTTTTGTACTCAGGCCGTTGTTCAATTCCTTTTCACTTATCATTTCCAGCTCTACAACTGCAAGAATGAGGGAAGTGGAATTTTTAAATATTTTAAAATCAGTTGGTGCTTGTCAAAACTTACATTCATTGGGTTCATGCTTGAACATAATATTGTCAATTGTCTCAATCACATCGTCGTTAGCATCTACAGTCTTAACAGTGAACTTGATGGGATTCTTATGCTCCGCTACTGTTGGTGGTGCTGCTGGCGCTGGCGGCTGCGAGACGCGCGCTCGATTCCTGCGCTGTTCGAATTTTAGTGCCACGCCAAATTCACTGTTGGCTGCTAACCATTTGTGGTTGAATTCGTAGATCATAATGAGTTTTTTGATGCAGACACGGCATATCTGCTTGGGATAGTCGTCATCTATGGATAAAGGTGGTAGAGACGTCGAGGCTGGCAGGCATGCGGCAATTATTTCAGAGATTGTTAAGTTCTTTTCCATCACAACGACGCTATCAACAAATATGTTGATTGCGTCCAAGCAATCATTGCCGCAAGTGCGGCAAATATTTTCAAATATATCCATCGTGTAGTTGATTATATGTTCACAATTAAATATTAATTAGCATTGAATAACACTAGCATCTAAGGCTTTTCATTCCTTTTGCACTAAAGTAAACACAAACTGGAGTTAAAAGCGAAAGGATTTTAAAAAAAAATTCAACCAAGCAACGCAGTAAACGCTAGAGAGTCTGCACAACAGTAAACAATGCTTACAAAGTATCGATAAATTGTCAATCGACTCATTGCTTATCTGTCAATCACTACAAAATCAGTTGAAGACATAAAGCGGGGTATCCACAGTCGAAATAGTATTTGTTAGTTTGTGATATTCGATATCAGCTTTGAATTTATTTGATATTACAACAATTAACTAATGCCTCAATACCTTGCCGCCATTATGTGTTGCTGAACGCTGCCATTCTTAAGTATCGATTACACAGCTGTTACGACAGTAACATATGTAAATTGCCCATCTCTAGTGTTCTATGTTACAAAAATAAAAAAACAACAAATCAACAATGCAGAAAAAACTTATTTTGTACAGCGTAGTTATCTCGTTTATGATAATAAATCCCGTTACCTATGCGATTCAGGCACGTAGCGAGAAGGACCAGGCACAAACGGTAGTGTCCGGCACCGCTGTTCAATCCGTTGTTCCCGTACAGTCACAATCGAGCTCCAACTCAGCGTCTTCAGCAGGCTCACCGTCTTTTAATCCACTGGGACCTAATGTGATGTGCTCATTTTTGCCTCGCGATTTCCTGGAGTGTAAAGAGCCAATCGATCATCGAAACAACGCAACGGCAAAGCAGGAAAAGGGCTATGGATGTCTACGTTTTGGAGGTTCCACGTACGAGAGTG
Source organism: Drosophila acutilabella (assembly GCA_035046005.1). Taxonomy (NCBI): domain Eukaryota; kingdom Metazoa; phylum Arthropoda; class Insecta; order Diptera; family Drosophilidae; genus Drosophila; species Drosophila acutilabella. The sequence continues at coordinate 11,883,656 of JAWNOK010000020.1, forward strand.
TGGAGCACACAAAAGTCCAGTGTACGGTTTACACCGACATCGACTGTTACGGTGCACGGACATTCTTCCGAGACGGTGTGCCGTGTGTACGCTATACGGATCACTATTTTGTAACGACCTTGATATACAGCATGTTGTTGGGATTCCTGGGAATGGATCGTTTTTGCCTGGGACAAACGGGCACTGCTGTGGGAAAACTATTGACAATGGGCGGCGTAGGCGTTTGGTGGATCATTGATGTGATATTGTTAATAACGAATAATCTGCTGCCAGAGGACGGCAGCAATTGGAATCCCTATGTTTAAAATAAGTAGAAAATGAAACCGTTGTACATAAATCGTAATTTAAGCTCATTCGGATGTCAAAGATTCAATTGTTTTTAGTAACAATTTTAAGCACTTTAATAGCTCATAATTAATAAAAACTATGGTAATAAATTAAAGAAAGCATTTCGCTAAGGTTGTATGTTTCTTTGTATAAATTTCATAGAACATATTTCAATGCAAAAAAATTTTGCGGTTTCTTGCGATATTAATATCGATACTCATAAAAAGCGATCAGCTGTTTGTGGCTCAACGGTGGTGGCCTGCCGATAACAATTTTTTTAAATTTTTTTCTTAAAGACATAAAAAGCAAATTTGAAATCCGACGAAACGTAAAGAACAATCAAATCCCAAGATAAAATTAAGCTAAAAACATGTAAAATTACTTAAAACAATAAAAACTAATCGCGCCGCAAATATCGTGATATTAAGAATATCGATAAATCAATGCGATAACAACTGAATTGCAATGGCCGCTTTTCAGCAACTTTGAATAGAACAACAAGCCATATAAATCGTATTAAATTCGTTTACTCAGCAGTTTGCATTCGCTACTGCTGCTTGGTCAATCAACTACAGAAACGATACGATCGCACATATTGCAAACGCAATAATCACTTGCTGCTAATTACAAAAACACACACACAAGTCAAAACTAACGATTAAGCGACAGTTTGTCAAGAATTTTTTATTTGTGGTCATCAGCGCCATTTTGACTAAGTGAAAAGCAGTGAAAATGAAATTTTATCTAGCGACTTTGTCGCTAGTGGCTGTAATAGCCACAATCTCTGCCCAAGAGGATGCACCGCATTTTCTAAGCGATGAGTTCATTAAAATAGTACAAGATAAGGCTACAACATGGCAGGTAAAACGCAATGCACTTTTCCACTGATGACGTGACAAGTAGTGTAATTTTTCCATAAATAAAAATTACAGGCTGGTCGTAATTTCGATCAAGATGTGTCCGAGCATCACGTTCGCGGTTTAATGGGCGTACATCCAGATGCACACAAATTCCAGCTGCCGGACAAACGCCAAGTGATGCCCGAACTGACTGAGGCTGACGGCAGTGATGTTCCCGAAGAGTTTGATGCCCGCAAGAACTGGCCAAATTGTCCAACCATTGGGGAAATTCGTGATCAGGGCTCTTGCGGTTCCTGCTGGGCCTTTGGAGCCGTTGAGGCAATGTCAGATCGTGTAAGTATAAAAAAAGCCCCGATGAACTAAACTAAATAACAACAAAGGCCAATGACGCAGCATTTTTTGTTGCTTATCTTATTGTTTCTTATCGATTTTAAACACAATTGCGTTGTACAGCTAGCGTGTCTTTATTGTTATTTTGCTTTTAGTGCGATTCTTTGTTTAGACTGTTTTTTATTGACGCCTTGTCTATGTACAGGTTTGCATCCACTCCAGTGGCAAAGTGAATTTTCACTTCTCTGCCGACGATCTGGTGTCCTGTTGCCATACTTGCGGCTTTGGCTGCAACGGTGGCTTCCCTGGCGCCGCTTGGAGCTACTGGACACACAAGGGCATCGTTAGCGGTGGTTCCTTTGATTCCAAAGAGGTAAGCTTACAAAGCGCACATAGTATGTAATGATTACTATAGTTATACTACTTTTTAGGGCTGCCGACCATACGAAATTGCACCATGCGAGCATCATGTGAATGGTACGCGTCCTCCTTGCAGCCAGGGCAGCACTCCAAAATGCCAGCACCAGTGCCAGTCCAGCTACTCAGTGGACTACAATAACGATAAACATTTCGGCGCCAAGGCCTATTCGATTGGTCGCAATCCCATAGATATTCAGCGTGAGATCATGGCAAATGGTCCCGTCGAGGGTGCATTCACTGTCTACGAGGATTTGATACTGTACAAGACCGGTGTCTATCAGCATGTCCATGGTCGTGCTCTTGGCGGTCATGCTATTCGCATACTCGGCTGGGGCGTCTGGGGTGAGAAGAAATTGCCCTACTGGCTTATTGGCAACTCGTGGAACACTGATTGGGGAGATAACGGCTTCTTCCGAATTCTGCGTGGCTCGGATCACTGTGGCATCGAGAGCGCCATTTCCGCTGGTCTACCAAAGATATAAACCTTCTTTGCCTATTTTAAGCTATTCTCTTGAGTACTTTAAACTATATACAAAAAATCTGACAATTTGATGTATAAATAAAGCTGACGAAATGAACAAATCTAACCGAGATGCGAGTCTAACTTTCAGTAAGGATCAAAGCCTGAGTTAAAGATGTGAGTTGCTTAACGGGTCCTTTCTTTTATATTTTAGTTTTAGTTTTACCTATTTTGACAAAGTTCTTAACGTTTAAGTTTTTCAAATGTCAGTAGATAATCCTGCATTTTTAGTGTCTTTGGAAACTACTGTAATATTTACTCAATATAATTCTAATCTAATGATTCTTCCAACTCCATGAATATCGGAAAACCACACAACGTATCTCAAAATAAACATAAAAATAATCTGTTATAAGTCGCATTATATCAGATGACTTTACCAACCAGAAAATGTTATCAATGTTTTCGTTTAGTAGAATGCAGTTCAAAGAGCACACTAATGATTAAAATGTCATACAATTCAGTTGATCAACTGACTAATCGGAATCCGGCCTCATGTGATCTCAGCTGGACTTATCAGTCGTGCAGGGAGTCTCTACTCTACAAATTTCAATTGCCCGCCTACAGAGCGGATTCAATTAAACGCTTTGCTGACTCCACCTTCCCTGGTAATACCCTCCTATACGACCCATAAAGTGGAAAAGTTCACCAACCCGATCAAAGTGCTAATGATAATAATAAATAAATAAGCAGATTTTTGCTTTGCTTTTCACATTTCATTTTTTTTGTGATTTCTTTTATTTTTATTAATATTATGTATTTATTTTTCTCAGTTGTAACATCAAATAGAACATTTTGTGTTTGTTTTTTTTTTTTTTTTTTTTTATTAACGAGTTTTTTTTTTAATGTATGCAAGTTATTTACTTTGAACACCGCCTATCGCCATCTTGCTCTCTCTCTTTTTAGCTCGCTTTCTCTGTCTAGCGCACGGCTTTTAACAAACAACTAACATAGATCGAAAAATATTTTGGACTGCAATTTTGGAACATTTCCCATAGTGAATATACTTCTTTTTTTTAGTGTAGGGGTGGGAAGAGGATTAATAGTCCAATCTAGTTTTTCAACAAGTTCATCTTTGGAAAATATATATATATATGCCTCTCTCTGTCTCTCTCTAACATACTTGGCTGCATCTCTCTCGCTCTTTCGTATGCAGTTTATTTTAGTTTTTTTTTAAATTGTTTGTTTTTTTGTTGTTGTAAATAGATTGCATCTGGATTGCTCCAATTTCTTTGTTGTAGAATTTGCCTTCAATAAATACTTATGAACTATTTACTGTTTTGTTTGTCACATTATTTTTTATTTTATATGTATATATATTTATTTGTTAATCTCTAACGCATTTTGTTGTTGGACTTTTGCACTTAATACAGTACACACATTTGTATAATATATAATTTTTGTAATATATATTTGTGTATTATACTATATATATTTAACAATTGTTGCACATTTTTATTATTTTTTACGAGTTGAACGCTTTGTATTTTGTTTGTCTTGCTTTTCTTTGTCATTAGCTTTTATCTCTGTGTGTGTTTCTGTATTTTGGATTTCACATTTATGATTCACATACATACATATATAGTACACACTATAGCATTCTCAGCTGGGAACTTATCAGCTAAATGGTGGGTTAAAATATCAATACAATTCAATTGAAATTTCAATTTTGGGTTGTTTTTTTTTTGGGGTTCTTTGAAGCGTGTTTTTGAGGTTAACTTTGAATATTTTAAAGTCGTTTATTCCCGACATTGGGAGAAAGAGAGCGCCTAATCGTAATACTAACTCGAAAAAAAGTTGGAAATTAAAGTTAAAGTCTGGAATCATATAAATATTTAGCAGCTACAATTAACTTATTTATGGGGGTTTCATTTCTAAGAGTTCTTGAGTTTCTAAAGCATTTATGATTTGTAGAATTCGATACACATGTAATATCATAAAAAGCATTGATTTGCATAGTTGGAATCTGAATAGAATTGAGGAACGTTTCCAAGATATTTTCCAAAATATCTGTTTAATCTTTTCTTCATATAAATATATGTATACACACAATATGTTTCTATATCATTTCATTTCTCGGTAGTATATAGTATATATAAGTTTCGCATCAATATTATTCAATTATTTATTTATTTGGATCCATTTTGTAGCGTTTTGTGTAATTCTCTGTAATTGTATACCCTGTACTCTGCACTAAGGGGGTTGTGAAGTTTTACAAATGCATTTTAATAGACAATGGAAATTTGTTTCAATTCATTTTTTGTTTTCAAAGTTTTCTTCAAAATATTTTGTACAGGGTATCTACGAGTCGTGCACTGTTTAGTTAAAGTTTTGTTTAAATTTTAGTTAACTTTTGTGGACAGCTTGTTGTACATAACTAGGAGTGTAAATGTTTAAGTTTGAGTGTCATACACATACGTATGCTAATTTTAGTACACACTTTTACTATATAGTATATATACTATATATTTATTATACATAGGGCTTTGCTTTTGCATCATCAGGTCGCATTGAGTTTAGGATTATTTTTTTTTGGAGATTTTTTTCTTTCTATAAACTACTGAATGTACTCAATTATTGTTTATCACAAATGAGTGCAGGTTTTTATTTCAGAATTTCTTTTTTTGCATCTGGTTTTTAGATTGATAGTTCCCATATACACACATACATATATATATAACACTAACAACTACGGAACTTGAACGTAACTTTCACATCTGAACTGAACTAAATACATTCAAAAAGTTTTTACAAACATTGTTTAGTTAATCTTTCTTGTTCACTCTGTAAAAGTGTTTTCAATTTTTTTTTTAATATAATTATTGGCTTTCAAAAAAAATATGTCTTCCACAGCAATGTTTAACAATTTTAATTTTTTTATATTTCGATATTTATTTATAACTTGTTTCTGTTGTCCTTCTGTTCATTTGTTAATCATTTTTGCATCTTTATCACAATTATAGAGATTTCCAACGGGATTTTCCTTTAGATTTAGAATTAGAATCAGATTGTTTTCTTTTGCATTTGGAATAAGTTTATAACTTTACACGCATACACGAGACTCACATTTATGTAAATATAGTTTTTTTTTTATTTTTTATTTAAATTTTTTAAGCCTTTTCCGAATTTTTTCCTTTTTTTTTTAACGAATTTTGTTTCGAATTTGGCATTCAGAAGAGATCTTTTTTTTATAATTGTGTGTTTCAAAGACGCTGACGTAAGCGTTTCCTTTTTATTTTTATTTATGTATTTTTTTATAAATATATACATGTATATATATTTTATTAAGAAATGCATTTAATTTGCCATTTGATTTTGCAACGCTTTTTAATCAACAATCGTCGCACTTTACTCATTTCTAGCAGTCACAATTGTGTAATTAGATTTCATTGAAGATCTTTTGTAATGCTCCGATTACCATAGCTTATCTCCAGGTGCGATACTTATCTCCAGAGTTCTCCATTCTTTGTCTTTAACTTTATCTTTGTCCATTAGTAATATCTCGATATTGAACTTTGTTCGTTTGCATATGTTAAACGGTTTCATAGTTTATATAGTTTTATGATTGTGTTATACAATATATAGCACATAAATTTAATTTGTTTCTTTTTTTTATTTCTTTAAATTTTGCATTGTTTTTTTATATATTTTTTATGTGTGATTTGTATATTTTGTATTTTTTAAGTGGTTTGGAAAACCATCAAACAACAGGAGGAAACAGTCTTTCTTTCCAGGTACCTGGGAAATAGATTGAAAATTTTATTTAATTTTATGCAGTTAAATATGAGTTTTTATATACCTTAGCACAGTTTTTAATAAAATTAATTTGCTCTCCTATAATTCGTAGTAAAGAAGTCATTTCAAAACTCTCAAAAGTTTGGTTTAAATTGTTTCAAAATTTAAGTTGTGAAAAAAATAAAGGCAGAAAATTTGATGATCGTTTTTAAAATATTTTCTTTTAATATTTATTTGCTGTCTTTTGTTGGCAAATATTTAAAGCTTTAAGCACTGCGATTTAAATTCTGTTCTTGTATCTAAACTAAAAAATCTAATATTTTAAACTAAATATGTACTTTAAGAAAGTTCAATTTATATTTAAAAATAATACCAATTCCACATTCCTAAAGCGTAATAATTTTAAGTGGAAAATAAAATTCAGAGCCCGTATCTGTACTATAGTTAAAAATAAAAAAATATGCAATTTTCCCCCAAAAATTTGTGAAATTTTTGATTTACTCACCGCGTGACACATTTGACTCTTGTTAAATGTTTACAATTGAATTTATTTATATATGTTTGTTTGTATTTTTTTTTCATATTTTATAAATGTATGTATATACATCATATAACTGGCTATATATCGCGCATAATATAGTTTGTTTTATTTTTTTTTATGTATTATACACAGATGCAGTTGATGGAAGCATCGATGCTGAGAGAAGATGTAAGTAGTAAATCGGTTGTAGTTGCTTATCTGCTTGCGGTTGTGGGTTGTTATTGAACTGCAGCTAATGGTGATCGGATCCATGATCTGATAATGATGCTACTACATATATAAATACATATATATTTCATATAATTTTGCATGTCAGCTAAACGGATTCGATGCACTTGTTAGTAAGTGTACACAAGTGGGAGGGAGCTAGAAATATGCTGTATGTAGGAGAGTTTGCTCTACGCTCGCTTAAGCGTACGCTACAAACTAACGGTTCTTTCTTTGCTCTCCGCTCTTTGTTTTACTTTCGTTCTCTCGCTCTTTCTTTTAGTGGTGGCTCAAGTAGGTCTTTCGCTTTAGATAGCCGCTTCTTATTGGAGATGACAGGCCCGTCTCATTGCTGCGATATCAAGTCGATGATTGTGTTTATGTATAGGTGTATGTGTATGTGTGTGTGTTTAAGTGTATGTGTTTGTAGATTTGATGTGTTTATGTTGATAAGTATAGAATAAAATTTTCGTTGAGTTTTTTTTTGGTTTTGTTTTGAAAAAGAGACAGAGTTAAAGTTGAGATACATTTTAGTTGATGACGCCTTTTGTTTCCAATGTTTCTTCTTTTTCTTATTGTTTTTTTTTTTTCTATTTTTTCTGCACAACACCAATTTAATGCAATCAGCTAAAAATGTAGTACAAATCAACATAACCAACAAAACAATTCAACTCAATTAAACTGCAAAAATAATAACAGTATTAACGATAATTTGTTCAACACTAAACACCAATTTGCGCGCTCTCTCTCTCTCTTTTTATGGTTTTGTATTTATTTATTTTGTTTTCTAAAGTACGTTTTTGCATAACAACTACAGTGTTGGTAAACGTTTTAAACTTCATTTGTTGCTTGTTCATGCAGCCTTTAATTTTATATATATTTAATTTTTTTTTATTTTTTTTTTTATGATTGATGGTGTATGTGCAAGTGTGTGTGTGTGTGTAAATTTGTTGTGATTTTTGATTATGTGTAGATCGCATCAACACGGTACGTGGGGTGGGCGTGTCGTGTGGGCGGTAAGCGGTTTTGTTTAAGCGTCGGTATCAAAATCAAAGAACAAACAAAGAAAAGATACAATTCGAAATCGTAACATTATAAATCATATAATATATATGTACGAGTATATATATGCACTATGTGATTTTATGTTTACTATATTAAATATTTAAAGCGTTTTATTACATCAATAGTTTAGATATTTGTAGATTTATTTTATATATTGTCTATATATATTTAAGTAGTATACTTTATGCTTGTTTTTATATTCTTTTGGCTAGAATTTCATTTCTGTTTTTTCATTTGTTCGTTTGCGTTTACAATAATATCAATGGAAAATAATACAAGAAATAAAAACTATTAAAGCATTAACAAAATTTAAATTATAAATTTAATTAAATTGTATAGAACTTAGCATAGGAATAATACGGCATTAAAATTGTTCAATTGTTGGCCGGAAAACTTAAGGTCTTAAAACAAAAGTTGAATACTTGAAATTATTTTTTTGGTAGCTAGACTAGTTGAATAGTGTTGATTGTGTCGGCTGGGTAGGAAAATCGGGCTGGGGAAGAGTAGTAAAAATTATAGATCGCTGCATCCTGGCGTCTCCTTGCGATCCTCAAGCTCAAGCTCAATATCACACTCATTCTCATTGCCCTCATGAAGTTGCCCCAAACTGCCGCTAATGAGCGTGGCAGGCAGCAGTTGTTGCAGTTCAAAGGCGCTACTGATCGTGTGGAATCATTTGGGTAGGGCACGAAGGTTGTGTGAAGGATGTTTTTTGGTTTGAGTTGGAAGGAAAGACGATTAGGTAATGCCAAAGAGTGATACATATGGATAGCGTAGGAATTGGGGAATGGATATGGGGAGTTATTCACTTGGAAATGGATTAAACGAGACACACACAGTGGGCGTGGCATGCACAATGGACATAAGCAACACATATACAAAACTAAAATAATATAACATATACATACACAACCAAATACAAAACTTGAAATAAATATGACCTAATCCAATTAAATTAAATTCAATTAAATACAAACTTAGGTAACTAAAAAGTAATAGTTTAAACAACACCCAAAAACTTATTGTCTAATTTTCTATTAACACTAAGAGCATACACATACACATACGCATATAAATCACATCACATTACATACATACATAGATACTAGATACAGTTTTTACCAGAGAACTGCAGCGGGTTGAAAACCGTTTGATTTGCAAACCTTTCCTCTCAAGTTAAGATCAGTTAAACCCGTTGCACTTCTCTGATATTGTACACTATACACAGACAGGCGGACGCACAGTAAGCACTCCCCAACAAGGAGCCTCATGTCGTCCCTCTCAGCCCTAAGCTGCCTACCTTCTGCGTCGCGGATTCGCCGATTGGCCAGGCAGATTGAAGCATCCACGTGGTATAACCATACGAGCATTGCCCTTCGCTGGCCTCGAACCACCGACTGCCTGGAGTCCAGCCAAATGAGCTGCGTATCCCTCACTCAAAACCGTGGCATTCGATTGCAGCTTTTTGCTGACCTGTTTGGGAGATTGGAATCAGTATTAGTAGTTATTTAGGTACAGTGGAAAACCCTAGAAACCAGTGCTTACCTTGCCCACAATAAAGATTTGTTCGTGTCGCATGCCCACATTGGTATAGACACTAATATCCTTGCTGCTACCATAGGCGGCAGTAATTGAGATTCCGTGATTCTGCACTAGATTATTGAGATAGGCGGTCTTGTGACCCAATGGATCGGTGGACAGACCATCCGCAAATGAAATGAGACCATGTGGGAAATTGTGTTGGCTCAGCCAGGAGACAACACGTTGTTGTTGCATATCGGGACGACCCGTGATATAAATTAACAGATAGCCCAGTTCCTGCCAATGCCGACAGACATCGACGGCACCAGCACGAACTTTTGGATCACGTCCGGTGACCGACATTGAAGCCGTAAATGAACCATCGATGCTGAATACAACACATTCGGTTAGCGGTGGTACCACAGCCATATAGCAATCAACCGATGTATGATCACCGCGTACAACCATTTTAACCGGATAGATGCCATAACCCAAAGACAATTGATCGGGTATTATATATGAAATGCGTCCATTTTTATCGGTCATTTCGGTGGTCAGGAATGTCCATTCACCCGCCGGCGGATCTTTCATAATATGCACATCAACCTTCTCGCCGTGTAGCGTTATCATATCCAACGGTCCATACATGAACCTTGCATTCAAACGCTGCTCACGACCCTCCTGAACAATCACATCGTTCGCACGATGATTCGCCGCCACATTCTTTAGCTTGACCGACGTACGCTTCTTGATCCACTTCTCACGCGGCTGTCCGGGATGAAACGACGCATTGTCCTTGTCATCGTTGGAGCCCACAAAGGGTATACCCTCGAATTTGCCAATTTGACGCAAGATGAATGCAATAACATCGGGACTCTCCCAGTAGCTGGCATGGAACAGATGCGGCAAGGCGTGGGCTGGAAAGTTGCTCAATCCCTCGGGACAATAGAGTGCATAGTCCAAGCGCTTTGTGCCCCACCATTTGTTCTGAACTATAAATGGAATAAAAAAGTATTATTAATTTTTAATAGATCACTAATCATTGAAGTCAAACAAAAAAGAATGTTTCTCGATTGTTGGAAACTAAAACGTTAAAAAATATATACCTAAAACTCAAATTAAATTAAAAAAAAAGTTATTTTTAAGTGGACTAAGGATTATGATTGTTTAGCATAGTATTCTTATAGTAAATATTCTTATAGTATAGACTAAGGATTATGATTGTTTAGCATAGTATTCTTATAGTAAAGTACAAATATGCACTTAAAAAAAATATTTTAATCCAATAACCAAATATATGTATACATCAAAGAACAAGCAAATGTTTAGATACAAATATATCTTATAAATACAATAGTTTCAAACAAATATACAAACATATGTTGTAAACACAGTAGTTTTCATTTACAAATATATTAAAATATATAAAAATTATAGAGACAAACGAACCGAATATCGAACTTTAATAAATCAGCTACTACAGTTTATTAAAACTAAATTGAAGTAAGAGTAAAAGACAATAAACTGTAAACAAGAGAAGTTTTTTTTTTTTGATAGCGAGAAACAAAAATTGCAATAAAAAGTTAAAGTTAAGTTAAAAAAAAAATAATTAGTAATCATTTAGTTGCCTTTACTTAATGCCTCATTTAATTTTTCAATTTAATACGGTAACATTTTTAACTGTTTACAAAATTTTCATTGTTAATAATTAAATTTTATTTAGAAACCATAAAAATTTATTTGATTGTTTTTACTGCACTAATAAATGTGACAATAAAAATAAATTTGCATAACGCCCAACTATAAACGATAACTGGTTGAATAATGGAGCTTACGGGCGTGTATGGTGCTCAGCGAAACATTCTCGATGAGACCCGAGATAGTGCTCTGCATGGAGGCATCGGAGAGACGTCTGCCGGCAAGCAGATTATTTCCATCGTTGAAATGCTGCGGATGTGACTGAATGACCTCCACTGCACAGCGCAGAAAGGGACAGAGTAAGACATAAAAATGAGGGAGATGAAGAAAAAAGGCGAGAGAAAGAGAGCGAGAAAGATATAGACAATTAGAGCATAGCGGTAAAACATAGTTGTATAAAGATAGACATTTATTATATAGTAATTGTAATTTATTCTTGGACTTATAATGTGAACAAGCGAGTAAAAGCTGGCTTAGCCTATTTCCCTCTAACCTAGGGACTAAATTCCTTCTTTCCTATACTAATGTTGTAGTAACTTAAATGCTAACAGATTTGTCCATAACTAAGTTATAATAACTAAACATGTTATCACCTTCAAGTGATCATAACTGAGTCGTGTAAGAATAAATTTAAATTAGCTAAACCCTTTAGGACACGGGACAACTACGACTGTCGACTGTTGTCCAATTTTTGAAGTTTTATTTGAACGACTAAGCCATTCGATAGACTCAATCCTCTTAAGTCAAAAAAAAACCAAAACTGAACTCAAAATGGAATTGTGTTTACTCTGAAAACATTTTCTTGCATGGATATGAACCAGCTTAACTAACACTTCATTAGACATCTTGTCTTAAAACCTCTAACGTTTAGTTACTCGACTTAGTCTTTAATGCACCAATCTATCTTAGATTTCCTATCGTTATATTAACAGCTATAATTACTTACATAAATGCAGGGGTTGTCCATTGCCCAGCGGATACTTGGCATAGCGCGGCACATTGACTGGGGCCAAGATGGAGAAACGTGCACTGAGCAATGGTTCCAGTCTGGAGGCAATTGGATCGGTTGGATGGAACAGATTATACACCTGATGGCAATTGGGACGGGCCAAGGCCGCTTTCGCATCATGCAGTTTACGTGAAGCCAAAACGACAGACAGCGGTGAACCAAACATGAAAAAATCACTGACTTCAAAGTCCAATTTGGTGGCACGCGAATCACTCGATGAACTGGAGCGACGACGACGTGGTGATGGTGCAACCAACAAACGTTTTGCATCCAAATCCGAATCAATAAAACGCTCATCATCGTCCATACGTGACATACGATTACAATCACCGCCAGCATTGACTGAGCCATGACCAGAACCCTGATACTGATTAGAGGAATTGGTTTGACTGCCATTGGAGCGACAAAGCGCCTCGTAGGCAAGCAGTGAGCCCATGGAATCACCGAGCATTACAATTTGACCGGAGAAGCCGTGACCTTCCTCCGATTTAAGGAACTCATGATAGACAATATTGGCAGCAGCGACCGTTTTGTTGACTGTTTCCTGGAATTCTGGTGATGCTACCGCTAGCAATGGTATGGCACCAATTGGCACATCCGCTATGTTTGGTATGTCTGCCGCCGATGGTGAGGCATCAAAGGAGTACGGACTGAGGCTGGACAGTATGCCCAGGGCGTCGGTACATATTGATGGGCATGGCACCATTTTGATGGTCATATGCGTTAATAAACTGGGATAATGTTGACGCATAACGGCCTCGAATGAGCCACGAAAAGTGGTAACATCGGATTTCTTAGCCGTCAACTCACTGGCGGCATCCAAAACACTGCCGGCATGCACCACCATTATGAGTATGGTTGTGGGGCAAGATGGTGTACTCGGTGAACCAGGTGGCGATGAGTCATGGCTGCGATCGATGCTCGCCGAGGAGCGTAATTGACGCTTATTGCCACGCTCGGAGGCGACACGCATTAGAAAGTCCTGATTAAAGATGCTGTCGTCCTGCTTATGACGACCGCTAGTGCCACCGGCACCACCGCTACCACTGGAGCTGCCACCATGCGGGGGTGGACTATCATCGCCCTCGCCCAGCAGCTCCAATGAGCTCCATTTGGCAAGCGAATTGGTCTCATTTGTGTCTGTGGGGGATTAAAAGAGTTCCGTCAAGTGCTTAAAAGTCACTAATGTCATCAACTTACCCAGACAATCAAAGAACTCCTCGTCGGAGTTGGATTTGGAGTCCACCTCGAGACGTTCCATGCGCCAGTTGGCCACCTGCACAAAGCAATATTTAATTAATGAACATTTATCGGTTGTTAAGTTCTATAGCTATATAGGAGTTTGGATTTGGAAACGGAAACGGAAACGGATACGGAACTGCAACTGGAACGGCAACTTACATGTCGACGTGGCGCTGTCTTTGCGTGCGGTTTTGTGGGCTGCTCGGGAGCGGATTTATCGGTTATCGTTTATCGATTATCGGTATTGAAGTGTTTTGTGTTTGTGATTGAATTTGTAGTTTTTTTTTTTGTTTATTATTTTTTTTATTTTTTTTGTTTTGTGTGACAAGAGCAAATCAAAGATTAATTATTTTTTGGGGGGCTTAAAACACACAAGCCACAAGTTGTAATTAAAGCAAATTTCTTAAATAAAATTTAACTTGGCATAGTTTGTAACAAAAGAAATTCTTTAACAAATAGCTAGAGCAAATTAAGCTAAGAATGTTAATTATATGTACTTTCTTTGGGAAAACCGATCAAAAGTGGGGCATAAAATAATTTATTAATTGAAAACTTTATGAATCTCTTATAAACATTTTCGTTAAGCCTGAAAAGTTGTTTTTAAAATATTTATAAATTCTTTATTTTACTATTTATTTAATCGAATTTATGTACCAAGTATTTCAAATACAAAATTCTTTAAAATGCTCTATACTTGCTTTGTAGCTATTTTAGCAACTAAATTAATTTATTTAAAATATTTAAAGTGTTCCATAATTATGCTAAAATTGCTTTTTATAATATAAAACATTGTACTTTCTTTTATTTGTTTAGGATAATGAAATATGCTTTAAATTTACCATAAAACAAATTATATAGTTTACAAAACTAAACTGTATTTTTTTAAAACAAATCAAATATTCAAAAAAGATTTTTCTACATAATATTTAATTTTAATTTTATGCATCAATAATATTGTGCAGAAGAGAACGAGATGCACATAGCAACTCCTACGCGCTCTAGTCCATTAAAGATTGCTCTTGAATTGGTTTGCTTAGTTTGTTGCTCAAGTTTAAGAATTTCTTTTGTTTAACAAATGATAAGATTATAAATAAGCATTTGTTTCACGTGTTTTTTTTGCTTTTCACATTTATTTTTTGAATTTACAATGGACAGGTTGACAGAGACAAAGCACAACAAAGACAACATCAAAGTGGAAAAATGTACAGCAGCAGTTGGAGGAGGAGAATGGAAATGGGTATGGGTATGAGGAGTAGCAGAGGTAGGAGCACAATACAAAAACTTATCTAACTCACCTGCAAATCAAAACTATGCGCTGAACCCACTGGAGAGTGAAGTGCTCCCTTTGAGCCAAACTTTGCCTTGTTGGCCATTTGAATGCTTTGGGAACGAGACCGTTGATTGCTTGTATTTTGGGCGCCCAACTCAACGCTAGTGCCAACGCCATCATTTTCATCCTCATCGTCATCGTCGTCCTCATCCTCATCGGAACTGACCTCGGCACTAGGCGGTTGCTGGGTCACAATTGGTGGCACAGCAGGCGCTGATTTCTTACGCTCGCCACCAGTTGATTGTGGTGCTGTGGTTGCACTACTCACATACGGCTCAGATGTGCTCTCAGCTAAATTTAAGAGACAGTTAGCATTGGCTATACTAGACTTGTTATTGATTTTGCTTACCATCACTGCACTCTTCGCCGCTGCCCATTTTCTTGGCCAGCGCCAATTGAGTTTGACGTTCCAGCTCGCGTATGTCCTCAATGGTTAGACCATGCCATTCATCCTGCCACGCCCACGCCTGACGATGGGCACGTAACATAGTCTTACGCAATGCGACATCATGAATAAACTTTTCCAATTTGGTCTGCATACCCCAATAGCGAAACTCAACGCGACAGATCTTATAGGCGGTCATCAGGGACATATTACGTGAAGTTGGCTGCTTTTTACCCTTCACCTCACGCCAATACTCCTCCAGCCAGTCGTCGGAGAGCGGACCACGTCCCGTCTTGTCCGACACAAAATGCTTGGGGTCCTCCTCCTTGACATAGTCACCGCCCCACAACTGATCCTTAACAATATCAATTACATCTGTAAATAGTATATATTTTATAAATATTTAATTTCCTGCTTTTAATATAAATGTTTTTTTAACTTACCCACAACGCGATTACGCAGATCACTGCCTGATAGTTGG
Source organism: Drosophila acutilabella (assembly GCA_035046005.1). Lineage (NCBI taxonomy): Eukaryota > Metazoa > Arthropoda > Insecta > Diptera > Drosophilidae > Drosophila > Drosophila acutilabella. Next base: position 11,899,327 of record JAWNOK010000020.1, read on the forward strand.
AATACATTATCCTGATAACCATTGTCTGGATGGTAATAGGTTTCAATGTCCAGCGAGAATTTCTCCACAAAGGGACACGTGTAGCGAGTGCGAGTATAGGGATAGGCATTCCAGGCCTCCTCTTCAACGGTCAATGCGCTCTTGGGCAATAGACCTGCAAAGGTATACAATTAGTTATTAATTCAAGAGCATTTAAAAATTTTACTTAACCTCAAGCTAACAGATTAAACAATAATTAGCTAGAATAAAATAGTTTCTAATACTTTAAAAATGTATTTTAATATATTTCTAAATTATTTTTGTTTACTTTGAGCTATTCTTAGCTATTCTTTTCATTGTTTTTTAACTAAAAACTTAACAGAAAATTTTAATAGATTTTTATTGTAAGACTAGCTTTATTTCTTTGCCTAACATTTTTTAAATGAGACAAAATTTACTATTTATTTAAATCAGCTATAAATTTGTTAAATTTTAATATTAGGAAAAGAAAAACTCATCACTTTGAGCTGAAAAAATTATTCAAGCTTAAAAAGAATTAATTTTTTTCTAAAAATTCTTCAATGTATTTAGATTTGAAGCGACTAAAAATGAAATAATTTTTTTAAACCATTTTTGTTCAGTGCAAAAAACATAAACATAAACAAAACATAAATAATAATATAAACTGTTGGTAAAATGTGGTTTACTTTAAATTCAGAATCAAAATAAAATTTCGTAGAGATATATAAAAGGATTTTTTAAAATTTTAATCCATAAATAATACATAAAAATCCTAATCTTAATCTTAATCATGTAATTTAATCTACTTAAATTATGTATTTAACTACCCAAAATGAACTTACTTTTGATCCAACCTGGTAAATGGCTGCCAACATGATAGATCTTTTTCGTGTACTGCCCATTACCACCGGGTCCATCTTTGTATGGTTCATTGATGATTATTTCAACGCCGCTTCCCTCGCCATGGCTTTCTTCGCGGCTCTTTTTCTGTGTATGTGTAAAAATAGAATAACAGTTTGTTTAAAATAAATTTATCAAAAAGTTTCAGACATAAACAATTCCCACGTATTGACCTTCTAAAACTACTGCGAAGATAATATAAATTTTGTATCGTTTAACAAGTCTAAAACTGTTTTCGCCATTTCTATTTATTTACTCAATTTTATTTGCAGTCAGATGATAAACATAAATCAAATCAAGGCACAAAGTGAATTAAGTTTGTATCTATGATAAAAATAACATTCAAATTTCCCATATGCAGTTATTCTGGGAACTTTTGCCTTTTTTAGCCATGCATATTATTTTAATAGTCTCATTTTCAAAAGATTTGCATGGCGTCAGTAAGTTTATTTATTGACCTTTTATTGTAAGTACAGAAATAAATTATTCAGATTTAATAGAATTATTAAGTATACATTAAACCGGCATATATGTTTGCTGTTAAAGCTCTAAAAATATTTAACAAATAAACACAAAATGTTTTTATCTGATTTTAGTTATTCAAACTCTGGTAAAAACTATTATTAATTATAGGTTTGAAATCAATCTTATTGAAATAATGAAAAATATTGGTTAACGTTTTAATAAAATACTTTAATGACTTTTTGTTTGTTTGTTTGTTTGTTTGTTTATAGATAATATAATTAAATAATATTTAAAGATTTGCAAACAAATCACATTTTGTCTGGTGAAATATGTTTTAATTGTCTTCAACATATTATATTTCCTTATAGAACTCTTTAGAAAATCTTTAACATTCTATGGAAAAAATAAGTATAATAAAGTAGTGAGATTTGTCGGTATTTAATTATAACAAATTAAGCTTGAGTAAATGAAGATGTGCCTTCGTTTAGCTCAATAAAAAAAGAAAGGTTTAATAAAAAACTATATAATTATTTATATGTAAATTTTGTTAGTATGTGCATTTTAGCACCTGAAATTCCGTCTAATTAAATAAATATCCACTTAAATTCGAAGAGTTTAACTCTTTAAATACGCTTTTAATGTTAGTATTATATTTGTTGTAACAAATCTTAAACTTACCGCTATCATGTACAGTTGCGCAATGCGATACTCCTCGACGGTGAGGGGCAGGGGTATGCGATATTCCTTGATCAACATTTTGGACTGTCTGTTTAAATTGGTCAGCTGAATTACGGTCAGTGAATTACGGCGGGTTTTATTTGTTGTTTTTTAGCTTTTTGTTATTATCCAACTTCTTGCTCGTACGCGCTCTCTTCTCTCTCTTTTGCTGCTCTCTTGCGCTCTCGCTTTCGCTCAAGCTCTAGCTGAATATTTCTTACTCTTAGGCAATCATCGATTGTTGTTGTTGTTGTTGCGGTTGTTGTGGCTGCTGTTGTGGTTGTTGTTGTTGCCGTTGCTACTGCTGCTGCTGATGCGCATGGCTGAGGCGTCGCTGGCGCTGGCGTCTATGACCTGCAAATGTGGCAAGGTTGGATTAAATTTGGTGCTGACGTTGGGGCTGCATGGAGACCTAGGGGCAGGAACTAACACTGGAATACAGGGCGTATGGGTGACAGGGTATGGGGCTAAGCTGTGACTGTGACTGGGACTGGGTCTGGGACTTGGGGTTAGTTAGTTTGCTATGGCTTCTGTGTAATGTATGCTTCATGGAGCAAGCTCTAAAATGTAAATTACCGTTTCGTTTCGTTTATTGATTCGCCAGGGGACAACAAGTCGGACCAAATTGACAAACTGACCGTCAGACAGGCACTCAAGCTGTCAATTAGACACAACTACAGCCAAGACACTGAGTACCACAAATGAAAATGAAAATGAAAATGTCCGATAAGGTCGACTTGGCTTACATTTCTTAAACAACAAGAAAAACAACCATAGTCAAAGCAAATTTGGTTTATCGTGCATAATTTTTGCTTTTACCTTGAACCGCTTTGCTAATTGGATTTATTGTTGACTGCTGACAACAGCAACTGGACTGGGAACGTTATCATACAGCTAACGGCTGTGAGATACCCATTACTCCAAATACGCACAAACATTTGTTTTAGCTATTTTTTTTAATTAAAATTCATTCATTTCTAGACCCAGAAAGTTTATGAATTTTATGTGCGCATGGTAGAAAAATTACTGCATACTTTTGAGCACTGGTGATGCCTACAAACTGTAAATGGCTATAACTTATGGCCAGTGCTGACAGTAATGGCTAAGAGTAAAGTTTAAATGGGTAACAGATTTGTTTAGCTTTTTAGTGCCAAGAGGTGCATATTTTATAAGAATATTACACCTATTATATGTATATTTAAAACACGACAAGTGTTTAAAATATTTTAGAGAACTCTCTCATTCTTCCTAGCTCTCTACCTCTTCCCTTTCTTCTTTTACATGAAATAATAGCTAAAACAGATAGCGGTTTTTTTGTTGCTCCGTTTAATTAAATTGTAAACTTTTTTAAATTCAGAAATTGCATAAATAATCAAAATATAAATGCCAAAAATCGGAGAAAATTTCTAAAAGAGATTTCTATTTTTATTCATTTTAAAAGTAGCTAGAATTGCTTTTAAATGGCCAAATTGTCAACACTGCTTACTCCAGCTCTTGTAACAAACTTAGTGCAAACAGTTGTCAATTTGGTGAGATATTTAATAATTTATACGCAAATAAAGCCTTGAGCCTGCTGGCAAATAATTGACTTTACTCAAATTGACGCTGGGTCAACAAGTGACAATCCACTATGGCAAATAAACAGCTTTTCTTGTTGACATTAAGTAGCTTTTAAAATAATATATATTTAAAAGCAATAAAAAGAAAATGATCTGAAAATTTAGCTACAACGAATGTAATATACCCTAACACGACAGCTAAAGGGTATACCAACAACACAGATGTGGATAATTTTCATTGCAATCAATTTGCAAATCGACCTTCGTTTGGGGGAGCAGAATGGAGACTCTATCTCACGCTCTTCTTCTTGCTCTCTCTCTCCCTCTCTCATTCTCTCTCGCCTTTTGTTATACACGTTGTTCAAATGTTTATCTATTAAACTGCAATCGATTCAGTGAGTGACTCTCATAATTCGATCAGTTTGATAATCGACTGATTCTACAACGTGTTTACCAAAGGCATTTAATGGAGCACTTCAATTAAACTGTTTCCTAAACATTCCCAATAAAAAGATAAATGACGAAACAAGCGCTGCGATTTATGACGACAGTCTTAACGGCCTAACTGCTAAAAATGCTTTATAAACATTTCAGAAAATTTATACAAAAAAATAATCAACCGAAAACAGGGTATTTTGTAGTCAAACACTCTCCACTAAAGAATTTAATTAATTAGGGCTATTTGCAAATGAATTGCTAATAAGTGTCAAAGCAAATAAGCCCGAAATTCCTCAATTCAATATTCCTAAAAGACATAAACAACTTTTACAGGTCGAACCTTGATATGTAATTCAACACTGGGTTTAGTTTTTCTGTATAATTTGTATTATTTCTGGTGTCCCTTGAGCAAGAAAAACACAAGCTAAAAATATTTTTAGTTAACAACTTTTCTAGATCTCTAATTTCAGAAATTTAATTTGCAACCTAGACTTTAAAATCAATCGAAACTTTAATAAATGTGAGGTAAAAACCTGATAAATAATATTCCATTTTGTAATAAAAATTTCATTTTCTACAGCTTAATAAAAAAATGTTGCTCATATGGCAATTAAGTTTTTTTATAATTTAATTGATGTATCTACCTTTTAGCACAGTTCCGCTACTTCTAGAGAGCTTAACAAGTAAGATATGGACGCTAACTATAAAATATATCAGTAGATTAATTGTATAGTTAGTTATATAGCTTTTAAATCTAGTACACTGTACTTTTCTTGCCGCCTTGTTGTAAATGTAAACGATAGTAACGCGATACTTACAAAAACTATCAAATTAAAGCTCATACAGAAGCCAAAAAAAAAAATCTTAGTTATGTCATAAGCACACAATTCATTTTACTGTTACATTTTATGCATTAAAAGTTGTGTATGCGTATATATAGTATATAATATTTGTTTTTATATGTACACACTTTTATTTATTTTTTTTATTAGTCAATTTATAGTTTTTTGTTTCTTTTTTAATTGCCAACGGCGCTGACTACTGACTGCAATGTCAAGCGAAGCGCATCCATTCGAGGTCACGTTTCAAGCATTCGGGAATTATTTGCTTATGCGTATGAGTAATTTATTGTAGCATTGATGTCGCACTTTATGCAACATGTGTGCTTCCTCTACCCAAAAGTTGACTACTTTGTTACGGTTACCCTCGATTCATGAGTGGCAACAATCAGTTTATGGTACTCAGAATATTATTGAGCAAAGAAAAGTCAAAATCCAATAATAATTTTAATCGACTATAAAAATTAGCTAATAACGAGCATTTTTCCAACGAATTTTCGATTATAAAATTTGATTTTTTCTACGGAAAATTAAGGATTAGTGTGACCTTGTTGGTTTTTAACTGTGACCGTAAATTGAGCTATTTAATGTGCGGTCTAATGTGAAAAATGGGACAAACGTATACACAATTCAGACGATAGTCATAAATCGTGTTTGCCATTGACCTGTGGGAGTGGCAGCAGGTGTATGTGTTTGAGCTAGTGTGTGTGTGTGTGTTTGTGCAACGCTTGTTTGATTAAAAACAAGTCCCCAAGTAACCCCAACCTCAATCCTCAAACGTAACCCTTAACTTCACCTTCTTTAATCTTTTGTCGTTTTAATCTTATCATTTTATCTCTGATAAATTGTTTATGCCGCTTAGCAAAAAACAAAAACATTTTCTTCTATTTTTTGTTGTAATTTTTTCACATTTCTCATTGTGTTTTTTTTTTGCAGGTGCGTAGGTGCAGGTGCTTGTGTATCTTATGTATCTCATATGTAGATACAGAGGCAAACACCCTGGTCATCTGTTAACTGGTAACTGGGGTATCTGGGGATAGCATCTAGGGTATCGTAATGGACGTAGCCTTGCCCAGCGGCACTTTGTGGCTGCTCTGGCAATTGGAACTTAATTAATGACATTTAATGATTGACATTGTTGCCTCGCCATGCCCATCACACATGACCATGCAGTGCCACGCCTCTTGTTTGCCACATTTCACATTACGTATGCGTGTGTGTGTGTGTTGGCCACTTAATAACAATACTGCAAGAGGCACAAAGGCGGTAATCAATAATTATGGGAGGCAACAACGATGTCACATAAGTAGAGAAAGAGACAGTGAAAGGGAGGGAGTGAGAGAGAGAGAGAGAGAGTGGGTGGAAAGGGAAAGGGAAGGCAGATACAATAGTTCATAGTTACATAGCATTTTCTTGCACATACACACACGCACACTCACACGCACAGTTGAGGTCAACAAAGTAGGAAAAAAAGCACTTAACCAATATCATGACCTAATTGCTTAATTTTAGCTACTTAAATACACTTCAAATATAAATTTAAATTTAAAGCAAATTGAAGAGCAGAAAATTAATATTCTGTCAAGAAGATTTATGTCTGAGTCTATGTAATTGAAGCTCTAGTCCTTCAAACTATGCTAATGGCTAGCAATCGTTTAAAAGAGAAAAAACACCAACAAATTGGAACTTGGCCAAATTGTTTACCAAAAAATTTGGTGTTTAATGTGCCTCAACTTTATCATAAAAAGCTGCGCCACTTATACTTATTTTAAAATAAATCGTAAATTCAACTTCAATTTATATGAATATTTATTTAACCAAAATTTTAGACTAGTACTATTATATTGTCCACTGCTGTGCTGTATCTACATGTGCAAGTTATGGCTGTTACCCAATAATAATCACTTAAATGATGACATGATGACATTTACTTTAAGTGACAATTATGTTATAGATACAGCAGACAATTGATAACTATGTTAATCAGCTTCTTATGAGACTCAATTATTAAAAATAAAGAAACTAATTTTCTGATGCCTTAATTTATTTAAAAATGACTTGAAAACAGATAATAAATGGAATATCATTTATAAATTGTTTACTTAAAAGAATTTATTAACAGTCTACATTTAAAGCGTTTTCAACTACTAAAATTAAAATATATAAAAATTTAAATATTGCTATTCATTAAATGTCAAAGGACTTCAAGTAAAATAAGAATATTTATTCTGGGTCAATCATATTTTACTAAGGATGAATCTTTAAAAGATTGCTAATGAAAATCATAAATGAAAACTGATCGAAACACATAAGTTAATGTTAATAAAGTTAATACAAACATTTGTAAAAACAATTAATTAAAAAGACGTGAAACTTGACCTCAAATCAAGTTTTGTAACTTAGTCTGTGCGATGATCAGTTACAGAGATCAGTTAATTACATATTATTTAAATACATATCCCTTATATTGAAAGAAAAAAGACTCTGTTATAAATACAACAGATTTATGACTTGAAGTGTTTTCAAGGTTAAAGATTAGATGGCAAAAACCTGAGATAAAAATATACTTTGCTATAGATGACTTTGCTAAGAGCACAGTGAAATCTCATGATCATAAAACATGATCATAAATCCTTAATCTAAAAAATGCGCAAAGTAACGCTGCATAGGCCTCCTCTTTGTATAATTTATCCAATTTGTTGGTAATTTATCTCGACTCTACATAATGTATATTATAGCAAACATGATGACATGAACAAAGTAAATATGTGTGTAGTTATATACAGGTACGTACGTATGTATTTACATAATTCTGTGCACTTTGCACGTAACATGAATGTGAGCCGTGTTTATGGCCTGTCAGTCATTTTACAGTTTGTTTTATGACGATCAACCGTTTGCGATTTTGTTGTTAGAGGGAGAAGAGAAGAAGGCAAGAAGAAATAATCGCAACAGAAAACTGAAACTTTTATTAAGTGTGTGACAAAAAGTTTGCATAGTAACGACAAAACAATAACAATGCACGTAATGCGCTTGTATGTGTGTATATGTATAAGTAGGCACAGAAGTCGCAGTGGAAGCAGCAGCAGCAGCAGCAGAAGAGCAAAGCAAAAAGGAGAGTAACTAAGAGCAACACAAAAAAAACAGCTGGTTGAGTGCTTAATTCGAGTCGCTTCTTTGGCAAGTGTGTGAGTATGTTATTGTTTGCACGCTTTGCTGCTTGATGAATAAATTGCCACAGTGATTGCACACACAAACAAATGTTAAAACTACAAACAAGCGCAACAACAAAAAGAAAACAAAAACTGAAAGAAAAAGAAAACCCAAAAATTACAATCACGGTAATAAATGCCGCGACGTCGCTGCTAACGCCAGCGAAGCTTTAAGCAACGCGCGTTGCTGCTGACCATTCAAGCAGAAATAATTGAACGTGAAAGCCCCGGAAGCGGCACGACGCGACGCAGCGACAGAGAGACAACAAAATAGTATATGTACACAAGAGTGTGAGTAATTCTCAATATAATCCCAAAAGGAAAGAGAAGAAAATTGCGAATATCCAAACACACACATGTATATATTTATGTATGTACATATGTATAGCTCTATGTATGATCGTTAGAAGCTTTCTACAAGTGTTGCTTTAGCTAACGAGAGAAGACGGACACAAAGCCAGGGCTGAAGTAAGTGCAAGGTACAAGGCTGCAAAGCAGCAAAAAGCAAAAAAAAAAAATGAGGGCAAAACTGCAAACTCACACAGGCAGACAGACACATACACACACTAAAATACAAGTGAGAAGGTGAGTGTTATTTGTAGGGGTCGAGTGCTCGCTCTCTGTGCACACCTGTGGCGCGCTTTATGTTTATTAATAATTTATAAATATAGCAGCACAGCAGCCGCCGGACAACAACAAAAACAACAAGAAATTACCAAGTCCAAACCAATGCGCGCGCACTTTGCACGCAATTTTGTGTTTTTAAGTTGTATTTTAGCCCTAGGCTCAAATCAAGCAACCATAACAACAATAAAAAAAAACAAAAAGATAAATCACTGACAAAAGAGAGAACATTTCAATGTTACAACTGGGAGCCGTCGTTTTGGGAGCCCAAATCACACGCACAGAAAATTTCCAGGGGGAAAAAGTATGGCCTAGTCACGCAAGGAAAATGAAATTTGGGGAGGTAAAGTACATGTGAACTTTAAATGCCAAAATGCAGCTGAAAAGTTTTTATCACACACACACACACCTACGCAAATATATTTGTAATACACAGACACACGCTTCATGTACGCACGCATATTACAAATGTATTAGTGCAGCATGGCATTATGTTGTTATTGTTGTACAGGTTTCTCTTCCTTTTGCCACTGGGATAGAAACCTTGGGAATTGGGGAGAGCGAGAGCAAAGCTCTAGCCCAGGCTCTGAGCTTACGCATTTACGTTTACGCGCACAGACACACACACACTCATACGCGAACCTACTGCACACAAACACAGAATGCCGTTATCCTTACTGTATTTCGAGCATTTGTCAATTTTGCTTGTAACAATTTTGCTACCAACAACAAAACAAACAGCTTACTTGTATATGTACATATGTGTGTCTGTGACTGTTTGTATGTGTATATCGATGGATGTATGATGAAAACTCACGTATCTATCCCCAGCAGCTGTGCACGATTAATAACAATAACAAAATAATAAACAGCAAAAAAAAGAGAAACAAAATTTTTCTTCGATTTTCGCTTGATGAACATACACACACGAGAAAGAAAATTTGTTGTTAAATTTTCTTGCCTTTTGCTGGTGCTTCTGCTTTTTGCAATCACAAGACGGACACACAGAACAACGACAGCGTAGGCGTAGCGAGCGACGGCTGCAACGACCGACACACGTCCGCGTTCGCTTTTGAACTGAAAATGAAAACGAAACAGAGACAGCAAAGAAGCAGCAGCTGAAGCGCCAACAAGCAAAAATGTTGGAGAAGGAGAAAGATAGAGAGCGTGTGTGCGTGTGAGAGTGCTCTCTCATGGGGCATTCCAGAAAAAAGTTGCCTGACAACTTTACTAAACATAATGTAATTTTCACTGTTGCAAAATAAATTAAATTTAGCATACAATTTAGCACTTAATTACAAGGCCAAATAAACTACTTCTTATTAACTTAAATAAAAGCTTTTTATAGCTATTTATCAGGCGTTTTACAATATGGCTAACGTTTTGCAGAACACCACAACTCAGTTTTGATCAACATAGCAAAAGCGCGCGAGAAAGCGCCAAAGCGCATTCAAAAAGCTCTCAATCACTTGTGTCTGAGCCGTAGGCTATGGAAATTTACAAGAGGGGTTTTTAACTAAATTTGATTTCGTAATTATATTGCATTTACAGACGGAACTGAGCTGTGTTTTGTCGACGTCCTTGTGCGCCGAGAGAAAGAGCAATGCGTTTCGTTTTGCGTTTTGTGTCCCATTTGAGGTTGGCGTCCATTTATGCGTTTTTGTGGTTGGAGCAATGTGGGAGGCAGGCGACCAACAGACTGACGTAAAGGTCGCTTCGGGCTTTCCAGCACCTCACACAGACACACAAACATATGAATGCATGAGTGTGCGTGTGTGTTATATTTTAGCATAAGCGACTGAATGATAAATTGGTTCGATCAACGTCTATGAATTTTATTATAGCCATGAATTGGTAACGCCAGCCCTATCAAAACAAAACAAAAAGCCAAGCAGTCATGACGTTGTTGTGCCGTTATGTGCGGAAACGGCCAAAAATCAACAAACAACACGCATTCTCCTGTTTACTCTTGTCACTTTGGTCGGTAATCTATTATACCAACTGTATATGGCCTCTATCTATCGAGCTTCTTGCTTACCTCTGATATGAAGTTCAACTTTGACATTTACAAAAGGCAAACGCACATGGCGCATGCTCCTTCACTTAGGGAGTATGTGCGCACACACAAGCAAGTGTACGTGTGTGTTTGTGTGTACGCATTTACAAAGGGCAAGGGAACAGCTGTGCTCGTGATGACGCCAAGCGCAATACGCGCCACATTTCATAAACCGATATGCACCTGTGTCGATAAACGTTTGGATGTTCGATATATGCAGATTTATCGTTGTTTTGAAATTTAAAAAAAGCGGGGAAAGATGTAGACCTTTAAATGATGGTAGTAATGCTGAAAGTGTATTAATTTTTAAACTTTAACCACTTAAAATGGATATTATTTTGTATCACCGTGCTACACATAAAACACAATTGTTTTTAAAAAATTTGCATTTTTATTGAATTACTTCTTTGAAATGTTACATAACTATTTTTTTGTGGGGTTTTCATGTTGTTCCATTGGAGTTATCGCATTCCGTCTTTGACTTAGTTACGCAGGTTGTGGACGCCGTGGTAGTTGATCTGCTTCTGGGCAGCAGCACGCTTGCCGAAGGGGCTCCTCTCGTTGACCTCCAGAAGGTAGTCACCCTCCAGATCGTATTCGGCGGCGATGCCCATGTAGGCGCGCTTACCGAAACCGTTGTTCTCCTTGTATTGCTTCAGGGATTTGGCAACAACAGCGGGGAAGTTGCGCTCACCACCTGGACGGACGGTCTCGGCGAAGTAACGGACAGCACGGACAAGAGCCTCAATCACATTCTGGGCACCGGGAACAGCCTGGCTAACACCATGGGGATAGAAATCAACGTTGCCGCAACGCACTGGAGTGCCCATGGCATAGCTGGAGGTGTGGATGACATCAACGAAATCGGCATTACCGCGGGAAAGACCAACCAAAGTGTTCTTTGGCTTGGCAATCATCTTGGCGGGGTCCAGACCGGTGATGCGGCGCAGCTTGTTGCCGGTGTGAATGGTGTATTCCTGTCCAGCGGCACCAGCAACTTGGGCACCAATACCGTAGCCAACCAAGTGGATAATTTCGCGTGCAACACCCTTGTTGGTCAGATCAACCAAAGTGTGTCCGATCATGGCGCCAGTGCGGGAAACATCGAGCAGAGCGTAGCGCTTGAAGCTGGTGAAGGTCGATCCCAAGTCAATAATCTGCGATATAGAATAAGATTATATAGCCAAATAGTTATTGGTGGTGTCTATGAAGGTCTTACGATCAAATTGCCGGCTGTGGTCTTGGCCGTTTTCCATTCATCGCCAGTTTCCTCGCTGGAGGTGGACTCGTAATCCTTGTTGTTGTTCCTCTGGGTGCGATAGTTAACTGAGTTCTTCTGCTGATTCTGGATGTTGTAACGCTCGAGGTAAGCCTGCTCAAGCTGGCGCATAGCCTTACGGGTGGTCTCAGAGTTCTGGGGCAGACCGGTCATCACAATGGTAACCTCATCCTCACCAAAACCGGGCAAAGCAACAGCCTTCTCAACATAGTTGCTCAATTTAGCCTCCATACGTTCGCCATTGTTCTTGATGATCCAAACGGGAATGTTGCTGGCACTGGGCACGAAGTTGGGCTCGAGTTCCTGCTTGATGTGCGACAGATGGTCTGTAACAGGTGGTAAAAAAGAAACCAAAATGAGTGGATTGTTTTAGGATTAATGGGAACTGTCTGGGACTCACAGAGTTTCTCCATCAGCTGGGCACCCTTCTGCAGTGGCATGTTCTCCAGACTCTCGAATGTGATGTCATTCAACGATGGCACATTCTCCAACTCCTGTGGGCTCAACCAGTTGGTTGGCTTCAGTTCATCCTGGTTGGCACAGGCCACTGCCACAAGGCAGGCCAGTAGGCAAAATCTCAGGCTCATTATGAAGGTTGTAAATAGACAATCAATCAGCTACAAATGAATGGTGTCCAAACGATGATCGACGTTTGATACCTTCTGCCACTAAACGCTCCCTTTTTATACTGCAGCGAAGCACACAAATCAATACACACACACACACATGCACACGTCTATGCACACTTTGCATTTACCGCCATCATCGATTTCCATTATTTCTGCTGATCTTGGCAGAAACGTGTGTGAAAAGCAAAAAAAAACGGTTTTTGTTCGTTCTTATCGCACTGCCCTTGAAGCCCAGATTCAGGTGTTTGAACTCGCCAATCGTTTTCAATCTCAAACTGATTATAAATTCCAACACTTCAAGTTCAATGCAACAGTTTTGCTGCATCCTTACAAAGTTGCACATATTCCAAATTCAATTTCCATTCACAAAGTCCGCGACGGAGTTGCCAGACAGTAGCGAAAAGTGCAGCGATTAATAACTGCACGCATTTCGATAACTCTAATTGAAGTTCAACTGCAAGCCAGAGATCGATAAAACTTTATTTTTAAATTTGGGCGCGGTAAACAAAAGTTCCTTTGGAGGTTTTTGTGAAGGCAGTTAATTATTTTCAAGCTTATGAACTTTTAGACATTTTCTCTATATGAATGAGTAGAATAGTAGCATTTTATTCTAGATAAGAGTCAGATATATATTTTTGGAAATTGTTAAGTATTTTTTAGGCATTTAAAGATAAAAACAAGTAAGAAAGGCTACAGTCGATCGAGCCGACTGTAAAAGACCCCGTACTCCCATAGTATTGCATTTTATTTAAATTAAAATTTTCAAATGAAATTTAAAAAATTAAAATTAAATATTTACATTTTGAATTAAAATTAAAAAATAAATAAATTAACTACTGTCATCGTCAGCACTCGAACCCGCGATCCATGCGAAGGTTCCACATTGCGCCGCAACTCTATCAGTTGCACCACACCCCTCTTCTATCATTCTTCCGATTATTTGCATATATGTATGTGCACACATACATATGTGTGTATGTATAGCATTGGTCGGCGCGGCCAGCGGCTCCGGGCAGCGCTGCCGCCAGCAGGTAGAGAAAACGTTCGAACATATGTTTGTATGTTTCTGTGTTTGTTTGTATGTGTTGCGCGCATGCAGTGATTTTGCTTTAAAATAACTTCGACTTTGAACCGTAATTTCTCTGTTGTTTGACATAGGATTTTGATGCCACTTTCAGGAAAGTTAGAAATAGTAATTCTCTAAGCGTATGTTAAATTACAACACTGTACTATTTGATTTAATGCCTGAAACAAGGCATTGAAGCTGGAGAGTCTTTTATTTCTGATGAGCAAAGGGGGCGTGGCAGCTCAAAATTTTTAATGACATTATACTAAGGCTGTCTCTAAAAACCTGTATACCAAAATTTGTGCTCCTAAGTGCTATAGTTACTGAGATATTCACCTAAAACACAAATTTTTTCGAGGTGTGTCTGGTTATTTGCTCATTGCGGGGGCGGTAAGGGGCGTGGCAACAATTTGAAATAAACTTGATCTGCTCTACAAAATAACGGACTTACATTCCAAATTTGGTGTCTCTAGCTCTTGTAGTTTAAAAGATCCAGGTGTTCATACGGACGGACAGACGGACAGACGGACATGGCTATATCGACTCGGCTGTTGATGCTGATCAAGAATATATATACTTTATGGGGTCGGCCACGCCTCCTTCTGCCTGTTACGCACATCTCGCTTCTGACAAACTTAATAGACCCCCTTTACTCTTTTTTAAAGAGTACGGGGTCTAAAAACTATAATAAAAGTAAGTTCTATAAAGTTCTTTAAGTCGATTAAGGTCGAAATTTCGATTATTAGCGCTTTGAACAGTTATTTATTGCTCAACTTATTTTAAATATTTTTGTTTTTGAATTTTCGAAAGTACACAAAATTTATTTCAATAATAGCTTAAAATATCACGCAATAATTAGTTAAAATAAGTTCTGTTTTATTTACATACATACACATACAAATGTTAAAAAAGTAAAAAAAAAAAAAAGTTAAATGTTTTGTAATTAAATTTTATTTAAGCAGCGTTAGCAAATTGGCCCAATCTTACGCAATTTCTGTGCAGTTAAGCATAAAGCGCATTATGCTGTTTATATTATAAACAGATATGGTATACATATATAGATATTTATGTACATTTGATGCCTTTTGCACAATTTTCCCTTCTCAGCAGAAAAACGCTTTTCCTGTCTAAGTTTTGATACTAACAAACATTGTATATTTTCATAAGCACAAACAATTTATTCAAATTGCACGTGTAGAAATTATTGCACAAAGATTGCAATTTTAAGCTATATACATATAAGTATATATATAAATTACTTAGATTGCTTATTTTTTGCTTAGTAACTTACGAAATCGTACGAAATTAATATATTGAATAACAAAGTTTTACATCTTCAAGAGGGGTTAAACAGTTTCTAGAGTCTGTTTTTGAACGTCGTAATAAAGCATAGGCAGATATATAGATATATTTTCTAGAACTGATATAAAAGCAACACTCTAATTGGGATATTAAAAAAATAAGTTGAAACTTTCGTTTTAATAACAAAGTTCAATTTAAATTCTAATTTCTAAAGCAAAAATAATAGGGCAAACTTTTAACCCATTGTTTCAAACCTTAGGAAATTTCGTAGATTTTCGTTTAATGTAGCCAATAAAAAAGACCTGCGACTTTGGAATTATTTTTCGATGGTCTTTTTTAGCCACTGTGGAGTTGGCCGATATGTTCGGGTTAAGCTAATAAAGCTCACAAATTGTTATCTACTTTTATTATCTGACGAATCTGACTTTATAAAATAAGCTACTGATGTATTGATCTAAAGAGTCATAAAAAATTTGAGTACAATTTAAATTAATCGACTTGAAAAAGCTAAAATATAATACTAATTAAAATTAATATAAGAATTCTAGCTTTGCCGCCACAGATATTACTCAACAATCATACAAAATCTTCGCTTCAATAGGTATTAAATTTATTTGTTTATTGTTTATAGTTTAGGGTTTAACTAGTCTACAAAACACGTTTACTGATGTTCGTGTATCCGATGCCCACACAGGTCATTAACACCTTTTGCGCTCCACGTACATTCTCCTCCTCATCCTCATCGCCCTCCGGATTCTCCAGTTTGAAGGTGATGGAGAAAAAGTCACGCAAATGTTGCAGAAAATGTACGGTATAGTTGGATAATGCACCTGAAATATAAAACGTTGAAAAATTACAATTTTTACATTATTATATTTATTTTTATTAGAAATTCTAGTGAAGACCTTTTAATTAAAAAGCTGCCAATTGAAACCTTGTAAACCTTTACCCTAGTACTTATTTCAAATTTATTAACAAAAAGAAAAGAAGATTTGATTTTCTCCGTTTATTATTTATTAAGAAAACTTTCTCAAGTTATTCAGCTTTTCAGAAAAGCTAGAGAATGTCAAGTATAAACAAATAGTAACCAAGTAAATAAATGGTAAGCAAATGTAAATATTTATTACAAACCTCATGCGAATAAACTACTATCTACTCGTATACTGAAATATACGAGGCAAGTTCAACTTTACGGCATAAATTCTGAACACATTGACATTACTGGCGCGTAGCCTGATCCTTTAACTTTAAAACTAGATCAATTCGAGCTTAGTCTATTGAAAACTCTTAAAGCAGTAGCATTTTTAGCGAGAAAAGTCCGAAACCACCGCAGATTAACCTTAGATGAACGGGCCACAAAACGGCTGACAAGAATGAAACTACTGGACCCTATTTTAAAAGACGTTTTGAGTCACTACCCATGTTTCACAGAATTGGACCCTGATCTACACATGCATCAAAGGAGGTAAAGGGTGTTTAACCTAAAACTCTGTAAAATGAATGTTTTTAAAGGTAGAAAATTTAAGTCCAGTTTAAGTAAATTTTTAAATTACCTGTTCGTTTTATTTACTATATAAATAAAACTATTTAATGTAAATAAAACTATACTATATAACTGTACTACATATTTAATTTTATAAACAACTCTACGCTAGTCACCTTACAGAAAGACTAACTCTAATCGAGAAATAATTGAAAGCTTCGCCAAAATTTTTACTATTTAAACTCAAGTATAAACATTTGAAGTCGTAACGCACCTGTTAGAAATTTGGAGACGTGTTTCTGGCCAAGAGCCATGTAGAGGGCGGCCAGCCATTGATAGGCGGAGTCACAGCAGCCACCGCGATAGATTTCATCTAGAAGACGCATGGCTGCCTCCCGACCCAAATCCTCCGGCACCGACGGTGTGCCCTAAGAAGTGAAGAGGCAAAGTTAAAACATAAAATAGAATACTAAGGTATAAAAAGCACATGACTTACCGACTCATCCATGGTGTTTGAGATGCAATCGCTGGCAAAGCAAACACCGTCTGTGGTTTCGGCCAACAGACAGATGCCAAATCCAGGTGAATTGCCTGACATCTTGCCACGATTCTGATCTGTATAGATATAAACATCGGGCAGAAACTTGAGCATGCAACCCTTGGCCGATTCCACCGTTCGGTTGGCCATGGCGGGAGATAATTTGCAGGCATAGACGGTGCCGCGTATGCGCTTGACCATGCCCTGCTCCTGGAACTGTATGGCACGCAGGCTTTTGCGCACCGGGCAGGTGAAGCGCACCTCGCCACCGCCAAGCGGCGCCACACCGCGACGAACTACACGCAAATCCAGTCCCTCATCGATGAGCAGGAAACGTTTCAACAGCGACAGAGCAGCACCTTTAACATGGTCCACCGATGGTGAATCTTTGCTGTTGGTTACGCCACGGAGCTGACAATTAAGTGGCATCTTGCAGAATGGTCCCAGTGCGATCAGTGCATCCAAATAATATCCAATGCCGCGTTGTACGCAGCAATCGTGTTCCACATGTCCGCCGTGCAACAGGCCGGGACTGAACATGACACTTGTGCCGGCAGGATTCAGTTCGATTTTGGTGCCATTTGTTAATTTGTCAAACAATCGTATCAAACTGATTTCATATTCTCGCAAACCGGGCGCCATTTCGTCATCGGAGCGAATTTGTGTGATTTTTACGGGTTTTCCACTCAGACAGGACAGCACTAGGCGTTGCTTAAGAAAATTGCTGCCTCGATATATGAGACAATTGCCCTCTTGTGAAACAGGCGGCATTTTAATAATTTAAATAGTCACAAACAAATAAAAAAAATTGGAGAAAAACAATATCTCCACGTGCGTCCAAATTGTAAACAATGCATGCAAAATTATGTTTGGAAATTAGTCTGGCAACGCTGCCAGTGTGACCGCGCTTGCGCGCTCGATTTCAGTATTTTTCATTTTGCGGTCATTATGTAGAACAAAAATAATACGTAATTTCATAGTTAAAATGTTCAGTCACACTGCCCAACAGATGTTACTCTCAGTGGATTTTTCATCGTGTTCGCTTCGTTACGGATATTGAAGTCTTAATTTCCAACCATCACACAGTCTATATATGCAATTTTGCTGCAAGCTTTGATAAAAAAAAAAACTTAAACTGCCTATCCAATTTATTGAGCAAATACAAATTAAATCTGCCAATCAAGCTGCAATTGGAACGCGAGCTGCAGCGCGCAAAAGCCGAGCCCTAGCATACATACAGATGTATGCATGCATAAGTGCACTGCAATTTCCAATTGTTTGATTGTGTAGGAGTATTAAAAAGCATTTTTTTTGTTATAAACTTTCTGCAACAACGGTGATTGATACGAATTTTTTTTAATGTTATACATTTAATACATTTTTATAAAGTGATAAAAAAAAAATAATATAAAAGCACGAAAATAACTAAAAGCTGATTTTAAAATTTCCAATTGCATTTTGTGTGCATTCACGTCCATTGCCCACATAGCCCACGCCGCGTAGCAGAGAACATAAAATCGTACATACATACATACGAATCCCAACGCCAAAAGCAAGTTGCCAAACAAAAACAACAAAACAGGCTCCAGCAATTGCAGCGCGCCAACTTCGCCGTAAACGTCGCTGCATTTGGCCCAGCGCTGTTGTTGTTGTCGTCGCGCGAGTGTAGGCCGCAAACGGATAAGAGCACAAAAGGCAATCAAAAAGTACACACGCTGAGGTAAGTGGGAAAAAGAGGCACATGCTCGTACTTTTATCTGTGTTTGTCTGTCTTCACAAAAAACAAAAACAATTATTAAACGAAAAATAAAGCCCGGCATTTGCCGGCAAAGCTGAGCACAAAGCAGAAAATGGAAAATATACATTTGTATGAACACGTATATGTACATACAGTAATGTTTCATAATATTAGGCTGTAGTGTAGGCTAACCCATGCGTTTTGGCCACCACTGTGTCAATTTTTAAATGCAGCAAAAAACGACGCAGTTTCCAATAAGATTTCTAATTTGAAGGGCTCATGAGATCCGAATGTGCTCGGCGTACGTGATAAATTCGGCCGGCCTGCACGCATACAGTTAAGTTTTATATGGGGTGGGGGGTGGAAGCTACTAGAAAACAGAAACATGCGCGCCAACTTGTTTTGCTTCTTCCTCTTTATTTATGCTTATTTTATTCGGCAATGTTCCAGCTCATTCCATTCCATTGGCTCTCCGTTGGTTTTTGGCGTTGCCACTGCAGCTAATTTGTTTTTGTGCTTCTCATCACTTTCCACTGTTTGCCGACATGTTTTGTGATTGGCCTGTCGCCTCATCAATTAGTTTTATGCAGTGTGTCTGAAACGTACAGTGTCGCTGGTAATATTAGAACACGTGTTCCCTAAAAAAAATAAAAACATTAGGGCAATAGAAGATTAGCTTTACGTTCAAAGTAATCTCTTTAAAATTAAACTTAAGTTGTAAAAATATACAATATTATTGACTAATATTTGAGCCCGCACTGTTGAGCTTCCATGCAGCATACATTTTGTTGCGCCTGCTTTTTGCAGCCATTGCGTCTCGGTGTCTGATCAAATTTTTTGCGACGCAATTTCGGCAACGCGTCACTCGGTTTATGCTTTGCGTACATCTTTGTGTGTATATGTTTGTGTATGTTGTGCAAAACAAATACAAGCACGCATCAAAACAACGCTGTATATAAAAGCTATGTTCATGCATGTGTATGAGTGTGTTTATGTATTTGGTTGTGTGCGAATGTGTGTTTGTTTATGCTGTTAACATTGCCAAAAAAGAATAACAAAAGCTGTGAAGGGTACACAACAAGTGCGAAACAGAAGCCGAAAAAGAATCGCCAATAACAAGAACAACAACAACGCAGTGCGGCAATAATAACATAGAAAGTTTGTAAGGGGAAAAATTTTCAAGGTTAAACCGGGCAAAACAAACATAAAACCGGTTACAATATACAATCATACAAACATATTTACACATATTTATATTTGTATATACATATATGTATATATTTATGTACAACGATTTTTCTGGACTTATGGTGAAAGGGAAAGGAACATGCGACATAGGCAGTGCAATACATAGAATTATTACACAAACACAGATTTCAAAAAAACGGTTGTTTTCCAGATCATTCATGTTAGCGTTTATGCAGATAATAACAGCTGTATTTATTTGCATATTTGTGTGTGTGTGTACACACATACTCATGTACGTTGTCCTCTAATTTTGGGAGTAAGTAGGATAGCAATAATGTAAGTCAATTTCCTTAGCAGTGAGGGTTGAAAAGCTAACGGTAACAGGGTACTGTTGTTTTTGACTCTGTGTGTGTTTGGATGCGTGTTTCTATGTCTGTCTGCGTCTGACCTTGAATTTGCCCAGGGAGTTTTGAGCGAGTAAAGCTTACACACACATACCATTGTAGATATGCTTGTTGGCCTGTATGGCCACGCTAAAGACGCAATATCATGCGGAAACACACATACACAAATACATATATATTTATGTACCTACTTATGTTTGTATGAATGTGTGGCTGGCTGCATGTAACTGCGTAAATACGCAACTGTAATTTTCTTGTAGATTTCATTCTCGCGATTTCTTGCCATAAACAATGAATTTAATATTAGCAACAACAGAGACACACACACAGATTCATGTGTATGTATATTTAATTGTTTGTTTATTTATAGTTTTTTTTTTTTAACTGCCGGTTGACAGTGTCTCGATGTTGTCGTCTCGTTCTCGTCTAGTCAAGTCTGCCGCCTTGTTGTGTCTGCAAAACAACAATAAATAATAACAAATTCCACAATCTCTTGTAACCGTTTTCAAACACAAATAGTATTGTGCATGTGTGTGTGTGTGTGGAATTAATTAAGTCTCCATAAAGAAAAAACTTATAGCAGAAACAGAACTAATTAAATCACTTAGTTCTTAGCTTTGAAAGTTGTAAATAATTGCAAATCACAGCAACAGTTATTTTATAATGCCCTTTAATAACGGTAGTTTATGTGAGTTCCTTGAGTGTTGCGAATTTAATAAAAATTCTAATCAGTAAACTTACAAATCTATTCAGAATAAATCCTTAAAATGCCGTCTCTGTCGGGATTCATAACTGCAGATAACCCCTTAAAAACAAATACTCCATCATTTTGTGGGATTATGTGATGATTGATAACATAATATTACTAAAAGAAACCTAAGCAAATAACTATTAATAGAAAAAAATAGAAAAAATTTTTAAGTGAAGGAAATTATAAATTGAAATATAAATTTGTGGGTGATTAATATTTTAGAAAAATTAATTCTTTGACATATGTATATACTTGAATGAAATATACAAACATTTCTAAGACTATGTAGCTGGCTTTGACTAATGCTTCCATCTTGATTTCTTTTGCACTTGTGGTATATTAACAGCTAATCGAGGCACACAAGGAACACAACGAAAAGAAAATAAAGCACCTGATAACACAGTACAACCAAAGCACAGAACCTGTGAAAGTAAGAGCAAGACATAGGGAGAGTGAGAGAGAGGAAAAGGAAGACAGAGATTTAAAAGAGGAAACAAATTTTGTTGCTTCGTTCGTTTGTTCGTGTTGTTGTTCAAAGGAAATTAAAATCAAAAAAAGGAGAGCGAAACAAACGGGAGATCCACGCAAAGAGAGTGACGGACAAAGAGAGTAAAAGAGAGTGTGTGCGTGTGTGTGTGAGAGAGCGGAGCAAAATGGAGCTTGAGCTTAACAATAAACACGCCAATGGCGATGGCTCCGATTCAAAGGAAAGCTCCGTGGAACGGGAGTTGAATGGCGAAATTGAGGCTGTTGAGCTTAATGGCGGCTCATCGAATGGTCATCATCATGGTGGTGGTCTGATGAAGAAACCGTTGCCCGTTGGCGATGCTCACGATGGGCGCGTCAAGCGCAAGGCAAAGCGTCAAATCCAAAGACAGAACAGCGGCAGCGGTGGATCAGCGGCATCCCTTTCCAATGGAACTGCCCATGGTGGTGGTGCCACAAGTTCTGCAAATTCCACGTTGTCATCGCTGTCCAACGGTATGCTTCCAGTTGGAACTGGTTACGTAGTCCCCCATCGACGCTGGAAGAATAGCCGCAGATCTCGCAACTTGACACGTGGTCGTGGACTACCCAAAAAGGGCGGTGCCGGCGGTAAGGGTGTTTGGGGCCTTCCCGGCTCAGAGGCACTCGCCGAGGTCTATGAGGACGAGAATGATCCCAACTATGACAGCGAGTGCAATGATCGGAATGTTGAATTACGTGAGGTGATCACGGAAATCACACCCGAGGAATTCTTTAAACTCGCCGAACCAATTGTCCTGGAGTATTATGAGCATGGTGATACCCATGAGGTGGCCATCAGTTTCGATGAGATACTGCAGAGTCCACTGCGTGAGCATATCACCAGTATTTTGGTTGAGATTGCCATGGATCATAAGGATTCACAGCGTGAAATGACATCGGTACTCATTTCGGATCTCTATGGTCGTGTCATCACTGGCAAGGATATTGAAAAGGGCTTCAATATGCTGCTAGCCAATTTACCTGACCTAATCTTGGACACACCAGAGGCACCCGTAATGCTCGGCAATTTCATGGCTCGTGCCATTGCCGATGACTGCATGCCACCCAAGTTTGTGAATCGACCCGAAGAGCACCCGCAATTGAATGAGTATGCCGAGCAGGCACTACGTCGAGCCGATACCCTAATCCATAAGCAGGTGTGGGCCCACTTGGATAATGTTTGGGGCATGGGTGGTCCATTGCGACCGGTTAAGACCATAACCAAACAGATGACCCTGCTGCTTAAGGAATATTTATCGTCGCGGGATATCATTGAGGCGCAACGTTGCCTAAGGGATCTCGAGGTGCCACACTATCATCATGAGCTTGTCTACGAGGCAATTGTCATGACCCTCGAATCCCTTAGCCAGACCACCGAGGAGGCTATGTGTGAGCTGCTCAAATCGCTGGATTTAACCTGTATGGTTCTGCCAGCGGGTATGGAGCAGGTTAGTAGTCAAAATATCCGTCACTTCCCTTCCGATCCCTATCCTCCTTGCCATGCCATGCACACTGATTAGATATAGTCGCCTAAAAGCAATCATAAATCGTTTTGCCGGCTCTGACCTCCTTCCAATCCAAAAAAAAAACCGAAACCGAAAATAAAAATATTTATAGGTGTGTGCGTGTATTTATGTGTGAAATATGTGGCGTGCACAGTGGCACAAAATGATAAAAAAAAGACGAACCTAAGAATACAAATTTAATTTATTTACGCTAAATTATCAGTAGATGACCATGTTGTATTATAAAAAGTTTATAATTTACTACCAATTGGAAAAAAAATTTAAATTGACTTCAAAAACTGTCAACAAGCTGGCAAATTTCGCTTAAATTTCTAGAAAACTAAAACGCTAATCATAAATAACAAAAAGTTATTAATAGCTTTTAATAGTTTATCAATTGATTTGATAGTAAACTTCCATCAAAACAAAGCTCTTTATTAATATTTTTGTTTAATATATAACCTCAATTTCAGGTCTAAGAAAACTTAAATACTTTTCATTACATAAATATACATACCACAATTGTTTATTATTAATATTTGTATTGTTTCGTTATCGTTTTCGGTTTCGTTTGTTTATAGGGTTTCATGCGAGTCTACGATGACATGGCGGACATTGTGCTGGACGTGCCATTGGCGTATATAATACTCGATCGATTTGTGGAGCGCTGTAATCGTGCCGGCTTCCTTACCGACAAGATTATCAACAATGTGCCATCCCGGTAAGTAAAACCCTTTGCCCCTTTCTAGCACGTAAACCTTTTGCTGCAAAAATCCCATTAAATTCGTAGAGTTTAACTGAAATCAATGCTGACTTGGCCACATGCTTTTACGCACTGGGTATTTATGGCAGTATCCTGCCGCGATGTTTATGCAAAAGTCCGGTCCCACTGTTCAAGAGCACCTGTGAACCACAAATAGCAGCCGATCAAAACAATAAGAAGAAGAAGAATAGAAACACCAGTAAACAACAAAATACTCATACACTCAAAGAAGAACAAAATCAAAAAAAAAAAAAGCTTTTACGTAATCTTTGCAGCCACTGCGTCTCCCGCTCCAACGTTCTATTTGTGTGTGTTCATATGTTTATGTGTGCAGTTTATATAAATGTACATGTGTGTGTATAGCAAATTACTTTTCTTGTTATTGTTTCTCACTATGCTTTTTATACACTTTCATATTTACACATGTACATAAATATGTATGTACATCTGTATGTTTGTGTGAATATTTGCTTCAACCACTTGATTTTTTTTTTATTTTTTGCCGGCATTTTGCAGCTCTTCTTCGACTTGTTGTTTATTATTATATACACACACATACACTTAAGTGGTTGTGTTTGTGTGTGAGATATTATTATGTGTGTCGCACGTCGGCGTCGTTCTTAGGTTTTGTTGTTTTTTGTTTTTCTTCTGCTTATTCGTCTTTTTCTTTAGCTTTGGCTGCTTCTCGCATTTATATGGTCCGCTTGATTTCATATACATAAGTATGCGTGTATGTATATATACATATGTTTGTTTGTACATATGTGTTGGTGTTTGTTTATGAAATTTCTATTGCGCAGTTTGGCTTTTGCGCTGACGCGTCGCGTTGACGTTGCCTTTGCTGTCGCTTTTGCTTGGTTGAGGCAGTCGCAGTTGTTGATGTCGATGTGGGCCGGTTTATCAGGCGCCGGTTAGTTATTTATTTGTATGTATGTGATTATGTACAAATGTGTGTACATGTGTAGGTTAATAATAAAAATACCCTCATATTAAGTCTTTAAGTTTGTTGCGCTTTTTGAGACTCCCTTAACGAACAGTAAACACCAAAATTGTTCGGACACTTTTTTAATACGTATACGCAGTCGTTCAGTCTTTGTTGATTTTTCTGATATTTTATTTTTTTGTGATCAAAATAAAATTTTATTAATTAAATTTTTTAGGTATTTCATTTTTTAGTTTTATAAGCTTTAACTTTTTATTTGCAAAGAGTACGTGTGTTCACCGTACATGCTGTGAATGTCGTCAGTAAGAAATCTGTGCCAAATATATACCGATATTTATTTTGACACTTGTGCATATATGAAAGAAATCAGTACTACAATAAAAACTGTTATACACATTTTAAAATGTATTTTCCGCACAATATGCCAAAATAACAGAAGATATTATATGCCTTTTGGACATTTTTAAATCAATCTGTTGGAATTCTATTTAGACTGTTTTTATGAATGAACTTTAATTCCCTCACAGCTATTAACACCTTTATGACTGCTTGAAACTTGTTCAAAATTCTGTCATACAATTCCTGTATATCAAATGTGATTATATTTAGCAATGAAGGAAAAGTGTATACGCGCTTCGGAATACGTAAAAGCATAAACAATTTTTATTTATCTCGTTTTGCTGTTTATGTTTTTGTTTTGTTTATTAATAAATGTTCTTGGGTTGCTTGCGAATCACGTTGTTTATTATTATTGATTGAGACACCTGAACTATATTTACTTAACTTGTGTGACTTGTTTGCCGTTTATTTATTTTAAAGTTTCAGGCAAACACACACACACACACACACAAAATATAAATAAATTCACACACATTTGTATGTTTATCGATAATGCTTATCGATTGCTTATCGCTGAGGCGCAGCCACAAAGTTGGCATTGATGTTGTTCCAAGTAGTTGTTGTTTGTGGGGTGGTTAGCGTGGCGGTGGTGGTGCAACAACCTGCATGTGGCTCAAGATCGTGGCACAACGTGGAGAAGGTAAAAATGGCGGCCAAGCTGCTGCCGCTGCTACTGTTATCGACCTGCTCTGCCACACCCACAAAACACACAAAGCAACAACAGCAACAAAAAGCTCCAACGAATAGTTAAGCAGTTGTTGCTGTTATTGTAAGCTTAGCTGCCAGTTCAGTTATTGTTGTTGTTGTTGTAACTGCATTTTGCATTCGCCTTGGTTGCGGCTGTTGCTCTTTGGCACTTAACATAGCCTCCAACAACAGCACTAACACTAACAGCAACAACAACAACAACGACGACGACAACATTTGCAGCTACAGAAGCATTCACTTCAACACACATCCATGCACATGGACACTGTCGCTCACACGCATACAAAGTGTGTATTACACACACACATACGCAACTGCATATGCATGGTGACGCCAACGTCGTCGCGACATCGTAACTTTAAATACCCTATAAACTGATGCGCTGAGATTTTCTGTTAGTTTGTATTTAATAGTTTGAGAATGCGGGAATAGAACAACATTTTCATTTAGTGTGAAAAAAGCTAGAGCTCTGTTTTTCAAAGCACGTAGTTCGTAAATCGCCCAAAATTAATGCAAAGTTAGTATGATTTAAATTTCTAACATAATTGCATATATGAATTTAAATAGGGTATTAGAAGTACGTTATGCTTGAAGACTGGTTTTACTTGTTTAATTTTTGTTTTGCTTTTTATGTTTTTGTTTTAGTTGCTTTATCTGTCGCACTATCTTGAAGCAAGTCGGCAATATTGTGCTCGCTCTCAACTCCCTTGCCTCCGTAACTGCATCTTAGATGCTCTCTCTCTTCCTCCTTCACCTTTATTGCATCTGCTCTTTATAGTTAGTTTATTTATACACACACATACTTGCACCAAATAAAGCTTTGATGATGTTGATGTAGGTTAAAATTCGATACCGGCCGCTTGCCTTAGAAGCATTTGAGATTAAGCAGCGAATATTGTGTGAACGCTGCGAAAAAAAAAAACAAAACGAAAACTAGTTTTGACTTGCATGCTGCCTCCCACCATCCTACATCACCCCCCCGCCCACATTTGCACCTTTACTATGCGCACTTTGGTTACTCGTTTTTGTCGACGCACAGCTGTTTTGTCGTTGCAGTTTTTTGTTTTTGTGTGAGAAGATTCAGAGAGAGAGAGAGTCAAAGAGTGGCAATATAAGAGAGCGAGAGGGGCAGTGGAAAAGGGTCAACGGTTGAATGAACTCTGCTGCAAATTCGTGTAAACGCATTAAGATTTCTTTTTTTTTTCGTTCGTTTTTTGTTGTTGCTGCTGCTGTTTGCAGTTTGCTTGCCAAAATCTCGCCAAATGTATTTTCGTAATGTTCTGGTATTTTTATTTGTTTTTGACATTGCATAATGCCTGCAATTTGATTTTATTGCAACGTCTAAGTCAAGTGGTCATAAAATTGTTTACCGTATGTGTCTGTCTCGAAATAAAATACAATATCGAAATTACTCAGTTTTTATATCGATGACAAACTTAACAGACACTTAACATGTGGATAAATTGTACCTTTCTGACACATCATTTATATACAGTCAAGGAAAAAAGTCAACATACAGCTCAAATTTTTCCATACTTCGGTTTTATGGAATGAAACTTAAAAAAGTTGATATGCCATTATTTGGAGTCTTACTAAATAAGTTTATTTAAAGAAAAAATATTGTATTTACTCTGATCAGTAAATAAATCGCGCTCGCATCCTGATTTAAGTGGGATTTAGCGAATTCTAGGCGCAATAGGAGGAAATTTTCGGAAATTAAAGTTTCTTTCAAGAAACTCGGCTCTTGAAACCATCCTTGCGCAAAAAATTACCCATTGTTTTGGGATGCACAATGACTCCTGAACATTTTCCGATATGTTCCGCCAATTTTGGTGAACTTACTCTAGAGTTTTTTTTTAATTTCCTTGAGGATGCTTTTCTCGTCACGATCCGATAGATTCTTTGGCCTTCCTGTTCTCTTCTTATTTTCAAATAAATCGATCTTCTTGTTGTTGCGAATAGTTGTCTGGACAGTTGAACGACTTAATTTAATGATATCCGCGATTTCACCGTATGATTTTTTATCATTTCGAAGGCTAATAATAAATTTGCGAACAGAAGGCTGAATATTATTTTTTTGTTCCATTTTTGTTGTTATAAAATCTGTAGCATAAATACTTTTTGTCTACCCAATACTTTAACTTTATACACGACGAAGCTAGGCGTCAAAATAATCGACGATTTCCCCATATAACATTCTATTTCTTGAAATTTTTCGGGAAATTCCCACGCTGTATGTAGACTTATTTCCACGAACATTTTATGATTTTTCCTTATAACTTTGCTATGCTTAATTTTTTAATAAATTTTTTTCTGAAATATTAATACCTGTGAGTGTAATACATAATGGCAAAACAAATTTTTTTAATTTCAAGGCAGAAAACCGAAATATCCCAAATTTCTTGCTGTATGTTGACTTTTTTCCTTGACTGTATTTAGAATCTGTATGGCAACACTGGTCCTGTAGAGCTTTTCTGTGTGCCTCCCTTTCTTTCAGTAACAAATATAGTATAAAAGAATCTAAATTAATCAATATATTATTGGAATTTCTTTATTTACTTCTTACCTCTCTTAAAGAATATTTTTACTTAAGATTCTTTTGTCTTTCTTTTGTTTGCAGTGGACGCAAGCGTTTCGTCTCTGAAGGCGACGGCGGTCACATTAAGCCAGCAACTTTGCCCATGCGCGATTAAGAATTGAGGCTTGATTGATATCTCTTTACAAGCTACACCAACAACAAAAGTATAATAACAACAACAGCAGCACCTATCACAAAAGAAAAAGAACAGCAAGGAGCACAAACAGCAACAACATTCACAAACTAGCAAAAAAAAGCAAGGAGAAAAGAAGAGAGAGAGAAGAGCAAAAGAGATTGTTGTTGCTTTGTGATGATGTCGAGATCATACGATAGATGGCGCAATGGTTTGAAGTGGGGATAGACGTCGATGAAAAGCATAAGAAACATGATGAAGAGCTGAAAGATGAATACGAAAACAACAAATAACAAAAACACAACAACAATCAATCGGAAATTGATCTCCGTTTAAACTATATGAATAATATATACATATACCTACATACATATATCTATCTACATATAAACATAAATTTATTTTAAAATATTTGTATAAAAAAAACAAACAACTAAAAAGAAAAGCAAAAGCAAAACAGCAGCGATGAAGAACGAAATACTAAAAAAAGGCGATGAATTAAAAGTAGCAGCAGAAAACAACGATACCACAACAAAATCAGAAGGAATGAAAGAAAGAAGTTAAGAATGATGAGTGAACAGTAAAAACACACTTACAACTACACCCACATACACAGACAGACAAACAGTTACACTCGCACATACACCCACCCATGCATATATGCACTCACCGTACACTGTGTGTGAGTGAGAGCAAGAGAGAGAAGTGCTTAAAAGCTTTTAAGAGCAAATTAAGTAAACTGTGCAGTCTGCAGCGGTGGCAGGAGCAATAACTGCAAGCATATTTACATATACGGAACTGTTATATTCAAGCATACAAACGCAGTCACACTCACACACATACCCAGACACCCTCACAAAAAGTAACACATACACAGACACCGTTATTATTACTAGACATTTAACAAGCAACTACAATTTATTATTATATACAATTAAGTTTAAGTGGATCCATGCAAAAAGTAAAGAAAATCAAAGAACGGAATAGTAGATGCAGTTGCAGCAAAAAATATATTACGATTATTCTGTTATAACTAACATATTTTCAACAACAATAACAAAAGCATAAATATATATTACAAAAAAAAAAACAATTGCAAACTTACATGTATGTGTATGTATGTAGGGCAAAATTGCCATGCACCCAAAAAAATAAGGAAGGAATAAGTATAAAAGAAGTGAAAAATAAAAAATTAAAATTCCATTTTCGTTCTTAAAATTTGTAAACCTTTTTCATGTATTACAAAATTTGCGGTTTGTTTAAATTTGGTCTCGATTTATAACACATTACTCCTATCATAAATTTTGCAACTAACAATTTAATAATTTTAAGTCTAAATCATGATTTTTATTTTAATTCTTTTTTGTCCTTGTGAGAAGACTCCTTACATATAATTATGATTAATATTACATTTGATACAAAAAAAACTACATTTATTTTTTTTCTCTCGCATACTTTGAATAAATATATGTATATTTATATATATTTATGCGCATTTTTTTTAAACCTAAGTTTCTAATTTTTCTTATTCTTAAATTAGGCCATTGTGTTATATTTTGTATAACAGTTGGGAAGCAAAAGGCTTTTGGTTTTAGATTTTTTTTGTATAAATGTATTTGGCCTAATTTAGTTTTGTGTACGCCGGTAAAAAAAAAAAGATTAATTTTTTTTTAACTTGAGATTGCTTTATTACAATCGAACGCAGCTGTACTTTGCCGTGTGAGAACAACTGGCATACACACAAATTATAATATACTACCATACATATACATAAATACAAGGTATATATACTATATATCCTATATATATAAAACTATTGTGTTAAAAATACAAATAAAAATAATAATAATATATAAAAAAAAGAAAATCTTTATATCATTCTAATTTATTGGTTAAACAATGGCTGGAGACTAGGCGGTATCTGGCGGCTCCAGCTTGACCTCACATCAAGGTCGCCCCATGCCGACGGCCGAGGGCAGCATCACGGAGCCTACTGGTCCACCCGGAGTGCCCATGTTGGCATGAAGTTGCACATGCTTGCGATAGTTGGTGAAATGCTCCAAATACTGTTTCACCGTATCCATCGGCTCATAGAGATCATTCTGTTTGGCATGCAACTGTTGCTGACCCATCGCATTCACGATGGTCTGTGTGGTGAAATATGTGGGATACTCCTTGGCCACATTGATGCCGAGGAAGCCCTGCAGCATTTCGCGTATCATTTCCCAGCAATAGGAGAGTATCACACACGGCCTGTACTCAATCTCGATGAGTATGCCCTTAAAGTGCTCCATCATCGTAACGGAGCCTAGTTTGATTACAAAATCTCCGTACTCAAAGCGAGCACCACGCGCTTCGATTTTTGTTTGCTTCTTTGAGGTGAAAGTAGATGTCATTTTGAGCATTAGCAAATCGAAGATACTGTCAGCCACGAGGGCCACTTGTTTGCCCGTGCCGTTGTCGATGATGGAGAATGTCGATGCCGGGTATTCGGAGTTGTGCAAAACATGCACTGCTCTGGTTGGTGTTCCGTGTTGCGGTGTCGAAATAAATGTTTCGCAGTCGACCAAAAATTGACCGGCATGTGTGGCGCCCAACGAGAGTAGACGCTTTGCCAAATGATCGATGATGTGCGCTCCAGATTTGCCCTCGGGCAGTGGATAGGGTTGGAGCACCGTCACTCCCATGTTCAACTAATTAGTAATATTTATTGCTTTTTGAATTTATTACGGAGAATTTTTTTTCTATTTGTGCTTGAACGAAATATTTAGTGTGACCATCAAGAAGTTGCGCATAAAATCATTAATATGTACCAAATACTGATTCAAAATACCAGCTGTTGATCTGGCAACGCTGTTAAAAACGCAGTATTATCACAGCCACCCATATTTTAATTCGGGGTCAGCGATAATTTGAGCTAGTAGATGCATTTAAAATGTGCTCAATTATTTTTTTTTATATTATTAATTTAACCTAGTTTTAGTAATTAACTGTTTTTTATATTGAAAGTGTTTATCGAATTTACTATGAAGCAGGCACGGAAATTACTAAAAAGTAATATATTTCCTAATCAGCTTCGACACAGTCTTAAAATCAACTTACATTTTTTATTTTTTTAATGTTAAATAAGCGATGTACATATTTAATAATTTTAAAAAGTGCATAGCTGCATTTTAAGCAGAGTGCCAAATTAAACAGCTGTGCGTGTTAAGCAACGTAGCGAAACTAAGTGTTGTAAAATATTCTGACATTTCTGTTCCAACTGTATGCGTGTGTATGAGTGTGATAGAAGTGTTCATCGTAGGTTTGGATATGTTCGATATATGCATAAAAATTTTAAAGTTAAACGACTAACTATGTATTAAACAGTTAGTTAAATAGTGCTTAAGGAGTGGCCGCAACCATTTCAAACAGTGCACCACAGAATATACATAAAAAAGTCGATAGCTGGACCTAAACTGTAGTTTACAGCTATTGTTTGTTGTGTGTTGTTGTTGTTCAGTGGGTGGCGGAGTTTCGCTGGTGGCGGTCAACACAAGCATGGCGGATAAACGGAAATACAAAAGATCGGTAATGAAAACAAAACAAATAAACAAAAACCCAAAACAATCAAAATAGCCTTGTGTATTTAATCAAATTAAAAAACAACATTGAATTATTGCAGAAAGAGGAAATCGCGCGTGAATTTGATCTGCCGGAGCGCAAATCCAAAATAGCAACAATACTCAAGCAAGATGATCAAGCCTATTGCATATGTCGAACTTCGGACTGCTCCAGATTTATGATGTAAGTACAATGACAACTTGTTGTCATTCAATTAATTGTAATTGATTTTGTGATAACAAATTTCGTTTGCAGTGGCTGCGATGGCTGCGAGGAGTGGTATCATGGTGACTGCATTGGCATCACCGAAAAGGAAGCCAAACACATTAAGCAATATTACTGTCGTAAATGCAAAAAGGAGAATCCCGACCTACAAACAATCTTCCGTCTAATGGCCACGGAGCGAGCGGCAGCCATAGCTGCAGGGGCTTCAGGGGGCAGTGGTGCTGCTGCTGGCACAACTGCGGCTGGCGGCGGCACTGGCAGCGGGAACAGCAACATAGGCACTGCAGCTGGACAGCAGGCAGGTAATTCAACAGCTGCAACGGGGCAAGCAGCTGCAACGGTTGGCGCCTCAAGTGGTCGGAAAAACAGCAACACAGGCGGCAAAGGCGAAACAAAGGCGGCCAGACGTTGTGGTACCTGTGAAGGCTGCCGTCGGCCCAACTGTAATCAGTGCGATGCGTGTCGTACACGAGTTGGCCACAAACCGCGTTGCATTTATCGGAATTGTGTGATGCAATCGTCGGGGAGCTCAGGACAACAGCCAGCGGCCACTGGTGGACGCAAACGGGATACGGCCAAAGGTCAATCGCAGCAACAGCAGCAGCAACAGCAACAGCAGCGCAAGAACAAAGTGGTACGCACCGCAAGTCCCGAGATATTTGTGCATCCCGAGCTGGAGGGCATTAGGCAGTGTCATGGACCCGGTTGCCGTTGTCAGGCGCGACCACAAAGTAAATACTGCAGCGATAAGTGCGGCTTCAATCTTGCTACGAGTCGAATCTTCCAGGTGCTGCCGCAACGTTTGCAGGAATGGAATCTAACACCTTGTCATGCTGCCGAGGAGAATCGGGAGCAGTTGGAAGTCATACGACAGAAGCAATCGATGGTGCGTTTCGCTCTGGCTGAGCTGGAGAAACGTGCCGATGAGCTTAACATGGTGGTGGAGCGAGCGAAACGCAGTTCCATTGACACACAGCGACCGCAGGACAATGGCGATGTGGAGGATGAACAGAGCATGTACTGCATCACCTGCGGCCATGAGATACACTCACGTACGGCCATCAAGCACATGGAGAAGTGCTTCAACAAATACGAATCACAAGCCAGTTTTGGTAGCATCTTTCAGACCCGCATGGAGGGTAACAATATGTTCTGTGATTTCTACAATCCGGCGAGTAAAACGTATTGCAAACGCTTGCGGGTTCTTTGTCCGGAGCACAGCAAGGATCCAAAGGTTAGCGATACGGATGTCTGCGGTGCTCCGCTCGTTCACAATGTCTTCAATCCCACGGGCGAGTTCTGCCGGGCACCCAAAAAGAATTGTTTCAAACACTATGCGTGGGAAAAGATCCGAAGGGCGGAAATTGATTTGGAGCGTGTGCGACAGTGGCTTAAAATGGATGATCTAATGGAGCAGGAGCGTATGCTGCGACAGCAGCTAAGCTCCCGGGCGAATTTACTTGGACTAATGCTGCATTCCACCTACAATCATGAGGTGATGGACGAACTGGTGCGCAAGCAGCAGGAGCATTATGTGGAGTTGGAGAAGCAAAAGCGACGCAAGGCGCATTATCAGCAGCAACAGGTGCAGCAACAGCCGCAACTGCAACAGCAGCAGCAGCAATCACAACTACAACAGCAGCCCAAACAGCAGCAACAACAACTGCAGCAACAACAACTTCAGCAGCAACAGGTGCAGCAACAACAGCTGCAGCAACAACAACAGCAGCAGATGCAAATGCAGCTACAACTGCAGCAACAAAAACAACTGCAGCAGCAGCCACAACTACAACAGCTGCAACAACCAGTGCAGCAACAGCTGCTACAGCAGCAGCAACAACAGCTGATACAACAGCAGCAACAACAATTGCAACAACTGCAGCAGCAACAGTTGCAGATACAGCAGTTGCAGCAACTGCAGCAGCAACGAAAGTAATTTGGATTTAGGAATGCCATGAAAACAAAATGCTAGCTAATTTGGACATAAATCTGTCGCATTATATATTTTTAATAACTAAGAATACTATTTGTTGTACTCCTCGTTTCCAACCACCCGCAGCCCCTCCTACTATTAACGCCTCCCTTAAGCAAACACTAAATACATTTTAGCCGCATTAAATGCTAAGTACGCCGCAAACCGAGCGATCACCATGGATATAGCTGGATATTAACAGTTTGGCAGCTGGCATGAAGGAGTCCAGGAGGAATCAGGAAACCGGAACCGAGAGCTGTTAAATGGGAACCTTGGTGCCGTTACCCGCGGCAACCTGATCAACATCAACTACAACTGACTAAGACCGGCTGCTCTCTCTCTCTCACTCATACACTCCCTCTGTCTCCCTTGCTATTACGTGCTATCTCCTTCTTACCCCTTTGTGTCCAACCACCGCGGCTGTCCTTTGTCTCTGTCTGTGCCGTGTGAGGTTGCTATGTGGCAATATTGGTTTGTTATTGAAAACTAAGCATCAGGAATTATATAGGAATATATATATATATAAAAATTTATTGATAGCAACCTGTCGACGATAAACATTAGGCCAACTGGCCGTGCTCACATCATTTACACTGCAAAGCAACAAAAATATATTTTTGTAAATTATTTAAACTGAACTGAAAAATGTTCACATATTATGAAAAAAAATATATACACTAAAACATACATTATTAGCTATATTAATATTGTTTTTTTTTTTATATAAATCATGCCTAAACTCAGGATTAAATTAAGTTATATTCCAGCATTGAAACATAGTTCTAAGCAGTTCCATGGAGAAATGCACTTAAATTAAGCAAAAGAAAATTAAAAATGTATTAATTTTAAGCAAATGTAATTAGTTTATAACAATTACTGTATTTCAAGTGTAGCGCGTCTTTGTTTATGATTAAAAACGAGAAAGATTTTTGAATTTGGTTTGAAAAAAAACTTGATGTCCGTTGTTAATACACCCGACTGTGAATGATGTGTCCTGAGGGACAACGGTAAAGGACCCCATAATAAGCATAACCGAGCGATAACAGAGCCAAGTGCATAATATCAGTTTAGAGCCGTATTTAGAGGAGAGCAGTACGCTAGCACTACGTAGTGCTCTAGGAGGCGGTGTGTGTGTGTGTGGAGTTTGGGACTGAACCGTATCGTATGGGAAATAAAAACTGAGTAGTCGGGGCGTTAGACGTGCTGAACTTTTGTTGTGTCCTAGGCATTTGGCAATCATATTTTGTATACGCTTCTACACAACTCGACAATAAAAAACACACATCATTTTTTATTCAACTTTTGATCCCAACAATTTTTTTTTTGCCAAAAAAAAATCGCAACGCGAGTTTATTCGAGACGGTAACTATCAAAAATAATTCAAATATATCCAACTATATATATATATCTTTTCCTATCAGTATATAAAAATTAATGTTGATGGAAAGAATATATATAGTTTGATTATATATATAATTATATATACATATATATAATTATATGCATAAGTGTCTGCGTGGTCTTCTGTGTGTGTCCGTGTGTGTGTTTTTGTGGCCAAGTGCAGTACTCAAATTGAAGCGCGTGATTCGAAAGTGTTGCGGAATCCGCAAGTGGAAAACGTTCAAATTTTAAAGTCGCAGTTGCAAAAATAATAATCCAATTCAAATCTGTTCGAGAAATAATTGAAAATCAACTACGACAACAACATTGGATGCGAATGCGGACTAAATTTAAGAAAGAAGACGAAGAAGGAAAACCAAAGACTGAAGTTAAAACTCAAACGGATGCGGAAACGGACACAGATACGGATACAATCAATCGATCGTGCTGCAAATTTGTGTGTTTTTCTTGACTTTTCGTTCTTTTGCTGTTTTACGTTGTTCAAAATCGTGAACTTCTATAGAGGTGCGTCTAATTTTCACTTTAAATTCCTTTAACTTCCATCTAAATTTACTTTTTGATTGCCTTGTTTTTTTGCAGTTACTTTTGGAATTGTCTTTTAATCTTATTCATTTTATTTTGATCTTTTACCGGCCTCTCCAAGCACAAGTAAATTGTATGTTTCAGTTTTTGCTGTCGGTTGTCAAGCAGTTTTCAATAACTATTTATTTTTACAATTTGTAGCTTTAGCAAGTCGCACACTCGGTGGTATCCTTAATAGACCCTGACTTCAACCCATCCTCCAATTGGCCCAAATCCTTCAGAGTCGTCTGGTAAGTGACATGCATTTTGCCACTTGATTTTCAAGTAGCTGTGCCAAATTTCCATTTCTATTTCCGACTTCCTCTGCCACACCTCTAAAAGCACCACAACACTGTGCTACAAATAGTTTCGTTGGAAATTTATTACTTAATTTTTTTTTTTTTATTATTAGTGCTTGATTTAATTATTTTAATTTTGGCATAGAACAAAATTTCTATAACTTACCTCTATTTACT
Organism: Drosophila acutilabella; assembly: GCA_035046005.1. Classification (NCBI taxonomy): domain Eukaryota; kingdom Metazoa; phylum Arthropoda; class Insecta; order Diptera; family Drosophilidae; genus Drosophila; species Drosophila acutilabella. The sequence continues at coordinate 11,936,289 of JAWNOK010000020.1, forward strand.
TACACTCCTAATAAGCGGACACCTCCTTTTTATCTGCCAAGCTTTGCTCAGTAGTAGGTGACCGCTCATTAGACGTTTCACTGTAGCTTAATTGTAGTCACAGTTTGGATGAACAGTGTAGCACATGTCTGTGTGTGTGTGTGCATGTGTGTGTGCATGTGTGAGTGCATGTGTATGATTTTTATGGACATTTTCTATGCATATTTATTGTTAAACAAATTTTGTTTTTGTTTTTTATTCTCGATTGCATGCACTGAAATCAGTCAGTCGATGGCATTTGAGGCGTTATTTGATTGTTTTTACCGTTTTCTCCTCTTCTACTTCCTCTACTCCTTTATTTTCGTCTTCTGGGGTTGCCACCCGGCTGACAATTGCAGCAGCAACAAAAACAACACATGACGTTGCCGTGGGCACTTGAGACTCCAACTCCGACTCTGACAAGCGCTTTGAGCTTCGGGCTACATTTGTCCATTTGTTGGCATTGCTAGGCCAAATTGTTTGCCCTGCTCCTGTTCCTGGCCATAACCGCTGCTGCTTCTGTTGTTGTTGTTGTTGTCGCCCACTTTCGCTTTTCGATCGATCTAACAATAATTCAGTTTCAATCAAATTGCTTCATGATTATTTGTTGTTGATTTTATTATTATTGTTATTGTTGTTGTTGCTTTTTAACATACATTGTGTGCACATGAAAGTACTTGAGAGCCTCGTTTGCATATGAGAAAATGCGAATACGAATGTGAAATTCAAATAAGAATTGCGGCGAATGCGAATTTGAATTCGAATTCGAACTCATTTCTTTGAGCGGCATTCACACGCGACCTCTTCAAAGTGTAACAAGAAGAGCAACACACAACCGAACACTCACACACACACATACATATGCACAGAGCGGCAAACAGAATCTCACATACACTGAGCAGCACGCACACATTTGCACATGTATTCCTAACTGCACATAGTTCTATCAGCAGCCATACCATACCCCACCCACCACACACAATACGGGACGTTGGAGGCACAAGCTGGCGCCCGCTCAGGACGAAGAGAAGCGACGTCAAGTCGTGCAGAAAGTTGGTCTATTCGTTGACAACATTATTGCCATTCCAGAACTGGAGGTGGCAAAGCGTAAATATCGTCGCCATCGGCACCGTAAACAGCAAAAGCAGCCGCTGCCTCCGCCTCCATCGCTGCCGGCATCATCGTTGCCAGCATTGAAGCAACAGACGGACCAAAAACAGGAGGTGACACACTCACAAGTTCATCTCATACACGAACACTCAAATGAGCAGATGCATCGCCATTTGACCAAAGATAAGAACAAAGAAAAGAAGGATAAAGACAAAGATAAGGAGAAGGAAAAGGGTAAGGATAAACTGATGGCTGAAAGACAAACGACTGCACAAGAGCGTCGCATACACGAGCTCGATCAAAATGTCGAGCGTTATTTTGAAGTTCGCAAGGTAAGTTATCGTTAGAACTTATCGATAAACTCAACTCACAACAACCTATCGCAAACGATAATTTTTAAAGCGCTTGGGCAAAGGCGCTTACGGCATCGTGTGGAAGGCAACGGATAAGCGCAAAAAGGACACGGTCGCTCTAAAAAAGATTTACGATGCGTTTCGCGATGAAACCGACGCACAGCGCACCTACCGCGAGGTCGTCTTTTTGCGCGCCTTTCGTCATCATCCAAACATAATACGCATGCTCGACATATTCAAGTAAGAATTTCAAATTTTCTGTTTTCAGTCGATTTTTAATCGATCGCTTTGACAGGGCTGCCAACAATTTGGACTTTTATTTGGTGTTCGAATTTATGGACAGTGATCTACACAATGTTATCAAAAAGGGGGATGTACTCAAGGATATACACAAGCGTTTTGTTATGTATCAACTGATCAATGCCATTAAGTATATGCACTCGGGTAATGTCGTACACCGAGATCTCAAGCCGAGTAACATTTTGATTGACAGCAAGTGCAGGTGAGTTGCTATCACTTGTTGTATAGGTATCAATTTTCCCTTAGTTTTCTTATTTTCCCTGAATTTTCCATCTAAAATGCCCAAATAAGCCTCTAATTCACATATAAGTCATTCAGTCACTTTTCTATCCCTTAGTTTGAGAGTAGATAACATACTTTAAATGAGTCCCAAACTCTTAACGTCGATTTAATCCTCAATAACTCTATTCTTACCTTTAATTTTATCCCTAAATCCGTAAATCTATTTCCTAATTTATTCCTGAATCTATTCCTTACTTTATACCGTTTATATGTATTTGTCTCTGAGTCTACCCCTGAACTTATTCCCAAGTCTTTTCTTGAATCTAGCCCCAAAATGATCTTTAAATCGGAGTTCAAGCTTATCCATAAGTTGGTACTAAATATTTCCATCTCTGGATCTGTCAATTGATCTTTGAAACGAATGCCTAAATTTAGCCCACAGTATTCAGCCATCGTATCCCTAAACTTATCATAACTTTTTCTATAACTATATAAATATTTAAATTATATATTACATATATTTCTTTATCAACTTAGACTCAAAGTAGCCGACTTTGGCCTCGCACGCACGCTGTGCCCAAAGCGTCGCAACAATTTGGACTACGACAAGGATGAGATGGAGAACGAGGCCATGCTCACGGACTACGTAGCGACACGCTGGTATCGTGCACCGGAAATTCTTGTCGCCAGTCGCAAGTGAGTTTGTAATGCACCTACGGGCTCAGAGCTATGTTAAATACTCCGCTATATACCTACAGATACACAAAAGGCATTGATATGTGGAGTCTGGGCTGCATCCTGGGCGAGATGTTGCGTCAGAAGCCGCTGTTTCAAGGCACCAGCACCATCAATCAGGTAATTACTTCATACAAATTCATGTTTGTCCTATCTATATTTTTATTTATATGTGTGTAGATTGAGAAGATTGTGAATGCGCTGCCGGAGGTGACAGAACGGGACATTGAATCGATTGGTGCTAGCTTCGGTTCGGTGCTTCTCAGCAAGAAGATTGTGCGGGATCGTCGTCAGTCGCTGGATGAGATGCTGAACAATTGCTGTAGCGATGCCATGTCGCTGGTTAAGTCACTTCTGGTGCTTGATCCAGATGGTCGTCTGACTGCTAAGGAGGCAATCGCTCACTCCTATGTGCACCGCTTTCGCACCGCGTCTGCCAACTTGGAGCTGCGCATGGACATTAAGCCGCCGCTGGATGACGATGTGCGCTATAGTGTGAATGACTATCGTTCCACACTCTACGATATGATTTCACCTGATATGCGTTCCAGCGGACGTCCTGGATTAAATAGTTCCACGCAGGTGACTCCCACAAGTGCGTCTGAGCTGACACAGGGCAGCACCACGCGCTGCTTGAGATCCGTATCGAAATCGAAGTGAGTTTAAAAATTAATCTGCATACTTATAGTTATTTTAGTGGTGGTCTCAGTGTGGGGCGTGGCAAGGGAGTTTGGGTGGCTATGGGGGGTTGGCCATGGCTGTATCGAGAGCATCTCTCTAGTTGCTCGCTCGCTTTTGCAGATCTCGTCGCTCGTAGCATAGACGATCGCCGTCATCCGCAGCGACGACGGCAGTCAGCACAGCAGCGCCATCAAACACAACAACAACAACAGTCGCCAGCAATACAAAGACCACAGCAAACGGTAAACAATCCATAACAGCCAACAAACTGTTGCGAGATACGTTAGCATCCACATCCACATCGGAATCTACTTCCACATCGACATCCACATCTACATCCACATCGACTTCAATAGACTCCACACAAAATATTCGACAGCCCTGCGTAGTGGATCACCAGCAGCTGTTTCAGCGTAATCCTCGTTCAGTTCAGCGTCGTTCAACATTTACGCAAATGCGTCGCTTGCAACAACTTTAAATAATTTTTATTTAAGTTATGCCATTTGCCACACTTTAATAATTACAAATATTATAAAATGACCAGGCTTGATTTGAAACGCTTTTAAATTTAAATCCCAACTGTCTGGCAACATTTGTGATCCTTTCTTGGTTCGTAGATATGGCAACTATATTCAAAATGGTAGACTATTTTGTAATTTCTGTTCACTGCTAACTAAAGATATACAAAGCTTTAAAAAACAGCTTTGCACATTAATTAAATAGTTTAGTAACCACAGTTACAAATATTAAATTAGTTATTCAATCAACGATTCAATTTGTATGTATGCATATGTAGTACTAGTAATTTAAGTACTCAATGTAGCATTAAGCTAATAGACTTTCATGTAAGTGTGTTCGCATGTATGTGTGTAGTATGCATGTATATATGTATGTACATGTGTTTAGGTACATGCTTTTGTCTATGACATAAAATAAGGATTAGGCAGCTATGTTTTAAGTACATAAAGTAAGTTAAGATCTAAGATCTAAACGATTTTCCAAACCCAAATCTGTTAAATACGTTTCCACACTAAAGACTGTATTGAATGTTACCCTTATGCTGCTTATTGGCCACCGTTAAGTTAGTTGTCTTCAGATTTTAAACTAACAAAAACGAAGAAAATGCTCATCCAATCTTCCTCCTACTCCCAACTCCACTCCATAGACAATCCACAAGCCAAGTGGCGACGGCAAAATCCTATTCCAATTACACTATGAACTGGGTGGAGGAGCAGCGCAAGCAGCAGCTACAGCAACAGCAGCAGCAGCAGCAGCAACAGCAACAGTTGCAGCTGCAACAACAGAAACAAAAGCAGCAACAATTAAAGCAACAGCAGCAGCAGCTCAAACAGCAACAACAACAGCAACAGCTGCGTGGGAAACGCTTCCATGGCGATACGAATCAAGGGGCACGAGGAAGTAATCATATTGCTATGGAAGCCACACCGGTGGGAATGCGTAGGGAACTTGCTGCTGTGGCTGCAACGGCGCCAAGAAGTGTTAGTGGTGGCCTGTGGCAGGCGCCAGTGATGGCCCAAGAACAGACGCCGACGCAGCAGCAGGGAACGCCGCTGCGTCTCTGGACGGAGCCGGTGCCAGTGCCAGGACCATTGCCCAAGCCGGTGCCAGCTCCGGAAACGGAATCGATGGCAACTGCGGCGCAGCTGCGTTCTCGAGTCCGTAAATTTCGTAAGGAGTGCAAGGAGCCGCGTCAAATCAAACCCAAAGAGGTCAAGGAGACAAGGGACACGAAGGAGCATGGTAAACACCAGTTGCAGGCACGTGTCCCGAATCGCAATGTGGCGCAAAAGTTGGCACAGACGCAGGCACAGGAGATGGTGCAGGCCCAGAGTCAGGCCAGGCAGCTGTTAGAAGCCAAGACACTGGATATGGCCAAGACGGAACTAAAGCTTGAGCAGGATCGCTTGCGCAAGGAGCACAAATCGGTGGATCTGGCCTTAACACTTGAACGTCTACAGCTGGAACATAATGAGCTGCAGCAGAAGCAGAACAAAGAGATCGAGGAGCAGGTGATGCGTCACCGTCCACGCAAGACACAGCACAAAAACGGTGTATCCGATGAGTTCTATACGCCCAAGGGCACAGTACGTCAGGCCAAAACATCCGATTTGAAGATGAAACGAAGGATTCAGGATCAGTTGGAGGGGAAAATCAATTCGAGCAACGCTGGTGCCGCCATCATATGCTACAAGACGGAACTGAATCGTTTGGAGGATGAGATGGCCAAGTGCAAACAGCAGTTATTCCACTACGTGCAGGACAACGAGCAGCTGCTCCATAAACAGAACGTGCGTCATCATGTCGCCCAATTGCTGCAATCCTCACCGAGTCCACCGCCTACAGCTAGTTCCCGGCAAACTGATTCTGGCGTAGAGCTGGATCGTCATCAGCTCCAACAGCAAAGTCTCGAGCAGCTACAGCTAGAGCGGGACAAGCAGAAGCAGCTACAGCTACGAGAATTCCTAGCACGCGATGAGCACAATGCCAATGCCTATGAGTTGCCCAATTTGGGTAGTGTCTACAAGGTTAGCAGCTGCCACGCCCATTTGTTGCCCAAGTATGGTTCGCATTCCCAACTGCATAAGCAATTGCAGTCACAGTCTCAGTGCCAGTCGCCGTTACAGTCTCAGGCCCCGCCAAAGGCACAGTTGCCGTCACAGTACCATGGCTCATCGCATTCGTTGCAGTCGAAGCAGCAGAAGCTCAGCTTTTCCAGCTATTTTACACAGGAGGAGGAGTCGCGGGTACCGCGAGAGTCGCGTGTCTGGAGTGAGTCAAAACGTAGCCAACAATCGGGACCATATCATGATCGCATCTGCATTGAGGAGGCGAAATTCTATCAGGAATACGACCTGGATCAATAGGAGCTTCTCACACGCTTCTACAACTAGGACCAAGGACTCTACAAGGACTCGACAAAGCACGCTAAAATCTCACCTGCAAGCTCCAAGCTCCTCTACCAAAAACCTAAAACATATAGCGAATTTTACAAATATATACATATGTATATAGCTGCTATATAGTAGTATATCATGTGCCATTGTTTCAAAACATTTCAAATATTTAGATCATAACGAAATATCGCATAATTCAGTAATCCCAGCTCTTCAGTAGTGAAAGAGATAGAGAAGCGAGAGAAACAGCAAGAGAGCGAGAGAGAGATAGAGCGAGCACTACCAAAATTCTAGAACTATTATGCAACAATGCCCAAGATGTGTTTCCAAACTTTTATGTTCGTGTTCAAAATTCAAAACCGTTTTAAGCAATTCGATTTTAATAAACTATTCAATAACGTAATATTCGAAAACGAATTTTACACTAAATTCGTGCAAAAAAATCATTGCTTTTATTTGTAAGACTTAATTTGATTAATTAACTATAAGAAAGAACAAAATATATTAGACAATCCAGATATGAAATATTGGAAAACTCGAAATATTAATATAAACTAAGCGGGTATATTTTAGATTTAAGTGTATACCCTGTGTGCTGGAGTGTGCTAAGTTTATTAAAAGTCTGTCTAGTATATAGTATATCTAGATTTATCGATATAGCAATATCTGTTTGTGTTATGTTACCAAAAATTTAAAAAAAAAGCTAGTATTTTTTATTTATTTTTTTTAGGTAAAAATAAAATATTAATTAATTATCCACAAAACAAGTCAAGCCAAGTTTTTATGTATATTAACCAACGGTTCGCCAGCGTATAGTGTGGTCCTAGGGGTAGAGGTGCTGCATCCTTTGTGTACAGCCATTGACGTGGGTTTACTTTCCAGTCCAGTCTTTTGTGGTAATAATGCATTTTTTGTATTCCTTTAACTTATTTTGAAAACTTAAAAAGCTGCCAAAAGTCGCACAGGGTATTTTAGGGTCGAATAAACCAGACAATGCCTTAAATCCATGCTTTAAGCGAAATTTATGTAAATAAACATAGATAAAAACTTGCTCATGTTCACTGAGAATCTTTATTAAGCACATACATGTATGTAGTAGATAGTTTCAACAACTGGAATTACATTAATGAGAGTCTCTTCTGCATTTGTATATATAGTAAATACATTTATAATCGTTTAATCGTTTTTAATTGCAATAAAACAAACAGTTTGGGCAACTAAATCAGCCCAAACAGCTGACTATCAAGATTGAACACAATAAAGCTCTATATAAGTTTGGGATTTAATGTAATGCATACAATACAGACATAGTTTAAAAGTAAAACGAAATATAAAAAATAAAAAGAGTTTGATTAAAACCGAAAATAATAAAATAAGTAAAATTACAAATGTTTCAAATTCATAGAAAAGTTTGGAAATGTATCCATTTGTTTTTGGTTTTGTTTGTTGAGCTTGTATGTTAAATGACTTAGTTAATTTACAAAACTACATATTTAGTTAAATGTATAATGGAATTATACGCACTAATTAGTACTAATAAGTACACGAAAGCTTAGTTAAATTGTTCTAATTGGATTTGAAAACGCCAAATGGGAATTGTATTTGTTGTTAAATTTCTTTTTTGTTTCGCTTTCTATGTATAAATGTTAATTCCCTTCTGCAATTTTATGTCTCTAAAAATGATTAACTTTAATGTTGTATCAAAAATGTTGCAGTATTCCATTTGTCAAGTGTTTGTCTGCCCGTCTGTCTGACTGGTAGACCTTTCGTTGATGCCACGAAAATGGAAGACCCCAAACGATTGTTTTGCATGTGTTGAACGTTTTGACCTGATCCGATACCATTCCATCTGATCTGAGGTTTAGGTTTTGCGCTTCTGTTCGAGCTGCTGCTGCGGCAACTCCTCCTGCAGCTGCAGTATGTGTTCCAGCGGTTGAGGTTTACCATCCTTGTCGATCAATGCCGGCTGCACGATGCCATCCTTGCGCAGTTGCTCCAATAGATTGACCAGCTGCAGCGCCTCGTATTCTTTTTGCTCCTCGGACATGCCATCGAGCGGATTACGTTTGGGTTGCTCTACACAGCCGAGCACAGGATTGAAGCTTTGCTGCTGTTGTTTGTACTCCTCTGTATCGCTATCCTCGCTGTCCGACGAGTACTCGGCCCCCTCGATGCGGCGACAATCGAGCACACCGCGTTTGGCAAACAAACCCGCCGCATTGCCATACCCTGTGTATTTGATCATGCGTCCAACATCCTCTTTGCACAGCACGAACAGCAGTTCGGCAGCCAAGTCACGCAGAATCATGGCGGGCAGTGTGAGGAAGCGACAGAGATGATTCCTCAGCTGATTGCCAATCTCTGGCCGTTGACTGACATCCTTCAGTGGCGGTAGTATCTCCTGCCGTAAGTAATGACGCATTACGCGATCGCTGCGTGCACATTTCACCAACACTGTGAGCACTGGGGACAACAGCTCATGGGAGCTGGCCTCCGTTTCCTGCTGGGCAAGACCACTGCGTAGATACTCAAGCAGCACCTCCAGACATCGCACGTTGCGCTTCTCGAAGCATACAGCACAGCATTTGGCAGCAGAAGCCTGCTGTGCTGCGCCCTCAACTCCTCCCTGCTGCACTGCATCCTTATCTGCCGCTTGCTTCTCTGACAACTCAGCTTTGCTACACTTGAGCGTCAGCTCGGTGAGACAACTGCCCGATATGTTGGTTAGCAAATTGATGGTATGTGTAACCACGGCACGTTCACGTTCCGGTGTAAGATTACCAAACCGCAGCAACAGCTCCCGCAAAACGCCCGTTAAATGAAGACTTTGGATTTCGTATTCGTTGGGACTCTTATCAGGAGCACTGGTCACCGTGAACATTACCTTGAGCAGCTCACAGATTATAGTCAGCTGCTCATCACTGGCACTGACACTGACCTCGCTTAGTTTGTCGTCCAGCCATTTGGTCATATATGTGAGACCATTGAGATCGATTTGGAGACGGGTGCGTGCTGTTGGCTCCAGAGCCGTCAGTAGAAACAGCAGCTTCATGTCATAGTACTCCAAGGTAGTTGGATACTTGTGCATGCTAGCATCGGTGCCCAGACGCTTCACGATCGCATCCAAGGAATGTTGTCGCAAACATTGACGCCGACAGTCGGCACTTTGGTAAATAAGATTACACAGACACTTCAGTGCCTCTGCAATAATACTGGCCTGGGCATCGGTTAGTTCGTCATCCAGAACCAGTTCGCTGCTGCCATTGAGGCGAGCCAGAGTGAGCAGTGTGGCCAACTCCTGTTCGATGTAATGCGTTTGCAGGCTAAACTCATCGCGCGTTAAAATTCGCACTGTGTTCAGGCATTGAGTGTGCAATGGGGCGAGTGTCTCATCGTCGAGGATGCCAAATATAGCCAGCCAGAGATCGTGCCACTGATTGTCCGTATGGAAGCTGTCAAAGACCAGCAGTTGTGCATTCTGTGGGCGTGTTCCCAATAGGCAAGATATTGTATATTAGTCACAAACAAAAAAAATATCGGATGTGGGTGTGAGTTGGAATGTGTATATTATACCTTTGTGTTAAACTCGCTGAGTATTTCAGCGATGTGAGTTGCTTCCTTGCCCTCGAGCCGTTTCAGCTGGTCCGCATCCATGATGCCAACTGTGTCAAGCTCGTCAGTCCCTATGTTTGCTAATTGGATTTGAATTTAATTTAATTGTATTTATACTTCAATGTCAATAATGGTGGTCACACTCACACTTGATATTTTTTTAATCGATATTTTATGTTAGCGCCATCTTCTGCCGTTCTTGCGGTAAATCGATAACATACAGCAAATGCAAAAAACGAACAGCTGAGCACATAGTAAGGCGATTCCATATAGGAACTTAAATTTTTTTTGGATTTGATTTAGTCCGAATTCTATCGCTCACAATAACCTAAACATAAAAATCATTTGAAAAGTTTGCTTCAATAACGAATCAAGACAAAAACATTTGGAAGCCCAATAGTATTAAGATTGACTAGCCGTCCGCTTACACATCACAATAACCGATAACAGTGAACAATAAAAAGTGGTTACAATTTGATTTTCGTTTTATTACAAAAAATACATATTCAGTGTATACATTTATGCGGTAGTGTATGTTTGTTTTGATTGTTTGTAAAAATATAAATATACGTTTGTAGAAAATAATACGTAATATGTTATGTATTTAAAAGTTACCGTTTGTGTAGGCTTCTCACTTGTTTCATTTCATTTCATTTCATTTTTTTGATATTTTTCTTTGATTTACTTAAATATATTTAGTTTTCACAGTTACATATGATAGTAGTCGACAAATTCGACGGATCTACGACGCCTATAGCAGATTGGATCCAATCTAACTGGTTTCCACTTCTTTTTCTACAGAAATATGCAAAAATGCAGTAGGAGAAAGGAAAAGAAAGTAAACAAATAAAAAAACGTTGAAAAGAGGAGAAAGAAAGAAAATTAAAATAAACAATTAGAAGTAAATGCTGCTGGTAATCATATGTAAACAAATACATTCATATAAAATTTATATTATAAATGTAGTTCTAAATGAGAAAGTGCAAAATAAACAGCCGCAGCTGAAAATTATTCATCATAATTATTAAATTGTCTCTTAAATGAAATTTATTTTTTTATTTTTTTTGGGTTTTTTGGTTTTTTGTTGTTGTAAATTTGCACTATCTATAAACTATATGAAGTTGATGTAAACGTATGTCTTGTATAAAATAATTGATTTTTTGCCGTATACTTCACATCACATGCAAACTAACTAAATATTTACTTGGATCATTTAGTATATGAAACTGTCACCACATACAAAAAATATTTGAACATGCAATACACAAAATAAATAAAATGAAGCATACGACAGCATTACACATACTAAATTTTAAATGATGACATGGACATGAAATGGAATGCGATGCGATTACACATGTCTAATGAGATTATATAGTAAAATAATATCAAAATACAAGACATATATGTATATATGTGTGAATGTAAATAATATAATAATTTAGTTTTTTTTTTTTTTTTTTTTTTTTGGAAATGTTGAAAAGCATGCATTACTCGTTGGTAACTTGGTCATTTTGGCAGGCGCTTGAGCATTTCTCTTGTCTTTTCATTAGTTTTAGTTTGCTTTTATCACTGGGCATGAGATTACTTTTGAGCAGAGCAACAGCAGGGTGTGTGTATGTGTGAGTGTGTGTATGTGAATGTGCATGTCTACCAAGTACCAACAAAATGCCAGACCAGACCAAATTTGGTCTAAATACAAACGCTAATTGCGTTATATGTAAGAGTTTAGGTAATATGCATTATCAAAGACTATAGATTATGTTTAGTTGGTTTAATCCCATAACAAAAACTGCTATTGATACGTATTTATTACAAGTTCACACAAGTTTATGTGAAATATAAAACTTGTCAGAATGTTTCTAATGCTTTGTGTGGCTTCGTTAGGGACGCGCTCTGTTTTTTTGGATTTCCAAGTTCAAACAGCGAAGCAGTCGAGCAAAGGAAAAGCAGCCGGGATTTGTAAGGAAATATATTTAAATTAAAAAAAAAGAGTTTTTCGCTTGCTTTGGTGCTTGAACCTGCGTCCTTAAAATGGAAGACCTCGCCTCTATCAGCGAAACGAGGTGCCTTGTGGACATTGAACTTGCATGGAAAGTGAACCAACTTTTGATAATTTATAGTCTTTGGTAATAGTTATAAGGTAATAGGAATAGTAGCAGCGGCCAGCAGTGGTGGTCATAGTGCATTTAGCAGTTTAGCAACAGCTCATACACACAACACTACAACTACAACACAACAGCAACGGCATCAAACAGCAACAACAACAACAACAATTAATTGAAGTGTAACTAAACTGTAGCACTGGCCGGCGGTTGTGGTGCCGCTGGCGGTATAACATTCGGTATGGCAACCACACATGCCCCAGCCCGAGGCAATGACATTGGCGCCAACTCGTTCCAACCATTTCGCACCGGATCATATTCCTCAACAGTTTTAAGCGCGTGATTTCCATCGTAGCCACCGACGACTATTAAACGATCGCCAAGTAAAGCACAACCAATTGCATCACGCCCCAACGAAAGCGAGCAAATCTAACAGAGATTGGGGAAGTAAGAGATGTAAGTGAATACTTTAAAGTGACCTGTAATGACTGCTTACCATTGTCCATGTGTCGTTGGCTGGATCATAGCGTTCTACAGTTTCAGTGCGTGCTACTAAAGGATTGCTCGCAGGACAATCGTGTCCACCCAAGGCATAGAGGAAACCATTTGCCACAGTCACCTGGTCGTCAGTGTAACATGCGTTAATTTTAGTGTACTGCACGCCAAATTTACTGGAATACTTACACCAACGCCACCGCGACGTTTGTTCATTGGCGCCAGTAGAGTCCATTTATTGGTATGCGGATCGTAGCATTCGATGGAACGATGACAAATGGAGCCATCGCGTCCACCTACCGCATAGAGGCGACCGTTTAGCACCGCAACGCCAGCCGTGGAACGCATTGAGGACATGGGCGCCACATAGCTCCAGGTGCGTGTAATGGGATCCCAGCTGTAAGAAATTTAAGATTTACAGTGACTACCCTTTATAATGGATTCGTTAGCTGATTAAGCCTATACCAAGTGAATATGATATTGTATATTAAGCATCATCTTACCGCTCTACAGTGTTCAGGTAACTCCAGCCATCATGTCCACCCACCGCATACAGCGGACCTTCGAGTACAGCGACTCCAAGACCATGTCGCGGTGTAGCCATTGGGTTCAGTGGCGCCCACGCCATCGTATTCAAGTCCAGGCTCTCCACAGTATTTAGGGTCTTGAGGCCATCACGGCCGCCGACCAATATCAATTTATCCTCCATAACAGCAGCACCGAATTGCAGACGACGGCCGGTCATGTGTTTCCAAGGCGTCCACTTGTCCAGTCGCGGACAGTAGCTCTCAATACTGATGGCGCCCTTGTGGGCATCCATGCCACCAACGGCCAACAGTCGTCCCACTGTGGATTTCCGTGGCGTTGTGCGTTCGGTGCGTGAACGTCGTTCGGGCATAAGATGCCACTTGAAGGCCTCCATCACCAGTTGCTGGCACTCATTTGAGCTGCACACGCTCTCCACGTGATCCATAATGAAGGCCGGCTGCAACAGTGGCAGTCGAACCAGCGCCAATAGCTCGGCAATATGTTGCTCTCGATTGGGTGCATCGCGTCGCACCCAGGACATCAGACTGTGAAAAACATCCTGTTCGGATGGTACATTGAGATCATCGCTGCACAGCAGCTTGCCTAGTTGATCGGCATTTAGTTGAAAGAACTCCTGATTCTGACAGACCTGCATGAAGTATTGACACGTATACGCCTGCGCCAATCGCAGCAATGTCGTGCAGCTCTGCTGCTCTGCAAAGAACGCGAATCCCAGGCAATTGGACGGATGCAGTTGGCGTGCCAGAAAATTGCAGCACGCATTCACCACCGAATTAAGCTGCAGCAGGCAGGCTGTGGCAAGCAGCGTTTCCACAGTGTCCTCACGTAGCTCAATGAATCCTGTGTAGCAATATTGCACCAGCAGCTGCAGTGCATCCCCATTCACCTCTCCCAGTGTGACCTCGTGTTCCTTGGTCTCGCGCAGCGATCCCGTAAACATTGCCGAAAAATACGCACTCGATGCTGATAGTACCAAACGATGAGCGGGCACTCTGTGGAGTAAAACAACGAAATTAATGATAAATATTTGTAACAAAGATTTTTGAGCTTTAAAAACTGTTTTTGACCGATTGTTTATAACTTCGATTCAACCGGAATTGCCATTTTTAAACCTTGCGTATGTGTGAATGCATTTGGTGTGAATAGTTTCTGGTAAATTTAAAGGACTTGGCTACATTGGTCATATTTAGTATTAAGTATTCGAAAAGTAAAGATTAAGTTAGTCAAATTTTGGGTGGAAATTTTTAAAATGTAATAAATCAGATGCTATAAACTAGAAAATAAGAAAAGGAAAGGAACAAGTGAATTCACCCGAAAATAACATATCCTGTGTTAGTTCTCGATTACAAATTTTTAAGCTCGGAAGCTCTAATTACTTTAAATATTGCTAGGGCATGCGACTTAACAACATTAAAACCCAATGGAAATGAACTCAAATTAAATTTATGTATTTTTAATTTTATAAAAATAAATTAATGTGCCTTATTTTTATTTACATTTCATTGGTGCACGTTCAGAGCGATCGCAAATCATGTGTGACCTTGATCGAATTGACAGCAATGACAATTGATATAAATTAGAAAATGTGTGGCTATTGTAGCCAATAAACGCCAAAAAATTATTAACTATGGACCCACTGTGCAGAGCAGCACATCAATCATATGATTTATGTATATTGCGAACTATCGTGCTCTCGCTTCCGCTCTCTTACACTGCCGTCGCAGTCAATAAATTGGCTATGGCTCTTTCGTGAGAGCACAAGAGAAGATCAAATGAGAGAGAAATAGAGAGAGCAAAAAAGGCATGCAGTAAACGCAATTAGCGGCGCGTTGTGCTTAATGGTGGAATTGCGTTGCTGCTTGGCTCTGTTGCCTTCGTCGTCGTCGACGCCGCACTGTCGCCTCGCCGTCACCGCCACCGTTGCTGTGGTGCGGCTGTTTGGAGACTGGGGAAACTGGTGTGCAAATGCGACACAGACAAAGAACGAAATGAACTGCGCTAAAGTGAAGGTCAGAGACGATGTCGAGAGGTGGAAGCTATGGCAGCTGTAGCTGTAGCTTATACCGGATGGTGAATTTGCTAATGAATCGAATAGGTTAAAGGGGTTGCAGAAACGAAGCGGTGTAAAGGAAACGGTAACAGTAATGGTGTTGGCTGTTTGGTGGTGGGAAAGAATTGCTTTTTGCGTATTTGCAACAAACTTTCCATTCTATGTCTTTGTCCACTTACCGCTTGCCATCGGTGCCAGCGATGAGCACCACATCGCACAGCTGCTGGCTGTCCACATATAATTGCATACGCTTCAATACACTGTCCGCATGATCGCGACACCGAAAGAACTCGTCCTGGCTGCCAGCTGAGTTAAGGCTCCCCAGGCTGTAATCACGCGACAGCGACTCCAGTGTATTTTCAGCAAGCATCGAGATGTGTCCCGATGTCGAGGCAGTCGAATCCCTACTGGGACTCTCTTTTTGGTTAACATTCACTGATGACATTTCTTTTGTCGTTTAAATATTTAAATGCTTAAATGCAATTCGCACTGGTCTCCTTAATCCTTATGTTAGTTTCGTTAGTTGTCGTTGCCTTGTTTGTGTTGTCCTTCTCTGCTCATGTCAATTAGTTGCAAGTTTCCAGTTGCCAATTTGCCTTGTTGCAGTTACTACTGATTTGCCAGCTTTCTTTTGTTTACTGTGTTGTCGAAACTACGACGCGCTCTCTCCGTCTATGTCTGCGTTGCAGCGCTCAGTTTGACTGACTGTTTGACTCTTGTTTTTGTTATGGCGCGTGGTAAGCTGTTGCTTTGTTTAGTTGCACTTGCATTTCTCGTCTCGCATACACATTCACGTACACGCATACATGTACATATGCACACCAACTCCAACTATTACAGCGTGCAGTTGACGCTGCTGTTGACGTCGCAGTCACCGTAACCGTTGCGGTCTCTGTCGCTGTCATCAACAAACAACTGCGAATATTTTACAGGAACGCACGTATGTACTTACGTTCCGTACACAGGCGGGCTGTCGCGTCGCTGCTTCTGTTGCCGCGTCGTGCAGACAAAGAACTTTTACTGCGTCCGGAACTGAGCGCTGCTGCTTTGTTTTTGCACCATTCACATACACAAGCACGCACAAAAACATACACTCGCACACAAACACGCTCACTCACTGGGACTGTTACTACAATTTTCAATTACATAGAAAATATATGCATAATTACGGACAATTGCGTACTGAAACTGAGGCAGTGACTAAGCACTAATAAACGTACACTTATCAAAACTAACTACAGCTGCCAATTTTTGTATTTATTTTGACACACGAACAGAGCAACAACCGCATCGAAAACAACAACAAAGCATAGTGTTTGATGTTTTCATTTTGCTTGCTGTCGTCACAGGTTACGGCGTTGCCAGTCAAAGCTCGACTAACGCACTTAACTGGACTTTGTACCAGCGTTGCCACCACGTTCAAAGCGGATAGCTTCAATGGCGCGTTATTTGAATACCATTTAAAATCACTGCGATTTATGTAAACACATTAAATTTTTTATATGTACTTCTTAGAAGTATGTATTTATTTTAATAATTATATTAATGGTATTTTAGTGTAACAAAAGTTCAGTTCTTGGCTTCCTTAATGGACTGCGGTAAGCCGACTGTGAACTTTGATAAGTTCTCCAAAAATTCGATGTACAATGCATGTTCGCGTGCAGTGGCAAAGTCGGACAGCTTTCTAGCGAACTCTTGGGTAATGCCAATCTCCTCAAGACTCTCCATGAGCATATCCTGCAGATCGTCATCAATTAAAGATGCATCGACGGTAAAGCAGCTTTCATTCCAACCATTATTGTATAGTGATAAGTCCTGTATCTCAAAGACATCGGTTTCATCCATCGACTGATCCATTGCCTCTGGTTCCAAGTCCTCAAATGCCGATGGCTTGAATACGCAAAATATGGAGAGCATCAGCTCGTTCCTTTTAATTAGCACTTCGAATTTTGGAACACTGCGCACCAGGGAAAGATCGCTGGCCTCATCACTGCGACGTGGCACACTTTTGCTGACATTAAAGAATATATTAATGCGCTCATCGGGTGTCTCCTTTGTTAGCTCCACCTTTGATCCAGAGAATTTACCCACAAAATCGTCAATCATATATGGCGGCTCCAATTGCAACTGCACGCGACGTTCCTCAACAATTTCGGCAGTCACTAGCTCCAGAAGATTGCGCTGCAGCGAACTCAAGCGTCCAATGGTCTGCGTCATGGGCTTCTTTTCTGCTTCGGGCAATGGTTTCATCAGTGGGTCATCTTTCAGGTTCTGCAATTGAAATGCACTAGCCGAAATTGTGCGCTTAAAGTTGGCAAAGCGACATCCCTTTGTCATCGCAATGCGTCCCGCTTTAAAAATCTTCAGGAAAGTCGACATTTTTTCAGAAAAAAAAAAATTAGAATGTGGAAATCTTTTTCAAAATGTAAAAAAAATCTTTTTGATGAAATTCAGAGAATTTGGTGTTGCTACTAGTCTAGCCGGTCAACAAATGAACGAGAGACGGGCTACGATTTGAGAGGCAACAAACTTTGATTGACATTTAAGTCAAAGCCTACTTTAAAATCAAATATTTAAACGATTTAAAAATTAATGAATTTCGCATTATGAGTTAGGATTTTAGTTATAATTTCGATTTTATTATTATATTTATATATATTTTTTTTTAAATATTTTCATTTGTTGATTTCTCTTTTCTTTGTGTGCGCTTACTTTTGAGTATAAAGACACAAGAGATTAAAAAGAGAGATGACACGCATAAAGAGTGTGGAAGAATTATGACGACCAGGAGCAAGTTGATACAACAAGTACATACATACATACATACATAAACTTCATACAAATAAATAACGTGTATGTGTGCGACATCTGCGTGTGCGAGTGTATGGGTGTATCTCTGTGTACGTGTATGTGTGTGTGTGAAAGGAATGATGATAATTAGTTGGGCGAAGTATTGCGTTTCGGCGTCGAGGGTGGCAAATCCATTGTTTTGCACACCCAACCCGATATATCAACATCCTCCACCTCCGCCTTGCGTATCCATGGATGGCTCTAGAAAAAAAAGAAGAATAACAATTTAAGTTGAGTATGTAATTTTATGTAATGTAAACATATAAACAATAATTCTTTGACTTCTCTTACCAGCAGTGTCTTGAGATCGGCACGTTCATCCGGCTGTTTCTTGAGGCATATGTCGACAAAGTCCTTGAACTCATTGGAGAATATCTTGTGCTCTAGCTTCGGTGGCGGCTCATTTACAATATAGTCGAGCAGTTCAAATATCGCCATCACTTTCGGCTCTAAAACTGTTTGATTGCCATCCTCATTGGAATTATCGGCAAATATTGACTCGAGTGTAACGGTATCTGGTGGTGGTATTGGATACATTCCAATGGCCATCTCCACTAGCGATAGGCCCAGTGACCAGATATCCGATTGTACCGAATAGTGTGTTCCCTGCAATCGTTCAGGCTGCAATAGAAATCTAGATTAGTTTCAAATTTACTTATCAAAGGCATACAATTCTTATCAATTGGATAAGTAGTGTTTACAGTGACCCAAGAAATTGTTTTAAGAAAGCTAATAAGGCACATAATATAAAGTTATGGCTATTTGTATGATATAAACAGTATGCCGACAGCATACAATTAGTTTCGGTATATAGAAATTCTTAGTTTTTTGTGAGAAATGATTTCTCAGTTAATTCAAAAAGCTGACCACATTGGAAGATAAATCCGTTATGAAAAAGTCAAGCTCAAACAAAGCTCTAATATTTGGAGCATATTTCTTTGTGATTGATTCAATGGTGATACATCATAGTGGAGAAGGGCTAAATTCGCTACACTAACTCCAAAATATATTATCCTCTGACTGATTGACTTCTGATATAAATGGTCTAAATAGAAAACTTGAAGGGATAAAAATCTTTGGTCATAACAAAGAAGCCCGTTAGGTCCATGTCTAACATCTTAACTTAATATTACTCCTGTGCTTTTTTAAAATAACTAACTTGTGTGATTACTGATGTTTACTGACCGACATGTAGCTGCGCGTGCCCACAAAAGAGTTGGCCATGGAGTCAATCAGTTGACCCGAAACGCCAAAATCACAGATCTTGATCTCGCCACTGCTGTTGACAAGTATGTTACTTGGCTTCACATCCCGATGGATGATCGCATGCTTGTCCCTTAGATAGCTGAGTCCCTTCAATACCGCCAACGTGATGCGACCGAGTATCGATTCTGGTATGCGTCCGGCACGCTTTAGTATGAGATCGAGGGAGCCACCGTCCATGTATTCCATGCAGATACTTATCTCGCCATCGCTGTAGAAGGCTCCATAAAAGCCAACAATGTGCGGAAAATTGCATTCGTGGAGGACTTTAAGTTCGCGCAGGATTTGCTTTTTGATGGCTGGCTTCACCTCCAGATGGATCAGTTTGCGTGCCATTATCAGGTGTGTGAGTGTGTGGCGTACCTTCATAACAACGCCACCGTTGCCCGAGCCAAGTTCACCCAATTTCTCCAGATCCTCCTCGGATAGTTCCCCAATCTTTTCCTTTTGGCTAAGAAAGACTTTGATTCGTTTGCGTTCCGTGTCGTCCATGTCGAGGCCTTCCAGAGTTTCAGTTAATGCATCGATGCTCGTTTTTGGTTTCCCCAGCAAACTGTGTGTTCTTTAATTTAACTTTTTAATGAATTTTTGCAGAACCAAACGAAAAGTAACAACAACAATTTGGATTGTGAGCTGGTTAAGCGTGGGATTAGGGTGGTAGTGGTATGGGGTTGGTGATGTTAGTGGGTTAATGCCGGCAAATGGGGAGGCAAAGATTTTCATGGACACAACCGCAAACACACACACACGCACACGTATATATATGTCTGACCATGTAGGTGTGTTTGTGTTTATCTGTTCGATGTACGTGCGTCACTTTGCCTAAGCACTAGCAACAACACTATCTTTATTTTTTTTTCTTTGCACTGTGGGTGGAACCGACAAAAGGTGGTTGGAGGATTGAAACCAAAAAATTCTTGGAATCGGTAAGGGTATGTGTTTATAATATATATAAATTATAATTACTCTGTTCCTGATGGTGTTTTGAATGGTGGCGTTGGTGCCACCTGTGTGGCAGCAACAGTTGCATCCACATTCACCGGTGGCAGCACCAAGTTGAGTTTATTTTTCGACATCTTGTACGGCAAAAAAAAAAGATACAAAATCTCAAGCGGTTGCGAGTCGCCAACGGCGCTAAGGATGGGGAAGACCGTAGGATTTTCGGTTGCCGGCAGTAAAAAAAAAAAGAAGAAACGGCGTTGTCAATTGTATAATCAGCAGCGATTTTTGTTTGCTGTTCGTTTCGAAATAACTATAAAAACGCTTATGGTGCGGTAAGTGTCGCGAATTTTAATAGCTAAAATTGTTGATTTTATATCGATAGGTCGATATTAATTTTAGCGGCAGGGGCAGCTATCGTATGGTTTCAAAAATCGATAACATCGCATATGAAATGTTTATATAGATTGAAATAAAAACATTTTTGCTTAGTAATACTTTTATTTCTTGTCGTACATTTAAATGCATATTTTAGTTTAACGCTCTTTTTCTTGTACCGATATACGGGCTATCGCAACGCAATTTTGTACGCTTTTATCGATCGTTGTGAATGGCAAAATTAGTTGCAATTTTTTGTTGTTTTTTGGAATATTCAAAAAAACCACAAAACGTGAGAGCCTTTTCAAAGTTTAAGTGCGCATTAACACTGGCGAAAAGAGGAGGATGAAAAATTTACTGGTGCCACTTAACGGCACCAGTGCCGATCCAAGCAATAACAATTGCAACTTCCACAAAGATGCTTTGCTTGGCTTTGCCCTCGACCTACCGAATGAGCAGCTGGACAGTGCAGTGATTCAACTGCAGGCGGCAGCCGCGGAACAGCAGCATAGTAATAATACAACTAATAATAACAACAATAGCAATAGCGGTGATTATCATCAATCGTTGTTGCAGTGCGTTGATTTGTTGCCACCAGCTGTAGCACCGCCAGAACTGCCCGAATGCTATCAGTTTGATGCTGATGCCGCTGCTGCTGCATCTGAGGTGGTGAATGTGGCAAATAAAGACTGTGATTCGTTGGCTAAATTAGCCTATAATCTGTACCGCCTTGCCAAGGATGATCATATTGTCATAGATCGGTGAGTGAAAGATAGCGCAAATCTCTAATGGCAGCTAATTTGATGGTATTCACAATAGAAAACGCAATGAGGTGGTGCGTACCAATGCATTGACTAATCAGAAGACTATCTATCGCTGCATGGATCCCATTGGCATGGGCATGAGTCCCGCTGATCGCAAACGTCCAACGGAGCTAGCTTTCAAAGTGAGCGCCTCTAAAAAACGAGCGGCAGCAGCAACAACAGCAGGAGCTCAAGCAACGCCCACGTCAGCTGCAACGGCAACGACAACGGCAGAGGCAACGGCATCAACCACTGCATCGTCAACTGAAGCCATTAAAAGACCCACGACCGAGCCAACTCCAGCTGATGCTGATTCCTCGCTGCGCACACGATCCGGGCGACTTGTGCGTACTGCGTTGCCAATGTCGGTCACAAAAGCAACAGCTCCAAATTCAACACAGATGATGGAAATGCTTGTGGCCGAGTTAAGGGATAAAGATTACCGTGCGCCAACAGCAGCTGCGAACATTGCGCCGCCAGCTCCCGTGGCAGCGCGAGAGCCAAGAGTTGTGCCACCAAACGCTATTTGTCCGGGTTGCAACAAGATCTTTTTGGGCCGTCGCATGCAGCGTCATTATGTCAAGTTTCCCGAGCATATGCCAACTGCAATTAATGCTCGCCAGCAGCAACAACAGCAGCAGCAACAGGAGCAACCTCAGCAACAGCAGTTGATTCCCAGCAATGTGCCGACTCTTTTTGAACTGCTCACAGCACAACTGCAGCGATTTGCACATCTCAGCGAGGAGCAGCGTGCAGATCTGTTTCTACACGAGCTGAACGACTTCGTGGAGCAGTTGCAGCTGCGCAGCACGCGTCTCATTCGAAATACGTCTGGATTACATTTTGTTAATGCTCGCATCGCACGTGTCCTAGGTATTCCCGAGGGTCAGTATGCCCTGGACATGTCGGCAATGGAATCGGCGCTGGCGCCAACACCAGAACCGGAAATGCAGCAGCTGATGCATGCAAATGTGGTGCCCGGTGCACGTAATATTGTTGATTATCCGGGTCTCAGCATGTCACTGGACGATACACTCACGGATGAAGCTGCACAGCGATTAAATCTCTCGGCTGGCGGTAAATTGCTGCCACCGTCTGAGGAGAGTCTGCTGCGAAATGTAAGCGATCTTATGCAACCACCGGTACCAGTAGCACCACCTACAGTGGGACATGTGGCTGGTGCAATGCTGCCACACTATGATCATGCCAGCGATAATGCCGTCGAGGCGCTGACCATGAAAGAAACACCCAATGCAGCAATTTTGGATCTCAATGTTGATTACTTCCAGTTCAACAACAATTAGCAAATTATACACACATTTTTACTCGATTGTTTTTGTACATTATACACTTTTTAGTTAAGATATACACAAAAATATATATTTACATTTTATTATTATTTAAAAATGCGAAATGAATATAGAATTAATTGTGAGCTGAATATACTGAGAGCATTAAATGCTTTAGCATTGAAATATTTAATTAGTTTTATTTAATCGGCTCTAGTTTTTTGAAGATTGTTTCATTTCAGCTAGTTTACCATATATGAATTGTATCACTTTTTTAAGCGAATGCTTAAAAAGTCCTTATAGCAATTATCAAATAAATTAATACTATTTTTTTACATTTGGTATACAGTAGTTGTTCGATATTTTTAAATTTGTTTGTGCTTTGTTTTTCAATATTTTTAAATAGAAAATTTAATTTTTGTTTAATTTAAAATTTATTTTTATTCAAGTGCCATACTGAAAAAATAGAATTTTTAGTCTGCTCTTTAGACTTTGTTTTGGAATATTAGTGGAAAATGTAGTCCGATTTGGTAAACAATTTGAAAGATCTGAAAAATTTAAAATTTGAACTAAAATTTATATTTTATATTCTTAAACTTATGATTATATATCATTGAATTTTTTATGAAAATTGGAAAGGGAATGATTGGGTATGGTCCCAAAAATGAAGAGATTGGATTATTTTAGTTGCCTGGAGTCCGAAACAAAATTTATTTTGAAAAGTATTTATTTTTATAGCTGGTGTAGCAATTTTTAGTGTATACTTTTAGGCGTTTAAAGTAAATTCAAATTTAATTTCATTTCACAGGAGTCATTCGATGTTCAGTCAATTCGAAGAAAAGCCTATTATTATTTCTACCAACAGAGCTAGCTTTAAAGTGATCTATTTGGGATTTTACTGGAAGCCCCAGTTTATTAATAAACAAATCAAAAGTAACATTCGACTTTGAATCAAGTACACGGCATGTAATAATACTATATGTCTTTGAATTTGAGTTTACATTCTGTGTTTGTTATTGTTTAGTTTAAAGTTCCGTTGCTTTGTTGTTTTTGGGTTTACGCGCTTGCCATTGTTTATATTATGTACTCGCCTTCTATGCCCTCGGCTATTTATATACTGCTGATGAGAAGGAGGTTGTGGTTGACTGCAGAAGGTGGGGAAGTGGGGCTAGATTGGGCCCCCCACAACCATTGACAAACAAATATACATTTTTGATAGAGTAAAAGTGATGGATATCAATACTCAAAATTGATTTTCAAATCGGATAAGATTATTTACTAAGCAAAAATGGATGGTCGAGCACATTTTGTTATCGATAAGTCGATTATTTACATTTTTAACTGCAAAAAAAGGAATGTGTGCTTTGACTATGTAGAAATCGATTAAAAGATCATTGGAAAATTTGGCTCTTAAAACTGCTGCTCTTACATGTTTACAAGCTTCTATCGTTCAATAATCGAGTTAAGACCGTGGCAGCGATTTCGATAATTCGATTCTTTTCGATAGCTTTCCCCGTTGCTTAAACAAAATGTAGCAAATGCATTTGCATAATTTGCATAGCACTATGAAATCCTTTCGCTGTGTGCAAACATTGCACCTTTGACCACGCCCACACGCCCACGATGGACATTAAGCGTCACTTGACGTGGCTGCGGGTGCAATTCAATTTGGAACTTATCGCTGCCATATTTGCCGTGTGTCAATATGATTAGAGCTGATGGAGTCAGTCATTTTGGATCGAACTGTTGCCTCAACTGCTATAAATGGAAGTTGCGTGACAATTTCCGATGTCAGTGCCATCATGCAAATCCATGGGGAGACCAAGAAGCGAACGCGCCACCTGGCGCCCAATAGGGAAAATCAGAATCCCAGTGAAGACTCCAGTGATGAGGAACAATCTCTTTGCAGTCGTGAAGCCATCAAGAAGAGTGTCAAATATTATCTACAAAATAGTTCACTACATGGCCTCAAATATATAGCCGAGGAACGTATTACGATTCCAGAACGGTGTGTGTTAAATT
Source organism: Drosophila acutilabella (assembly GCA_035046005.1). Classification (NCBI taxonomy): domain Eukaryota; kingdom Metazoa; phylum Arthropoda; class Insecta; order Diptera; family Drosophilidae; genus Drosophila; species Drosophila acutilabella. Next base: position 11,960,978 of record JAWNOK010000020.1, read on the forward strand.
GAATTCGAATTTCAAGTGTTTTCCAACACTGATTGTCTGTGTAGCGTCTTCTTTGGCATATCCTTCATTCTGGTTTTCTGCTTGTCGGGTTTCTTTATATCCAACATTTACATCAAGTGGAGCGCATCTCCCATCATTATCTCCACCAGTGCAAAGCAGTTGCTCACCAGCAACATGCCCTTTCCTGCCGTCACTATCTGTAATCTCAACCAGGCACTAAAGAGTCGTGTCCAACGCATCTCCCGGTGGGTAGAAACTCAAATTTTAACTGTAGTTTGTGCCTGTTTTGACCTGATCCCACAGTTCGAGCAGTAACTACTCCTTGCTGATGAGTCTGTGCAGTCAGGGAGATGATCAGACCATCACGTACGTCGGCACCTGGAAGTATTTCAAGGCGCTTCTCGTGGAAGTGGCTCAACCCTGTGATGAGATGTTGTTATACTGCAGTTTTGGTGCTCGACGTGAAATCTGCTCAATGATCTTCAAATCGATACTGACGGACGATGGTCTGTGCTGCACTTTCAATGCATTGGATCCAAGTTTTCTCTTTCGCAACTATACGGAGGATGTGCGTCTGGAGGCGGTGCAGGAGAATACACTGTATGAGGCCATCGACTGGACACCGGAAAGTGGCTATGCCAAGAAACTGCCCGAGTATTATTATCCCAGAACATCGGGCGGCACTGGCAGTCGCATGGGTCTGACTGTAGTGCTCAACGCCTCTTCGGCGGAGTATTACTGTACCAAGTCCATGAGCAATGGCTTTAAGGTCTTTAGTAATTTGTTGATATACCCGTTACTCTTAGAGTTACTGAGTTAAAACATATACTTCCTTAATTGCCACAGAGTAACGGGTATTCCACAGTCAATTGTCGACCTTTAACACCCAATACCTAAATGAACTTAGTTTACTTGCCCCACAGGTGTTGGTGCACAATCCCGCCGAGCTGCCCAAGGTGAGTAATTATGGATTTATAGTGACTTCTGGAAGGGAGGCACGTATACCCATAGAACCCGTCTACGAGGATGCCACACCCAGCATACGTTCGATCAAGAAATCGGTGCGACGTTGTCTCTTCTCAGATGAGAACGATTTGAGCTATTATCGCACATATTCCCGTAAAAACTGTGAGTTGGAGTGTGAGGCCAAGTTACTGCTGCGGGACTGTAGTTGTGTGCTCTACTATTTGCCACGGATTGATCCCGCTGCTCGGGTCTGTGGTCCCAATGACAACAACTGTACGAATCGTGTGCAGACCGCAATTGAGTCATCGAAAACGGAATTGTCGTGTGAGAACTGTTGGCCCGGCTGCTTTGAGCTCACCTACAAGACCACAATGTCCACCTCGATGATTGTCGCGGGTCCCAGTTATCAGAGTGGCGAAGATTTGCCCGAGGGACTCTTTAATACCGTCAATAGTTCAACCAACAATGAGCTGTCCATTCTACACTTTTACTACATCTCCAACAACTTTAGGAGCACTACCAAATCCGAAATGTTTGGCTTCACCGAATTTCTTTGTGAGTTACAACTTTAAATGCTTCAAAAAATACAAAACTCTTAAGTTTTTAAGATTATATATTTTGAAATTAGTTTGTTTTGATTAATCATATTAATATTGGTAAAAGTTTAAAGTACCCATTTGGGCCAATAAGACATTTGTGTTTAAGTTGTCTAACAATTGTGATGTGATTTGATTATTTTTTTTAAAACCTATTTTATTTGTACTTGAAATATTTTGTTTTTAATTTGTTTGACATAAGGTAAATTTTGCAGAAATTAGTAGAAGTTATAGGGTTCTGAAAGTTGTAGAAGTTTTTCGGACTATTTTTCAACGATTATAGAAAATTTGATATAAAACTGGGTCGAAAACTAGTTATAAACAGTGTCAGTAGTGTGGTTATCCCAGGTATTACTTAGGTTAATTTACAATCGAACGAGTACAGGGGTTTGTTAGGTTTTAAAAATATAAGTGTCAGCTATAGAAAAATATGGCCCTATATACAGTAGAGTCCGGTTATACCGACTCCGCTTAAAGCGTCCGTCCGGTCATTGCGACGAAAATTCGATGACTTGGTTGGTCCCCTTCTCGTTGGCCTCCGTTGGTCTCCTTATGGTTAAAGCGTCTACCGGCTATAACGACGTAAAATCGTCGGTTCTTTGAATGTCGTTATAACCGGATTCTACTGTATTTTATTTTCATTTGACATATTATGTTTCCAATTCGATCAACATTAGCTAAGTTTTACAGAAATTAGGTAAAAATTAAAGGGTCTAAAAATTATACAGGTTTTTCGGACTATTTTTCCAAGACTGTACTAAAAAATTTGATCTAAAACTGGTCCTAAACTTGTTATAAGCAATGTCCGAACTGTGGTTATCCCAGGTATTGCTTAAGTAATTTATGATTACGTACAAGAGTACAGGGATTTATTATGTTTTTAAAAATATTTGTGGTCTCAAATACAAGTGACAGCTATACAAAAATATAGCCCCATACAAATGAGATTAAGTTAAGCATTTTTGCATTCCTTTTCTAAATATTCTGAAAGCTTGTATTGGTACTTGTCGCTAAATTGTAAATTGTACTCTAAATTGTCGCTCTAAATCATTTCACATTTAAATACCACTTTTTTAATTGCAGCTAATACTGGAGGATTACTTGGTCTCTTCATGGGCTTTAGCATATTCTCTGTAATTGAGATCTTTTACTACGTGACAATGCGTCCATATTGCGCTTCCCGTATGCTACAGCAGCGCCGCCAGCAACGAGAGGCAGAACTACGTTGGTTGACGCCAGTACGTCGGCGACGTCGCCTCATACCCTCCCACCGCCCACCGCCGTACAGTAAAGTACAGGGCAAAGTGTTGCAAGGGCGAAAAATCAAACAGAGTCTCTGGCAATCGTTGCGCTCCTCACGTGATCCGCTTGTTTATCCCTATCTGGACTAGAAATTTTCTTGTTGTTGTTGTTGTTTGCTGTACTCTAACATTTTATGGCCCTTAAAATGCATCGGATGAGGCCACAAGCTGAATAAATAAACCAAGGGAACGCTAAGAGGCCAATGAACGCGGCCAATTAGCTCACGAGGCTTATGTTTGTAGAGGTGTGGGGTTGGTAGGGGGAATGTGATAGGGGGAAGTGGGTTGGCGGGCTGAACCGGAAGTGCTGCGCCCCATGCTGACCAATTTGATGTCAGCTATCGAATGGCGCTAATCGCTAATCGCCACGCGACTTCAATTTCAATCGGTTTACACTTGGCCACAAACAAGTTTCTCTAGGCCACCGATTTTGAAGACCAATTTTTAAGTGGAGTCTACTAAAATTGTCATCAAGCTTGTCACATAAATCATTGCCTTTTTTTTAAATCTATATTAAATTATTTACAACGTGTACAAATAAGTATTAATTAGTTGTCAATTTAAGCATCTTAATTATTTATTTATTAGCATTGAAATGGTAGGTCTAATAAAAATTTTCTAATAGCATTAAAATAAATTAATTTCAATAAATTATAATTTTACTGGCATAGAAAATTGAAGCACTAATTAAAACTTAACAATAAAAATAAAAGAACAATTTCAACTTGGTATTAAACAACTGCATTTAATTAGAATTTTATTAAATGTATTTTCGAGAAATTATTACTTTTGACTTTTGAAATTTTATTAAAAAAAAATATATTAATCAAGAAAACTTATGCTTTAGGCATAATTAAAAATTAAATCTATTTCTAACAGTCTAATAAGCATTTACTTGTTAAAGCTGTGTCTTAAATTTTTGCACAAATATTGCCCAAAATCTTATTTCTCTGAAAAAGATTTATTATAGATTTTAACTTAAGATTTTTTCAATAAACATACTACATTTAACTACACTTTAAATAAAAAATATAACGTTATCTTTTTCCGGTCAAAATATATAAATTAAAAATTAAATATAAGAATTCTATGAAATAATTTTTTATCTATAGAGTGTATTTCAAATTCGTTTTGTTGAAAACAATTGCATTACTTTTTAATTGGTTTCTAATTTTTGGCTATATGTGTCAGTTGTTAATTAATGGATAGAAATTTATTTATTTTTTTCGTTGGTCAATTGTCTGCTTGTCTGAGGGCCAAAACCGAAAATGGCAAACTGTCGTTTGGCTAAAAACGTCGCTCTGATGTCACTCTGACCAAGCGGGACCGAAGTGCGCTCGGTTTGAGTGTTAGATACTTTAGTACCATCGTCGTCAACATGATTACAAACACGAATTTTTACGACTGAGGCGCGTCTGAGTGCGTTTAGTAGCAAGTGTCACAAGTCGACCCGTCAATGTCAAGTGGCCAAATGTCCAAATGGACAAATGCCCAAAAGGCAGCCACTTGGTACCGCCACAATTTTGGCTTTAACTCACACATGCACGGAGACAAATATTCGAGTATTTTGTACCGAAACGATAACTTTTTTTTCTCATTTTCCTGCAAAGAATTTGTATTTAGAAAGAAAAGAAATTTATAAAAGTTTGCAGCCTTTTGTACCAAGAGAAAAACGAATTTATTTCTCACGCGAGCACGAAAACTTGTACAAAAAAATATTTAAATTTGGAATCACTTTAATTTAGACTTGTCTCCTGAAGGGTTACATTTTTTACGATGAAAAATCGAAAAAAAATAATTTGGTTTATAAAAAAAATTGGAATAATATTATAAATAATTTTAAGTCTTTTTTGATTTCATAAAAATAAGTAATTATTAAGAAATTTATTTATTAGTATGATTTCAATAAATAATTGATCTTAGAAAATGGTCTAGAATTTATACTCCAATAAAAGTTTGTAGAAACTTATTAAAGTCCACTAAAAAAAAAAATTAAAACATTTTAAGGTAAGATTTGTATGATTAAAATATTTGCTTAAAATAACTAATAATCAGTAACCTATATCAAACAAGATAATTAGATTATAATTAACTGTTATCACATTATATGTATATTTTAAATGTCTCTTTAGCTTACTGCCAAAAATTTCATCAGTTGAGTATTCTTTTCATAAAATAATTCACTATTCTAAAAATAATGATAAGCAACAATATTATGAAAAATTGAAGTTTTTAATCAAATATTTAGTTACAACACTTAAAAAAACTTCTACTGATTTTAATAGGTAGTAGTTTTTGTCAGTGTACGCAACGTTGTAGGCATAGTTTCTAATTGTTTTGTTTCTTTGGTTTTGTGGTCGGCCATTCCGTAGAGCATTATTATTATGTGGCAGCTGGAAAATCTCAAATCGCGCCTAGTACAACATTGGACCGTCGTCATATGCGGCGTATACGCGATCACAGCAATTTTTAGGAGGTGGGGTATGTTACAAATGTAAACAAACAAGTGGCGTGGCAACGGCCGGGCCTAGATACAAAATTTGGTAGGAAAAAAACTCATCATCTGTGTGAGTGTATCTGTGTGTGTGTGTATCTGATGTGTTTGGTTAAGCATCTTGTAGATTCTTAAATGTAATTTTTTTTCTTGTTACTTTCGTTGGCTGTGATTCACCGCAGCACCAACAACAACAATAGCCAAAAGCACAACATGTGATGGAGGAACTCTGGAATGGACTTTTGACGTGGCCAACAACCGCAACAGATCCATCGATGCTTCCCAGATGCTTTACGCATGAATGTCTGAAGAGCGAACATATTTGCAAAGATTTTGGAAGTATGATTTTCTTAGGAACGAACTTCAAATTTAGAACTTTAGATTTTTAATTTAATTTCAATGTTGCTGCTATGAAATGGATGTCAAGGAATGTGTTGATCTCATTCGAACTCTCTCTATCCCTCTATCTGTGGGTGTTTAGATCTTAAATATTTGTTTAAATGATCATAACTCAATCAAATGACATGTTATTTTGAGAAGCTGTAAATTTTGGAAAATGGAATTTATTGCAATTAAAATTCCGATTTATCAAATTCACCTCATTTTCACTTCTAAGCATTTTGATTAAACATTAACCTAAATGTAATATTTAATATTTTAGAGACAATCGTCGGAGCCCTTAGCAGTTTAACAAGGTATATCAAGCGAAGTTTAAGCATTAAAATAATAAAAATTATTTTATTTAAAATCAAAGTTTGTCACTTAAACTTGTGCTGCATTTTACTTTAGATTTTCTTACCCCTAAGACTAGTAATAAGACATTACTATAAGTAAAACTGGTTATACTTATAAAACTTTTAGAAAACAAGAAAGTTTCACTAAATGTTTTAGCATGTGCTTTAAAAAAGCTAAGATGACAGCACTAATTACCAACAACAGTCAAGTAAAAAATATAGTCATGTGCGTATCCCTATCTACTCCTGACTACTATCTCTATTTAATTTCGATTTAATTTGTGCAAGTAAGTTAATAAAAATTAAAAAATTTAGCTTTAAATTCAAATATATTTAAAAGAAATTTTTTCATGGAAAATACTTTTATTTATAGAAAGAGATTTTCGTTTGTATTGTGGCACAATTAGTTCAAGCTCAAAGAAATTTCCACTGTCCTCTGTACCCCGTTGCACGGTTACATCCTCCCGAGCATGCAATATATGTAGTATACATACATATATATAACGCATACGCAGCGTATTGCATTTGAGAAACGAGGTTGGTTCTTTGGAATCGTTTTGTTTTTTTTTTTCAATGTTATTTCTATTTGTTTCATTTTTGATGCTGCTTTCAACTGTTTCAAAAGTGAACAACAATGACATGTGTGTGAACACACATACAGGCACACACACACACACACACCGTCAATAAGATACACGCCAACACAGGAACAGAGCGCAGTGGCATTTAATTTCCTTCTTTTTTTTATTTTTCGTATGTTTATGCTAAGCAATAACAACAGCACGTGGGTGGATGTGTGTGGTGTGGTGTGTGTGAGTGAGTGTGTGACGGTTTGTATGGCTGTGTGTGTGTGTGTGTGCTTGTATTAATGTGGCTGGGAGTAGCCACCGCTGACGCTAGCAGAGAATCACCTCCGCCGCCACCGTTTGGCATCGGTTTTTGCTGTGCTCTCTGAGCATCCTCAGCGGAAATAGAAATTCAGTCAGACATTGAACGTCGTGCGTCGAACTGTGAATTCGCTTAACCAGAAACTGTAATCATAACTAGCCTCACCTGAATCCCCCACCATCAGCAAAACCACCCAAAACTATACACCACTATATACGATATAGTATAAGATTTATCGTAACTATAGACATTCATTCATCCATTCATCCATCCAACCGTCCATGCATCATCTTAGCAATTTTTTGCCTGTGTCCGCGCAGTGATTTCTCTGATTTCTCTAATTTTTCAATTTAAAATTCCGTCTTTCATTTGTTCGTTTGGCGTTTCTTTTTTTTTCTGTGTTCTTTTATTGTTGTTCTTGTTGATTTTCCTGTTGGCATTGCCTTTGCCGTGTGCGGTGCGTGTATTGGCATAAACATTTAGCGCGAAATTGTGTGCAGCTGTGTGTTGAATTCATTGGATTCATTGGATTTGCAACAATTGCAGTTAAACTATCCATCCAGAGAATCGCTGGGCATAACGATAACAACAACAAAGTTGGTAAATGCATTCCACGACATGCGGCGTTGGCGCCTCAGCCACAAATCTTGCATCGCTGCAAACGTAAGTACTTATTTCAGGCATGAAAACGGATGGATCAGGCATGCCCTGTTCTGCACCTCCATACTCACACAAGACATTTATCACTTAAGTATGCAAGTTATTATATGTTGAGTTAGAAAAGGAATTATATATTTGTTTTTTTAATTTTTATAAAAACTATACATTTATAATTGTATGTTTGTAATAAAATTAAAGGGTTACAATATTTTTTATCGATCAATTGTTTGAAAAGTTTGCTTTATTTAGTTCAAAGTTACTAGATAGAGCTAGTTTAACTCAGTTTCCTTTGCGATTAACTTCAAACTTTTTATACAATTCAAAATAAAAATTGTTTTTTCGGATTTATATTAAAATTCTTTTTTTTTTGTTGACTACGAATAGGACTTTGTAAATACAATTTTTTTACACTGAGAACTAGTCCACTGAATACGATATTGTGTTAAAAAAAAAACGGTTTCATTTAACTAAACACATAAAAAAAAATTATTTATTTTTTAAACACATTTTAACTTTTTATACACAAATTTGTGGCTCGGGAGTTGGGTTTGGCTCGATAAAATTAAAAGCATAAAATTTATTGCTAACAGATTTTGATCATAAATTAAAAACAAACAAAACTGGGTTGCTGTTCAGTTCCTTCAGTTATAACATTAACACAACATATTTTTTACATTTTTTTGGCAAGAAATATTTGCTCTACTAGGTAAGGAAGATTTTTGATCAATAGTTGCTTACTTAGGTACAGGGTATATTTAGTTATATATTCAATATTCATAGAACTATTAAGGGCACAAAATAAATTTCAAAAACTGTTGTTATAATTATTCTTCTAAAAAAATTAAGTTTTAATCATGTTTTCTTAAGAAAAATCCAACTGTTTTCCTAGTCAGGACAATTTAAGAAGATTTCGAAGATTTTCTAAGTTTTAGAAAATGTGTTTCTAGGGTATAGATTAGTCGTTTTTATAGGAAACAACAACACATTTAAGCTAGCCTACAAATTATGGAATTTTGTTAACGTATTTCTTGCGGTGTTAATTTTTACCAAATTTTTTATGCTTCCAACAAAATTTATGCATTGTTTTTGTTCACTTCAGATATAATGAAAAGTGTATATCTTTTGTTGATTTAGTAGGAATTTAATTAATGGATAGTTTAACGCACGCAATTGACTTTGAAATTACCTCAAGGTTCTTGTGAGTGATTTCGGCATAAATTTCAAGCAATTTCCTCGTATGAAAATAAATGTGGAATTTACTTAATGTTTGCAGAAAAACGTACTTGAATTCAAAGAAGAAAAATAAAAGAAAATGGTATTGAAGATGCGGCAACAGTTGGTAGAAACAGTCAGAAGCCAACAGTCAGCAGTCAGCAGTCAACCTTGTAGTTTCTCGTTGAGATTTTCCACTGGCTGTCAGGCCATAAAGCATCTACTTACAAGTATGGCCAAGAAAGCCGTTCAATAGACCACAGATAATCCATCACAGTGTGTTAAAGACAAACAAATGTGGAAGAGGCGTGAACACAAAAGGGGCGTTGTATGGGAACAGGGGGTTCAAGGAGGAAAAAAAAAACAGAAAGGGGGAAAAGTGGCGAGGAGTGAAAATGGATGAGGCGGGAATGCGTTGGGTCACACGCTGCGTAATAAAGTAGCTCGGATTGTAAACAAATATGTGATGCCTTTTTGGCTTTAATGTGTGTCAGCGCACAGCGTTTGGAGGCAAAACTCAAAATAGTTGCAGCAGCACAAAGGGGTTGGGGTTGGTGGAGTGGGAGTGGCAGGAACTGATGGGGGTGTGGAAAATGCCAAGTGTCGAGTGGCAAGTGGCAAGTGTAAGAAGAGGACGGGCCACATGAAAGCGCAACAGCAGCCAGCTAATGTGGAACACTTTAAAAAAAACTGTTTCCTCAACTAATTAATGAGAATTCCAAGTGCGGTACACACATAAAACAAAAAATAGAAAAAATAGACAACCATACACTGTAGAAAGAGAACAGCATTTAAAGTCAAGTATTTTTTAATGTACCACCTCTTTCAAAGTATTCAAAGAGCAAAAATTTCAAAAACAAATATGGGTAGGGTAAGATAGCTAATAGAACTGCTAAATATTGTACTTAATAAATTCTTTACATAAAACAAAAATAGTTATATAGTTGCCTGATCTTTACTAACTTTTGTCAATATAGTTATATCAACGTATTGTATGAGTTTTATAGAGTTTAACCTTATTACTTATTTATTTTACATTGCCTCTACTAAATACTGACATTGAGTTCTCTGGAAGGTATCTGATAGAGTCTGCCCAACTTGTATCAGTTTTTTTTATTTATTTCAAAACACTAAAGGAGTTTCATATTAACATGCTAATTAAACTGTTAGATATGCTTAGGATTACCAAATTTATATAAATACTATTCTAATTTTATTTTATTGTGTGGTTTTTATTGGGTGAACTTGAATAATTTCCCTTTTTTATCTTTATGATTTTTAACATCTCTATTTTCTACAATTTCTGAGAGTTTTTTTTTGAGAATATATATAAAAAGTTTACAGTTTATATAGACTAAGAATATTAATAACCTATAGTTCTTTTTAGTTATATAAATTTTATGGCCTTTGCACTTTTAAAAGCCACAAAAATGTAACAATGTTTTTTTTTCAGTGTATACTGTACACTAACCAAATACATTTGCCTAGACGCTGACAGACAGCTGCAAATGGAAGTGGTGTAAATTTATGTATTTTATCTGATACCCAAAAGTGGCGAACAATCTGATTTTATAGCCTCAAGAAATAATTGTTGTTAAGCTTGTTTGTCAGTTGTTCAATAAGCTCAGCGACAAGTTCAATTGATTCTTCTTCTTTTCACTTTCCCATTTTCCTCCGCTTGTTTCTTGTCCACAACTGTCTGCCAAAATCTGCTAGGGGCTAGCCAAACTGTTGCGTTCAAGGGCATCACACACTCGTACACACACACACCCGTGCTGAGACACACTTTGCAGTGACTTTGTGACGTCATTGCGTCGGCGTCACTTGCAACAGCTGCCACCTACATGCAACAGTTGCTGCTGCTGCTGCAGTTGCTGCCGATGTCTCACAGCAGCTATAAATAATCTCTGAGCTCAGTGATAAATGGAGTTTTGCAAAGTTGATATTTTAAGAATTGGATTCTATTTTATGAGCGTGGTCGGGTTACTAATTATTTGTGACAGATTCGCATGAAATGTCTAAAATTTAAGTATTTTAAACAAGTCTTAAGTTGGCCAATATTAAAGTCATATTCAAATAACCTTTTCTGTAGTTATCCAACTCAAATTATCATTTAAAAACATAAAAAGGCTAGAGAACTGAGCGAGCCGACTACAAAAGACCTCGTTCTTATTTTAGTCACTAGGGGCATGGCAATAACTTAATATAATCTTGATGTGTACGGGATGTAAATGGACTTTCACTCCTAATTTGATGGCTCTAGGTCTCTGCCTAGAAGGACAGCCTCTGGGAAGGACAGACTCTGCTGTTGAAGCTGATCAAGAATTTATTAACTTTGTGGTGTCTGGAAAGCTTCCTCGTACCTTTAACGCAGATTTTGCTTCCGACAAAACTTATAGACTCCTCTAATCTTCTTGAGTACGGGGTCTAACTAGTATTTGTAACTATTAGTTTCTTTTTTAATTATTTCATTGATTAAGGTGTCTGCATTAAAAGGCGGCTCACCTGCCCAATAAATCGGGGCCCAACCTTTGTAGGTAAACCCATTAAGATGCGCTGCCCACCGGCACACACACACACACACACTCACATGTCGCCCACATCCGCAAGTGGCACTTCAAGCCATTGAAACCAACATACAGAGTGGATTAATTGATTTGCTGACAACGATCCGCTGCCAAGCAGCGCTGCTACTGCGCTGTTGCGTCGCTGCCTTAAATGGTAACCGGTAGCACTGGTAGGGTCATGTGCTGAGGTGAATCTTCATTGATCAATTGAACGTTTGATCGATTGATTGATTGACTTTCAAAATCACCATGATTAACTGATTTGAAGTATAGGCCCTAAGTTGACCCCGAGACGCCCACTCTGCATCCACCTGGCAGCGACTCCCGCCTTTTAGACCCTGTAATCGAATAATACCAAAGGGTACATTAAATTTGTCGTTTATGAGTGTATAAAAAGTAACAACTAGAATTTGAAACAGTAATTTAAAAATATTTAAGCTTTAAATTCAACCTCATACAATTTATTGCTATACAGAGCTCAATTTCTCTAGCTGTTTCTGGATGACTCGTGGGATCATAACTGCAGCAGATAGCAGACAAAAATAATTCATTATTAATTAAGACTATTGCCAAAAAAGTAGACAAATTGCAGATTAAAATATTTCATCATTAAGTATTGTATAAAGCATTAAATTAAGTTCAAGGAGAAGACAAGCTTAAAACTGATTATCTCAAAACATTTAAGTCAGTTAAATTATAAAAGACTCAGACATAACTTAAGAAAACTGAAAACTACAGGGTTTTTCAAAGTCAGGTTTATCCCACTACTATATTTCAGCACTTTCAAGTACGCAGCTCATCGCATTTCCATGTGGCAACTGCTGCCGCTGCCTTTGCCTCCAATTTGTGCAATTTGTTGACACACATTTCAATGTTTCGCTCATTCGGTCGCTGGTTTGCCTGATTTGCCTGGTTTACTGGCACGCCATCGACATGCTTCCATGATCCGCTTCGGCTTTTGTCCCCAGCGCAGTGCGCGGTCACTGTATGTGTGTGTGTGTGTGTGTGTGTCGAGATGCAGCGGAAATCTAGTGACGCCCACCAGCAATGTCGTCTGGCGGACACAATGCGATGCCGCCAACGTCATTACACGTATACTAACAGCTACGGGGGCAGAGAAAGAGAGAGAGGGAGAGTGAGAGAGAGAGAGAGAGAGAGAGGGAGAGAAACAGATGCAGTGACAGTTACAGAGCAGGATAGCAAGAGAGTGATCGCATATCTAATCTGAATGTTAACTACGCTGACAAATGTCAGATTTTGTATCACTTGTCTCCACAAATTTACAGTCTTGATTTTAACTATTTCTGGAGGTTACTTATTTTATTATACTAAATACAAACCCAACTTATATTTAATTTGATTAAGAAATTTTCTACTTAAATTAGTGCAATAAATCACTTAAAGAATAACTTAACAAGTATGGGAAAAAGGTCTGAAATATGTGATATACCTAAGTACAAATCTTTTATGGTTACTTAACTAAGAGTTCCATATGCAATTTTAAATATGTAAATGCGTTTTTATCTAAAGCGATCGGCATTTCGGAACTAACTTTGCTTAACTAAGAGTTTCATATGCAATTTTAAATATGTAAATGCGTTTTTATCTAAAACGTTCGGCATTTCGGAATAAAAACAAACAAAACAATTAAGATAAGTACGGTCGAGCACGCCCTACCGTATGCCGCTCAAGTGCTTGTATGTTACTATCTCGCTTGCACTCATACACGATATTGCGTTCAGTTATCAATATTGTAACGCTTCTAGTTTCCTTGTTTATATTCCGATTTTAATGCACCTTTCAGGATAGTTTGATATAGTTTGTCTTCACTTCAAATTTTCAGAACTATTAAATGAAATTATCAGTCCTATATTCGAAAACGCTTTCAAACAAATCAACTTAAAATAGCAAAGAAAATTGCCAACAAAGTTGGACTGCTGAAATTTTCCTCAATTTTCCATTGAAGCAAGAAAGATAAACTAAAGTGAAATGAAATGAAATGAAATTGATAAAAGGTCAAAGTCAACTCCAAATTGATCAGTTTTATATAGAAGTTAAGTACTAATTATATCTATGGACGCGAAGCACGCCAAACTTAATAGTTTGTGTTGTTTGATGATGTCATAAAACTTTCGGTATATGAGTGGTCAAAGTTTGGCAGTCTTTACTAAGACTCCAAATAGTTGGTAGGGTCGATTAGCCGAGAGTGTGTGTGTATGAGGGTGTTTGTGTGTGTGTTAGTGTCTGAGAACGCGCCGAGATTTTTGTCGTTAGTTTATCAACTTGTCGCTTCACTTTATGTATCCATTTTTGTGTGTGTCAGTGTCAACAAATTGATTTTAATGGCTGGGTGGGTGGCATAGCCACCCCAGGGTAACTCAACCCCACCCCAGTCTCTCATCCGTCCCTTTACCCCTTTCGCACTGTCTTAGCCGACAAAGTTCGGGTTGGACTCACGAGTCGGCTTCATGTGACAATCACGGCTTATGTTCACCGGGTTCGCCTAATTTTAGTGATTTCCGCACGACAGCACCAACAGCAACAACCAAAACAGCAGCAACAACAACAGTTGAAATTTGCACTGCACTAAAAGCAAAAACAACAACAACAAGAACAGAAATAATAACGAAAACAAACATAACAAAAACAACGGTAAAGTGCGAACAAGTGCTTCGGCTAGACGAGTGGCATCAAGCGCCTTCGCCGTCGCCGTCGCCGTCACCATCGCTGCCGCTGCCTCTGCCGCTGCCACAGTCGCTGCCGACGCAGCCGTTCAGACGCGGCCGCAACGTGCTCCGCTCTTAATTCAGTTGACCAGCAGCCAGCGCTGCGACGAGACACGCGACTAAAACTAAAAAAAAGAACTAGCCATAAAAGAGCCAAAAAAAAACATAACTATTTTTTTTTAAGTTTTAAAATTAAAACAATAAAAAAACATCAAATTGTAGTAAATTATCAGCGCATGTAATTAACGATCATATAGTTACAGTAGCGTCGCGAATCAAGTTGAAAATTTAATAACGAAAAGTTTGACGCGTTTTTTATGTGTGTTTTGGGAAATCGCGCGCGTTTTTTTGGTGCAAAGCAAAATTTAAAATATTTTTGAAAAAATTAAAGGTGATAAGACGCGCCAGAAGGCGGACATTAATTTATTTATTTCTATATATACACAAATATTTGTATGTGCTACGTAGCTTTTGTGTATTTTAATAATTCATTTTATTTATTTTTATTTTTATTTATATTTTTTATTTGTTCTTTTTGTTGTTTTTGTGCGTGTGCGTGTCGTAAAAGCAATGCAAATGTTTGTTACTGTTGTTGTTGTTGCTGGTGTTGCTGTTGCGTGTTTATTATGTTGCTAGGCTAATGTGTTGGCTCTGATCGGATGCTGAGAGCCAACATCGGTCAGATCGACTAGACGCCAGGTTCGCCCACCTGAAACAACGCAGACGACGCACGTTTCTCAAAAATAGCGACAAACGTTGGCGGGGCAACAACAACATTGGCAACAAGTCCAAGTCCAAGTCTATAATCTAATAGATACCCAACTCATCTGGAAATTTAGAGACCCCAACAACAAACATTCAACAAAATTCAATTTCAATTTCATTATTATCACTTTTGTTGCTGTTGCTGTTCAACTACCGCTGTCCATAAATAAATAAACTAAAAGAACAAAAAAAAAAAAAGTATAAATAAAATATGCAAAATTAAAACGTATAGGAAAATATATGTATATAATAAATGCCAGACGCCAAACGAACTATAGCGGATGAACACTTGTTGAGATTGAGATTCAAATGTTTTCAAAATGTTGCAAAATTTTTCAATTTTTATATGCCAAACAGACAATGAGAAAATGGCAAACAAACTAGCAAAGAAAATAAAGAAGGAAAATCAGAAAGCCAACAAAGCAATCAGAAAAATAAGTTTTCTGTTGGGGTAACGAGACAAACAGAAGTCAGCTAATGATTTGATTTTAAAACCACAAAATTTAAAAGTTTATTATATATGAAATTATTTGAATCAGAAATATTTTGCATTTGATTTTATTGTAATTTAATTACAATCCAATAAAAAATAGTATTTCATATTTAAGATTCTTTATAAGGGTGTCATTGATCAAAGCTCCTGAGTATTTATAACAGCGCTTTTGTTGGTTCATTTTCAGAAATTTACTAAAATTAACTTAAAGTAAAAAGTGAAAAAAATTTTGGTTGATTTGGAATTTTATAAAAAAATGTTTTTCGATGGCAATATTACATTTCCTTTATTTCCTGCTCAAAGAAACTTAAATTAACCTGATTTTGAAAAAGATTTCCTAGCCCAAAGGGAGTTTTTTTAAAAGTATAATTAAAAAAAAAATTAAATATTCTTTAAATCTGCTAAAATTACTAGATTTATTATTTTTTAAATATTTTGCAGAGTCAATGTAAATAAATCAAAGCATTTTAACATAACACTCCAAACTAAGATTTGGCCAGTCAGTTTTTTAATGATAAAATAATTCTTAAAAAAAGTTAAGTTTATTAATTTCCAAGATAGTATACTTATTTTTAATACAAACAATAATTAATTTTTTATTAAATTACCATTTCTTTTTCAATTCTCAAAATTTCGTATATTTGTTGGCTACAATTTTAAATTTGTTCAATAATCTCAATAAATTATATACTGTGATAAAATACACAATATAAAATATTTGAAAACATATTATTTATTTCAAGCTGTAGATTAATTATATGTAAATGTTTGTTTAAAATATTATGTCAAATTTGTTGTCTTTCAATAGTAAAATGTGTGACAAATCAACTTGATCTGCGTGCAGTTTAGACTGATAAAGAGTACTTCAGAAGACTATATCAAAGTCTTTGATATATTGGTGACTTAAGGGCCTATAAACATTTTGTTCTGTCTGTTACACAAATTAATTACAGGGTTCAAAGTGATCAGTCATTAAGTGTATCACATTTGAAGTATTTTCCCTTTTGCATGTAATTTGTTTCTGATAAGTATGACTAAGTCTTAGTATTATATGTAGATGATATCATGGCTTGGTAGACGCATAAAAAAGTCCAGTTCATTGATAGCCTTCTTTGGGCTTTGGTCTGACTTTCATTCACTAGTGAAACAAAAAGAATGATAAGTCAACAAGAAATGCGTTTGTTGTGTTGATCTTTTCATTGCTAATTTGACACAGCATAAATTTGTATGGTTTATCTGTTTTGGGTCTTTCTTGTTGCGGTTGTTGTTGTTGTCTGGCTTGTTATCTAAACGAGTTGCTGGAGTCGTTTGGTCTAGTGCCGTCCCATGAGCAGTGATACGAGATTGCAACTGTTGCCCGCAGTGCATACATGTTGCTGCTGTGCGCTGACAGCAACATGTCCGTTTTTTATGCCCAAGGGACAATGGTTTGATATCACATTGCTGGTCAGCGGCAAGTCGTTTGTTTTCCAAATCAAATCAGACACTTTATCAAGCAGCCTCTGTGTGTGTAGTGGTTTGTAGGGATGTGTGTGTGTCAGTGTTTGAAGTCGTTCATAAGAACTTGAGTGTCAATTGTTAGCTCAAATCTCGGATACACTTTTGAATGGCAGCCACTTAATAGCCAGCTGCATCCCAGCAACAATAGCAACAGTAAAATCAAGTGTAATATAGACTCGTTGTTATATATACATACAAACAAATGTATATAACTATATAATAGGTAAACGGATTCGGTGGGTTTCGGGGATCATAATATCGGCTGTACAGTGTACACTGATTGCTGACAACTTAATCAACATTTGAGTACAACAATCTAAGGCATTCTCTAAATATATAACACACACTCACACACTCACACACACACAGTGCCTGCTAGTATGTTTATGGACCGACGCCGTCAAAAGCTAATAAGCCTCTCAATCTGTCTCTCACTCTGTATCCGACTGCGCTACAAACACACAAACACTGTATATATACATAGGTATATATATTTATATAGACACATTACCTATTTATATATATTATGTATAATGCTGCCGCATGTGGACAATATAATATTATATATACATATATATATTTATATGTATATTTGCCGAAACGTCCCTGAACTTTGGGTGCTCTCAATTTGCACTGTCACGAATTGCGAATGTGTCAAGTCAAATTGAGATAATGCCTGGCACGCAATTCCCATCTATCCACATACCCGTGGATCAATGCAAGATCTTTGTCTCTATTCAGCTGCAATCGTTGATCCCTGGGGTGCATGGGAATTCAAACGACAATTCCAGTGAAAAGTTCACTTAATTTTAACCAATTATTTCAGTGTGAGGAAAATTAATGCAGAAATAAATTCCAATAGGTTTCTAAGCTTAATCGAAATGTGTTTAATGATAAATTGAACCCTTTATAGAGAACTTCCAACTTAAATTGTTTGAGACTTCAGATACATTATATTAAGAATTTTAAACATTTTTAGGTTCAACTATTTTCCAGATAGTTAAATACGATTTTATATAGTAAAATCTCCAGTAAAATATTATTTTAAAATGTACCAAAAATGTTTAGAGATTTTTTTATTCAAGATAGATAAATATATTAAATCAAAATCATCTGTAAGAGTGTTTAATTTTCTATAAACCCCAACAAAATAAAACAAAAAAGATTGAGTGTGCTTCATTGTTGTTTAAATATTTCAACATTCTTATTTATAGACTAACACAATTTGAATTTTTGTTATGGTCTATTTTTAGACAACACCTTTTTCTCAGTGTAGATCGGCATTTGTATATAAGGGGGTTTTCCACACACTGATTATTCAATTGCTTTGTAAATCTTTCCTTTGATTTATGTTGTCAACTTTTTGATTACATTTATCATGTTGCCTTTCGGTCTGCTTCTGTTGTATAACTATATATATCTACATATATAAATTGGATAAGGTTGAATTTGAAAGAAATGAGCTAAATAGATATATTAGTGGAATTTCTACAAATTATTTTAGTAGAGATTTGGAAGCAGTGATGGAAATAAATATTTTCTTACTGAAAAATCCACTATTTTATTAATTAAACAAATTTCTACAACACCATCAAATTAGCATAACTTTAAATCAATCAAAATTTATATCACACACTTCATTTTTGTATGAGATAAAAGATTGTAGCTTTTTTAATTGAGGTAAGGTCAGTAATTAAATGCTCATAAGTGGAATTGACAGATAAGAACGCAGTTATCACAAATATGCCCAAAACAATTAAATTTGTTAGACATAAATGAGTTAACAGTGTTGGAAAGCTTCCGCAGTTAATCGTCACACTGCTTTGGAAAAGTATGCCGACCAGTAGCAGCAATTTTGTTGTATTTGGTAAACGACACTCGTTTGCCGAAACTTTTTTGCCTAATTAGATGTGCAAACATTTCGAAATTTCAAGTGGATTTTTTTTTTTCAAAAACGAAGGTTGCTTTATAGACACGACTCGACCATAGATCATAGATCATAGACCCAAAGCATGAATGAATTTTGGTGCGTACAACGAAATCAATTTGGGTTTCTCAGCGCAGCGTTTGGGCAATTAAATCAACGGCGTTGTGATAGAAATACATTAAAATGCATGAAGACAAACAAGTCAGCAAATAAATCAAGTAGACCCAAAAGGGCAGGGTATGATTATGATGGGTATGTCGGGTATGACGGGCGTGGTTCGCTATGCGTTGGAGCTTCAAGTATTTGGCGTAACGCTGCCCAAAGTATACTCAAAATAGCCAATTGAGTTATGACCTTAGATAATGTAGTTGCAGTACTCAAACGGGTAACAACAAAAACTTTGCCGAGACGCAAATGCAATGCCACATCTAATTTGAATTTTGTGCAACAAGTGTGAAAAACGCACACGACAGCAACAATAAAAAAAAAACGAATAAAAAATGTAAAACAACAACAACAACTGCAAATTTGCTGTTTTTTATTGTTGCTAAATTTATGTAGTCTGATTTCGAGTATGAGTCCAAGTATACCAGTCTATGCGACTATTCTAATTGTGCGATAGCATCAACTGTCTAGCTGACCCCATTGGGATTATAAGAGCCGCGACCCGTCTCCGCCTTCGCCACCGCCTTCGACATTGCAGCCGTCACGCCCCCCTACCATGGACATTCATCAACGCCTGTCAAAAGTAGCAAAAGCTAAACAATTATGTGGAGATGGTTATAGATATGAGAAGTGTACATACCCTATATGACAAAAATGAAACAAAATGGAAAGAAACAGAAAAAACAAAGTTGGAACTTAAATGGAAATGAGACAGCTTCAACAAGAAACAAATGGGATGTGGGAAAAGATTAAAAAATTAGGTTGAGAGCATAAAAATAGTAGCGAAGTAATAAAATCAAAATAAAAACTTCATAACATACTAAGGAAACGCAATTTTATAGCAAAAACTTAATAAATTTATAGAGAAAAATAAAATAAAAAAATTATTTAAATTATGGAAAGTAAAAGCAAAGAAAAATAAACTCAAAGGAGACACAAATTTTAAAACAGATAGATAAAATTGACTATAGAAAAGGATTACAACTAAGAAACTGAAATCAAGTTAAAGATAGAAAATTGGAATTTTACTAAAGTTTTGGAAAGTCATAAAAATAGAATAAAAAGAAACATAATTTTGTCAAGACAATAATATTAAATGTATCACATTTTATTTAATATCATTTAATAAAATTCGAATATTTCTAATTATTAAGTGATACATAAAGAAATGTGTGAAAAAGAGCATAATAAATGAGGCCAATATTAGCAAGAATTTTTATGTCGCAATAATTATGAATTTCTATAAAACTATAGACATAACTACAAAAGTTCATTAATGTACACAAGAGGCATAGAGAAATGAATTAAATATAATTGCTAGATTTATGATTGGATTGAGTCATCATTTCAGTCATTTGAAATTTGATTCAATACATGAATTTCATTCGTTAAATTCGTTGAGTAATAAAATTTTATCACCCTCATGAGTGCAATTTTGGAACCGAATGTAGAAGAGCTGATAAAACTTGCAAATATATTTTTAAGAAAAGACTGATTAAGCGGAAAGGGTTTTTAATCAACATAGGAAACTTTTTTAAGCACAAAATGTGCACCTACTCACTCTTGTGGTGCTCCCATTTCGTCGGTTCCGTCGTCATAAAACTAATTTTTATACCCTTGCAGAGGGTATATTGTTTTTGTCACGAAGTTTGTAACGCATTGAAGGAGACGTTTCCGACCCCATAAAGTATATATATTCTTGATCAGCATCAACAGCCGAGTCGATATAGCCATGTCCGTCTGTCCGTCTGTCCGTCTGTTTCTATGCGAACTAGTCTCTCAGTTTTAAAGCTATCTTAATGAAACTTGGTACACATGTGTATTCCTTTTGCACGCAGAACATTTGTTAAAATCGGCCAGATCGGATCACTATATCATATAGCTCCCATAGGAACAATCGGATGAAAAAACATTTTTTTTTTAGCTATGTTAACCAAACTCGCTCCATATGCATTTGGCATAAAATCCCGTGTGCAAACCAAATTTCATCCAGATCGGACCACTATATCATATAGCTGCCATAGGAACAATCGGTTCAAAATGCTGAAAATGCTTAGTATGAAAATTTTCTGTGTCTCTTGTACGATTTGAACCAAATTCACGCAATACGCATTTGTTATCATTATCCATCTGCCGACCAAGTTTTATCCGGATCGTACAACAATATCATATAGCTGCCATAGGAGCAATCGGTTGGAAATGCTTAGTATGAAAATTTTCTGTGCCTCTTGTACGATTTGAACCAAATTCGCTCCATATGCATTTGGCATGAAATCCTATGTGTACACCAAATTTCATCTAGATCGGACTACTTTATCATATAGCTGCCATAGGAACAATCGGTCATTGAAAAAAAATTAACGCAATGTGCATGACTGCAAGGGTATATAATCTTCGGCTGGCCGAAGATAACCTTTTTTTCTTGTTTTTTTTAGTTTTCAACAGAACGATAAACATTTTTTAAAAATATTTTGTTTCTGATGATTTATTTGCTATGCTGCATAATAGAGTAATAGAGGTGTTTATGGTGGAAATGGAAAGCGGAAAATGGAGAAGAATGGAAATTGGGTAACTTAGAGGCGTCGCTAAGCACACAAAAATTATTGATCAAAGCGGCTTTAATAAAAGTTCCCTGTCATAAATCAGTTTGTCAATAAATATTTGATGTGGAGTAATTAAATACTGTGATGAACGGCATCTAAATGTTGGGCACACCCATTCCATTGACAATTTGAGACGCCAATCACGTATATATCGAATCACTGCAACTCATAATAACGACATTAATTCCATTAAGGCTCTCAAATTTTGGATAGGCACTCGAATTTCGAATCGAACTCGGTATTAATTACAGTTTGTCATATTTCATTTTTTTAATATTAACGTTGCGCATGCGCCTCGTGGGCCAAGGCGGAAAGGGGTAACCGTTTTCAAAGGGTGGTACGGGGAAGGTACCAGTCTAACGCCGCTGACACGAGTTGCATGTAAATGTGGCACTGTAGCTGTACACTCATACAAATTATTTCAAAGTTTTTCTTGTAACTTAAAAGTTAAGTTTCTGATCCAAAAATAGTTAGCAATACAAACTTGATAAATAATCAAATAAATTTAATTAAAAATACTTCTTTCAAAATCATCCAAATTTTGTATGAAACTTAAGCACTGAATTTACAATAACTATTTCTGCGAAAAGTCTGAACTTTGTAACTTTTTCTAGCTGTGTAGAGTCACCTGCCTATCGAGCACTTAAGGGGGGTGTCGGTGGTCGGTGTTGGGGTGGGCAAGACCTCCCCTACCATGCGGCAAGTCCATGCAATTTCTTACGGCCCACTGCTGCGGTCTCTCACACTCCAACGTTTTTTCTTTCTTCATCTTTAATGTTTTCTTTTGGGCCTCAAAGGCGACGGCAGCAATGAGGTCGTAAACCCAAATTGCATTCCACATGCCTCGGAGTAATGCTCGGTAATTGTGGCGAGTGCTTTGCCACAGTTTCTGTTCGCTTTTATACCCATTACACAAAGACTGACGGGGTATATTGACACTAGCTAAAGTTATAGTAGCTGCTTCAAGCACTTTTGGTGCCTTAGAAGCTGTTAAAAGTATGCAATACTTTTTTTTTAACGGGTATTTCATAGTCGGTTATCGACTGACACGTGTTTTTTTTTTTTTTTTGGTATTGCCACCGTCTCTTGCCGCCTTCGGGTGTTGTTCTTTTGTTGCCAGCAAGAAGCCGTCATTTAACAAAAATGAAAAGAAATTAAATGCAGTTGACCTAAAAATAGCAAATAGCCAGGCGATGCCATGCCATGCCATGCCAGGCTAGCCCAGTCCAAACCAGGCCAACACGGGCCCGAACACACCACATCAACCACACATAAAAGGCGAGCGACCCATTAAACATAACATGTTCACATATTCCTAGAATCGCACAATTTGATTGATCGCGATAAGGCAATTAAGCATAGTTATGAATCTGGGATCTAGATTATATAGATGAGCTTCGTGTACAGTAGACTGAGAGTTGTTTAACAATTACTTAAACGCATGTTTTAAATTTTGGACACGCAAATGGGATTGTGTTTTGGTTAAAAAGGAAGTTTTCTTACTTAAATAATATATTCATTTATTTAAGTGGACTTTTTAAAAACTTAGTTTAAATACATGTTAATCGTGAAGAAATAAAAGAATAGTTTTAGAAAATAATTTATTTATAGGAGACAATCATAACAAAATTTATCAACTTCTTCTGTGTGAGCTTTTTCACTAAATTTAATTGAATTGTTTAAACAAGTTTAAAGTTACATAAATAAAACTACTTTTTTTTTTGTACAACTCTAGAAATGTACAAATGGTTTAACTATATAAGTAAAAACAAGTAAGGAAAGTACAGTCGAGCAAGCCCGACCGTAAAATACTCTCTGCATTTTTTTCCGAATTAAATTATTAAAATCGGTCTAGAGATATTACAATGTGTAGTACTTGCATTAAAACACGTTGAAACAAAAACAATCTTAGCATAATCACACATACAGCTGTTTGTCTGTAAGCGAATACACATACGAAAGACAATATATGATGCATATACATGTATGTATGTATGTGTGTATTCAGCGCGGCCAGCGCCTGCGGGCAGCGCTGCCGCCACGCAGGCAGCGAAAACATTCGAGCATGTGCTTGTATGTTTCTGTCTCACTTGCACTCATACATGATATTGCATTCGGTTTTCAATATTGCAACGCTTCTAGTTTTCTTGTTTATAGTGCGATTTCAATGCGCCTTTCAGAATAGTTTTATATAGTTAGTCTTCACACGAATTATAAATTACAATACTGTACTATATTAACAAACGTCTCAAAACGGAACGAAAGTGGAGAATTATTTTTATTAATTGTGGGAAAAAGGGGCGTGGCATGTCCAAAATTTTAAATGTCAATGCATTTAGGATGTCGCTAGGAACCTTCATACCAAAATTGGTGATCCTAGGTGCAATAGTTATTGAGATATTTGCCCAAAACACCAATTTTTTCCGAGGTGTGTCTAGTTTTTTGCTCATTGTGGGCAAATGGGGCGTGGCATCGAAAAAAAAAAGATTCTTGTATTGACTGACTAAATATGTGATCGATTGAGACTAAGCTCAAACTTGTAGCTCTTACCATCTCTGAAATCTGTTTGTTCATACGGACAGACAGACAGACGGACAGACAGACAGACAGACAGACAGACAGACAGACAGACAGACGGACAGACGGACATGGCTATATCGACTCGGCTTGTGATGCTGATCAAGAATATATATACTTTATGGGGTCTGCCACGCCTCCTTCTGCCTGTTACATACATTTTCACAAACCCAATATACTCTTGCAGAGAGTATAAAAAATATAGTGTAAATATAGTAAAAAAACAAATCTTCAAAAATTTTCTTTCTTATTATTTTGTTTATTTTAAAGGATTAAAATAGGTTACATGAAAGGTTGCTGCCTAATTTGCAGACATTTATATTAGTTGCCTATTTTTGACACTTATTCTTAGTATAATTGAATTTACTGACATTAAAAGTTAAAACATTTCAGCTTACTTCTTAAAAACGACTTTCTTTCTTTAAACCTTATTGACCTATAGTTGTAAATAAACTTTTTCTGATCCCAGTTCAACTTGTTACTAATATTTCATTTACAAACAAGTAAAGCAAGTAAATGTCATGTTTTTTTAAACAGTTTTTATGTACAATGTACGACACTGCAATTATTGCTGGCGCGCCCTTTTGGTAGCGACTGTCAATAATAACAATGTTGTGCAGGTCAGGTCATGTGAGAGGGCAAAGGTGTCGATGTTATGCCACTGATTTTAATGGCTCTCGTGCAACAAACACTTCGAATGTGACTGCAATTAACCCAATTCACAGGAAACAATCTTTTCTTACACATACACCTGACCCCTTCACCTTCCCTCTAACCCCACTTCCGTCTCTCCTCGTCCCTCTCCCCCACTGCCAATCAAAACATTCAATTATGGTACAACTCCACTGAATGCATTTAAAAAAAATTGCAAAAATTTCTCTGCTGCGTTGACTTCGCGGCTTCTGCGTTGGCGCCAGCGTCGACGGCGACGGCGACGGCGACGGCGACGTCGCTGTCTGACCCATTTTGTGGCACACGCACACCTAATCAAAGCACTGTGGAATAAATTGACTTATTGGCAAAAGCTTTTAAATTTGAAACTTAGTTTTAAGTTAAATATTTTGTTTACAATTTGAAATATTTTAAAACAAAATAAAATATTTAATGAATAAATGGTTTTTATTGGTAATAAGACTTATCACATGAGGCTTTGATTGATTTTGTGACTTTCAAATTATGAAAATAGTTTTGTCGAAATAAAATCACTGATCAATTATTTAAATGTTCCATTAAAAACATCAACAATTATTATTATAACTTTTTAAACTATATTATGGACAAAAAAATCACTGATAATTTTTTAAATCTATATTATGGAATAATACTCTTATTAAAAAAAAATCATTTGCTTGAATATTAAAGTTTTCCCTTTAAAGCTTAAAATTGTCGGTATGAAACTGTTAAAAATAAGAAAGTTTTATATATGCCACAAAAAGAAACAATTGTCCCATAGTACACTGTTGGGGCAAAACATTAGAAACTGTAACAGGATAGGTAAGGGAAAGAAGACAGAGGGAGAGGTAGAGGGCGAGTTCGAGACACACCCACAGAGACACACGCGACTACAGCGACCACAACGACTACGTCGACCACATCCTGCCATCAAAGTCGGCTATCAAAGTTGCCGGCAACGACAACGAAAGCGCAGTCAGCAAGCAGCAAGCAGCAGGCAGCTAACGAGCAGACATTGATGCCGCGTGGCAGGTTGTGTGGCGTGGCGCATTCAGTTTGCGTTGGGACACGTTCAAAATCTGTTGCATACTTGAGTGCGAGTCGCGTGTTAAACTGTTGCATGCAAAGTACACTTATAAAAATTTAGAGCTAAATAAGAAGTAACTGAAGACTGTTAAAAATAAGGCTAAATTTGTAAGATAATAATTTTCAAAATAAAAAACTTATGTTTTTATAATTTACGCCACTTCTTTAACTAATCACATTCAATTCAACTTCAATTGCAGTACTAGCAGCAGTAACAGTGCAGCAGCAGCAGCAGCAGCGGCCGCAGCAGCAGCAGATGCTCACAAGATGGTGCACCACAGCAACGACGATGCCATGAATAAAATTCCACTCAAATCCGCCAGCGGATTGGATGATGAGGAGAAAAATGGCGGTGAACTGATGCAGGATACCGCCGCCGCCGAGGAGGCGCGGCGCGAACAAATGTAAGTTTTTAAAAAAAAGAAATAATTATAAAACTTAATTTTCAACTAGAAATAATGTTACGCCAAATCGCTTTCTGCGCAATTTCGACAAATGTTACAAATACGAATGGAATTTTACATAAGTTTTTACTAACAAAAAATCGTTTCACAGTTTTATAAAAAGCTTTTGTCATCGTCTTCAGTGAGTGCCCAAGAGAGGCAACAATCTTGACAAGGATACAAAAAAAATGTATATGCATTAAAATATTTAAAATTATAATTAGTTTATTGTTGTTGTCTGTCCGCTGTTTACTGGTTACTGGGAACAACAGTTGTTTTATATGGCTTACCCAATCTCCGTAATAAGATTATGATCATTTAAACTAAGTATTACATTTTAAATAGTCTAAGTATTTAAATTTTTCAGGTGTTTAAATTAAATAGATTTTAATAAACTCACTTCTTCTTAAATTGTGTTCTTTTTTTTAGCTTACTTATTTATTTTATTTTCTAATATAAAGTGTTGTCTTTTAAGGATTTTCGAACTTTATAGACTGTATACCATAAATATAAATAGACTATAAACATTTAGTTTTTAGCACCTTGTTTGTGATTTCTATTGTCAGTCCTCTTTGTATTGATCCCATTGCCATTTGTTTCTCCATCAATTTTACAGCCTAACAATAATTTTTCAAGCTTACAGTTACGACGGAAATTAACACATGTTTCTCAAATATTATTCTCAACAAAACTGATCATAACTTTGAAAACATTTTCAGCTTGAGTTATTTGCAAAATTCATTTTAACAGAGTTTTAAAAATATTCTATACAAATATTTCATATTATTTATTTACCTGCTTTACAGAGTTTTTATTAAATATTTTGTTTTAACTAATTTATATTCTTTCATTCGATTGTTCGTTACGTTGCTTGTTAAATAAAATTAGTTGCACTTTTAGTGTCTTGTTCCTGCCTGCAGGGTACTATCCCATCGAGCAGACTCGACAATTGCGTGCCAGTTTGTTAAATCATATTGTTGTTGTAGGCATGCAAATGTGCTGGCGTGGATGAAAAAGCTGACGATTTGGGTCATCTGTTTTATAGGCATTTCCCTGATTTGCTATGTGATCATCAGTCTCTGCTTTAGCGGTAAGTACAGTGAAATGCTGACAACTGCAGAAGTTATCAATAATAACCTCACAATCATAGGCAACTAATTTCAGTGGTGTTAAGAGCTTATTATCAGTAAAAAGTTGAAAAAAATTAGTGGTATGCCATAAGCTGACTAAGATTTTAACTGGATTTCGTTTAGACAAATCTTAATCAGTAGCAAAAAGTCTCTAAATTTTCAGTATTGTTAATTATTATGTTCGTTATATAATCAGTAAAAAGTTTACGAAAATTAGTGGTATGCCATATGCTGACTAAGATTTTAACTGGATTTCGTTTAGACAAATCTTAATCAGTAGCAAATAAATCTTTTATTTTGCAATATTGTCAATTATTTTGTGTCAGGAGTCCCCTTATAGTTATTTTCAAACAAATTGTTTACTGTGTTAAAAGCGTCAAAAAACTGCTGCCACGAGCTTTGCTTCTCTTCATACGAACTCATATCTGTAAACTCAACTATTCAATCGTATTGTTAAACTTATTGACAACATTAGATTGGCCAAAATCAACTCCAGCGCAGAACAACAGCAGCAGCATTGTTGTAACAACAGTTGCAACTGAGACAGTAGCTACGTTGGCAGCGGCAACAGAGACTATTGCAGCGGTTACCTCGCCACCAACAACTAGTGCCAGCAACTCCAGCGCAACAACAGACAGCGCTTCACCAGTAACAACCGCAGCAACAGCTAAAAACTCAAGCGCAGTAACAGAAAGCACATCAACAATATTAAAGTCAACAACAGCAAGACCTTGTAATGCCAGCAGAGCAACAGAGAGCACGCCACCAACATCAACAACAGCAGCAACTCATGACAATGCCAGCACAACAGAGACAGCAACCACTGAAAGCACAGCACCAACATTAACTTCAACATCTAGCAATTTAAGCACCACACCAACAACAACCACAACAGTTGGTACAACATTTGAGCAACTGTTGCCGTCGACAACAGCAGCAACACATGATTATGGTGTCTACGAGCAGGCGGCTGTTTGCTCTGATAGGCAAATTTGCAGTGATATTGGCAGGTATAAAATAACAGTAATTCTCACAAACTGCAATCAGTTACAAATTTTAAATATACAGTAGAATCCGGTTATAACGACACTCAAGGAACCGACGATTTTACGTCGTTATATCCGGTAGACGCTTTAACCGAAAGGAAATCAACGGAGACCAAGGAGAAGGGGACCAAAAAATCATAGAATTTTCGTCGTAATGACCGGACGAACGCTTTAAGCGGAGTCGCTATAACCGGATTCTACTGTATTACCAAAAGCTTATGAAACTCAATTATTTCTTAAAGAGTTTTTCAAAAGGTTTGTTAGAAATCGATCTGCAAACAAAAAAATCAGTTTTTATAGCCCAGAATTTTTGTGAACTGTCTTTGGTTCCAGTTTTAATCAGTGTTGAAAAACTCCCGGTTTTTAAGAACAGACCCTTTTTATTAAATTTTAAATTAATTCCCCAAACATACCAGAAAATAATGTTTAGAAAAAGTCTTAATCAGTTACATTCCAACCCGTATGTATACCTTTAAAAAATTGTGTTAGCTAACTCTATATCGTATTATAAAACTTAAAGATAAAGCTAAAATTGACACTACCCGCAGTGAAATATTGGCAAAAAATGGAAGTGCTGTGGATGCCACAATTGCCACAATGCTTTGCAATGGCCTCAACACATTGGAGAACTTGGGCATCGGTGGTGGACTGATGATGAACATCTATGATCGAACCACACGCCAGGGCTACCAAGTGGACGCCAAATCGAATCCACATGACATTTCAGTGCCCGGCGAGGTAATGGGTTATTTTGTGGCACATCAACAATTTGGCAAACTGCACTGGAGGGAGCTGGTAGAACCATCTCTAAAAGTCTGTCGAAACGGTTTTATAATGAACCGAAATCAGGAGAATATTGTGCACTCGATGTGGGAGGCCATTTGGCACAAGCCACTGCGACTGGAGTAAGTCAATTTTAAGAAAAACATTTTATAATTTGCATTTTCAAGTTGCTTCATTGGTTAGAGCAATAAATCAAGGATTAGTACTTTCAATCCTACTCATTGTCATAACCAGTTGAGTCTAATCTAACGGAACGAATTTTGTGAGCAAAATCTTTGCTGATTTCATTTAAAGCAGTTCACTTTCTATGCAAAACTTTTCGCATTTAATTTATATTTCATACAATGTTATGATTTTCAGAATTCTTAAACCTTTCATAGATCCTGTAAGTGCACAGCCGTACAAGGCCGGATCCCTGGTAAAGCCCCCTGCTCAGCTGTGCAATACCTACCAATTGCTAGCCGACAACGGTGCAATGGATTTCTACAATGGCACAGTGGCCAAAATGTTGGCTGAGGATCTGAAGGAGATGGGCAGCATCATAACCCAAGATGATTTGGATGCGTACTCGGCCGAAATGCGTTTGTCGGTAACAATGCCCCTCGGTAAGGACACCCTGTATGCTGTGCCTCCCGTGAGCAGCGGATCAGTTGTCTCGCACATTCTCAGTATTCTCGAAGGCTACAATTTTACACGTGCGGATTTGGCTGATGATGAAACCCTTGCTCTGACCATACATCGTATAACCGAGGCCTTAAAGACCGGATTTTCCCGTCGTATCGAGCTTAGAGATCCACGTTTCAGTGACATCGGTGA
This sequence comes from Drosophila acutilabella, assembly GCA_035046005.1. NCBI lineage: Eukaryota > Metazoa > Arthropoda > Insecta > Diptera > Drosophilidae > Drosophila > Drosophila acutilabella. The sequence continues at coordinate 11,991,128 of JAWNOK010000020.1, forward strand.
ACTGGTTAGCCAGCTGAATAATCCACAGTATGCTGCTGAGCAGCGTGTCAAGATCAATGATAGCCATGTGCTGGGCTCAAAGGGTTATGGTATACCATTGACTATTACAGAAGATCCATATAGTGCCTCAGAAGTGACAGTAATTGCTCCAAATGGAGATGCCGTGTCGGCTACTAGTTCTATAAATTCCGAGTAAGTAATATCAAATCTTAAACAGCTTTTAGAAGTAAATACTGTTTTAATGTTTAATGTTTGCTTGAAATTTTTACCAAACTATATTAGGAAAAAAAGGAGGAAATATTTGCTTTGTATAGTTCTTGAATTCATGTTTATCCTTTAAAGGATAAAATAAATAAATTAAACACATAACAAGCGAATAAAATTTGTTTGTATAAATTGAAATTTAATTTCCTTAAAATTTATAGCAAATTAAATTTTCCGGAGTCTCTATTTTTTTTTAACATTTCCAGCTATTCCTACGATTTCATTGGACCTCGCACCGGCATCAGTTTAAACATTATTTTGCACAACTTTGGCATATCGCGGAGAAACAAATTACCAATTGCAGCCAGCGGGCGACCAACAACCCCACAATCGCCCATGTTGCTGACAGATCACGAGGGCAACATACGCTTCGTGGTGGGTGTTGCTGGTGAGAGCGAAACGGTTGAGGTGATTGCACGTCTGCTCTGGTTCAATGAGGATGTAAGAACGGCGATGGAGGCGCCGCATTTCACAAATGATCAGTTAACAAATTTCCTCAAGTATGAGCAGGGATTGTTTACAGAATCCGTGCTGCAGTTGCTGCGTAAACGGGGACACCACGTGGAGACAATAAAGCCACGAAATTCCTCGGCTTGTGCCATTGAACGCAATGCAACTGCAATCTATGTGAAAGCTATTAAACGCAAAGGGGGCGGTGTAGCGGGTTTTTAGTAAAGCGACACTGTCCTACAGGTTTGAAATCGACATATTTTTTAGATGTCGATTGATTGATTAAGTTTAATTTTATCTGTTGGATATCATTGGTTTTGACTATAAGTAGTAATTTATTTATTAAACATACACTTAATTTATATACCTTCTCATACCATAAATGTTAACTTTTCTTCCCACAGGTACTTTTGAATTATTTAACTACTTAACTTAATGTATCACTTAAGTCTTAGATATATTTGTTAATTAACTATAAACGAAGAGCCCTAAGTCTATTTATACAAGTATTTCAGTTATAAGTATGTCTCTTGTATATCGGAAATAAATCGGTATAAAATTAATTCACAGCATTATTTAAACCATTTTAATGTCGAGATTGAGCTGAAAGTGATTGATAAACCGAACTTTACATAAACATTTTGTTAACATCATTTATTGTTGGTATTGCAGGCGTGCTAATATGTTGGCCTGGATGAAAAAACTGACGATTGGGCTCATCTGCTTTATAGGCATCGCTCTGATTTGCTATGTGATCATTAGCCTGTGCTTCAGCGGTAAGTGGTAACAGGTGATAACTGTTCGAATGTCAGAAAGTGGCCAAATTCCACAAAAACATCTCTAACAAATCCTCACACTCAATGGCAACTAATCCACCCACCGTACATACAAACAACAACAACCACAGCCACAATTAGAACAACAATTGCTGATGAAAACTGTGTTGCACATGAGCTTTGCATGCCTCTTCCATCTTCTGAAATCACTCAAATTGCACTCAGCTATTTACTCGTAATGTTAAATTTCTTCTTCTTGTGGCACCAACATGTATTTACAAAAAAAACTCTTACACCCTAACATACTAAACAACAACAACAACAACAACAACAATTGCACCGACAACAACAACTGCTACAACAACAATAGACTGGCCAAAGTCAACGCCCCTGCGAAACAACAGCAGCAGCATTGTTGCAACCACTGCAGCTACCGATACAGCAACAGCTACAACGGCGACAACATTAGCAACAGCAGCAGTGCTTGCTGCAGCAGTCATGCCAACAACAGCACCAACACCAACAACAACAACAACGATAACAACAACATCCAGTAGCACAACTAGCACAAGCGCAAATAGCACACACAGCAGCATTGTTGAAACAACAACAACAAGTGCAGCAACAACAACAACACCACCAACAACAATCAGTTCAAGCACAAGCCACACATTCATAACATTTACTCCAACAGATGAGGCATCGCTGGAGCATAACGACAATATAGAGGCAACAACAACTACAAGTGGAGATTTAACAATGGCAGGACCTGCAGTCGCAGCATCAACATCACCAACAACACCGCCCACAGCAGATGCCAGTTCGAATAAAAATCCGAAATTCGGATCGATATTAGGTGTGTACGAAAAGGCGGCAGTTTGCTCTGGTGCGAATCTCTGCAGTGATATCGGAAGGTAAGTCCACTGTCTTAAAGATAGTATTTTTTAACTAATAGATAAAATTATATGCCAATTAAATTGGCTTACTTAGTTTTGTCAATTTCAAATTTTAAACTGATCATCGAATTAATCGAATATGTTACAATGTGAATGACAAAAATTGAAGTAACACTGGGAGCACTTTGCGAAAAAACAGCTGGTTTTTAAAAAATGTGGCAGCACCCGTGTTAAATCAATGCGCAACTGTTGAGTCTCTGTTACTCAACGGTTGCTGATCAAGTGTCATCATCTGTTAATTCAAAATGTCGAATAAAGTAACTGTTAGCGCTTATGAACAACACAAATTGGCTATTGAAAGAAACAAAATTCTCATTGATTTTTGCTTGCCTAAGGGCATTAAGATTTGGCACAAGCTATAAGTCCATAATGAACCTTCTCAAAATTGGTTATTTTATTTGAAATATATAATTTTGTTACTCACAGCGACATCTTGGCACAAAATGGTAGCGCTGTGGATGCAACTATCGCCATAATGTTGTGCAACGGCCTTGTGTTTGCACAAAGCATGGGAATTGGTGGCGGACTTCTAATGAACATTTACGATCGAGAATCACAACAAGGCTATCAGATAGATGCTAATATGGTAGCACCTTATGCCGCCGATCCGCAAATGTATGATTCCAAGCCGAATGCTTCATTGTACGGTCCGTTGAGCATCGGTGTGCCCGGTGAGGTTATGGGCTATCATCTGGCGTACCAAAGATTTGGCAAACTGCCATGGAAGGATCTCGTGACCCCTTCGTTGAAGATCTGCGAAACTGGCTATACTATGTCAGACCACCAGGAGAAAACTCTGGGTTATGAGTGGTCGAGACTTAAGGATATTCCACATTTTCAGTGAGAAGATTTCTTAGCACGTTTATCGAATATTTATCTATAAAAAATAATTTTTATTACAGGAATACATTTATTAATGCTGAAACCGGTGAGCGATACGTTAGTGGAGATTTGATTAAGCCATCGCCACAATTGTGTAATACCTACCAATTGCTGGCTGACAACGGTGCAATGGATTTCTACAATGGCACAGTGGCCAAAATGTTGGCTGAGGATCTGAAGGAGATGGGCAGCATCATAACCCAAGATGATTTGGATGCGTACTCGGCCGAAATGCGTTTGTCGGTAACAATGCCCCTCGGTAAGGACACCCTGTATGCTGTGCCTCCCGTGAGCAGCGGATCTGTTGTCTCGCACATTCTCAGTATTCTCGAAGGCTACAATTTTACACGTGCGGATGTGGCTGATGATGAATCCTATGCTCTAACCATACATCGCATTACCGAGGCCATTAAATTCGGCTTTGCTCGCCGTTCCGAACTTGGTGATCCACGATTCAGCGACATTCGTGAATTGGTCAGCCAACTTAATAATCCCGAGTATGCTGCTCAGCAGCGTGCCAAGATCAATGACAGTTATGTCCTGGACGATCCTCAGCAGTACGGTGCACAGTTCGGTCTCGAGGAAGATCCCTATGGTACTGCTCATTTTGCGGTTTTGGCACCCAATGGCGATGCTGTATCTGTGACCAGTTCAATCAATTTGTAGTAAGTGCGATTAATGCCAATAAATGGCGCCACGTAGTTATTCATGTCCATATTTAATATATTTTCAGCTTTGGCTCTGGCATGGTTGGAAATAGAACGGGGATTTTACTAAACGATGGCATGAATGACTTTTCGGTAAATAACAACCTTTTTGATCTGCCGCCATCGCCAGCGAATGAAATTGATGTACACAAGCGACCCATGTCGTCGCAATCACCCATGTTGTTGGCGGATCAAGACGGCAACATACGATTGGCGATTGGAGCTGCCGGTGGTACCAAGATCATACCAGCTGTTGTCGAAGTGGCGGCACGTTTCCTGTGGCTTGGAGATGATCTTAAGGCGGCTGTGGATGCGCCACGTTTCTATAATCAATTAACGCCCGATATTCTGGAGTTTGGGGAAAATGGATTCTCAGAAACCGTGCAGAAATTGCTCGTCAAAAGGGGGCACGTCCTGAAAACATATCCCAAACCTCCGGTAACTGCGGTCTGTGCCATCGCACGCAATGGAACCAAAATTTACGCCAGTTCCGATGGTCGTAGGAGTGGCTCTGTTGCTGGCTTTTAGATACATTCACAAACATACACACAGTCATACAAAACAAAAATGTACACAGGCGAGTAACAAGTGAGATTAGTTGGAACGATCAAATGTGGAAGAAGAAAAAGAAGGAGATGGATAACTGTTTGTGGCAGTAACAGTAAAAGTATTTAAGCTAGCTATGTCTTTTTTACATATATCAAACATACATGTACCTATGTTTGTATGTGTGTATATCGTATGTTATATAAATTTATATGCTACCTACTACTACCTTATAAAAACAATATTGATAATAAAAAACATTTTTTTCCACACTTTATATGACAATGGTAGCGTATTTTTAATAACTTCACTGAATAGGAAGAGTTCAAGTGTAATCAATAAACTTTTACTTTCGAGCGACCAATGTTTCTGCAATTTAACACTATCTTTAATTTTCAGATATTTTTAAATAAAGAATATACACAACAAATCTTCCTACCTTAAAAAGTAATGGTATAAAAATAAAAGAATAATTCAAAATTGATCAAAACATAGTTACGAAAAATAATCTTGAGATAATACATCGAATTTTGTATTCTAGGTCGATTCAGAGTCGGTAGTGCTCTCATCTTTCGAACTATCAGCTGATGATCCACTGCAGAGAGTAACGTGCGACTCAAAGGCTGGTGGAATACGATCAGCCACATTCGGTAGGGTGGTCAGAAAGGTGATCTCGATCATTTGTGGTCGACTTGCGTGTACATAGTCCAACATACTGATGTACCAGAATAACATATCGTCCAAATCATCAAAATTGGATTGAGCAAACACTGTGCCAGCGTAGTGTCCATGCTGATGGGAATCGACAAAGGCGGCGATAGAGGTGCGAAGATCAAGGCTAATCATTATGGTTCGACTGTCAGCGATCAAGGCTACAAATAGATAGGGTGGAGCTTCCCAGGCTTTAGAATAGGCCCTCAAGGATGTGAATATGATGCTTGTAAGGTACAGGCTTATGATCCTATACTCCATCGGATCGACGTAAACTTGGGTATAGAACCATTCATTTAGCTGTAAATTAATATTTTCATCCAGAAGTATGATCGAAATTGCGTCTGGTATGTTGATATTGAGAGTTTCCGGGATTTGATCATGATAAACTTTGTTACCATTATCGATTGAGTAGGCAATGAAGTCCGTTGCGCTTGATGGTAGCTCTGCTGCATCCTCACTAAAGCTCAATGCCTTGCTCACTCTGTCCGCAAAGATCAGTGAAATTAAGGTGCAGGAATTGCTGCCGCTCTCCTTGTACTGTCCATAACGAGATTGAGAAAACTCAGGTGGGAACCACCAGAGGTTCACATTATTCACTTGTTCATACAATGGCTTTAGTGAAGTTAAGGTGCAGGAATGGCTGCCACTTTCCTTGCAATGCCCATAACAAGATTGACATAACTCAGGTGGAAGCCACCAGTGGCTCATATTATTCACTTGTTTTGGCGTTTTAAGAACACGAAAGTCCTTAACTTTAGTTACCGATATCCAATATTGCGAAAAGTTGTAACTATATATAAAATATATCTATAAGAATTGTAATTTTTACTCGCAGTACACGTAGTTGAATGTTGATTATACTGAGATATATCTATATATCTGTACAATAAAGACAAAGCTATTCGATTACAAATTTCTACACAACAAAATTTAAGTTTTAAAATTTTTAAAAATATTAAAAATTTCGAAGCTACCTTAAATAATAATTTATTTTAGTTAAATTTAAAAAACTTGAATTTTGCGGTAGGGATCGGGGCAAAGATTTGAAATAAACTTGATCTGGCTGACATATAGACGGGCTTTTATTCCAAATTTGGTGGCTCTAACTCTAAAAGCCTCTGAGATCTTTGTGTTCGTACGGACGTGAAGGCGGACAGACTCGGCTGTTGATGCTGATGAAGAATTCATATACTTTATAGGGTCGGAATAACTTCATTCTGCCTGTTACGCGCTTTTTCCCCTTTATTGATCACTACAGTCGGGGTCTAAAAATTAATTTCGATTGATTTATTGCATATTGTTTTTTTATTTATATATTTTGTATATAAGAAATATTATAATGGCATTTAAAAGTACGAAATATTTAGTGTTAACATATTCATATACGTTCTCCCAATATAATTACAGTGTTAATGATCATTTTGTTTGTAAAATGAAATTATATAAATACATAAATAAAGTAAGTTACGAAATATAGACATTAATTTAAAATTATATTGTGACAAAAATATTAAGGGAATAAATAGATTAAAAATGTATAGAGCTTGATTTAAAAGTCGATTACTTAAGCGATACACAATTTGCCCTTGAAGTCATGATTTATACAGAAAGATCAAGAGGCCGCGAAGGAACTAGCTACATTGAAGACATATGGCATAGTTTTCACTCTGAACTTGTTAAATGCAAAAAATTACAAAGAATTAAGAGTTTTAAATGTATTTGGCCCATATTCATAAGTACATGAATAATATGTGAATAAGTATTAGGGTTTAAAAATGATTTACTCAAATGCACAGTCGAAAATTTGGGAAATTTTGTTTTGTTTTTGTCAGAGCCGTACAATTTGCTATCTTAATTATAATGACAGATGATCAATATGATCTTAGTAAGACAACAACACCCAGCTATATTCCCCCACCGGTGAACCTGTCGTTCATGACATGAGGACTTTTGCAGTGCCATTAAATGATACAGCAGGAGCTGTGAATGTGATCAATCAAATCATCAAGTCCTCGATAAGTTGAAGGAATTTAATCACACATCATCTACTAGGCTTGATACTGGGTATCATTATGCTAATAATGATGACTTTTCGAGGCATGATGTACTATCAAGGAATCTCTCCTCTGAACAGTACTATTGCCCATCATCCAGGAGAAGCTCCATTCACAATAACCGTACTGTGTGAGTTTAGATCATTATTGGGACGCTCAGTGAAGCTTGAGATTGGACTCCAGGCTGCTACATTACCATCTCCTGGGTCTCAGTGGAAGTGCATTCCATCCTATCGGATTCGAGTTCCAATAGATTGGATGAAATTATGCCTACAACCATCTCTCATGGACATTGAGAGTTGCTCAGCTATGCCACCACGTCTCAAAATCTAAACGAGTGATATATGCACATAGACCTTAGGAAATGAACCATGGCTGTGGTATAAGATTACACCTCTTGTGATCACAAAGATATTTGTGGGACAAGGACAGGCCAAAAGGGTCATCTACTCTTATGTTGTGAGCTACAAAGAACAGCAGTAACATAAATGGAAGGAGTACATGAATCTTCAGATTGAAACAGATTATTAAAAAAAAAAAAATAAAAAGAAAAGATTAAAGTCACTATCGTATTGCACAAATGATGAATAGCATTTCATTTGCTTTATCACGATCGTTGTGCGTTTCCTTTCACATCGGCCATTATTTATACATGTTTATACTTGCATAAAAGTATTTAAAGGTAATTAATTAAATTCATTAAAATATCTACAATTCATCTCACTAAATAACTAAACATTATTGTCAATTATGCTACAAATTAAGCGAAAAAAAAAAAATGCATTAAATGTATTAATTATGGGCAGACTGGCAAACAAAACGGATTGATCAATGACCGCATGATCATTTGATGATGATCTCTGCAGGTGGCAGTATGTTATCACCGTAAAGACAATACCATATGCTGGAATACCAGATGGTACGGTCGACCCACTCGCTGCCGGCCAGCACATGACCAATGTATGGAGCATCACGCGATCTGTAATTAAAAATCGATTAATAGAATTAAATAATTGTGATCATACAAGTCATTTACCGCATTATGCGCGCCTGAGTGCGCTCTACAAATGTGATGGCCCAGCTCCAGGGAAAGTCACGCTTGCGCTCACAGCCCAAATACGCGGTGGAGCTGTGCAGGAAGATTTCCCGTACAATTGTCGTTTTATCGTTCTTTTCTTTTTTGGATACAACAATTTTGCCATCACGCAGCTCACACTGCAGCGTTTTAAAGGATTTGGTGCGATAGTCAGCGAATCGCAGCTCCTTTCCAGGTGTCACTGTGGCCAGATTCTTTATTGCTCGTTGCACTTCGCGCAGCACTTCAATTGGTCGCACTACCAAGTAATTATGCTTACGATCCTCTTCCGGCCAATAGGACCAGTTCAAAATTACACCAAACAACTTGGCGTCGTGATGCAGTGGCCGTTCCAAGCTATCGTTCAATATCACCTCGTACAGGGTTAACTGATGCGTTGGTAGTTGCATTTTCTGCGAGTACTCGCGGCAGAGTTCGTAGGCGGTTTTTGTGGGCGTTATCGTGGCATTTACCTGCATCTTCTCCTGCAATTGGTGATGCCATTTAATTTGCAATTAAATACGTTATATAAATAGCAACCCATTAAGATATTTTGTTGAGTTTACCTCTGTCGTGTTATCAGGATTCGGATTTAAACTGATCCAGATTTTAATATCACCGGACTGCTTTACAGAATGCTTGAGTGTCTCTGAATCATAGTACTTTTGCAGGCACAACCGCATCGCTTGCTCCTTTTTCTAAAAAATAAAATAAAATAATGAAAGAGATAGCAATTGTTTGGTATAAAATACAAGTAATTTTAGGACCACACGTTTTAAAAGTTAGAAAACAATTTTAAATATTTCTTTTACAGCGAATAGATTCAAACCATCGTTCGCGTTGTTTATAATCAACAACAACTTATTACAGCGCTGCTTAAGCTTATCTTCCATCCATCCTTACTTACCACATCCTCAGGGCTGCAGGGGAATAAATTCTTATAGAGTACAATAAGATCGTAAAGCACATCGGCCTCCTTTTGTGAGTAGATGAGTTCGTCGCACTGCAAGCGAAGAGACAACAACATAAGTACATATATAAAAATAATAGAAATTTAAAAAGTTTACCTTCTTGGCCAGCAGCGTAGGACCCCAAATCATGGTTAGATTCTGTATGCTCATCTTGTTCTTGGGCTCCAGTGAGCTAATGAACACCAAATGACCAACAATGCGACGCAAAGTCATGTGCTCGATGGTGCTGAGACGAGCGAGTATCTCCTTGTAAATGGGTATCTTCTCGGAGGCCACAGCCATTTCGCTGACACAGACAAAGCTGTCCGTCATTTTGCCAAGCAAACGCTCGGGTAGATCGCGCATGAAACGCTTCAAGACATTGGCCACATCGTGCTCATTGTATTCATTTCGAGTGATCTCCACGTTGAACGCATCGGCACGAAAGGCGCTCATCAGTTTGTGCATAGCATTCTCCGAACCAGACTTGCGGTAAATCCCCTCCGACATGGAACCGTGAATGTAGACAAAGTTAATGCATTTGTCGACTATCACGGGTACATCGAATCGCGTCAACTGCTGATCTCCCAGCGAGAAACCGTTATTATGTGCCACCTCCCGTATGATGTGACGCCAGATCTTGGTTTCCCGCGACGAACTCATGATCATGTACACCGAGTATGGCGGACAGTCGATCATCAACAAGGGGCCACTCTCCACATGCAGATTGTCAATGGAATTGTCGTTCTCCTTTAGCACTGCACGGCGTTAGCAGTAAAGACAGAGATGGAAAATGCGAGTGAGAGAGAAAATCGAAATGTTAAAGAAATTTAAAAAATATATATATATAGTAGAGTCCGGTTATAGCGACTTTGCTTAAAGCGTCCGTCCGGTTATTGCGACAAAAATTCGATGGCTTTTTGGTCCCTTTCTCCTTGGTCTCCGTTGGTTTTCTTTTGGTTAAAGCGTCTGCCGGGTATAACGACGTATACTCGTCGGTCCCTTGAGTGTCGTTATAACCGGACTCTACTGTATATATATACATACATATAATAATGCTTTATAATGTTCAATCAGGCAAGATATTTACTGTTTAATGATAGTAAAAAACTTTCACTTGTATCTTCAACTGCTCCAAACCAAATATGAGTGTTCTATGTAGAAAACTTTTGGTTTATCAAGGATTACTTGTATATATAGTATATGTTTAAATTATGTTTTCTCCTCCTTCTTATTAATGTATTTGTACATAAGCTGTGTACTCGTATTTTAAGATAACCGCATATATTCACGAGCTAAACTTCAACAAGAAATAAGGGCTTTATCGCTAAAGTACGAATCTACAGTTGCTTGAATGTGACTATGTGTCACATTGCATATTTAAGTAACTTTTTATTCACATAGTTGAGTAAACACTATTAGAAAAGGTTTTATTTAAGTTAGACCACTAGCTTTAGAGGTTACTTGAATAACATAAATCGATTTAAGCTCCTAAGCTTAAGTCCTAAGCTCTTAAAGTATCCAATATCTATTGAAGCTGATCAGGAATATACATACTTAAAAAGTCTTTCCTATTATGTTGTATACTTGTTTACTCAACAAGTACGGTTAACCCTAGAAATCCTAGAAAACTTCTCTTACCGATGCAACGTGCTTTCCTCAGATCCATTTTCTCGACATTTCCATCGGCTTCGCTGACAAAGATTAGCCGCCGTTGACTCTTGCGCAGCACTAGCCAAGTGCCACTCCAGTCCGAGGTGATGGAGTTCTAAAATAAGTGGAGATTGGTTAGCATTTTAAATGCTAGGTCTTTTTGGTTGTACTCACCTTTAGGTAGCACCAACCGGCGCGATAATAGTGGCAGGTATATTTAACAGGCACGATGTTGGTGAGACTCTCGAGGATCTTCTGCATCCAGACACCACGTTCAAACTCCTTGCCCACACCGTAGAGGTGGGACACTCGCTGTTGCTTGACATTGCCACAGGCATTGCTGGTCATCAGCAGATTGGGATTGGAGGACATAAGGTCCGAAGAGGAGTTGGAGTTACCATTCTTTGGCTGTGACGTTGTCAACTCGAAGCAGTAGAAATGTGTGGCACAATCCGTGACGCGACTGTTGCTGACGCACTGCAGCGTTGTGATCGTCTCCAGTGGTATTAGCTCCTTGGGCGTTTTCATCTCCTGATCAAGGAACGTCTGGAACTGTCGATCTCGCAGTATGGCCCTACGGTTCTGCATCTCCTTGAGGATATCCTCCACGACGCCCGAGGGAAACCGCACCAATGGACCCTCATAGCGCACCAGCAATGGGGATAGACTTGGTCTGGCTACCATTTGAAGCGCCACCTTCAGATCTGAGTTACGTTGGGCGCCATTCTTGAAACTTGCCCTGCGTCGAAACGCATCCATTTGATTGGAGATTACATTGATTTTCTGCCGAAAACGTGAACTAAGTGACGATTTCGTCTCTGAGCTGTTGGTTGCTGTGCCTGCCGTCACCAGCACCGGCTGTCCATCGCCCCCAATCGCCTCCAGGTAAGTGGGTGGACTATCACCCTCAATGTGGTTCTTATCGGCGACAAACCAATTGGTTCGATTACGCGATGGTGGCGCCAAATCAACAACTGTTCCGCTCGAAGACGTCGTGGGTTTCTCCTCCACGCGACTTAGATACGGCTTCGTGCGCTTCTCGAAGGATTCGTCGTCGTCGTCATCCAACATGTGCTCCATGCTTTCACTTAGCAAATTTGCATTTCTGGGAGAACCGACCCCGGATCCAGTTCCCGTAGCCCTGGCTGCGTGACTGGGCGATGATGCAGTGCCACCGACTTCGTTGCGACCATCTTCCTCGGAGGTGCACATGCTCACGTCGTCTTGCTCCCGCTTGTTGCTGCCATAGGTGTCCTCCTCGAGCATATGCTCGAGCAGCAGCAGCTCATTAGTCTTATTGGCGTCTACCGGTATGGAGTTTTTATCCCTCAGCGGATCAAATTCCTCGATTAGAGCGGCGTGCGCTGGCTGTGCCGGATTCATAGTAGCAGCTGCAACAGACCAACCACCGACAGCTCCATCGTTGCTGTCCAGCTCTCCATCCTCGCTGATGCAGGTAAGCTCCAGCTGCGGTGTGAGCAACTTACTTCGACTGCTGCTGCTGCTGGTCATGTCGATCAGTTTGCCATAGGTCGCTTCCTGGTTGGCATACAGGGGCTCTGGCGAGGAACTGGAGTCTCGGTCCACTTCCGACGTCGTGTCTGGTCCAACTTCCTGTTGTGTTTCATCGCCGTAGAACTGCCAGGAATCGGAGCGTTCGGGTCGCGGAGCACGTGCCTCGGCGGCGGCAATGCTGGCGGAGATTTGCAGTGATTCCTGGCGCTCGGCAGCAGCTGCCGCACTATTGAGTTCCTGCAGCTCCGCCGAGTCCACAACAGGTCGTCGCAGCTGTATGTTCTCGTAGTTTTTGTGTTTGTGACGCTTGTGCCGCACGGGCGGTTGAACTGCATCCTGTTGCTGGGAGAGACGTGGCGGCGGAAAGGCGGGCATGGGCAGCTCCTCGCCAGTGGACTCGCCGCTGCTTGACTGACGCTGCTGCGGTACATTACCGCGGAGTTGTACCTTCTGGGCCGCTTCTTCTGCTAAATTCTTGGCCAACGGCACGGGAGGAGATGGCGCGGGACGGGACCGCAACGCCTCATCATAGCTGGGTGGCTTAGCCTTGGTCTGTGGTCTAGGCTTTGGCTTTGCATTGGGCACCTCGTAGGCCAGCTCTTGAAGCTGCTCCTCTGGCAATGAGTTGGCCTCGCTGAGATCCGTGTGTCCACCACCAGCAACATTGCGATGCAATGGACTACTAAACTGTATGGTATTGAACACATCCGTGTTAGGCATCGTGCGACGACGATCCAGCTCCATTTGTTTCTCCAAATCAATTGAGGCTCCACTGGCACTCGGTTTCTCCCGTCTGCTCAGTGAGCCAAGTCTTTTACCTGCGTCCCTCAGAAGACTGCTGGCATCTGCTCCCAGATTACTAATGGCCTCCGTGGAGCTCTTAAGATTCCTGCCAATACCTTTCTTGGCACCCTTCGCCTTGGAGGCAACGCGTTCGGTAATTGACTCACCGAGTAGCTTTGAGGTACTGCCCAGAGATCGCAGTATATTCCTAGGTAAGATTCACAATTCAAAAGATTCGTTTGTTTAGGTGAATTCACTATGGATGCCGTTTCGGATTAGTGCAATGAGTCCTACTACAAAAGTGTTAATTCCCACACATAAAGTCAGAAATGGAAACCAAAAATCTAGAACCGAACGTTTGTCTGCAACTTCCGAGCGTCAACTGATCGCGAGGACCCAGCAACGGAACTGCATTGCCATTGATCTTGAAAGACAATCGGCTCTATATTCTATATATACATATATATGCTTTATGTACATGTGTGTGTATATATTTTTGGAGCGAGTGATTAATGTGTCGGCGGAAGTTAAGGTCCCCAAAGATCTATAAATAGATCGAAAATAGGCATGAAATTGAAACGGATCAGACTAAAGGCGCCAGGGAGCTATATATATATAGTAGGGTGTGCTACATTTGGGTAATTCCAGCTGTCGCATGGACTCATCCCTCCCCCCTCCAACTAAGCGGGAACAAGATCCCTTCACAAACGAAGCATTTGACTTTAAACTGACTTTACTGATAGCACCGCAGATCAATGTCCATTGTGTATGACTGTAGTCAAGGATCATTGATCAAGTAAACAACAATTTATACTTCAAGGTAATATCAAGACTTATCTCTCGCATTGTGGGTATTATACAGAAAACAAGAAGTTATATGATAAAGAATTTTGTTTCTTTAAGTCGTGTATGTAGAGCTATAACTCGAAAGTACTATGCTGATCAGCGATCAAGAATTTTACCTTGGTATATTTTAGGATTGACCTGGACATTGTTTTAAAAGATTAAAATTTAAGGCTAGCGTAAAAATCTATAACGAAATGTAATCATTAAATAGTATATGTAAGTTTTGATTACTATAAAATTGAGCTCAATTATTAACCGTATCTCAGTCGTAATTATTGATTTGTGTGTAAGTTTATCAATGGAATATAAATTTTCAAACCGTTTTGCAAACTCAAAAATATTTCGGATGAAACCCAGTCATTTGTAAAGATTTTAAGAAGTGATTTATAAAGTTAAAAAACTAATTGAAAAATCAAAAATTTATGAGATCACTACTAATATGTGTCAAAGGTTATGGGTCAAAGTATGTTTAATTAAAATACAGTGTAGTTTGTACAATTAGTGTAAGATGTAACCATGACCAGTTTTGTATTCGTTGTGCATTCCAAGAACTACTTAGGTGCTAAGTCTACGGATCCGACCCGTTTGGATTAGTTGGAGGAGGTGCATATAAATACAAACTTAATAATAGTTGGAAAAGCCAATTAAAAAACATTTAGAGACACCAGAGAAGCAAAATTGAAAAAATTGTTTGAAAAAAGTTTACTTGTCAGCGTCACAGCTCGCAGTGCGCTCCGAGGGTTCAAGCGAGGCGGCATCAACCGCCTCCACCGAGACCACCGGCTCCGCCTCAGTGTCAGTTTCGGTATCAGACCCGCACATTAGATCATCCTGATCAACGTCCTGGATTACGTACCCGGGTGACGGCGACTTAAACTTGCCGCTCTGTGAGCTCTCGCTGCAGTTGAGCGATCCATTCGAAGTGTAGCGCATCTCATCCTCCGGCTGTCCATTGCCCCCGATGCTTGTTGTGGAGAATTCACTGGAGATGGAACTGCAATTGCGTCGTCGTTGTTCCTGCTCCGTATTCAGTGGCTTGGCAGGCACTTGTGGTGCAGCACGAAGCACCCTCGTTGTGGTTGGTACCTCCTCTTTCTCCTCCTCCTCCTTCAGTAGCTCGGGGCATATTCGTTGTCGTGGTGCTGGTTTGGGTGTGGCATAAACTGGCTCATTTGGTACATTCTCATTGGCATCTGGACCGTAGATCGGTTGCTCCACATTCAGTTCCTGCAGAATCAGTTTATTATGACTGCTTGGTGGGAGCTTCTTTTCCGCACAACTTTCGTGCAGATTATCCGTATTGATGTTTAACTTTTTGCAGGCACTTTTTGGACTGTGATTGTTGTTGATCTGATTTTGGTTATGATTACGTACATTGATCTCAATGTTCTCGTAGTTTGCGGTTCGCATGTCTGGGTAGAGACGTCGCGGAGCCGGCACTGGAGGTGCCTGTTTCCCAGCCTGTTTCCCGTCTTGTTCCATCTCCAAGCACTGTGGGAAACCAGGAAGAGACAGAGAGCGAAAGAAAGAAAGAGAGAGAAAGAGTATGGCATAAGCACGAAGTTTATATATACAAAAGTCAGACCTTACGCATAGAATTAGCTTTAAAAATAATTAAAATAACCATTTAAATATTTATTATTATACAATGTATATTGTACATAAAATATAGTATGTTTCATATACCTAGACCTTGGGCTTACATAATAATATGTTTACTTAAAAGCAATATAGTAAACTTAATATTAAAAGATGATTTTTAAAGCATTGAAACGTAAAGAAACTTGATTTATCAAAATTTTTTTTGTTAACATTTTCCCAAAAATATAAAAAAGGTGATGGAGTTCCTTCCATTCCATTGCAAACATTTGTTGAGAAAGTGGAAGACTTTTAAAATATATTTTTAATTTTTTTAAACACTTTCAAGTTTAACATTTAATATTTAACTGAATTAATTAATATTTGACAGCAATTGAAACTGCATCAAACCATATTTATTTAATGATTGTAGCTATAATATTTATATAAAACAATAATAGTTATATAAGATTTATATAAAATGTTTTGAATACATTGAAAAATTCCAACTCGAAAAATAAATTATATTTATACATTTTATTTAGTTTCTCTGATATATTCTAACGTTAATTAATACCAGTTTTTGTATGTGATAAATTTAATTAAAATATAAAACATAATTCATTTATATATTGATTTCTAACTGATTTAAACTGTCCTTGCTAAATAAAATTATTAAACAGCTCTAGTTTCTGCTAGAATTAAAATTGTGTAACATTTAAAAGATGCAAAGATACAACAATTAAATTAGACCTATAAATTTAGAGCCAAATTTGAAAACTTGGAAAATTTGTAAATGTTTTTACCTAAATTTTGGGATAATCCGACCTCAAACCCAAATCCAAATGCGAATTTGAGCCCCTGACCATATGGAGGTTGGGTTATATAACCCAAGGTAAGGTTTTAACAGATCAGTTCAGGTCAAATGATCCTCTGTTTACCTGTTTGCATATAAAAAGAGTCAACCAATTTGTGGTAACAACGCAGTTGACCAAATCACTTGAAGCACATAACATGCAACAGATTGCAAGTGGCAACCAAAATCAGTTAGAACGCAATTTTTGGGCATTTTTGTTGTGTTTCGTGACGCAGTTATTCAATAAAGTCTTCAGCAGCAATTTACTGGTGGCAACAAGCCAAAAGATGCAACAAGAGCAACAGAGGCAACAACAACAACAACAACAAAAACAGGAAAAGGAACAGAAACAGCAAAAGGTCACAGAATATGAAAAAATTGATTTGTTGCATCGCATGTTGGTGGCACAACAATTGCAACAATTAGAGCAACGTCGTCAGGTGCAATTAGCACTGAAACGACAACAACAACAACAACAACAGCGACTTCGAGTTGAGTAATTATAAGTATAAATTAAGTTTATTTAAGTCTTTGGTTTAGCATAATTAAGTGGAAATTATCGCATTTAGAAATCTAAGCAAAGTGACCAATAAAGCAAAGTAAAATAAATAAATATGCATGAAAGCGAAACTAAAACTGAAATTGCAAATTGAAATCACAAAAACTTGAAAACTTGGGCGAAAATGACTAAAACGCGTTGTCGGATTTCCTTTGGCCAATTACTCGGTCAACAACAATCGATATACATCATTAATTGTCCATTTCGCTTTCACTTTCTTCTATCGATCTTTATCTCTCTCTCTCTCTCTCTCTGTCTGTGTTTTCGCAGCTGAAAGTACTGCAAAAAAAAAGAAGAGACTTCCATAATGGCACTTTAACTCGGACAATGCTACAAGAAAGCCAGCTGCGCAGAGGTCATTATAGCTATGTGTATATATGTATATGTATATTTAAATATACATCAATTTATATACATGAATAATCATTGTACACTGCAGTTTATTCTTAGCCATCAGCAGTGAATTTTCATTCATCGGACACATAGTTTTTAATTGCTTAGAAAATATTTGAATTTGGTCACGAATTGCGTTACTCAGTCAAGACTTTTGTTTAAATTTAAAAACTTGTGTTTATCATAATTTTAAGTAGACATTTTATTTATGATAAATTCTGCTTTCAGTTGGAAAACAATTTCCGACATTCCGCAAATTTTGTTTATTTTGTTAACGCAAATTAAATTTGTTTCGTTTGACAAGTAAATTTTTTAAGGGTGCAAAAAATTGTGAAATATGTAGAACTAATTTTTTTTTGCTTTGTAAATAAAATGTTAAGCATTTAAATATATGTGTGAGCAAATTAATAAATTATTTTATAATTATCTAAACAGCTGACATTTTTGTTAGATTTAGTTTTAAAAATTGTATTTTTAAAGTTTTCTTTCCTTCATAAAACAACGAAAACAATTTGCAATAATCATGCGTCTGACAAGTTAACTTTAATTTCAAAACTAGTTCATTGTGCTTAAGTAGCAACATTTTTATTTAATATCAAATACTTTATAATATTTAAAAAATTTTCTTAAATATTTTTTAAAAACTAAACCATTGAATAAAACTTTTAATTACAAAATATTCTGTTTCTACCCACACAAACTTCTGTTATATAAAAATAAAGTGAGCAATCTGCGACATTCCCCAGATTGTTTATCTCAAATCGAGAAACTTTTGTTTGACAAGCAAAAACTTAATCATAAATTATTTTCCTAAGTGTGAAATGTGCAGAATTTAATTTTTTTCGCTTCGAAATTTGTGGAATTGAAATAAGTAAACAAATTTCTTTGCGGCTCTCACTGCAATTAAACATATTTTACACAACAGCAAAGTGATCTAATGGTAATCGATATGATTTGATATCATTTACAATTCCATGTAGTTTAATACGATTAGAGTGTTTAGCAGAGACAACTGTATGATAAGCCCAATTTCCCAGACATTGCCATTTGGCATTTGAGTAAATTGGTTTTAGTTTCAGTTTCAGTTACTCAATTTCTGGATAGTTCTGGATAGCGATGTGAAATTGGACATTGGAGTTGTGGCATTCCACAATTCGTGGGAGGAATTTAATGGAGCTCATGTTGAAGCTATTGTGATTGTTATTGTTGTCGTTGTAGTTGTTATTGTTATTGTTTAAGTGAAGAGAGCACTTCGAATGAAAGTTCCTTTCAATGATTTTGTTTACAATGTTTAATGAACTTGTTGTTTTGCCATTTCTATTCTACTGCAAGCTGAATAAATGAACTTGCAACTTGGGGCATCTGTTGTTCACTTGAGTCATGAAGTCACTCAAAATGAGATTGACATTTCCCCAACGCAACTTCGACATCAGTTATCAAATCAGTTCAAATAGCAGACAATATGTATAGACACACTTACATATAAACGGTTTTCAGGAAAAATAAATTCTAGGAACTTGATCATTTATTTTTCTCAACTAAGAAAAATTCTTTTGATGATTAATCGAAATTCTGCCTCAGACAATTATCATCAGTGCTCTTTCTCTCTCTCTCTTTCCCTCGAACAAAATGTCCCAGTGAATCAATGTTTTATTATGGTACATACATATATATATATATATATTATACACTTTATTCGTATCTAAATGTGTGCACATATCGAGTAACTTTATGTGGTTACATTTATAGTATGATAAGAGCAACGACGATTGCAACTTTTGCATTTATCACGTCATTTGGATGAATGGGTACCTCAAAATATTCATTAACCTACTACTTCAATTCACTTCCTAATAATATATTGTATCTAAACAACTGGCATATCTAATTACATATACTAATGCTTTGTTGAAGAAATTGTATATTTAGCACAAGGTGACAGCTGTGAGCAGCTGGGAAAGCTCTGAATTTCATTAAAAACTCGTTCAAGTTCACAATGCACATGTTTTGCCCAAGAAATTGTTGACTTTATGTGAATTATATAATTTTTGATTAGCTTTAATGCATATTTAATATAAACAGTACAATGCAAATTGATTTAAATAGTTTTACAGTAGCTTTTTGCTATCAATCAGTTGTTTTGCGGTCATCGAACCGACCTGTAGATATTATTCTATTAGATTTGCTATCAACAAGTCTGAAAAAATGTAGGAAAATGCAGTTGTTGTAAGTGTTTTTAGCTACTAAAATTTTATAACACCTATAACTGAACAAGTTTTCTTTAAGATTTTTAATGTACTTCTTTTTATTTCTACAAAAAAATACAAATAAAATTTTTAAAAATTTGTGATTGTGATTTACATTTGCTTGCAACACTTATGAGTTTTCAAACATTTATCAAAGAGGAATTCCATGTACCAGGAGCTCAGAACGCACAGCTCGGCAACTACTCTTATCAGCTGTCAAAAGACAAATAAAAAAAAAAACAACCCAGAAAAAAAATTAATTATAAAATATTTTTGTATGGTATACTTTTGAATTAGCTCAAATACATATTTATTATAGACAATACAATATATTGATTATGAAAATTTCACAGTAGATTTTTGCTATCAATCAAGTGTACTCGGTCATCGAACTGAGATACTGGCAAAGAGTTGGAATTATACAGTTTTATATATTAGAAAAGTGGCAAAATTCCTTTATTGTTAGTGGTTTAAAGTAGACTTCTGAGGACCATAACACTCCTATGTACTGTACCAGGGAGGACGTACGGCTTAACCTTAACTATTCAAATTTGTAATCTTTCGTAGCTATTTCTTGACTTCAATTCAAATCAGATTTGCATGGAGGTTCATTGAGTGAGCTCAAAGTGTTTACAAGTATTCAAACTGTTATCAAAGAGGAATTCTGTATACCAGGAGCTCAAAGCGCACAGATCGAAAATTACGCTTATCAGCTGTCGATTACAAAAAAAAAAAACAAAACAAAAAACACATAAAGTAAATAAAGTAGTAAAGTGCACTGTACAAAATAAATCAGGGAATTCCAATTATCAAGCCATGTGGCACAAGTGTTCTCAGAGCATAGAAAATGGGAAAAAATAAACGAAAAGCGACTATAAAATTTATTCAGTAATTTTGGCTTACAAAATTTAAAATAAATAATTTGAATATTAATTTAGTACTCTACTCTACAGTTTATTATGTTCAATTGAATTAAATTCTAAATAAAATCAGCTCGCTGTTTTAGCTAGTTAGTTTTGTATCTAAATAAAATTCTACAAATTTTATATATGTATGTATATTAAAATGTCATAAAAAATATATTTTTATTTCTATGTGCACATATTATTACTGCCATTTAAGCACAACTTTCCCAAAAATAAATAATACAAATGGCAGTTGGTCCAAAATTTCGCTTTTTATTAGCCCCTTAGTCATGCTCTGGACAAATTTTGCACAGACTGCAATACTATTATTATTATTATTGTTATTGTTATTATTAAAGAGACTAATTGAGCATAGTTCCGTGAGTGCAAAATAGAGTTTTATTTTACAGTGGGGAGGAGGGACCCTTTCAAAGGGCGCGAGATGGCAAATTGAATCTTTCGCTTTGATTGGAATGGAAATTGAAATGGGAATGGAAATGAATCATACGCCCTTCCATTTTCGCAGTCTTTATTTACGCGATTACTTCAATTATTTTTTGCATATTATGGCATTTCACTTAGATTCATTGTTTCACTTCTGTGAATCATTCGCAGTACATAAGTAAATGTATTTGCAGTTTAAGTTAGTAATCACAAGTCAGTATTTTTAATTCGCTGTTTATCTGGAGTATTCCACTAAAGACGCTGATGTGACAGAAGGTCAAGTAACATTCCAGCCAAGCACAGTTCGATAAGGATTATTTCCAATCTGAATATGAATGGCGCAAAGCGAAATGAAGCAGAGAGGGACAAAGGAAGTGGAAGGGAATAAAATGGAATTTGCGCTGATTCAGTTTCATACTCGAATGTCAGTGCATAAGTAAATAAGACTTGATTTATAAAGTAAATAATAATACTGCTTGTATAATCAGTTTTCATTTGTTTATGTGCACAGTAGTGCAAATAACAAAGCGAAACGCTAAATTCAAATTTGAAGCTCAAACTGGGAAAGCTGACGAGGAGTATTTAAGGCACAGCCAACTTCACGCAGTACTTCTAATGTTTGTTTTGCTTGCGTGTGTGAGTGTTACTCATGTTTTAGAATTTCATATGTAAACATAATTAAATTATCTATTTATTTGCTTTGTAAAGAAGTAACATTTCTGAGTGTATTAATCACGTTGAATTCATTACATGCTCACATGTGTCCAAGCAATCGATTTTCAACTTGTTCGACGACATTTTTTGTCGTAGTTACCACTGATTTTGATTTGATTCATGCACGCGCAGACAACATTTAAATGCAGCAAGCACAACGCAGAGGCCACAGTTTTTTAAAGAGCGGGGTGGGGGCACAAAGAGAGCCGTGGAGTTAAGAGAGCGTGCGTTTCTTGATTAGCGTACAAAGAACTCACAAAGCTCAAATGTAACTACACACACACACACATGCATATAAGTAGTGAATGTTATGTGTACTACACATACATATGTATATGTTAGTGTGAGTGTGTGGTGACCCAGCTGGTTTTTGGGCTTGTCTTTGTTATTATTACTGTTAGTAATATTGTTTTTACTTTGGTTGCTAAGCTTTGTTTGCAAAGTTAAAAAGTTGAAACGATTTTAAAGTTTATAAGTTTGATCTCTGAAAATGATAAGCGATCATCCCACGACACACTTACGCAACGATTATTAATTAATTAAAATCAACAAATATTTGACAACGTTATCTTATCAACGTAAAAGTTTCATTCTGAAGAGCGGCCATAAATCTGAATATACAAATTAGGAAAGTAACTAAACTGAAATCTTAATCTTCAAACTAAACTATATTTGAGCAGTAAACTTGAGTGGTTTTCTCTGTCATAAATTATTAATTTAACTTTAATAAAAAAGTAATTTCCCTTATATGGGGACCTCAATTACAGTTATAGTTTCTATATCAATAAACGATTAGCGGAATGTGTGTGGGTTTTCGATACTATTTCCTGAAGGGAGCCCAGAAGATTCTGTGACACATACAGATGCGAAATGTGTGTCAGCATCAAGCTTAATATGTTTATAATTGTTTTAATTGCTAACCAATTAAAAACGCTAAACAAAAATCGCGCTTGAAACAGCAACAAAAACCTATAATGTTAGGCGACAAGAACATGCGTGTCACTTGCGGCGTCAGTTGTGTTCCATTTTTCCAGCAACAGGTGGACACAAGAGACGGACAGAGAACGAGTTAGAAATGAGTGTGCGAAAAAGAGATGGGCAGCACTTACGGTTGACACCGTTGTGTTTGACTTTTTGCTTAGACTCTACGTCTCTACTCAACTCTCTCTCTCTCGTGTACACATACATAGGTATACATTTTACTGCTCAAAACTGGAGCGATAAGCAGTTAAAACAGAGTTACACGGTGCAAAAACTTTATTTGTGCCAAAATGATAAGGTTACACCACTAAGAATGTGTGTGTATGTGTGTGAGGGGATCGCTCTGTGAAAGCGCTGGGAAATGTTTGCTGGAATGCGTTACAAAACAACAACAGAAAATGTTAGATAATGGATTATCGAAATACACCAATACATACACAATACGCCCAGGCAGAGAGACACACACACGCACATATTGGTGTGCATATACGAATACAATGCACTTTTAAGGCGTGTATTGTGTGTCAACGATGCGGGCGCACGCGTATAGGCTACAATAAGAGAGCCAGTGAGTAAGTGGAGAGCAAGAGTGTGAGAGCGGCTGTTAACTCGACTTCGTTAAGAGAGCGACGAATGCAGATTTCTTTCTTTACATTTCGATTTGTTATTGTTATTGTTTTCGACACGCTTTTATAAATGTTTTTGAGAAAATGTTAACAAATTATGCAAATTAAACAAACAGCAAACCGAAGAGACGCTAAAAGATAATGGAGGAGAAGACGTAAATATATACAAAATAAACTTTTACCTTTCGCTTTTGTCGCTGGACAGCCGTAAATTTCTATGCAATTATGCGAAATTTATTGTCGTTGGCCCACATTTAATACCAAATTGTTCAACTTGATGTAGCACTTAAAAACACACAACAAAATAAAAACCAAACAAATAAAATAACACGAATTGCGTTTGAAGTGCACTCGTAGTCGTTGGTCACTTTTTTTTT
Source organism: Drosophila acutilabella (assembly GCA_035046005.1). Classification (NCBI taxonomy): domain Eukaryota; kingdom Metazoa; phylum Arthropoda; class Insecta; order Diptera; family Drosophilidae; genus Drosophila; species Drosophila acutilabella. The sequence continues at coordinate 12,014,978 of JAWNOK010000020.1, forward strand.
GTTGCAAGTTGCAACCTACGCGCAACTGCGCCGTCGACACATACACATACGTAGGGAGTGTGTAAGTATTTATGTATGTGTGTGTGTATTTGTATACAACGTATTTAATTGACGCGACGCGAGAGCCACAGCAATAATAAATGTACTGAATGTTGAATGCTGAAAGTATCTGCTCCGTTCGTTTTACTTTTTCTGGCTGGACAGTTTATTTATTTATGATTTGCGTTTACACTTCTCCTCCCAGCGTACAACGGGAACGACAACGGCAACAGGCATGATTCATATCCATGCACTATGAAAAACACTAGCGCAGCGTTTTTAATATATTTGTTGCTTTTGCTTTTATCACAACCAGCAGGTCGCTGCCCTCCCCCTTTCCGCGCCCGCTTTTGCTTAGTACAAATACTGTTCACTCTTAATGAGTCGCGATCGCAAACGGCACAAATACATACACATGTACGTGTGGATGTGTGCGTGTTGTGTGACGCTGACCGGCAGGCGACAAGAACAACAAAACGAGACAACAATAAAAGCAACAGCTACAAACACTTGACTCAGTCGTTAACAATGAGCAACGAACGCGCAGATACGGATTTTATGGTCAGTCCGAAATCACGGTAAGAGCAGAACAACATTAAACGACTTGTCGGTGCTCATAATAACTAACATTCGTTGTTGGCGCTCCGCTCCGCTTTGCGTTAATGTTAAACTCAAAGTGATTTAAGGTTTGTGTATTATGTTCACTCCCTGCTATTGCTCAAATGATCTGCCAGCTCTATGTTATTAATAATATCATCTGTTAGCTTAATGTTACTGTTAAATGCGCTGACATAAGCTGCAAGATTTTATAAACAGCTGGTATACAGTTGTTAAATTCAAATTTCTTTCAAAAAATTATTTATTTAAAAGGATTTATTTGGAAAATAAATCCAATAACAGAAAATTCCACACGCAATATTCTTGGCCATTCGCGCAGACAATTTTTCTATCGATATATTTTGATATTTCGCTGAATTAACTGCTGATTGTGAGCACAGAAAAGGGCGCTAAATTTAAATTTGAAAAGTCGCCTCCAATTCTTGGAAGATTCCATTTTGAATAAAATGTTAGTTCTAACTGCATTTAGAAAAAAGAAAACAATTTTAAATAGTCACTATCCAATAGAAATGTTAAAAGAGAGTTGTTTTTATCGATTTCTATCGATGAATTAGTATTATCTGCTGTTATGTTTGTGTTTAATGTTAAGCATCTGAGTGAGCGCCAAATATTATTTAAAAAATTTTTTTTAAAGTGTGTGATTTTTAGCTTGAGTATATAGATAATATTATTGACTTAAAAGGCATTCGGTTGACAGTTCATTCCGGACTTTCCTCTTGCAATTGGTTTACTTTTTTACATATGCATGTACATTTAAAAACAATTCTGCGATCAAGTGAAAACGAGCAAAAGCTGGCTGCTATGTACCTACTTCTGTTAGCTAGCTGGCTGCTACGTGTTTACAACGCGCTTTTTTGCGCTCAACCGTGTGACCGTAGCCTGTTTAGAAAAAAATATTTATTTTCCATTCCACAACGCAACGCTATCGATATGTAGTCGTTTGAGTTCGTGTTATCGCTGATGTGTTTATTAAAGTTGGCAACGCGGTTGGCGCGCAAGTTCTACGACGACATGAAGTAGGCTGCGCGTCAGAGCTGTACCCACGTGAAGTTGGCTGCGAGACCAAACCCGATTATCAATTACCACTATTGCTGACTGTTGATTGTAACCAGTATTTTTTTTCAGGTTTTACGCATGTGTGGAACGCATTGAAAGCAACGTAGTCGCGTGGGCGTAGGCCAACAGAATCCACAGTTGTGATTGGCTGACACAAATTCAATACTGCGCACAAGCTCCACAAATGACAAATATTTTGGGAAACGCCCTCTGTGCCTATGTGCGTTGGCGTTGGCGTCGCCGTTGGCAGCGACGTTGTTGACGATGTTTCCCCCATTTTGTGTATACGAATGGGTGTGTGTGTGTGAGCTTATGTATGAGCGTGCGTGTGAGTGTGTGTGTGTGTGTGTGTGTGTGTGCTGGTTTGTTTGCTTATTTGTTTGTGCTTCGTTTGTCGTATAAGTGATGAGTCAATTAACCCAACATTCCTCGAGGCCACATATTGCTTTAATTAAACAGACAAACAAAATTGCAACAAAAACAACACAAACAACAACAGCAACTACTGCAACAACTGCAATAACAATATCGGGATTGCACTACATTTGACATTTGTTTTTGTTATTGCTGTTGTTTTCCCTATTTCTGACTTTTGTTGCCGCCATTGTTGTTGCCGTTGCTGTTGTTGTTGTTGTTGTTGTTGTTGCTGCTGCCTTTGTGGGCATTAAATGCAACACACAACGGCATCGACAAGTTAAATGCCAAACAAATATTTTCATTTATTTGCATTGCATTTACACGCACCCACACTAACACACACTTCACACACACTCACACACACGCAACCTTGAAAACAACAACACATTTTGCACTTCACATGTCTGTTAATTAAACTTTAATTAATTGTAATTAATAAAGTTGATTGATTCTGTGCAACTTTTTTGGTTCAGTCTGCGATTACACACACCCACAACACACGCACACACCACGCACAATAGCCCCACCATGGAATAATTCATTGCATATTTTAAGGCGCTCAACTTGTGTTTACAATTTTCAAACAAATTTTAGCTTTTGAGTCAAACTTACAGTTTATCAACATTTTATGGCATTAGTAATGATAGAAAATTATTAATAATCAATTTTAAATTACATTTAAATTGTGATTTGTTTTATGCATGAGTAAAAGCAAATTTATTAAAGATATAAAATATTAAAGGGCTACTTTTAAGTGCTTGTTTAAATCGTAAATCAAGAACTATTGATTAACAACACTTATTTATTTATATTTACTTAAGGCTTTTTAACAATTCAATATAACTTCTATAGTTGCCTGCAATTTGCTTGAATCATTTCAGTTTAATATATTTATTTAAAAAGTTAAATATAAATACTTCTACTTCTATTACTAATTCTACTACTTCTACTACTTCTACTTCTACTACTACTTCGACTTATACTACTACTAGTTCTACTACTACTTCCACTACTTTGACATCTACTACTACTTCTACTTCTACTACAACTTCTACTACTACTATTTCTACTATTATTCCAATACTACTACTACTACTTCTACTTCTACTTCTACTTCAACTACTACTACTATTTCTACTACTACTTCTACTACTACTACTACTACTTCGACATCTACTACTACTTCTACTTCTACTACTACTTCTACTACTAATTCTACTACTTCGACATCTACTACTACTTCTACTTCTACTACTACTACTGTTTTTACTACTACTACTACTTCCTCTACTGCTACTAACAGTACTATAAAATAATAATTAATAACTGGTCCCAGCTCATTTGTCCGCGTTAACAATTAAATGCAGATTTTTGCAAGAATATGCGTGTTTAAACTTGAATGAAATTCAGCGAAAGGTTTTTAAAGACTTGTGCGGGGACAGTTCATTATGAAGGGATCAAGAGAAGAACACACAACTACAGAAACAAATAAAAATACTACAAACATCGGACAGACAATTTACCCGATGATTGTCGGACAATGGAAATTGAAAATGGAAAATGGAAAACATTTGAAATAAAGGCCTCAAAATATGAGGGAAAAGTATGGGGGAAAAGCAGGAGTCACAGAGGAAAAACTACAACATGCAAATTGCAGCAATTGAAAGACGGAATAACAGAAAGACAAAACGTAAAACAATAAACTGGAAAAAAAGAGAGAAAAAATACAATAAAAGTGGAGTTGAAGGATGAACGAAAGGACGAGTCGCAGGACAATGCACAAAAGGCGAACAATGACAGAAAAGTGCAAACAAATTTAGCAAACAAATTTTGCATGCAAAACGCAACAAACAAAGCGGTAGAGGGAGAGGGAGAAGGGGAGGGTAAGAGAGAGAGAGAGAGAGGGAGACAGACAGAGCGCATTTGTGGGTGCATTTGGTAAAGGCAAATCACTCAAAGGACTTCCACTTGAATGTTTTTGAAAACAATTGAACGAAATACGCACAACAGCGGGGACAGAGAGAGAGAGGTGCAGAGAGGGGGGACTAGAGATCTAGACTGAAGAAAAACTAAAGAGTCTTCAACGTTCTGATTGTTGCTCCTTAAGCCCTCAAACAAACATCAATGGGAATGGAAAGGGGGCAACTGCCAAACAACAATTCATCCAGCCATCAAGCCAGCCATTCAGCCATTCAGCCATACATTCATTCAACCATTCAGTCATTGCAATACTTCAAAATTTGAGACGTACTTTGGATGCCGCCGCCACACTTGATCGACTTCTGACTTCTTTCTGCCTCTTTCTGCTCCGCAGGCGTTTCGGGTGCAATTTAGCGAATCTCGCAAATCTCCTCTCCTTCTTCTCCCTCTGCCTCTGCCTCTCCCTCTCCTTCCACTGTCTTCGGCTCAGTTCCTCTTCAAATAGTTCTATTTTCTGATATTTGATACAAATTGAAAGCGATGAGCTGGAAACGTCGAGTTCTTGTCGAGGAGGATCAAAATCGGCATCGGGAACCGGGAACGGGATCAGGATCACAAACGAATTTCGCATTCATCGTTTTCACTTCATAATTGCAAATTGCCGGAAATAAATCTTGCCAATTAAGATAATGTTCAGTTAAATGCCAAGAAATCAATTGCCAAGATCAAAGTTGCAGATTCTTTTTACCAAAATTGGGAATTATCGACGCTACGAGACGTCAATTTGTATGGGAATTAAAAAGGTTTTTATCTTGAAATTTATGCTGTTTTTATTAATAATAAAAAAATTCATTTGGTAATTAGGTATTATTCAAAGTTAAATCAATTTAGTTTAAATAATATTTGAAATTAAAAAATATTAGGTTTAACAGACGCTACCAAATAGTATCTGTAGTTAGTCAAACATTAAATAGGATTATTTATGTATAATACTTAAAAAAATAAAATTCATTTAATTTATTAATTTATTAACTTCTACTAACCGTTCTCACTCCAGAAGTAATTTGTAATGTTGCAAATATTGTGGAAATGTAAATTTGATTTGCTCACTTTTGTTTTATAAAATAAACCAAGTTAAATTCCTTTAGATAAATATATTAATTACTTTGTTATCGAATAATGCTTTTCATTTAGTTCAATTTAATATTAAATAAAACAAGAAAGAAACACGTTACATAATTTCAATATATTCTTAAAAATGGGATGTGATATTAATATTATTTTAATATTAATATTAATAATATTAGTGCACTCGTTTACTTGACGGGCACTAGGGAGATGGAATAAGATAGCTTGGTAAACACAAAGAATTTTAATACAAATTCATATATAAATCATATTATCGGCCGATTGTTGCTATGAAAGCTATACTATATAGTCGTCAGTATATGTAGATTATTGATCAGTATTTCCTGTGTCAGTTTAATTAAGATAGCTTGGTAAATACAGAAACTTGCTAACTTTGCATAAACATGGAACGCCTTGAAGTGGGCGTGTCACAAAACAAAAACAAATTTCGTCTGCTTAGGCACTTTATCTTTCATTTGCGACCACTCGGGCGTTTCTAGCTCTTATAGTCCCAGAGATCCTTGCGTTCAAACAGACGGACAGCGAGACAGACCGATAGGGCTATATCGACTTGGATATTGATGCTGATCAAGAATACATATACTCCATGGGGTCTGGCACGCCTCTGTCGCCCTGTACAAGTAACGGGTATAATAAAAATTTAAATAGAAATAAAAGTTAAGTGAACTTTATGCAATTTATGATTTAAAATTGTTTTGTTAACAGTTTTTTTTTTGGTTACTTGGCCAACTAAAAGTCTACTTCCTGGCCAAGAGCAGCGCCGTTTTAGCCAAAAGGAAGGCGGCCTAAAACATTTCCTCATTTCCGCACAGGGAAAATTGAAAGAGAATAAAAAACATCAACGCGATATTTTCGAGGTTTGGGTCTTTAGGTCGCTGATGTCCCGATGTCCCGATGTCCCGAGTTCCTGGCGCAAAAAAATCATTGGGCACGCATGTGCGGAGCCGGAACTCAATTTCTATGGATTGACTCACACTACCATTGGTAGTACCGCATCGGGTAGTATTATCGGAGCACTCAGTAATGCCCTCACACACACACACACACACACACACACACACACACACAGTCGCACAATGTTGTTGTTTTTTGCACGTATTGCGCCGCCCGCGACGAATCGAGATTTGAAATGCGGCAGAGGAAAGGGGCGGGGTAGTGCTAGGGGTGGGGGTAGGCCAGTGGAAGGGGTGGGGGAAATGGGACATCGCAACTATTTTTTATGCCTGGGCAACTTCCTCCGCTACCCCCCGCCAGCAAGTTTCATTCTTTGATTCGGTATTCTCTTCATTTCGCTCCTCTCCGCTCCTCTTCCCTCTCTTCCTTCTTCCCTCTTTCACTGTGTCTTTTTTTATGAGCAACTATAATTGTTTTGGCTAAGGACGCGAACTTGGTAGAAGCAACGACGACGACGACGACGACGACGACGACGACGACAGTCAGTCTGGCAGGACGGCCATCATTTGGGATTAGTGTGCGAGTGTGTGCGTGTGTGTGTGTGTTGACCTTTTGCATCTGCCAGAGGTCGAAACGGTGGCCACTAGCCTCTGGGGTCGGGGTCGTGGTCGGGGTGCCCAGGAAACCGTGCTCGTTATGGAGTCACGCTCATTGCTGGCCAAACTATATAAATTAAGATCCCTAAATGCTGACAAAGGGCACTAATTCAAAGGCAATAAAACGGATATTAAACACACATCGAACTGGCTACCGACTGACTAACCATTGGGGGTCACTTCATCATCATCGCGATCACGATCACGATCATCATCGTCTTCGTCTTCGTCTTCTTTAGATCACGAAGCTGCTCTGCATTAATGAATCGAGGGCATATGGAAAAATATATATAAATAAAAAAACTGAAATGCCCTTTTTTATGAAAGAAAACTATAAAAGAAAACCGAGAGAAGAAGAAAAAATGTTGAAAGAAATCATAGAGAAACAGCGAAAGTTTTTCCCCTCTTTGCATCACTAATTCATTTTTCTAATTTCCACATTTCACAGATAACAACGGTCCCAGGTTTGGGGAGCGGTACGTAGGGTTAGGGGTGCGGGGAGAGGCTACCAATTCATTTTGGAATATAATTTATGTGAAGCTGTCAAGTTAAACAATTGCGCGACTGCAACTGGTCTTCAAATGCGGCTCAAAACGACTCGAATGTCAAAGGTCACTCACACGCAAAGCGGTCAGTGCATTCAGTGCGTTCAGGTGCAGCCTCGCTGGCATCATAAATTAACAATTACCAACCAATTAAGGCACACACACACACACACACAACAATCACACAGGAAGTCGGCCACAATTTGCCCAACATTGGAAAACCAAAGGAAAAATGTAGGGAATTCAGCTGGGAAACCCAGGAAAACCCAGGAAAACTCTTCAATCTGTGAACTGTGGTTTTCACTCTTCATCGATTTGACCTCGTGATGACACTTGCAGCGGACCCCGGACCCCGTTCCCCTTTCGCCTCTGCTGACCGGATATTCCTAGTCATTGGAGGTGGTCCGTGTGCACATCCTCCTCGGAAATCGAACTGAGTTCCTGTTTCCTCTCGCATAGTTGAGTTGTCATTCCATTGTATTGCGGCACAAATACCCGACAAGTGTCTTCTAATGCTCGATAATAGCCATAGATCACTGGGTATTTATTTCAAGTATTTTACACTCTTCAATTGGCTTGTTTTTAAATTATAGTGTAATTAAACTAAATATATTTGATTAACTATGAAAATTATTCTAAGTTTAGTGCCAATTGCGATTAACAAACATAATAAAAAGTGTTTCTTAAATTGTATTGAGTTCTCTTTGTATACTATCATTAAATTTTTGAAAATGTTACATTGATTAAATAGTAAACTGAGTAACTAAAATCAGCTTAAATTTAATTAATATTCACACTAATTGAGAACTTTATACAACGTTTATTTACCAAAATAACTCGCTTTTAAGTGAATACTTTATACCCTTTAAAAAGCAATTTCTTGAACTATATAATATATTTTATTAACTGTTTGCAAAACAGTTTAAAGTTATACTAGTTTGACATCTAAACACTTAGTGTTTATTTATTTATTTATTAACGCAGACTAAGTGCAGTCGCGAGTATTAACCAAAAAATAAACTATTTATAAAATGAATTTAATTTACAAGTTAAAATTAATTTTAATGATTATAAAAAGCAAATTTTAAAATTTATTTAAACTGAAAATACTAAAAAAATTTAGTTAATAAATTAACCAATTAATTAATAGTTAACAGTTATTCTGGAAATTAAAAATAAAGAAATTGATCCGAATTCATTTGCTTTAGAAATCATAAAAAATATTTAAGTGTTTCCGATTTGAGCTCAAAATTAAGCCAAAAAAATGTCAAAAATTTGATAATTTTTTGATATTAACAGAAACTCATTTATGGCCTTTTATATATAGTTTTAAAAACTTTTTCTTAAATACAAAGAAATGAAAAGTAATTAAGGTAAGGAATTTATATAATAAATTTCATACAAGTTTAGGAAATGTATTTTTTAAAGATATATTTGTTTAGTTTCTTAATTTTTAGAAACTGATGTTAAGCCAAAAATATTTTCAAAGCATTTAATAGAAAATTTAATTCAGTCAAACATCAAAAAATTTTTAAAAATTTATTTGTGTCAATTTGATTTCTTTAATAAAGTCTATTGCAACAATTTGAAAAGGGTTTAATAAAATATACATTAATTCCTGTTTAGCTTAAAAATAACTAAAGACTTTTACTGGCACTTGAGACTGCTATAAATTCAAAATTTCCCAACTGAAATTTTAACTGTTGATTTTCCATGTAAAGTTTTATGCAGAAATGTTAAAAGTGTTTTCAGTTTTCAACAATAATTCGAATTGTGAGACAAGAGCTTACAGTGTGTACTCGATAAAGTGGTTAGGATGTTGGCCAAATTTGTTTGAAATTGTTGGCTTAGTTTTAAAGGGGATGGAGGGTGAGAGGGAGGGTAAGGGGGAGGCAGAGACGGGGACTGTTCTCAGTTGGATGCTTGGGAAAGTTCAATTCGTGCAGTTCATTTGATTCGAGTTGAGTTCAGTTCAGTTCAATTCAGTTCGACTGCTGTGAGCCGTTTGTAATCCTCATGCTGCGCTGCTGCAGCAGTGAAACATTAGGCAAATCATTAAACAAATCATTTGACATTGGACAGCACGGCATTTACTCGGCAAATCAATCAAACGATAAAAAGCGCGATTGGAAAAGCGTCCCCAACAAGTAGAAGAAGAAGGAGTAGAGGGGAACGGAGTTGGAGTTGGAGACGCAGTACACGACCACCCTGGGAGCGCCCTGTGTACGGCTAGAATTGGGCTTGTGGTTAGTTAGGGTGGAGATGACAAGCTGCAACCGGTCACTGGTACCGGGCAGTCTACAGCTTGCAACTGCAGCAGTCGTTGGTTCATCAGTGGGCAGGAGGGGGAGGTGGGGGACAAGTGGGGAGTCCGACGTTCGGAGACTGTGGATGCCACGCTGTGCCGCTTATTAATGACACACAATTTTTGTATCATTTACGGGTCACAATAATGTTCGGACTCCGATCTGTTCTGCCTGTGCAGCGTACACTGAACAAAATTAAATGGGAAACTATTTGTTTTAAGAGCACGTACTCGAATAAAGAGTAGAGGAGTCTGTGAATTGTGTTTATTTATAATTTTGAGTTTTTAAGATTTAAACTTAAGCTTTTATATGTAATATTAGAATTAAAAAAATTAAAATAATTTATTTGCTTAACTTATTTGTATATTAATTTATAAAATATGCAGATTATTTGTAAAATTTGTTTTTAATCTTCAGAAATTAATTCTACAAATTAAACTAAACTTATTGTAATTAATTAATTTTTTTTTTAATATTTAAAAAAAAATTTTTATTAAAAAAGCATTAGTAAAAAATTACTAAAAAATAATAAATTTGATAGAAATAAACTAAAATCACTTTCAGAATATTTGTCGTACATTTTAAATTTATTAGCAACTAAAAAAAAAAGTTTATTTTAATTCTGGGATTTAGAGTTAAATAATAAAACTATAAACTTATTTACATATTTATTAAAAACATGTAAATATTTCTATTTTAAAATATAGAATTAAATATTTTAAAATTAAAATTTTTTTAACTAATAAAAATTCCATAAATTTGTTTAATTTAATTTTATATTAAAATCTTAATTTTGCAACTTAAGTATAGTCAAACTTTTGCTCAGTGTAGGTGTATCTGTGTCTGGCACCTTTTTGGGAGATACTCGCCGTACTTTGAGGCATTTGTTGAAACTTTCGTGGCGTTGCACAGAAGCGCATTCTTAAGCTGCAACTGCGGCTGCGGCGGCGACTGCCACCGCCACAGTCACCGCCACAGCCACCGCCACAGTCACCGCCACTGCCTGCTTCTACTGGACAGTGGCCAGCTTCGATAATTTATTATGCGAGAAATCTTATTCACGTGACTTATTTGCTTCTGAATGCGATGCACCACAGTGCACCGCAGAGCAGCGCACCGCACCGCACCGCATCGCAGCTATAGGCGATCCGCTGAGCCACACAAGAATCAGAACAACATGGAGGCAACAACTTTGATTTTGTGGTCGAGGCATTTCGGTGTCAGTTTGCTGGCTTTAAGCTCTGCCAGTTGGCCAGTTGAACTGTTGACCAGTTGGGAGTATTGCTGATGACTCATCAGCGAAAGAGAGAGTCCAAGAGTGAGATAGCTATACAAAGAGAGAGATAGAGAGAGACATTGAGAGAGTGAGAGAGAGAGAGAGAGAGGGCACTGCGGCGTTGCCTTGATGTGGGTCCAAACTCCAAGCAATAACAAATACACAAATGAAAACACACCTAGCGAATCCAACTGACAATTCATATGCCATTTTGATTACCCTAACCAAGTGGAGTACTTACATTACTAGGTAGACTTTATAATGATGACAGTAAATTGGCTTAACTGATGTCTTTTAATTGGTATTATTTGCTGGGTATTTAGTAGCCCTGTTGCGCCACTTTAGTCACTAGCATTTTTAGATTTAAAACTTTAAGTCTCTTTATAACCACACACATAGGAAAATATTGTAACTGGAAACTGGTAGTTATCCGCACACTTTAGTCACTAGTCTAGTTCTTGTGTTATCTCAAGTTTTAAGCGTTTTGAAGGGTTTGTCTAGATTTTCTGCTTGTTTCATGTCAAATAACATTTAAAAAAGGTTTTTGTCTTAAAATAAAAATATGCTCTTTCAAAGCTTAAAATTACATATTTAATTCAACTGAAAATAATCAAGCATATAAATAAAATAACTTCAAATGAATTTTATGAGTCTGCTTTATAATTAATTGAACAATGCCTTTCTATAGCAGTATTAAATTGAGCAAATCATGATTGAAACATAAAAAATTAAAAAAGATTTCTTACAAATGTGTTTAGTTAAATTTTAAAAATTAAATAAAATATTTGAAATCAGCTGGAAAAAAGTGAAAAATATTTTAAATTTTCTTTCAACCCCAAAATTGTTTAGCGACATAAGCCTAGACCAGACGAAAGTCAACACCATGTAGATGATAACTATATATATATATATAATTTTTTTTTTGGTTTTCTTTATCACCGAAATTTGAGATTATATAAATGTACACCGTTTAGGCACCTTAAAAAAGCGAACCTGCGCTCACAGAAGTGCCAAGACGGCCATTTTTAATTTTTGGACTAGAAATATTTTTTTTCAAAAACTTAAATATATATTAAATAGATTTTATATACGACCAATATTTTGCTAGAAATAAAATCAGAAGATAAACCAGTTTCTTGCCCTTCTCACAGTAGATTTCCCCAATTACAGATGAAAATCTTTAAGTATTCTTTAGCTAACATTGTTCATATTCCTATGTAGGGTATGCGCTAGTTGCGCTTTACCTTTTTTGGTGCAAACCATTTTAGTTAACGCTTTTGCTGTGCTTTAATTTATTTTCATTTGGGCCGCGTGCGATTTTTATGCTCATTTTTGTCGAAGACATTTAATGATCGCATATAATTTGAGAATGCGAATGCGTGTCCGTGTCCCTGATGTCCCCGGTGTCTCTGGACACCCGGCCAGCAGTGAGCCCCCCTCCCTGCACCCCTTTCTTGCGGGGGTATATGTGCTGCAGTTGCTCATAATTTTATGGGAGCTGCTTTGGAGCCCCTCTTCAAATACACTGGCAGAATTTATGTACATTCCTGCCGCCTGCTGCCTGCTGCCTGCTTGAGTGGTGTTGTTGCTGTGGTGTTGGTGTTGCCGCCTGACAACAACAAAGACAATTTGCATACCAAAAGGTGCAAGGACGGCTTCAGACTACAGACATCAGACTTGAGACCTCAGACCTCGGACTTTAGACATATCGGAGCAGTACTAAAAAGGAGCCGCTCGCGCTGTTGGAGCTTTTAACAAATTTGTTCAGCCAACACGCCCAAAACCGATCCGAACTCCACATCTGACTCCCTAAAGGTAACAGCTCCAGCTCCAGTTGGAGTCCCCCTTTCCCTGCCCCTCCCTATCTAATTACGGGCGCGTGCAAGTTTTTTTTGAAGCTCGTTTCAGTTCAGTTTCAGTTTCGGTTTTTTAACTTTGCTTTTTAAATTTTTAAGTTTTTTTTCTTGGTTCTCTATGTTTTTTTTTCTCCCCTTTTTTTGTAGTTGTCTCGTTTCTTCGATCTGTTTCGTTACGCTTCTGGTTTTTGGTTTCTTTTCACTCCGCTGCGGTGACAACATGAAAGGCCCAACATCTGAAAGCCAATGCCGCAACTGTCCACTGTCCACTGTCCACTGTCCCCTGTTCAGTGCCCACTGTACACTGTCCTCCATCCACAGTCTGTCCTCTGTGCTACACTAACAATAACTAAGCCGGGTCAATCAGCCCGTCCAGGTTACATGCCAACACACACTCACACACACACACTCGTTGCGAGGTGCGGCTTTGTCCTCCATTTGGCAACCCGACATCGAGTACTCCATGTTTGTCCAAAGATTGAGCTCGTTTCAAATCAAATGCACGGTAGCTGTCGCTTATCATCTTTGGTCGCCCCTCAAAACTGGGTGTGGCACTGAGCACTGGCCACTGGGCACTTGCAGCATACACGAGGCTGTGCCTCATCTGGCTATACTCTATGTTAAATACATAACTATTTAACTAAAGTATTCCATAGCTAGTATCGATTTAAACCTTAGATTCCTAAAGGGTAGTCACTCTCTGCCTCATTGGATTTTAATCAAAATACTAGTGCTTATAACTACTTTAACTAGCACTATACTAACTAATGCAGTCATGACTACCAAAAGAACGAGTGAAGTCAAACTATAAAGTGTTGAAAGTTAATATCATTTATGCTAAAATATATAATCTAAATACACTAACTCTAAGTTAAATTATGTACTCGCTTCTTTACTTGATTTACTTGATTCGCACTCTTGTTTAACCGCACTACTTGTGCTACTTATTGCTTTGGATTATATTAAGTATAAGTTTATCCCTATAATAAGTGTAACAAATCTTTGCAGAAAGCAGCGAAACTTTCTTAATCGTTATCAGAAATATTTATGGGCTCCTGGAATTTGATAAGCACAAGTGAAAGTGAGTAATGATTTGCATAACAAAGTGCAATGATTGAAACCAGTTAAGTGTTTTACTGTTAAACTTCCAGCTAAGTTTAAGTTGAAATATATTTTAAGCCTGCTTATGTGTTTTAAGTACTTAAACAATTAGTGGAGGAAGAGTTCTATAGTAGGATTAATAAATAATTATCACGCTTTGAACGGCTCTCATGGAAGAGCATATTAAGCTTTGCTTTAGGTATAAAAAAAATGTATATATAAATATATATGTAGTATTATCATTACATATGAAGAATTTACATATATTTAAATAAAGCTTTGAATATTTTTATATTAACATTAACATCATTGCCCTTAAATAATTATTTTTTACTTTCCTTATTAAATTTAATGCGATTATTAAAGTATTTCTCTTCAACTAGTTTCTGTTCTTTTTTCTTTGTTTAAAATAATCACATTCGTATTTAATTTTATACGAAAAGTTCAAACAAAGAGCTTTTGTTAAGTGGTTAATCTTTGTTTGCTTAATTTACCACAAAAGGCATGAAAGTTAACAGCACTTGGTTTAGTTAAGAACTGAGTTGTACTTAAATTGGCTGTTAACAAAGGTGATTAAAATAAAGGTGGCATAACGGCTGAGGCTAAAGGAAAGTATTACATAATTATTTAATTTGAGTAGCTAAAACAACTGTTTACTCTTTCCCCCCAGTCTCCTTCTCTTACTCTCTTTTGCTCTCCTACAATGCACTAAATGAAAACTCACTTATCTGCGCTATGACCGTGTGATCTTTGACCTTTTGAGTTGCCTCAATTATGCAAAGGTGTTGCCAACGATTGCTATCGCATTAAGGTAGACTCAACTCGACTTTGCTTTGTGGCTAGCACACAGCGCCCAAAAGCGCGCTACAAGTTTTCAAATTGCTGCAATTTATAGCCATTGACAATTGACAGCTGGGCGCATTGAACAATTGAACAAATCGACAGCAAATCAGCTATGAATTTGTTGAAATTCGAAACATTTTAGCAACGGGTGAGTGTGTGTGTGTGTGTGTGTGTGTGTGTGTGTGTTAAAGGGCACAATATACAATTCATCTCAATATGCCAATGTTGCCTTTCAGCATACACATTGTTTGGACATCAAAACCCAGAGACGGTTGCTCTAAGTAGCCTGAGAGCAGCAGACCGAGCCATACAAACCAGAGCTCACAGCTCACAGAGCTCAGAGAGGCAGTGCCTAAGAATGAGGTAGACTTTCAGTCGCCGAGGCCTAAGCTGAGAAGCAGAGAAAAGAGGAAGAGAGAGAGGGAGAGGGCGAAGGGAAAAGGGAGCAGGGAGACTGAGACTGAGACCAAGACCGAGACCCAATTTCAATTCCAAGTTGTTGCAGCTAAAAAGAAGGATTATCCCGGCAATGATCAATATTGAAAGAATGAAGACATATCAATATGGGCATGTTGTCTATGCATGTGCATACAGTAGGCCAATTCACACACACACACTCGTACACACACACTCCATTGGCGTTGGCGGCATCGGCTCAGACTAAAAACAACTTGTAGATGAGAAGAACAAAATAAAAGGAGAAGAAAACCGGAGCTCTAGAAATTGAAAGGTTAAACAAAACAAAGACAGGAACGAAGCAGACGACTACGGATTGAGTAAGAAACAAAACAGTGCAGAGAAAAGGGATGGAAAATAAAGCGGGAAGCAGGAGGGCAACGGTAACGGGCGTAGGGACTCGAAACTAGGGACTAGGCACCGTGTGAGTGGCGTACAAGTTGAGCATAAAAGAAAGTAAAATCAATTTGAACTCGAGCAAAACAATTACTTTCTCATACACACACAGACTTATACTACACAGTATACATATATATATATATATATATATATATATATATATATATGTGTATATGTCTACGTGTTTGTGCGTGGGCAACTCGAAAATTTGGTTGTCTTCAATCCGCACGTAAAATAATGTCAATCAAAAAAGGTTGCACAACAACAATTGGAGACGTCGTCAGATAACCGCAGCAAATCTCAAGAAAAACCGTTGCACCGTCTCTGTCTAACCCTAGTTCGCCCTGTCCCTCTCTCTCTCTCTCTTCCTTTCTCTTTCTGCGCTGCATTCCTGGAACCTGAGATTCCCGTGCATTGTAACAAATCGTTTCATTTTTTCTTACTTTTTGTTGATTTTCCGTACCATTCGATTGAACTTTTCCCACTCTCATTCCATTCGAATTCTCCACTGAAATGTGGGCTTACAATTTTAGAGTACGCCTCGTCGAATCGGTTCTTCTATTGTTGATCTTGTCAATGTTTTGTCAGCAGTCGCCCCATAAGCCAGAAATCAAAGAGTAACCAAATTTTTGATTGACACGTCGCATTGTATGCAGAAACATAAACACACACACACACACTAACAAACACACACACACTAGCAAACACACACGCACGCATACCATACAACACACCTGTCTAAAAGCTTTTGACAACGTTTCAAGCGGTGAAAAGTCTGCTTCAGTTAAGCAACAAAAAAGAATACTCACTTGACCAACCCCATAAATTAAATATATGTTCCTGATCCACATCGGTTAGCGAGCCGATCTTATAGATCAATCTTTAACTAATTTGGTAGAAAAGTCCTTCTATTAAATCCCTATACAAATATTGTAAAAAATTGAACAAATTAACTTTAAATTTACCAACATAGTGTCAACCAAACTTATTTCTTAGTTATATGGTAATATTAGACTTGTTCTTATTAATTTTAGTTATGATTGATTCACGAGTTTTCAGTGAGGCAAAGAAGTTGTATAAGTTTAAATGAAAAACTTTAAAAGTCTTTAAGAAGTTTTTAAAACTAATTATTTATTAACGACTCTTGTTTATATGGCAGCTATTTACAAACCAGCATGAGTAAGGATAGTAAGAAAAGCAATGGTTAATAAAATAAATAAATAAAACGATTGATGTTTTTGATTTGAAGGAATAATCTGGTATAAGCTTCTGTTTCTACTCTAGTTACTAAAAAGCTGAGTTCTTAATTTGGGTATATAGTATCTGGCTCGTATCTAGTATAGAGTAGTAGCTCGACGTCGTAGAGTCTATATAGAGTTTGACTTATGTGTCGCTTTCGATATTAATCTTAAGACAGTTTCAATCTAAACTACATATAACTGGGCCTATTTACCTATATATAGGTATGCTTTTTACTGAAGTCAATTTATAATAATTAACTTAACTACCACTTGCTAAAAACACCGCTAATTTAGCGGAATATAGCTAGAAGGTAATTAAAAATTAGTGTATTATCTTGGTGCGGTTGGCATGCGCTTTCGTCACTAGTCGGAGAGGGCTTTGATTGTTAACTAACCCACTTTTGGGATACTTTACAAAATTTTTATGTGTGCGCGGAAAAGAGCAAAAAAAGTGTGTATGGAATTTAGTTGTTTTGAAATGAAGTAGCAACTTGGCTGCTTGGTCAACAAAGTGGCCAAAATGTATGCGATTTAAGCACATGCAACTAACCAGCAGTCTGCCACGCCCCTCCAGCAGACACCAGCCACCAACGCCCACTGTGTAACGCCCCTTACTGACAGGCTGTGCTGTATTTAATTAATGCAATTAAACGAAGGCGAAAACCAAACAGATCACAAAGGGAAACACAGCAGCAGTCAGAGCAGCAGCAGCAGCAACATACACAGCAGCAACATACACAGCAACAACAACAACAACAACAACAAAGTGTGGCACACGGTGGCAATGGCTGCGCAGCTGACGTTGGCGTTGGGCCTCGCCTACAGTGGCTGCAGTGCCTACAGTGCCTCCATGAGCCTCACCCTCTTTAATCACCGCCATAAGATTGTCCATAAAATGCGCCCAAAAAAAAAAGAAACGAAGAGCAGCATCAACAGCAGCAGCAGCAGCATCAGCAGCAACTGTTGCAGGTTCCCAAACGTACAGACAATAAACGAAGCAAGAAAGAGCAAGAGACTAAAACAGAGGGAGTGGGAGCGGAGTGCGGTTGTGAGAGAGAGAGAGAGAGAGAGGCCTGGCAGTGGAAGCGAGAGAGGCAGCCACAAGAAGCTGCCCGTTGCTCGATGGTCAGCAGCTCCTCCAGCGCACGAATCGGTAGCCTAATCCCCTGTTGTACGACTAATAACATTGTTACGATTAATGCTTCTTTTTTCCCCGTTGTTGTTGCTGTTGTTGCTGTTGCTGTTGTTGTTGCTGTTGTTGTTGCTGCTGTTGTATATGGTTTTTTTTTCTTTTTGAATTTTTCTGCCGTGGCTTTTATTTATTTATGCTCTCGCATGCTGCCTTCTGCTTTGGCTTTTCTTATAAGAATTGGTCAGGCAGCAGTTCCCGCTGCCCCTGTGCCCCTCTGCCCCCTCTCGCTTCCACTGTTCCCCCCTTAACCCCCGTTGCCGCCGCTGCAATGCAGCTACCGTCGTTGCCTCCAAATCAAGTTTCATAAAGATGCTACTCGGCGAGACTTTGAGTCGCAGTTGTTGTTGTTGTGCGTGTGTGTGTGTGTGTGTGTGCTGCTGTTGTTGTTGCTTTTTATCTTGAAAAGAATTCGTTTGATATTAGCGCTTGCGCTGCTTCATATATCAAAAATTATTATGACGATTTTATGCGTTCGAAATGTCGTCTCATTATTAAACAAAAAGCCAAAAGCAAAGCAAAATACAGAAAACCAGGCAACAACAACAACAACAACAAATATATAAAGATGAAAAATAAAATAAAGAAGAAAACAAAATCTACATGCATATATAAAAATACTGAAACTGAACGGCAGCAGAAGCATCTCACAGTTTTGTAGTCGAAGATCAATTTTTTTTTTTTATTTTTTTTTTATATTTTTCTTTGAACGTTTAAAGATCTTTTGTATTATTGATTTTGGTTGCCGAACCGCTGAACCAGTGATTCCAGCCACTGTTTTGTTGAGCCACTGCATAGCTCGCACACATGTGTGTGTGGATACAAAAAAATTAATTATGAGGCGTCGACCATGGCTAATATATGCATGGTCTTTCGGCCCAACAAGCAAGCCAAGACAAGCAAGCCAATTTGTAGGCTCATTGCCAAAAAGAAAAAACAGAAAAGCTACAAAAAATACACAAAAAATACAAAACTCAACAGAAGACAATTTAGAAGTAAACAAGTAGGCTTGTTTTCTTCGAGGTATGTACGACTGGCAGATACCCTGCGCTGTGGTGGGCAATATTTCAAACATTTCCTAAGGTAATCGGAATTTTCTTTCACTTTCACAACTAAAATTACGTGTATAAGAGGAATTGAATTTATGCATTTTATCGTTTTTCGTTTTTTTTTTTAATTAAATATTATTTACAATTTTTTTTTTTTTTTTTCTAGAATTTGTGACTTTATTTAGTTGCTTAAAATAATTTATTATTTATTTTTTAAATACAAATAAATTATTTTTTTTTTTATTTCACTTCAGTATGTTATCTATAAGCTTTTGAATACCTATTTAAATATTAGAAACTTAATTTGATTTTGATTCTATTATATTAAAATTATTAATTGACAGCAAAATGTATAATCAACAATTTAATAAAATAATTTATTTATAATATAAAACATATTAATAAGTATGTATGTATATTAACAATTTCAACCTGAGCTACACATTTTTTTAAAATTAAACTATGTACAATTATTCTATAATAAATATTTTAAGCTACTTATTTTTTTTTTTAAATTAATTAAAATTTTATTGCAATTTTTTATTTATTTTTATTTTGCTATTTTGAATTTTAAAGTATTTATTGAATTAAACATTTCAATCTTAGGCTATAAAATACATATTAATAGTTTTTTTTGTCCGAATCACACCACACTGTGTCTACCGAGAACACATGAGCACATAGAGTATCTGTAAAACAAGCCTATTATACCCCCAGCACAGAGTATAAAAGCAATAACATATAAAAGAAGATTGGAAAAGCATCAACTCAACTCTAAATAGCAAGTGTTGTCACTACTAAAACCCCCTCACGCCCAAATCCCCCTCCGCCCTTCCGCCTCTCCCCTTCTCCTTTCGCCAACCAAATTCAGTGGAAAATAAAGCAAAAAGTCGAACCCTCGATCGGTTGAGAAAGCGTTGAGTTTTTTTGTTCTTTCATCTCTTTTTTTCTACTCTTTTTTCGAAGCTTTTGGGTTATTTTATTATTCTTATTATTATTTCATTTTTTATTGGTTTCCCTGCAAAACAAAGCAAGAAAAACCCACAAAAAAAAAAAAAAACAGAAAATAAGAAGAAACTTCTTTTTGGGAAGCTACCTGAGGGCTATTGTTGTTGCTTGTCTTCTTCCCGTGTTGTTGTTGTTGTTTTTGTTGACAGCGTTCCCCCATCTTACTGACGTCATAAAAATTTCCTTTAGCGGCCACCGGAAATACCACACAATGGACATAGATACTGAAACTGATGTTAAATACACGCGCATATAAAGACACACACACATATACTTATACCACCACACACACACACACACTGATAAGTAGCATTTTATATTATTTACAGTTGTTTGCCATTCGCAAACGTTGCGTATACGCAATTTGATATTGACTTTTACCTGATTGCTTCGAAGTCATCAGCAACAATACGGGAAAAGCTTTTTTCTTTCTACTTATCTTCTTACCATCTCCCTATCTCCCTCTCTCTGTCGCTTTTGCTATCTCTGTCTTCCTGTCTCTCCTTCTCTTTTCTTTCCCTTCGCGAGCATATTATGTATTGGTAAATACACCTATAAATATGTATAGTTATTGGAAATGTCGGGAAATCAACCCTTTGTCATATTTTCTTCCGAAAACTTACTAGACCCTGTACTCTACAATAAGTAGAGGGGTCCATTAGCTTTGTCAGAAGTCAAATGTGCGTAACAGCTAAAGGAAATTCTTTCTTGATCGGCATAGACAGACGAGTCGAACATCTAGATCTCAGAGACTATAAGAGCTAGAGCCAACAAATTTGGAACGAAAGTCCGCCTCCATTGGGAGCAGTTAAGATTTATTTCAAATTGTTGCCACGGGGTCTCTTACAGTCGCCTTGCTTCACTGTAGCCTTTCTTACTTGTATTATTTACTATGTAAAATTCCTGGAATTTCTTGCCAATAAGCACATAGTTTTCCTCTCGTTTAATGATGTTAACCAATAAACAGGTCAATTCTAAATAAGTATCTATTTTGCGAAAATGATTGTTTCATAGTTAAATACAGTTTAAATTTTCATTATTGATCTTACATTTAAAATTTGTTGCAAATCTTGTAGAAGATTTAATATAAAATTTAAAAAAAATAATGGGATTTTAATATATTCTTGATAATAAATGTATACCAAGCATCGTATCGTAGTAAGAAATGAATGTAATGTTTATTATAGAATTTTAATAATTGAAATTGAAACTTTTTTTTAATCAAAGTCACCGTTTCTCCTTATAATTCGCTTACCTCGATAACTCCTTTTACTGTTGGAGTCCCTTAAAGTAAAGAATTATCAATGGGGTGTTTGTAAAAAGAAAATGTCTTCTGAAGCAACTTTTTTTTTATATATTGTTACTTTTATAATTTATAGTTTAATTACATTCGTCAACAATCTGCTCTGTAGTCAATTGATTGCCTTGATATTTGTCTTGTACTTATATATTTTATTTATCTTATTTTTGCGTATTTTTCCTTCTCTTTTTTTTCTTTTTATTTAGACAAAAACTTTTCTTTCTATGTCTTCTCAAGAAAAAGAGTTCGCTTTTTAATTGGTCATTAAAACTGTTTAGTTTTTGGTAGTTGGAAGCACCTAAGTAACAACTAACTTTTTTTACTGACAATCCTTAAGTATTAACTGGAGAGTAAGAAAGTGGCTACATTTTTGATTAAATACAAATTGGCAAAAGCTTTTCTTACCTTCTACTTCTGTTTTCTTCTCTTCCCAAGAAAGAAAATGAAGCAGAGTAATAAAAATATGTAATAAGGAAAATCAGCAGCTGATGAAAAATGTATAAGCAAATTAAAGGTAGAAACGCCAACAACAACGACTGCAAAGTTTAGCGAATACAACAACAACAACTGGAAGTGTGGCATGTGTGCGTGTGTGGTGTGTATGTGGTGTGCGTATAGTGTGTGCTTAAAACCGGAAAAATGGAAATTGGTAAGCAAACGAAGTAAACTGAGTATGGGCTAGCAAATGTACATGAGGAGGGTAGACGGAAAGGCAGATACAGGAGTGAAGGAGACGAGAGAGAGAGAGGGGGGAAAGTAGGGGATAGGGGCAGGGGGAACAGGGAATCAAGTTGCGTGTTGGATTGATGAGGTTTCCTGTTTATGTCCAGTCCACCAAATACTCTACTCTGAAAAACGCGCATAAACCATTGGAAAACTCACAGAGAAAATTATAAAGAAAATGCTAATTAGGTATTAAAATAAGCTAAATGTACTAAGTATCTAAAGACTTACAAAAAAAATTAAACGACATTAAAACTGATTAAAATGAAGGGAAAATAGAGTCCTGTCGATCAGAGAACAAGGAATTTTAAAATCAGTTACTTTTATATTAATAAAACAATTAGCCTTGAAATTTACTTAAGTTTTTGATTAAAAATAATTTAAATATAAGTAAATAAAATAACCAGCAAAGTAGACTGTAGAATAAAAAGTCCTCAAACGAAAAATAAATTAAAATTTATTAGATTTTAAAATAAAGCAATTGATAAAACTATACAAGTAAATTAAAATATAATAATCAGCTAATGACTGCAAATAAATGATCCTTGTATAATAAAAATTATTATCAGCGTTTAAAATTAACTTATTTAGTAGATAAACTCTAGTTGATAAACAAATCAATCAGCATTTAATCAAAAATATATTGGATAAGTAATTACTGCTTAAAAGTAAAGAAGGCCTAAGGCCTCATGTCTCTAGAAAGTCATTAAAATTAATAACTTAAAAATTATAAGAATTAAAAATAAATGCCTAAAAAACGTGAATTTTATACTCTCTGCAAGAGTATATACGAGTAACAGGCAAAAGGAGGCGTGACAGACCCCATAAAGTATATATATATATTCCTGATCATCTATGTCTGACCGTCCGTCGGTTGTTTTCAACACTACTCCCCTTTGATACCATTCCATAACCTTTATTAAAATTGATTTCATTAATCGTTTCATAGGCTTGCTAGTTCTTATAAAAGTTAAGTACTTAAATCAAATTTGTGCAGCTTAAATTGTCACTTAATCCACTAATGGTATTAATGCCACGATTAAACGTAACTGCAACACAAAGTGGCTTTTAAATATGTTTTAACGAATGCCTTTTTTGCCTTGGTATTAAAGGGTATTTGAGGTGCGGTTATGTAAGCCACAATGCGTAGTCTTACTTGTTTTGCTGCTACTCCTTTGACTAAGGAGGTAAAAGTATTTTCACCTTTTACGCTGAAATGCATTCAATTAAAAACTCGGCAAGGCACCGCGTTGTCTGTGCTGCTTGTTGGCTGTGCGGGGTCCTCCGCACCGAGTAACCCCACTGCACGAAGCGAAAGACCAAACCCGAACCCAAACCTACATAAACCCAAAAACAAACCCAAACATAAACCTAAGCCCATACCCATACCCATACCCATACCCATTAACCAGGCAACTACTTTTCCAACTCGAAGTCATGTTAATTGCGCATGCTTGCACACACACGCACACTCCACTCTACGTATGTGTATGTGTGTGTGAGTGTGTGCTTATCGCTAGGCTCTATCTGCGGGTAACCCGATGTGCAAATACCCTGCAGCGAGCAGCAACTCGTATTGGTAGCAAAAAAGGAGCAACAAATGCCGTGGGCTAGGATCGATAAGAGTTTTTCCTTTGTGCACCACTGAGTGTGTGTGTGTGTGTGTGTGTGTGTGTTTGCCATATGATATGCAATTATTTGGCAATTACTTTTGAGGGCTGCTCATTTTCAGAGCCGCCCAATCGATCTGCGATCAATCGATCATTGCGTTGCCCTCTGCCTGCCCTTCTTCCTCTGCTTCTCCCTTCTCCCTTCTTTCTTTTCCTTGCAATTTTCTAATTTTTGCACTGTTTGCCAGAGGCGTTGACACCGTTTCACATCTCAAATCTCTTTTCTCTCTTCGCATTTCTCAATTCTCATTTCCCCTTCCTCTTATTCTATGCCATTGCCTTTGTTTCTGCTTCTCCTCGATCTCAAGTGCTTCAGTTTATGCATTTGCTTGCTATGAATTTTTACAAAGGGCGTTTGTTGTGGGCATGTCCTCGCTGTGGCATTGTTGGAACACCCAAAGAGAAAGAGTGAGAGTGAGAGAGAGGGAGAGAGGGAGTAGCTACTTATACTGTTTTCTGTGTGGTCACTGGGAATGTGACAGACTGTCACACAAAATGCGTTATCTTCATATTAAGGCGCCTCTTACTTAAAACTCTCGTTTCGTTATAGATAATAATAATTGAATAGGCATAATAATAATTTTTAGGCACACTTTTGTAATGTCTGGGAAAGTTATAAGATAATTTATAGATTGATTGATATATCTTTGTTGTTTATTTATATGTTTATATTAAGCTAAACAAGCATTTAATGTGCAAATTTCAACACAACTAGTCTTAACTAGTCAAAAGCTGCTAAAATGGCTAGGTTTGTGCTATTTATTTTGATTAATTAAATTTTTTTTTTTTATATATATTTATTTATTTATTATATTTATTTTTATATATAATATGTATTTTTAAATTATTTTAAAATTGTTTTTTAGTTGCTAGAACTTATGTATTGTGATATTAATCATTGTTTAACTACTTAAAACCAGCACAGTTTCTCTTAAATTGATTTAAAGAGCTAAGAACTTGTAAGATCTGGAATAATAATATTTAAATTTAGACACTAATTATTTATTGCAACAATTTTAAGAAAGGGAGAAGTTTGCTTTAAAATCACCGGCTTAATTTGTCTGTGTACTCCAGATTTCGTTGGGACTCAGATTCATTTACTTTACTTTGATTTTCAAGACATTTAAAAAACTTGATCGTTTACTGAATATTTAAAAACCCTTACTTAAATGATACCCATGGTTAACAAATGTTCAATTAATTTTTTTATTAATTAAAATTAGCAAAATGTACAATTACCAAAGCATTTTTATATGTCTTCATAAAACTTATTCCATAAGAGACACTAAAATCTTTTGCTAATGCCACGCACCTTTCCTCTTCAATATTTGGCACTTCCACTTTCACTTTGCACTCGTCTCATTAACCCGTTGGTGCCCCCATTGCCACCAGTCCGCCCTTCCCCTGGACCCACCTGTTTACCTGTGCACCTGTTGCTCATTTAATGGCATTAAGCGGTAATTCTCTGCTTTAGTTTTTCATATTTATTGTTTTGCTTTCTAACTAATTTTTTTATCGCTTGTTTCGTTGTCATTGTTGTTGTTGTTGTCTCCAGTTTTTTTGGCTGGATCGATTGGAAAGCGACGCATGGATATTTTGGATATCTTCTTCTTGATTTTTTATTATTATTATTATTTTTCTTTTTGGCTACTCATCGCGAGCAGCTTCTCTCTTTTGCTCTTTGACTGTTTCCATTTTTGGTTTCCATCTCTGTCTATCTATCTGAATCGCAGCTCCAACAAGTCCAACAAATTGACAACTCAGGAAATGAAGCATGACATTGCACTGTCTCTCAGATGCAGCAGCAGCAAAGGCAACAACAACAACAACAACAGTAACAGCAACAGCAACGGCTACAGATCGGATCGGATTGTTGCATACATATAGTATTTTGAATGATTGACAGGGTTGAGCAGAATCGCGGAGGCAGGCAAAGAAACGACGAGTCGTCATCAGCGGGCAAAACCAACGGCAGCTAACCAAACTAATTTGTGGCAAGATCATGCCAGAGATATAGTCATACATATCACAGCAAGCGATCTTGGGACCGAAACGTTGGCTACACTTCAATTCCCTGCGTGTGAGTTCAACCAGAAGACACAGACCGTGTGTAGCTGGACTCAGTCTATCTCTTATATAGTATACAGATATTCAAATATATATATATATATATGCACGTATATATAAACATACTTTGTCTAAGCGTTGGTCGCCAGCAGCGCACGCTGAAATAAATCAACTGGCTCTGTGGAGGCCGTGAGGCACATGAAAAAAATTAGTTTCATCAAGGCAGGATTAGTGTCAGAAACGTGTTAAATGGACTGAAGGGTATATGATGAACGGCCGTGCAACAACTCACTGCCCCAAGATGGTGATGGTGATGGTGATGGTGAGACACAGAGAGCGACCACAAATCTCAAAGCACTCCAAATGATTCCAAAACTCAGACTTCAAACAGTGACTGAGACTTGGACTTGGACTGGAACTGAGACGGAGACGGAGACTGAGACAGTGACTGTCGATCAAGGTAGTTGTTGTTGTTGTTTGTTTGATCTACAACTTGGCAGGTTTCTTCCTCTTCGATGGCTTTTTACTGCTCGCTTTGCTCACTGCGTGCGATCGTCGTTGTTGTTGTTGTTTTGGTTGCTCTCTTTTAACTGATTTATTTGCTTCTTTTTTCTTTACTTTTCTCTCTAATTTAAGTCTGTTTTATTAATGAAAATCTCTGCACTAATATTTTTAAAACGCTTTGGGAAAATGATATCTAAATTAATATTTCTTTGAGACAGACAGGAAAGTACAACTTTAATTTGCATACAATTCGGCTTAAATATAACAGTTAACATTATAATTATAAATGTATGTTATTAAATAAATACCAAATTTAATTGTTAAAAAATAAAAAAATATATAAAGGCATTATATATTTTTAGCTTAATCTACAAAAAATAAACTAGCTATGTGTTTTAAAATTTGCTTAAAAAATACAACTGAAATTTAAGCAAAAATTAAAAAGTGTGAGAAAAATCTTAATATAATTTTTCACATTTAATTATTTATATATTTTATTTTATTTAATTATTAATATATACTCTGATAATGCTTTTCTATGTTTTTTTCCGCAGCTTGTTGCATCTACCACTTACCTAATTATTAATGACAGTTTTTAATTTGAATGCAATTTTATTGTGAACTGTTGAAAAGTAAAATTAAATTTTTGTGTCGTCTGTTTTTTGATCTGAAATAAAAAACACTGACAGTTATTTAAATTAAATTTTTTATTTGCAATTAAATGTGTTCAAATTGTGTTTCAAATTGAATTTAATGTGTCGTGTGTGTGCAATTTTAACTGATTGAATATGCAATTTATTAATTAGATTAAAAATATATAAAAGTAAATTTTATTCATTGTCAAAATACCCAACAAAACACCCAAAACTGTGTTGAGAAGCCTAATATTCTCATATGGTCACACAAATTATCAATTAATATAATATATTAAATTTCAGGAATGCATAATTAATATATTATATTATTATATAATTTATTTAAGAAATTACTCTGATGTTTACTTTAAATCGTTTTCTAAAAACTTTAACATACAATAATAATAAAGAAAAATCATAAAAAAAAAAATTTTTAGATAAAAACAAATTATTTAAAAATTAAATTGCATAATAACATATTTATAAATTTTATTATTTATATTTTAGTTTGGTTAATCCGCATAGTAGTTAAATATTGCTGTTTAATGTTCAAATGTGTAAATTCTTTATTTAAATTATCTTAAGGCGTTTTACTAAAGCGAGTAAACAGTTTATCAAAGCGTTATTTTTATTTTCATAAATAAATTCCCTAGATTGAAATTAATTGGAATTTTATTTGTGGCAAAATTTGCATTGTTTTCGTTAGCTTACGGTCTTGGTGCCAACAGTTTCCATATTCTGGTCGCTAACACAGTAATTTAATTACAAATTGATTGAATTAATTTTGTTACTTGTTTTTCCGAGCACTCTGCTGTGCAATCAGGCACAAGAATCGCATTAAAATGAACTACTTGATGCGGTGTTTCTTTGTTTATGATGACTTGAAGGACCGATTAATAGTTCTAATACGATACCATCTGGAGTGTAGAGAGACAAGCCTTTCGATGGATTTGTTATAATCAGTCGGAAGTATGTCACCTTGACTTCTGAGTGTACTTTTGGGGTTATCAACGCTGCTTAAGAGTCGTCTCATTCCGAGTGGTAATCGCTTATAGACCGAATGCGAGTGCAACCACCCAAAAAGCAAACAACTTCCAACTTACAACGCAAATCTCAGGGATTGATTTCACTCCCCTTTCCTACCCTCTTTTGCCCCCTGGACCCTTTCGCCGTACATCTCCCTCACCATGGAGATATATCTCGTAGTCGTGCTGCCATATGGCAAGTGGATTGACATAACTTAATTGTCAGTCCGGTGTGGCACACAGTTGAATCCGCCCTTAAAAAGCGAATGACTGACGAAGAAGAAAGGAGGAGGAGGAGGAGGAGGAGGAGTAGGAGGAGAACAAGTGTGCGAAGGGTTAAAATTTGCTGGCGAAATAATCATAAAACGAAATCTCATTATCGAAAACGTGATAATCGCTGATAATCGTCAATGTTGTTATTCCACGCTTGATATCGCTGCCCTGTACTTATGACGAGTATAACGAACTGGTTGTAGTTTTAGCCTTTGGGCTAAGAGCTGTTACTGCAATTGGTCCGGGGTTTCAATTACCAAAAACCCATAAATCCTCCAGCTCAAGTAGCAGCTACTTAAATTCTTTTGGGGTCGCCAGGGGAGAGGCATCGGTAGCAGCAGTGGCAGCTTTATTAAGTCAGCATGGATTTGGCAAAGGCGTAAAGCCGTCGTTGATGTCGTTACCAAAGATATTGTTGCTTCTGTTTCCAGTTAAAATTATAAAAATTTTCTTAAGCAACTACCTGTAACCCCGCCCCTGTACAACGCGCTTGGATTCTTGAGCGGCAGATCATAAACTCATAATCACCTCGGTCTTCAGGTAATTATTAGGGCTCGCAATTGGAGTCCTACTGCTGCTGCTGACGAGTAGCAGCTACAGTCCATACCCGACTATACCTGAGATTAATGCGCTCGCATTTTTATTGTTTCCGCATGCTTTGACCTGCCCTGAAACAATGAACGCGATTAAGACGTTTATCCTGCTAACCGCAGCGACCAAAATTCGAAACTGCCAGCTCTGAACTCGCAACTTGTCTCTTCTTCAGACGGTCGTGTCGGTCGTGGACGGTACGCAGCCAAAAACCGTACGGAATGCGGTTAATCCTTTAGCTATTTTCTATGTCGCGCGCTTCGCACTGCCGCACAGTCCTTTGTACTGTCTGTCTGTCCTTCTGTCTGTCTCTCTTTCGGTGTCAGGTAGTTGCCTTGTCTTGGACTGGCATCACCGAAACTTGTGCAGCTTACGCGACTCTTTTGGAGTGCTACTACAGCCATTCGTACTCCCTTTTCCGCAACCTTTTCCACACACACACACACATACACTGTCCACTGTTCGTCTTTTGTCGCGCGCGCCGTCCACTTTGCGGTTTTGAGCGCTTAACCGCATCATAAAACCATCACAAAATATAAAAGTAAACCATTATCATCATCACGAACGCACGACGGTGGTCCAACCCTGAGCCAGGCTTTTACCTCTCTCTCTCTGTCTCGCTCTCTCCGTCTTCCTTTATTGCACCCGCTGTGTCTGACCAACTGACCGACTGTCTGTCCTTTTGTCCTGTCCTGCACCAGCTGCATTGATCCTTTTGTTGCACTCGTCCAAGAGCCGCAAAAATCATTTAATGAACGAAACCCACAAAACTAAAAACGCAACTCGTCTAAATTTCCACTTGCCGTTCAAGCAGCAATTTCCAGTCGGTTTTCCTCATACTTAAGAATGTCTCGACTTGCCGCCATTGCCATTGAGGAATGCCAACAACATTTTCCAACCTCAAATCTCTCAGATTGCATCACATCAGTACAAGTATCTGGCTGTAGAAGAATCCCTTTCGAGTGCAAAAAACACTTTAGTAAATTGTAGCTAAAGTTAATTACTCAAAGCATTTGTTTGATATTACTTGACGGGCTTATCAAACGTTAATGTTATTTAATAGTTGGCATCATAAATGAGAAATCGTTTTTAAAATGTATTGAGATTAAATAAAAATTGTTATCTTTTTAGGCTAAATTAACTTAAAATTATCTGTGATAAAATAACAGTACAATTATACCATAAAATTCTTTAAATAAATATAATTGCACTGAATCGAATTGGTAAACTCCATTTGAGTTATTTTTCCATATCAATTCTCTGTTAAGTTTGCGATTTAAATTTGTTTTAAGTAAAGCAGTAAAAGAAATAACATATACAGCATTAAAACAAATAAAAGATCAGAAAAATTGTGTAAATTATTTGAAAATAAAATAAAATTTAACTTTTATTGATTAATATTTTCTACCGATAGCTGTACAAGTCAGCAAACAGTCGCATTTGCTAAAAAAAATTCATTTTATTTATATGAGAAGTATTTATTTATACTAAATATAATCACAATCAGAGTATAAGTCAATATAGCATAATACAAGAAATTCCTATCCAAATTATCTTAAGAATTCAATTATAAATGTTTCAATATCCTTTAATTGAAATAAATAAATCATAAATTTCTGTACTGACCGAGAGCTATTCGATTTAGATTTTACTTTTTTTTTATTAAAAGAAAAACTACAGATTTTCCAATTTAATGTAGATAAATGAATTGAGAATTAATTAAGTAACTGCAACTACGTCTTTAGTACAAAAAGTACACCATTCTGCAGTAATAAGAGACTGAAATGACTTACAATTTAATATTAGAAAATTAAGTCCCGGAAACTACTGGAGCTTAAACAGTAAACAGAAATTTTAATCAACTTATTTGCTGATTATAATGCGTTTTATTGCTAAACGAGTCGAAGAGTGAACGTAAATTTGGCACTTAATTAATTTAATTAGAAACTTATGAAGGAGCATAAATTTTCATTGACTGACAGCCTTTCGAATCCATCAAATGCTGAGCATCAGTAAATAGAAATCAAATATTACTCATACGCCATGTGTGTGCGCATTATTTTTTATTGTTTTTCATTTTTTTTTTAGCGACATTTGAAGCTGTCACACATTTCACACTCTGGTGCTGCCAGTTATGTGCAACTTAATCATGATATTTATGCCACGCCCCTTGCGCATTGATCCCTAGTTACATCCACACACAGACCCGCCCCCATGTTAGCCACCGCAGAAAAACAGACAATAAAAGACAACGGCTCAGGCGCTAATGAAATTTACTGGCCCACAAGCGACAGGCAACTGAAGACTGAAAACTGAACAGTGGAGTCTAAAGTCTGAAGCTTGGAGTCTGTAGTCTGTAGTCTGTGGACACGCGCCTACGACAGTGGCTAATGAATGTGCAACAGTTGCATGCAGCATGTGTGTGCGTGTGAGAGTGTGTTCGTGTGTGTGTGTTGCCAAGTTGGCAATAAAAAATCAGGCAAACGAATTGTCGTTAATCAGCGCTCAGGCGAATGACGAAGTTAAAGTCCATGTCCAAGTCGAGTAAAAGTTGTGCAGTTCTCGCTGTTGTTGCAGTAGCTAAACACCCACATAAGCACACAAACACACACACATATAAACACAAACACATACACACACACTTACAGCTATTCAAATCTCCACCTTGCCCAGAATCTGCAATCAAAACTGTCGCCTATGAAAAATGTGCAGGGCAATGGCGTCAAACCCTACAACAACAACAACAACAACAACACTTATGCACACACATGCTACACCCACACCCACACACACACACTCCCTCACACATTCGCACCCATTTCTGCTGTGTGTCTTTCCATTTTTTATGCGCATATTTTCCATCACGCTTTAACAAAAAAACATTTTTATTTACTTGTATAGTTTACTTTTTATTTTATTTTTTTAACCGATTTTAAAGTGTAGTTAACGTAACGCTCACATAAGTATAGTTACCATAGTGCTAGCTACATATATCCACGCCCACCGCCCACTCTTTGCATCTCTTTTATCAGCCAGTTGCGCTCCCTTTGCTGGTTTTGTTAACTTGGCTCTGACACTTAGTCAATAAACGTGTTACAGTTTTGTACTCTTTTGAAATATACTTTACATATTATTACAGAATTTAATAGAATATTTACTTACATGTAAGTAATTAAAAGTAAGTTAATTAGTTAAAAATTTAAATATATTATATGCGTTCTCTTTAACTAGGAAATTTAATTAAAAATCTGACAAAATTCCTATATCTCAAAAAATGTAATAACTTATTAAAAATTTAGTTTTCTATCAATTAAGTATTTTTTTTTTATATTATTGCTACATTTTTAATAAATATACATATCCAAACGAGCTAAGCCGCATTTCTGCAGCAGTAAATAAATAAAAATATATTTCAAATCTTACTTAAATAATTTTTGTTTCTAACTCTATGATTACGATGTTGTATTTCTTTAT
Organism: Drosophila acutilabella; assembly: GCA_035046005.1. NCBI lineage: Eukaryota > Metazoa > Arthropoda > Insecta > Diptera > Drosophilidae > Drosophila > Drosophila acutilabella. The sequence goes on from JAWNOK010000020.1 coordinate 12,047,258, forward strand.
AAAAATTAAATTCGAATTATTTCGGTCACATATTAAGATTCCTCTCACCTTACTCACCTCTTTTTGTTCAACAAATTTTTGAAATCACAAGCTTGAATTTAAAATGTTCGTAATTAAAGACTCGTTTTAAGGGCTTTCAGCTGAACACGAAATAATGTATTTCTTAAACTAGTAGAATAAATGCTAGTTAACCTTGATATGCAAAAAAAAATCATTTGATTTAATTCACATTTACACACATAAAATTTGAGCTTAAATCGTTTGCAACAAATTTCCATAGCCGAGTTCAAATGAGTTCTCCATTTCCCTTCGTTTCGCTGTGTTTCTCTTGGTTGAAATTTGTTAAAAGGCGCAGCAGTGGAGAGAGAATTTTCCTCCTAAAAAGTTTCAACCAATATTAATGCAAACTTCCTTTTTCCCACTTTCATTTATTACACTTCCATTGCAATTTTCCTGGACGCCCCAAATTGTATGCTAAGCCGTCGTAACGGTAATTGTGTCTGTGTTTGTGTGGGGCAGGGGCTGCTACACAAATACATACATATACTTATATATATGTATGTGTATGTGTGTGTGTGTGTGTACATCAATTAGCCGCAACAATTTAATTTCCAGTCCAGTCAAATGAGAAAATTTACAGGAAAAATCCATAAAAAATTTTTGTTGTGTGCAACTTTTATTTGCCACTGTATGTTTGTGCTTTTGTGTGTGTGTGAAAATATAAAAAAAAAAATTCTCGTCAGCTATTTCAAGTTGTCATAAAAATTTGATAAGGTTTTTACTCTACTCGCTTTTTTTCTACAGCGTCAGCTACAGCAACAATAAAATAAAATACTGAAAATGAAGCAAAAAATAAAACTGAAAAAAAGGTAAATAAATAAATAATAAAAAGAGGGAAAAAAGTCAAGTCTACGTAGGGACCATGTCGACCATTTTGTTGTTGCCATGGCTGAAATAACTATCATGCACAGTGGAGCCAAAACAATGTATTAACAGGCGAATGGGGCAAAAGTCTTAAAGTATGCAATTTATATAATGCTTAACAAATCATCAATTTGTTCGCTTTAGTTTAGTAAATTTTTGGAATTTATTTTAATACAAATCAAATTATTTATTATTATTTATAGTGGAATAATTTGAGTTTTGTTTTCTGCTTTGTTAAAGTCTTTATTATGCCCAGTCTTCAGCACTGAGTGCTAAATTATGTTTTACTTATGGAAATTATTTGTTAAATAATTTATTAATATTATGTGCACTGCACTAATTTGCTTGAGGTTTAAGTTGAAACATGTTTTTGTTACTTTTCGCATATTATTATATCAGACAAAAGCTAAAAAAATAAAACACATAATTAACAGTCAGCTGATTAACTTAAAAATGCATAATAATTGATAGATACTGTCAGAATTTAGGGAATTCCCCACTCAAATCAGTAGGGTAACCTCCTGTTTTACTACACTCGAAGAATTATAATATCTATTTGCTCATTTTACTTGAATCAAATATTTCTGTTTTATTTTATTCATTTTAATTATCAAATAACTTATGGAATTCGTCGTAAGTTCGTTTCTAAAAAAACTCCTAGGTTCTGTGTAAACTTAACCACTGTGTAATCTTTTGCCTAGAATTTTTAAATCCATTTGTTAGTCACAAATGTGAATGATTCTTCAGCTGCAGGATGCTCCTCTTTTCGAGTGGTTAGGGTGGGGAGTAGGGGGTGGGGCGTGTTTTGTGTTTCAGTCCCTTTCATAACTGCTGCTGTTGTTCTTGTTGCTGCTTCTGCTGCTGTTGCTGTCGCTGTCGCCGTTCGTTGTGCATAACAATTTTCATATCGACGACAACATTGGCTGTGTTAGTATTGTCGTCCTGACCGTGGAGAGTGTTGGAGAGAGCGAGCGTGAGTCCTTTACCTCATAACCCCGCACATTCTGTAAGTTGATTTCATGTTTTTTGTTTTCTTTATAGTTTGTTATTTATTTGTTTAATTATTTATTTTTATTCTTGCTAACAAACAATTTGTACGTAGTCTTAGTTGAGTTTTGGGTGTGTTTGGACTGCTATCATTTTCATTAAAATTTCATTGCGCGCGCAAAACACAGCAACAGCAACAACAACAACAACAACAACAAAAAAATGGGAATCAAACAATTTGCGAAAAAAACAACATGAGCACAAAAAAAAGCAAAGTTGGCGCACTCCTTGGTTGTTGAACCGAGTGCGAAGAAGCGACACACAAGAGCAGTAGTAGTGGCAGCAGCAGCCGCAACCGTGGCAGAAGCAGAGACAGAGGCAGCAAACAACAACAGCAATGTTCACTGTTTTTTGGGGGTGTGGTTCGGCAAAGCACTGAAAGCCAGCAACAACACATAGGTAAATACAGCTGCCAAGAGCAGCGCACTCGCTCGCACAGCTACTGTTGCTTTGTGCGTGTGAGCGAGACAGACGAGCAAATGCTGTATGCGCACATAAATATACGCTGTGTCAACCAGCCCAGGCATTCGCTGCTGCGCACACTATTGCTTTCTCGCCTACACGCATAGCTAGCATTGAGAGTTTTGAGCGTCAGCCATTGCTAATGTATTGCGCCCTCGCTCTCGCTCCAGATTCGTGTGAGACTACGTGTGCTGGTGTATGTGCGTGTGTGTGAGCGTGTGTGCGTGCGTTGAAAAAGGAAGTTGCCTGACTTGTTGTTGCTGCTTTTGCTTCTGCTGCTGTCGCTGTGCTGTTGCTGCTAACGAAGTCGACACCGACAACGACGACGACGACAAACGACGATACACGATACGAAGGTAGAGAGAGTCAAAGGCAACAACAACAATTCGGACTGGTCGAACGACTTCTGCTGCCGTTTGCCGCTGTCGCTGCCGCTGCCACTGCCGCTGCCGCTGTCACTGCTGTTCGCATTGAAGGTGTCACGACGAAAATCAGTTCCAAAGTAACATTCGTGCCGCTCGGGTTGTGCGTTCGTCGCTCCGCTCGCTCGTTTTGTTGTTGGTTCACAGCGTTTCATCGTTTTACCGTTTACCGTTCATCGAACACCGTTATAAATATATCTATATATATAAATAATACGTCGCGTTTGTTGATCGCCGTGTCACGCATGTTCACACACAACAAAGTATCAAATTTTGGAAATCATAACAGACGTCGCAAAAATTTATATGCTAAATCCAAAATACACACACACACAAACCACACACATCAGCAACAACAACAACTGCAGCAGCAACAAAAACAAAAAAAAAACATTTGTTTACGTGCGTGTGCAACAATTGCAACAACAAAAAGTTCTCAATAGAAACTACGTTCAACCATAATATTTAAATATATATATCTGCATATATATATATATCGGGAGTACGAGAGAGAGAAAAAGAGAGAGAGTGCATTGTTTTTTTTGTGTCTTGCCGCAAAGTGTTTAACGTTATCCTTAAACTGGCAATCAACTGAATAACTCAACACAATAACTCAATACATCCCATATGTATATATCTGAATCGATCGGATATAACTAATATATATACCAATATATCATATATGGTATATACATTCCAAGCACGACCAGTCAAAGTGTTCTATATCGCAAACAATTGGATCAATCTCAATCAAAAATAATACCATCATCATATCCAATATCTTCAAACGTTTTTTTTCTCCTTTGGAATATCTGTTTCGACGACATCAATAACATCGACATCCAAATCAACGACAACAACGTTGACAACTTCGATAATTGATCAAGTTGTTTGTTCATTAAATTGGTATTTTTTTTTCGGTGAGTGTTAAAATCAGATGTGCTCCAAAAATCACATCCATAATACAACTAACAAACGACTATACTAACATTGTATACTATAACTATAATAAGTAGCTGTTCAAGTAATACCAACTAACCCAGAAATGCTGGGGAGCACCCAAAACACACAAGGATTACCTTTACCCACTTGACGTTAAGTTACAACTAGCTATAGCTTTGTTTATATATCGAAATTATTAGAACCTTCATAGACTGTTGAGTTTTAGATTGGGATATTGGCTTGACTTTTCGAAAAAGTCTTTTAAACGGAGTTAGTTTGACTTAGCATCACTGACTTTTGCCGTCGGGCCTAAAAACCTTTACCACTATATAGTGTTATATACTATTCAGTTTCCTCTTTTCTATGACTTATAGAATGGTAAGTTTTCTGAAAATCAGTCAGAAAAGAACTATATGTATTTCAATAAACTCCAGTTTAGGATAAAGTTAGACAAATGATAACATCTTATTCATCAGAGGTATAATTAACTGTCTTATATTACTAAAAATCTATTCAAACTTTTACCCATTTAGTCAGACATATCCTGTTTTAAAAAGAAGTGCGTTAGACCTTAATAAATAATTTGCAAAATTTAGAAATATTCATTTAAGTACAAGTAACTCAAAAAATATAAAATTCCTGAAATATTAGGCTCTAATCGATTATTAAAAGTATAAAATTAAAATTGAATAGAGTTAGAATTTTTACATTTTTATTATTTATCTTAAAAGTGAGAATTTGGGCTTAAGATGCTTCAATTTTTTCGAACTTGGTAAACAACTGAATAGATATGTGTTAAATAAAGCAAGTCAAAAGTTCCAGGATTTTGTAATATTTAAATGACTGGAATTCAAGATACATTTAGAAAGTATCTATTAGTTAGTATCTACATGAGTTTGTACAGTGTAGCTTGCAATGTTTTGCACACTGATTAATTTAGTAGCAGAGTCAAGAAGAAGAAAATAAGCCCAACTGCAAGTTAACACACACTCAAAGACACACACACACACACCCGCATACAGGAAATTCCAGATGAGTAACCAACTATTAATTATTTAAGAAATAAATACAAAACGCAACGAATCAAAAATAGATTTTCATAATTTTAATGGGCATATTAAAGCCGCCCCTTTTGGCCTGCTAATTAGGCAAAGGCGAACTAAAGCCAGAGCCAAACCAACTAGCTAAACATAGGTCTAACTGTGTGTGTGTAGTAGTGGTAGTAGTAGTAGTAGTAGTACTATTCATCTAGCCAACTTTAATCATATGTATGCGCTACCTGACCCAAAACTACTGTGCACGGGGAACCCGAAACTGAACCCGAATCGGAATCCGAATCCGAATCTAAATCGAAAACTGAAACTGAATCTGAATCTGAATGCGAGAAAATACAAAAAATGAGTTGAACTAAAGCGTTTGACCGACGGACTCGTTCAGGTCACATTATTCACACATTTTGATAAGTTTTTATTTTATTTTTTATTGTTATTATTATTTCTGTTGTTGTTGCTGTTGCTGTTGCTGTTGCTGTAGCCGCGCTTTATTAGCTAATTTCAAAGCGGCTGGGCTATAAATTAAAACATCGAGCGATCTTGTCTCACTCTTTCACTCCCTTTCTCCCTCTCTCCCTGTGCCTGTTTCGTTTTTAATATTTCAGTGCCTCATCTTTCGAGTCGTCTTTTTTTTTCTTTCTTTCTGTTTTTGTTTTGCTGGCGTTGTATTTGTTGTAGTATTATTAATTTGCATAGATATGTATATGGATGTTTTTATATTTTATTTTTAAATGTTTTCATGTTCAAATTAATATGCAAGCCAATTTGTTTTGGCCGGCTGGCAACCAAAATAAAAACTGACTCCAGATTCTTACACTGCCAAACAAACTGAACGCCCACAAAAAACAATTCAATTGGTATATCAATTTTGAAGCTGGCAATTTCAATCACAATTTATTTGTTGCCAAGAGCTACAAGTTCATTCATAGAGCTCTCCAGTCACAGCCATGTTCACCGCCATCTCCATCTCCACAATCATTTCCACATCCGTTACTTGCTCCGTTTCAATTTATGAATTGAATTCAAGTCAAGATCGCGTCGCGACACTTTGATAACTTATCTCAGCGCGGGAGAGAGAATGAGAAAAAAAAGGCTGAAAAAAAAAGCTGAAACCATTGTTTAGCATAGATACATCGACGCACGCCCAATGTCTGTGCTCGCTGTGCCTACACACATAACGCCTGCTAAGCCCGAGGAGTGGGCCAGGGAGGTGTACCAGGGAGCCAGGGCGGGGGGTACCTGGAAGGGTAGCCAAAGTCTTTGTCAATTTGTGACGCCTTGGCGTCGCCTCGCCTTGCCTTAAGTGAGGTTTCATTTCATTTCATTTCGATTGACTTCGTTTTCTTCATATTTTTTATATATTTTTCTATTTTTTTTCTATCTTTTTTTTCAATTATTTGTATTATTAATTTTTATCTCTCTTCACTCTTTGCTCATTACGCGGCTGTACCCAAGTTAATTTTTTTTTTGGGTTGTTTTTGCTTCTCGAATTTCGTTGACAAAGCCATTTAAATAGAAATCAGTCAAAGGCATATAAGATAGAGTCAGGCAAACCCGATCAGGCCCAGACAGACTGCCATACCATGTCAGACCGAAAGAGCCAAGTTATCAAGATCACATTGACAATGCGTCAAATAATAAGTTGTTGTTATTGTTATTGTTAGTGTTATTGTTGTGATCAGAGTCAGGGCTGACTCTTTACTCTATTACCGTACGTACGGCTCTCTCTGTGTGTGTGTGTTTATTTTTGATTTATTTATATTTTTACTATGATGCAATCATTTGTCCAATTCCGAAGGCAAAACACAACACACACACACACATACACATTCATTCACAATAGTCTTTTTTGTATTTGATTTTTGAAAGAAACACACAAGTAGAAGAAATATAAAAAAAGACAATCCTCCTTCTAGACGGATCTTGACAAGAAATCAAAACATTGGCAACTCTGCTCTGATCATTCAATAAATTGACCATACCAAATTGTTAATTGGCCATTTTTGAAACCTGCTCGACAATTGCACGGCAATTATAGTTATTAATCATATTTAATTTGCATTTTAAATACTATAACTAACTACTTTTATTTATAGTGTCTTCACTCAACTCGTTTAGCTGCATTTTTACGAGCTGGAATTTTTAATTAAAAGCTCTGATAAGTTTATCTTAACTGTGGCCAAAAAAAACGCTGAGCCAATTGATCATTGGTTAATTACGAGTGCGACTTTATGCTATACAGCATATGTATAGTTCGAGCCACTCATGTGTCAATTGCATTAAATATATGTTAATTAACAAAAAGTAATTAAAACGCCAAGTTGTCGCCTATATCAGAGTGTTACTTAGCCGTTTCTAGGCCATATGGCTATAGCCATATAGCCATACAGTGTCTCGCATTTAAATGCGTCTTAAACTTGTCAAATCTTCACACTTTTTCAATTATTTGGCACGTTTGTTAATTAAACTTCAGCAAACGTCAACGTCAGCGTGTCACTCTCAGTGCACTCAGCTGCAATTCTTCAATTCAACAACGAACCTGATCATCATCAGCGTAAACATCATCATCAACATGTTGCAAGGTTGCAATTTTCACCAATGCAATGTTTAAATAAAATTATAATTTTATGCGAAAATTGCAAATTTAAATGTCAAAATGCATTTGCGTAGAAATGGCACACGAGATCAAGAAAAAAAATAAAAGGCAACAGCAACAACTAACTAAAAACGGCTAAAACTGGCTACTAACTGCTAGTTGCAACTTGCAGTTGCAGTTGCAAATGATGAACAATTTTTTGCAGTTTTTGCATTTAGCTGTTTTGCTGTTGGCCGGAACGTGCTTTCAGTTCTTTGTTGCGTTTATTAAGTTGCATTATTTTCGACAGACAGCTTATTATGCCTAGGCCAGTCTTCAGTCTGCCGACTCTACGTTCTGCAGTCTTCAGTCTTCAGTCTCGACTCGGACTTAGTCCGGTCTGTGGAGCTCTGAGTTGGCAGCTAACAGATTCCAGTAGCTGTTGCTGCTGCCTTACCTGCTGCTCTTGTTGCTGCTGCTCTCTGTATGTAAATGAGCCTGAGAAATATTTCTCGTGTCTGCCATAACGCGTTATTCACACGTTTACACTGCACAGCAAGGCACAACATATTTTTTAAGACCGCGACTGGGGTCTGTTATGTTTCTCAGGCAGAAGCTGCCGTTTCCGATTCCATGAAGTATATAAATTCCTCAAAAGCAGAAACAGTCGAGTAGTTACAGCTTCTGTCAAATCAAGCTCAGAGTCTATAAGACCTAGAACCTTTAAATTTGTAATGAAAGTAGTTCTAAGCATCAGACAGTTGTAGTTTATTTTAAGAAAACATTTTCATAACGGCATAGCTTGTAAACTATCAGCGCTACCAAGACCAAATTTATACATTATGTGCATAGGATAACAGTCCACCATCCCTGCCAAGTTTGGTGGGTATTGCAGTACTATATCCTATAGCTCCCATGGACCTAACGAAGCCTAAATAGAAAATTTGCTTACTTTTATTGCTCATTCCTAAGGGCACAGGGTCTTTAACGGCTGGCAAACCACTTCTGGCTAGCTTTAGCTGGCTTGTTGTGCAGTGTACACACGCCTGGACATATTAAGTTGTTATAGAGCTTGTTAAGGCAGCTAATAGCTACAACTACAACAGCAACCACAACAACAACAACTATGACAAGTGAGCACTTTTGACAGCTGGTTGCACTCGCTGCATAGCTTGAGTCTAAGTATCTCTGGCAATTTGCCGCTGACTTTAACCAGTGTTGCACAATGCGCTTTGCTGTCACAAGTTATACGATCCAAAAGCTATATATATACACATATATATATATATTTATGTGGTAATAGAACGATTTGCGAGACAACTTTAAGCGCTTTCCAAAAAAATCATTTGACCAAATTTGAATGCCAGCAACGAAGCAGCGAAGACTCCAAAAAAATACAAATTCATTAATCATCGAAATTTGCTAAAAACTAAAAGCCAAAAAAACAATAAACAAATATTCCCATGGCACAAATTAACAGTAGCAAACGGAGTTCAAGTCGAAATAATTTTTTTATTTTATTTTTTTGGTAACACACTTTCCCAGGGTACCGTCAGAAATGAAAACACAGTACGGCTCGGGTATGACGATCATTTTAGGGCTACCGTTTCGGTAGTTGTACAAACATAAAGTGCGGGCGATGGTCACTCACTCAGCTAGTCAGTCAGTCAGTCACTTAGTCAGTCATTCTGTCAGTCACTCTGTCATTCAGTCGGTCAATCAGCTGTACGGTAGCTAGATGCGTTTTCAGTTTGGATTTGTTTATTTTCCTAAGGCTGTTTACCTTCAAATCTCTCACACACTTATCAGCGTAGTTGGATAATATTATTTTGACCGTAATTACGAGCCAAGTCAACTGACAAATATATAAATCTATTTCTATATAAGAATCATAAGCCAAACACACGACAATAATTTGAAGTAGCATCGCCATAGATAGCTAAAAATCCCCTACCCCTAAAAAAAGACAGACAGACAGACTAATGGATGAAGAAGAAGCAGAGCAAAAATCATCGCCATTGGCCGGAAACTGAAAGTGAAAATCAGAATGCCGAGTGAATTTTTAATGAAAGTGCGTGTACGTGATATATGACGAGTCAAAATGATTTCGAGAGTTCCCATTCCAGTTCCCATCCCGTTCCCAGTCACCAGTTAACAGTCACCAGTCACCGTCTCAGTCGCAGTTACTGTCACAGCGCCAGTTTGTGGTCCCCGAGGCACAGTCCCAATCACAATCACAAAAACACTGAGCCAGCGGGCTCTTTTTTCTGGCTCTGTTTCAAAAATTTGTTTCTCTTTTTATTTTTTGCCATGATTTTTCATAATCAACAACGCCAACAAATGACAAGAAAATCACGTAGCCTCTCCGTCTATACATCTATACATATATTTTGTTATTGTTTTTATTATTTTACATTTTTTTCTCGTCTTTTGGCAAAGTAAAAAACTGAAAAACAATTGAGTTAAAAAGAAGAAGATAAAAAGATACAGCTGACAGCAGCTCCAATATGAAGCTCATTAGCATACAACCAACATTAAATATAGGTATATATTTGCTATATAGAAAGCAGAGTTCCAAGAATTTGCTTTTCTTTAAGAACAAACAGTTTTCTTTCATATTTATGAGTAGAGAGTTTTAGTTTATTTTTTTTTTGCACTTGTTTGAGTTCGGGGGTTTCTGGGAGATTACCGCAAACCGACGTAATAACGCCTGTAACCGCCCGGTACCGCCTAGTACCGCCTAGTTTAAGTAAGCCTAGTTTTTTTTTGGGCTATGTCTTGCGGTTTAAAGATCTTTGATCTGTGCTTAGCCACTGGATTAGTACAGGCACTTACTAAAAGGACGACAGAGGAACACACACAGACAGGCACGGGCACACACACATGACGAGACAATGGCTCTGGGTATTAAGATTAGAACCGACAAGCTTTACCTTAACCTCAACATGAACCTCAACCTCAAACTCAAATTCAAACTGAACCTGGATTAATACTCATATGTCCGTCGTCGAGTTCAAAACTCTTTTGTCTCTGCATTTTCTTTTTGCCATTTTCATTTCGTGCGAAATAAATTAGCACTACTTGGCCAGAAAGGGGATAAAGGCAGTGGTATTGGCATAGGGACAAAATGGGATGACGAACTGCGAGCCAGAGAAATTGCGGGATTAGCACGGACACCTCAACGGGTCCTCATTGTTTTGAAATTGGAAAATGCAGCCAGCTATTTGTCACATATATATATATATATATATATTTCTATAACGATAAGCATATGCCACAACACCACACACACACACGCACACCCGAGTTTACTTAGCGATCGTTTGCCTGCAAAAATTTGTTTTGTTTTGTCATGTCGTTTTCATGGCTCAATGCATTCGAAAATGCAGCGGGAAACGAGCTGAGCCGAAAGCCGAAAACCTAAAACCGAAGAGAGAAAACCGAAAACCGCAAATATATTTCCAGCCACTCGAGTTCAGCATTCGAAATCAGCAGAGTTCAAACCAAATGAGTCCCTTTTTAAAATACCAAAAAAATATCCCCGAATAAAGCAGTCGCAGTCGGAGTCGCAGTCGCTGTCGACGTCAGCGTCCGCGTCCGCGTCGCAGTCGCAAATTACATGCTCACGCGCACACGCAAATTAATAACACATCTGGCCCAAATTTAGGCAGCGGCACATGCCAACAATCTGGCAACGCTGCCACTGCAGTGGCAAGCAGTTCTGAATTTATGAGGCAAACGAATGCAAAAATAAATTGAAAAGAAATCAGTTGACAGAAAAGGCCAAAAATACACTCTAAAATATGGCTAAATATTTTTAAATACAATGCCAGCAAATTTATATTGTTTAAATAAAAAACACAATTTATTTACTTAAAAAATCGACAGTAGTTGTAAATGTTTAAGCATTAAGTAAAAGTTGTCACATTTGGCACTTTTTATAACCATTTTTAATACACTAAAAATAAATTTAGCTGCACTTTATGTCAAATCAAGAATATCTGAAGCAACAACTTTCGATTTAGCCATAAAAAATGATTCTTAATAAACAACAGCTAACCGAGTTTAATAAAAATTGTAATATACCCAATTAATTACTTCTACGGCACGAAGGTAATTAAAAAAATCTTCAATTGAGTTTAATTTTATAACTGCAACTGTTCGTAAAAGTAATTAGAATTTTATTGCATAAGTATTAAAAAGAAGTAAAGTTGATTGCTTAAATTTAGAAGTAAAAAAGTTTAATAAAAATATTAAAATTCAAAATGGAAATGGGAATATTGTGAATAATAACAAAGTTAGAAAAAGTGAACGGAATTTCCAGCTAAAATACAATAATAAATCAATAACAATTGTATAATAAGTTTAACTAATGAATTGAATAAATAATAAACAGAAAAATCAATTGTAAATTCAAATAAACGAAACTAAATAAAATACATTTTAAATTCATTATTAAATAATTAAAAATCAATGCTTTATTTACTTACAGAAGAAACAGGCCGCCGAGGTGACTGCCACGCCCACAAGCAAAAGGAGCAAAGTACACAGTAAGAAAGAGAGAGAGAAAGTAATAGAAAGAAAGAGAGAGAGTTTAAGTGAGTGAGAATCAAAGGAACGATCATCGAACAGGAAATTATAAACGGCTTCAACGTGGCGCTGCATTCAACGGAAGCCTTAATGGCGGCGGGATTCCTCAAATCGGGGGATCTGGGCCCACATCCGCACAGCTATGGCGGACCACATCCGCACCATTCGGTGCCGCATGGCCCATTGCCGCCGGGTATGCCGATGCCATCATTGGGTCCCTTCGGCCTGCCACATGGTCTGGAGGCTGTTGGGTTCTCCCAAGGTATGTGGGGTAAATATCGCAATAACAATTTTGGTAAACCACTCACGTAAGATCCCAGATCAAAACAATGTGCTGAAAGTTGAAAGAGTATCTGCCAATCGGTTGCTTAAGCCATACACAGTAAATAAAAATGGGATACCAAGTACTGAGTAAAAAAAACTACAAATTTACAGCTTTGTTTCTGCTAAGAAAAGTTTAATTTCCATTCAGAATTCTATCGAAAACTTTTCGTTAATGTGTCAAATGTTAAGCTAATTTTTTGCAGTGCATATGTATGTTATATGAACGCCGTTTTGGCTGATAACTCAATTTGGGAAAACAGAAGTGGGGAAAGGCATGAGTATGGAGCTGGGAATGGAATGGTTAAGGATGCAGAATCGGGTTCGTGTTCAGGTTTCTTTTTGGTCGTATTTGGATGTGCAGCGCAGCTCAGTTGTCGCACAAAATGCTTTTCAATGCCGTTTCGCATCGATTGCATCATTATCAGTTAAATTGTCAAAATGAATAATGAGCCAAAGTTTAAGTTAAAGCTGTAGCTGATGCTGTATCTATAGCTGTTGTTGTTGTTGTTGCCGTAGCTGTATTTGTATCTGTAGCTCAAACTGTAGCTCAACTCACATGGGGATCGCATGAGTTGAGCTTTTTTTTTGGTTTTTTTGTTGGGTTCCAGTTTTGTATCATTTCGGTGACGCTGCAAATGACAAAAACCTGACAAAAATGCTACAAAATGCCAAAAGCAACAAACAAAACCCAAAAAAAAAAATAAAATTAAAAATAAAGAAAAAGAAAGAAAAATTCATATACGTTCACATAAAAAACTTGAGAGCCAACAAAAGACTTGCGAGGCAAAAACTCAAAAATAAATATAGTATTAAACAAGCAGATAGCTAAAAAAAAAATATCAGACAGACTCAAAGACATACGAGCAATCGCATGTAATCAATTTATTTTTGGGCTTGTAATAAGCGCTAGTTATAGCAGAATATTGCCATTGATGACATATTGTCCAATTATTATTATTATTTTATTATATAAGGCAATTGGCAGACAAATTATATAACGTCAAACACAAAAAGCAAAGAATAGTTAATACAAACTTCAAATTACTTTTAATTGAGTTGTTGAAAGGAGAGTCGGTAATGAGTTTTATTTTATTTGAGTATAATTCAAGTTTAAATTTTTAAAAAATTCAATTCTAAAAGATATTGCTTAAAAATTGGCATATTAATCAATTAAAAACTTCGGTTCTTTTAAATTTAAAAATTTTCTAAGCCTTAAAGACACAAAAACTGATTTTGTGGCTTCTTAAAAGTTAATATATTTTATCTACCATAGTCAGAGAAATATGTTTTGTGCTGAAAACACAACTATGCCAACTTTAAGCTCAGTTTTGTTTATTGTCTAGCAACATTTCCCGGAATACAAGAGGCTTTTACGATCACATTGACTATAAAATCAATAAAATGAGTCCGTTCACCAAATAGAGGTGCAGTTAATTAAACAGGCACACAAACACACACACAACATGTGACTCCAAGGTTTTGAGCACTAAAAATATTTGTATAAAAATATTTAAAAAAAAAACGAAAACAAAACAAAAACAGTTTTTGGTGATTTTGTGCGGGCAAAAGGCAAACTACAAATTGCAATTAATTTTGTTTTAAAGCAGCAACGACAACAACAACAAATGTGGCATAACATGGCGACCATTTTGAAAGCAACAACCAGAAAAAAAAACTGAAACGAAAAGCGGCAGCTGCAAAAGGCAAAAAAGAAGAAAAAAAAAAAAAGTCGGCAAAGTGAAGTTTTTATTCAATTTATAAATTCATGACCAAAATGACTAACTCATTAATTTTTGATAGAGCCAAACAGACGCGCAGTGCGCTAGAGAGAGACGGCAGAAGTGGTGGAGGGATGCAGAGCTTGGGGTAGGGGGAGGGGGTAGGAGGGTGTATTGTAAGGAGGCACGTTTGAATTGAAAAGGCATTCGAAAAAAGGGGTGCTCTCTCTGAATATTTGGGACACAGACACACACACACACAGAGACACGCACACGCAAAAACAAACAATGCCGCGGCTTAGCACACACACACACGCACACCACTTTGTATATATATATCTGGTATATAGGCATAAAAGTATGTTATATACTTTTGGGTTTGTTTGCGCTGCGGGGTTGGTTCACGCTTTTTAAGGGTGGCATCTTTCAACGGGGGTTGTTAACGGTTTACCAGCCAACAACATACACAAAAATAGTGGGCACAAAATACTGGGAAAAGTCTGTGGGCGCATGCATGTTATTTAAAGTATTGCCACTACCACACGGCGTATGCGCAACTCGAAACAACTTTCAGCACATTTTTGTTTAGGCATTGCATTCATTTATCCAAATGGAATTTAACTAATTTAATTTTTGGTTTAATTTTTGTAGGCGTAAACACGAGAAAACAGCGTCGGGAGAGAACAACATTCACACGCGCCCAGCTCGATGTGCTGGAAGCGCTTTTTGGCAAAACCCGTTATCCGGACATCTTTATGCGTGAAGAGGTCGCACTCAAGATCAATCTGCCCGAATCCAGAGTACAGGTAAGCAAGCCATCCAATCATATAACACTATTTTTTATAGTCCAACATAAGTATTTTTTATGTCAAACATCAGTTTACGATCACATCAAAGTTTCATTCAGTTTTTCTAGTTTCTGCCACTTTTATGCCATTTTAAAATTAAAAATTCTTTACAGTTTCCGTGTAGTCAAATTCCTTCATCTTTTATTCCTTCTAAGTTCAATACTCTGGCTCAAGTTTGGCCATCAAATGATCCTAAAACTCAGCTCGTATTAGCATCACAAATTTGTCTTAAATTTATTAAAATATTCCACATTTATGGCTATTTAATTCTGCACATTTCATTTGATTGATTCAATCAATCAACTTTCTAGTTGAAAGTCAACTTTGATTTTAATTCAAATTTACCAAAAATTTCAAATTTCTCAGACAACTTGAATTTGCATAGTCCATTGTTTAAACAACACAAAAAACGTTAACAATTGAAAAGTTGGCTTATTTATGATGTTTTTTTTTTTGCACTATTATTTTGTTTAAGTCATGACTTAGTCGTTTATTGAATGTTTATCGTAGCATAACTATGAATAGCTTTAGTTAAATGCTCGTAATTTGATGTCTCAATTTCAAATTGAGACATTTGAGTAATTTACACAAATGAAATGGCAAAATGACAAATGACATTCGAAAGATTTTTTGAAATGCAGTCAACAGTTTTGTTAAGCTGCAAAATGAAGTGGAAATTGTTTAAGTAATTAAATGGTAAACAATTTGTTAAAGGCAAATCATTTGTTAACTAGAAAATATTTATTATATGAAACAAAGTTTGAGTTCTTTAGTTGCCTATGAAATTCTTTTGGTTAATTTCCGCAGTTTCCACCTAAACTAAGATGGCCAAAACAAATCTAGTTTTACTAGTTTTTCGGCTCTACGAAGCATTAGAGTTATCACCTTTTGACAGCTGAATTCAAAGAGCTTAAGAATTTCATTTCAAAAGTTGTCTTACAGCTGAAGAAAAAAAACTAATTTAATTAAAATTTGTTTTTCTGCGGGCTGAAGACGTAGAAAAGTCAATTATTTGAATTGCTTACAGTTCAAATCAATTGACACCTGTTTTAATGACTTCTGCACACACATGTGTGTGTGTGTGTGTGTATGTATGCGTAAAAGCTATGCGCGTGTAGCCGTTTAAGCCATGTTTGCACTGCCAGAACTCAAAGAATTGTTTAATTAAGCATATGTCTAAAAGACCCAAAAGACGCCCTCGAAAATCCAAAAAACAAACAAATTACAAACAGCCAGCAGATTGTCAATGTCTCGGTGTAACTGGTGTGGGCGTGGCATGTGTGTAAGCACTGAATTCATGACTTTTCCTAAGGAAAATCGCTAAGCAAATAGAAAGTGCAGGGAAAATGGAAAAACAGTAAAATGTTTGGCATATTTTTAATGGCAAAAAGCACGACGAATGTCGTCTTTTTTTTATATATCTATCTACATGTATTTGCTTAAAGCATTTGCTGGGAATAATTTACCGAGCAGCTCGGGGTTGTAACGGAGCGAGCACTGGAGACGGGAGTTTTTGCGGGGCAAGGACACGTTAACTGTTATTTGAGTTTACTTTGCGCATTAGCTGCGCATAATTTGCGCTAATTTTTCCGGGGCACAACTGTGTCCATCAACAAGAGAAATGAGCACAGGGAAAACTGGTAGAAAATTTGATGACAGCGACAGCTCAATTTGTGCCTACTGCGAGGTGCAAGAATGCAGGAACCGCGTTGTTTACTTAGGTGCCAGCAGCAGCAGCAGCAGTTTCCTGTGCCTGCGTGTGTGTGTGTGTGTGTGTGTGTGTGTGTGTGTGTGTGTGTGTGTGTTGACAGCAGTGTTGCCTAAGCAAACAAGTTGCTAGCGCCGTCGGCCAAACTGCCAAATGGCCAAGAATCTTTAAACAAACGCAAAAATTACGAAATTTCGAAAATGAATTGAAATTTTTTTTTTTCGGCTATTGATAGTTCCCCCAGGAGTAAAATTTGGACCGATTGTCACCTTAATGTCTTGAGCAAATACAGCCGCATTTCGATTCAATAAAGTTGTGTGCAAATATAGCGATCAATTGTGATTTGTTTGCTTTTTTGCTTTCAGTGCTTGTAATTTAAGGACGTGACATGACATTACAAACTGTCCCATTTAATGCATTCCCAGCTCTCACTCTCACTCCTCTCCCTCTCTCACTCTCACTCTACGCTGACGGTCGTTGGCCCAGGGTGAAGCCCCTGCAGTGGTCGGGCCAAATGAAAAACGACACGTAACACTGTCTACAGTCAGGACTGGCACTAAAGGACAACTTGCACACAAAATAAGGAAAACTCTGAATAAAAACTGCATTTCGAGTTCTGTTTTGTTTTGTGTCGTTTTTTCCTTTGGTCAACTGGCGCGTTACGTTTTTTAGACAATTGATTTTCGTAATGCACACCGAGTGGGTAAGAGTAGGAGGCAGCGAAGGAGAAAGAGAGGAAGAGCGGGACAGCGGAGCAGCGGGAGAGCGGGGCAGCGGGCAGCGTGCGTGGGGCGTTAAAAGAGCATTGACAATTGTATAGATTTTCCACACACACACACTCATACACACACACACTCGAACACACACAACAGCGCGCGTGTCTAGTTGTTATTTTCTGCTTTTTTTTATAAGTCATCCTGTTACTGCTGGTGGCTAGTTTTATTTGCTATCATAGCGCGCACAGTGGCATCAAGTGGTCTAAATAAGCTACAAAAAGTAGAAGAATTTTTCAGATATTTCCAAAGAGTTAAAGATAGGAAGAAAAGCTTAAATTTCATTGTATAAACCATTTAAAACAGCTAACAGAAATAGAGTTACCACAAAATTATTGACGAAAATTATTACGAAACTTTTTCAGCACAAAGTTTTAGTCTTGGAAAAGGCATTACAAAATTCTTAAATAAATCAAATAATTGATTAGTTGAATAATTTACATTTAAGCCTAAAATTCTTTGTAATTATGATTGTAATTCTTTGTGTTAATTACACACCTTAAAGCTTCACATAAAATTCCAAATCATCAAACAGTAAGAGAAATAAGAATATTCATTTTTCTTTAGTTATTTAACAAGCATGATTTGCCTTAATGAAATAAAAAAAACTCTCAGCTAAAAGCAAAAAAAAAACACCAATAAAGCTAAAGTTTTTTTTTCCACTTGTGACCACTGTGCGTGTGGCAACACCTACACATGTAGTGCCTCGTATTGAGTTACAGTGGCAGCTAGAAAAGTGCCGTAAGAGGCCCCCAAAACAGCGAATAGAAAAAGCAAAAGAAAACGAGTGAAAGAAACAGCAAAAACGAAGGCGACATGAAAATCGAGTGTTGCATGCAACAAACTGTCTGGAACTGGAAGCCCAAGGAGGAAGCCAAGCAACTCAATTAGCAGTCAGAACGACGTGGCAGACAAGGCACAAGGGGGCGTGGAGGGGACTGAGGAAAAACGAAACTAGTTGGGGCCGCCGCGTTGGCAGTTTTTTAACTTGCCCCAAGGCTCCACCTACCGCACAAATTAGCAGCGCACACACGACCATACACTGCAAAAAAGTGTGTAAAACATTTAACAACTCTAACAAAACACACACAACTTTAGCGCGCAGTGTAGCAAAATAAATTAATGACTGCAACTTTGGCTCTGGTCGAGGCAAATATTAATTGAATGATAGGCATCTTTATGGCAGCGCACAGTGGTGCCAAATCACTGGTGGTTGAACGTTGCCAGTGCCACTGATTTTTCATATTTTCCTGCAGCTGGGTAGGGGGAGCGGGGAGAGGGTGGGCGTTGATTGCAACCAATACAAATAACGTAATAATTTTACGCAGCTTATCTGCACCAGAACAGAGCAAACATTTACGCCCTAATGTTTTCATTCGCCGGCAGTAGAAAAAGGGACAGAGTTGAGAACAGGAGAAAGGGAGGGCAGAAGGGGGACATAACACTGCCACTGAGGGCACTGAGGGCTGCCATCGCGCACATAAATCACAGTAGCAGAAGCTGGCACGTCTACCCTACCCTACCCCCTCAAATACCCTACTGAAAACGGTGCTTGGACTTAACCATTGTCACCTCCGTTTACGTTCAGCTGTTCGATTTTTGGGCAGAGGGTTGTTGGCATCACCGCAGTCACAGCACAGCACAGCACAGCAGTTTGCTAACAAAAGGCAGCCATTTTTAGTTTAGACGCGCACCTAAAACCGTTAGAGTGAGATGGCCATAAAGTTGCTGTAACTCTTTAGGCATAGCACTCTATATATATGTTTGGTATATACCCCACACCCCTAACTATAGTCTCTGCAGCCCCTGTTGTTGTAAAAAGGATTTGTCTCGTTGTCGCAATGCAGCGAGGCACACGGAATTCACTGCTGAATTCAGCACTGAAAACTTTGTTCTCACTTTTTCCAAACACACACACTCACGTGTATGTGTGTGTGTTTGTGTGTGCTACACGCACAGCTGTTTTATAAAATTAATTTTCCCATTGCGGATTAACATTTCGCTTTTCAGTCGCTTTTCACTCTGCTCTTCTTTCCCCTTCTCAATCGGCTTGAAATAAAGTTTGTTATCTCCCTTTCTCCTTTAACTTTACTCTATCTCCTTCACTCTCCTACTCCTTTGCCCTGCACTTAGATCTGTTTCCTAAAAGGTTTAAAAAAAATTCATTGCGCATTGATTTATTTATTATTTATTATGCAAAGTCGCGCATAATTTTCAATTGGTTTATTTTTACTACGTGCTGGCAATTTGGCTTTAAGTTTAGGCCAAGTAGCGCACAGACTTAATGTCAAGTGGAGAACGATACCAAATTTGACTTAGTTGGAAAACAGTGTGAAAAAGAGGCAAGAAAAGGGCTTAAAGGGTTTCCAAAATAATTTTAAATTATAAAAATTATTATTATCAACAACATTAACCTGTCGTGTTGAGTGTTTGTTATCTAAACTGTTTTAAAAACTATATTAAATTAAATAAAAATTAAATTAAAATTGTGAAATTCAGCTCCCAGAGTAAGTCCCCCAAACCAACCAAACTATTCTACAAAACACAGTGCCTCAAATCACTTTCAAGTTATTTTCCAATCACTTTCAAGTACTTGAACACAAAAGACTTTCAATTGAAAACCTTTGTCAAAACAGTTGAAGACCAAATCCTTTGTGGAAAAAAAAGCTGGCGCATTAAACGCTCGAAGGAATCGCAATTGCGGCTATCCATGAGATGCAAATTGTCATTAGATTTGTGGATAAAATCGACATCAATGGAAATCAAGCTATTGAAATGCTCTTCATTAACATTATAATTATATGAAGGCCAGTCGAAGGTAGGCACAAGGAAATCGGGAATCACTTTGATGTTACACAAAGTTCATTAAAGCTGCAATCGAATTTAACTTTGTGTATTTTTATTTGTTTCTTCTTAGATTTTCTGCTAAAACTTGCAGAATTTCCCAGGCTAAATGCATATTATGAAATTTGTGCAGCTCATTAAACGATTTCAAAAAGGAAAACTCAAAAAAATCGAGAGGGAAAAACGGAAAAAGTTGAACTTTTTTTTTTTATAAACGTCAAAGTCAAAACACAAAGCAGATTTTTCAAAATGCAAAATTGAATTGGGAAATGAAAATTGAATTTCAAGTCGAGTCGAGTTAGTGCCAGGGGCGTGGGAGTGGGCTAGGGGAGGGGCAGCACAGAAGTGCTGACAAATAATGAAATTTGATATGCCTTGTTTAATGCTCTTTTTTTTTTGTCAAGTGCGTGAGACGGCACGCCCCCCTGTACACACCACCCCCACCTACCCGAGGCATATCCCCCTGCCGCCCATGGACTAAAACTTGCAATGAAATGCTCGAGTGGCCACAGCAGCCGCGTGGCAAGTGTTAACTTTGCCAAATAGGGCAAAGGCGGTGGATAGGGGGCGGTGGGGGGGGGGCAGCACGGTAATAAATTCTGCTGTTTACCAAAGCACAAGCCATTAGCAAGCAACACCAACCCCAAATAACAAATCACTGAAACAACATTTCAGGGTTGAATTTAGCTTTGAAAATTTGTTGGCAATCGAAAGCGGAATTGGAATCGGAATCAGAATTGGAATTGAGTTGGGTACTGCTGGGTGTAGTGCTGGGTGTAGTGCGGTACTTGGGTGCTTCTCTTGCCTGCACTTAGCGGATTGTTTGCAGCCCCTTAAGCATAACAAACAAGGCTAAGTGAATTCCTTGCGCTCGACTGTGCCGCTTTATGGCCTGTTTATTGTTGTTGTCTTGAAGCCAGCGGCATGTGGTTGCTGCCACAGTAGGTGAGTTGGTGAGGAGAGGGCAGAGGGCTTTTATAAGGGGCGTACACACATAATCGAGTCAATTTTCGGACTCTTTTCAGCCCGTCGGCTGTTGATGTAACTTTATTTAGAGCCGACGGCGAAGCGCGTGACTTTTTGCACTTGTTGTGTCGAGTTGTGAGTTGTGAGTTTGGAATTCTGAATTGTGAATTCTGAGCTTTTGGGTGTTTGGGTGTTTGAGCCCACTGGGTTAACCCGCACCGCCCTCTTGGCAAACAGTTTATATAATTTATTCATTGCCAGCACAGAAAACTAATTGATGTGGGAAAATTCAGCAGCCGTTGGCCACAGGCACACACCAACACACACACACACACACACACACACTTACCCACTTTTGTGGCACACACACTTGACTAAGCAAATAATTGTCGCTTGCACGTGACAATTTGATACTTGATACTTGAGCTATTGATTTTTTTTTAAGTATTATCAAAAATTATCACTTTATTTAAAAAAGAATTGCCTTAAAGTATTTATGAGAATTTACTTAAGTGTTCAAAAATTAAACACGTGTCCGTTTAATTTAATAATTGCATAAATCAGCTTAATATTTATAATGCAAATGAATGTATTTATCAATTTAGCTGTAAATAATTTTAAATAAAATTGATTTATAAAAGTGCACACTAATTAAAAGCGAGTTTAGCTAAATTAAACAAATAATTTTGAGTAGAACTTAATAAAAATATTTAATTCATACCAATTTAAAATATTATTAAGTAATAAAATTGAAGGAAATTTAAGGAAGTTGCTTTAAAGAAGTATTAGTTTAAAGTAAATACGCTGCCATTTAAGTTAAATAATTTTTGTGAGTTTTCTATAAAAACATTTAGGAAATTGGATGCAACAAACTTTAAAATTTTATTGGAAATAATAAATTTTTTTATAAGTTTTTTTTTAAAGTTATTACAACACATTAAATTTAAATCAAATTACTTTGTATTTAATTTAATTTTGTATTTTAAACTGCCCTTTATACTTTCCTTTCTTTGTTTAACTTAATTAAACTTCCACATAAACTAATTGAATCCTTTTTCTCCTCTATGTTGCAGGTGTGGTTCAAGAACAGACGCGCCAAGTGTCGCCAGCAGTTGCAGCAGCAGCAGCAATCGAACAGTTTGAGCAGCTCGAAAAATGCCAGCGGCGGCAGCGGCAGTTGCAGCAGCTCCTCCAATGGTGGACGCAACAATAACAACAACAGCAGTTCTAGCAACAACAATAACAACAGCAGTTCTAGCAACAACAACAGTAACAACAACAGCAACAACAGTGCGAACAAATCAAGCCAGAAACAAAGTGGTCAAAGTTCATCGAGCAACGCCAACAGCGCTGGTAGCAGCTCAGCAGCAGCGGCTGCTAGCGCAGCAGCCGTCGCAGCAGCGCAGTCAATAAAATCACATCACAGTTCCTTCCTCAATGCCAACGGTGGTGCCAACAACAACAACAACAACAACAATAACAACGGTGCTGCCGGCGGTTCGACGCCCAGCAGCAGCAGCGGCAGCCATGGCGGTGCACCTAATCCACATTCGCACATTTCAGCGGCGGCTGCGGCAGCTGCATTAAATGTCACCGCAGCGCATCAAAACTCATCACCGCTGCTGCCGACACCAGCGACATCGGTTAGTCCCGTTAGCATTGTCTGCAAGAAGGAGCATCTCTCTGGCGGCTATGGCGGCGGTGGTGGTGGCGGTGTTGTTGGCGGCGGTGTAGGCGGTGTGGGTGTTAGCGGCAGCTTAGGTGTTGGTGTTGGCCTGGGCGTCGGTGTTGGCGTTTCGGGCGATGCACTGCGTTCACCCTACGACACACTGAAGGATGCTGGCGGTGATATTGGCGCTGGTGCGCATCATCATCACAGCATTTATGGCACAGCAGCTGGCAGCAATCCACGTCTGCTGCAACCCGGTGGCAATATAACGCCCATGGATAGCAGCAGCAGCATTACGACACCATCTCCGCCCATTACGCCCATGTCACCGCAATCGGCGGCAGCTGCCGCACATGCCGCCCAATCGGCGCAGTCGGCAACGGCACATCATTCAGCCCATTCGGCGTACATGTCCAATCATGATTCATACAATTTCTGGCACAATCAGTACCAGCAATACCCCAATAACTATGCCCAAGCCCCTAGTTATTATTCACAAATGGAATACTTTAGTAATCAGAATCAGGTCAACTATAATATGGGTCATTCGGGTTATACGGCATCGAATTTCGGTCTATCGCCGTCGCCATCGTTTACGGGTACAGTCTCGGCGCAGGCATTCTCACAGAACAGTCTCGACTACATGTCGCCGCAGGATAAGTACGCGAATATGGTGTAGAATCTGCTGTTCCAATACTGCAGCAGCTCCGGCGGTAGTGGCGGCAGCAGCGCCAGCAGCGGACGCTCACCGCAGCCGCAGTTACAGCAGTTACAGTCACAGCAGCAGCAGCAGCAGCAACATCCACAGGAGCAGGAACAGAATCTGGCACAGGATCACGATCACGATCACGATCATAGCCACGTTAGCTACACCTAACTGATTCTACACATACATATCTCTCTCACTCCCTTGCAACCGTTTCTCCAACCCTACCTATCTCTTTCTCGGGCGCTGCATTCACTTATAAATTTAAATTTAAACAAAAAAATACAAAAATTTAATGGAATTTATATATACATATATATAAAATTACTTTTAACTCTTAAAGTTTTTTTTTTATGCTAGTTAATAATTTTTTTTTTTTTTTACATTTATGCATTAATATATTATAACTACAGATATGCTATACAGATACATATATATGTATATGGATAAGTTTATATATATATATGTATGTATATATCAGGATCAACGAAGAAAATGAGTGATAAACAAACAAAAAAAAATTAAAAACTTGATGAAATTTGTTAAAACTCGTAAATGCTAAATTTTAAGTGTGAAAAAATCGTAACAAAATGAACAAAAAAATTAATTAAATAAAAGAAAAAGGAAAACGGAAACAGAAAAACAAAAAAAAAAAGAAAATTGCAATATGTAGACCATTTTATGGCGGGTTGGGCGACAGTTGGGAAGTGGTTCTAAAAAAAATATTTATATATATAATTAAAATATATATAGATTTAGCTGATTAGCGCTGTGGGAACACAATTTTCGTTACTTTATTAAAGTGTTGTAAAATAGTTTCATTTTTTTTTTAAACCTTCAACACAGCGCGTCATATCATAAATAAAATAAAGTCAAAAACAAAAGGAAAAAACATTTTTAATAAATATATATATAAAACATTAAAAATTTAATAAAAACTAATTCGCAGTTCTAAATAAAAATATTAAAAAAAAGGAACAACATTTCATAGCTTACAGCAAAAATTAAAAAAAAAAATATTTCATTAAAAAATTTACAAAAAATATAAATTAAATTGAGATCCATTTCATTGTGACATCAAAAGTTAAAAAAGTTCAAAGAATCATTTTGTCGTCTTTATATAACAAATATTTATATATACATGCAGAAATATATAGTAAATATTATAATTAAAAAATAAAAAACTTGAACACCTAATAAATGAATTAACATTTCAGACTTTCAAAGCAAAGCAGAGCAACAATTGCAACTTCGAAGCAAAAGTATTAGCACTTAAGCATCTAAAATTCTGAATAAAAAACTATATATATAAAAATATATATTATATAGTGAATTTTACTGCAAATATATGTATATACATATGTGTATATGCCACATGCCACAATCCAAAACGAAAATAATATTTATAAATAAATAATTTTAAACTTGTACAAAAAACAAAACTAAAAGCAAATAACAAAAAAGTCGAGAATCTTTTGAAAACACTTAAAAAAAAACATATATTAATTTTAAGTCGTTTACATATTTATATATATATATATATATATATATGTAGATATGTGTACACATACATATACACATAGAAGTATATACGATATGCATATATATTTAATTTATATATGTGTGTGTATATGTTCACATAATGTATGCTAATAAAAAGTTTATAAATATTAAATCAAATGATAAAAATCAGTTTCTAATATTACAACTTTCACATACACGTATAGATTAACACACACACACACATATGCATATATATTTGTATATATAAACTTATATACATATGATTAGTTCAATGAGCAAATACAATTTTTTTTTCGTAAATTAATTTTTTTTTGTTTAGTTTTAAGTTCAATTTAATTGTAATTTAAGCGTATCTATTTTGTTTGAAAAACACACTCACACACACAAACACACATGTACTACACCTACACACACCCACACATACACACACACACATGAACGATATTACGCTATACATAGAAACAACAAAAAACATTTAGCAATTAACTAAGAATAAGTGCATTTTTTTTGGCATATCTTTTAAGCAAAACTAAAAAAAGTGGATAGAAATGATATAAAAACAAACACACGGAAATTGAGAAAAATTAGTTGATAATATTTAAGTAAATATATATATAAATTATATTTACTATATATAAAAATATATAGATATATGTATATACATATATATGTAATTTATATATATTTATGTGTATGCTGCATAAATATATGTATTAATCTACAGTATATGTACACATGCATGTATGTATGAGTATATATGTGTGTATGTACATACATATACATGTATATATATTTATATATATATATAAATATATGGAATACGCTATGTTTAAGAAAACTGGTTAATTCTTTTTTTTTAATTATAAACTAAAATAATTGTAAAAAGTTCACAAAAATATGATCAGATGAATAATATATATATAAAAACTAAAAAAAAAAAAAAAAATCTCGTTATTTTCTTTCCTTAGACTAAAGCATTAGAGTTATCGACTGAATGCTACCCTGTAGCGTCACAGATCGTTCACTTGAGCTAAGTGATTTTCTTTTTCTTTTCAATTTTAGGATTTTATAATTTTAAGCAACAACCCGAAGGCTTGAACCTCTCGATATTTTTAGACCCCGTACTCTTTAAAAAAGAGTAAAGGGGGTCTATTAAGTTTGTCAGAAGCGAGATGTGCGTAACAGGCAGAAGGAGGCGTGGCCGACCCCATAAAGTATATATATTCTTGATCAGCATCAACAGCCGAGTCGATATAGCCATGTCCGTCTGTCCGTCTGTCCGTCCGTCCGTCTGTCCGTCTGTCCGTCCGTATGAACACCTGGATCTTTTAAACTACAAGAGCTAGAGACACCAAATTTGGAATGTAAGTCCGTTATTTTGTAGAGCAGATCAAGTTTATTTCAAATTGTTGCCACGCCCCTTACCGCCCCCGCAATGAGCAAATAACCAGACACACCTCGAAAAAATTTGTGTTTTAGGTGAATATCTCAGTAACTATAGCACTTAGGAGCACAAATTTTGGTATACAGGTTCTTAGAGACAGCCTTAGTATAATGTCATTAAAAATTTTGAGCTGCCACGCCCCCTTTGCTCATCAGAAATAAAAGACTCTCCAGCTTCAATGCCTTGTTTCAGGCATTAAATCAAATAGTACAGTGTTGTAATTTAACATACGCTTAGAGAATTACTATTTCTAACTCAAATCTAATCAAAATCCTATGTCAAACAACAGAGAAATTACGGTTCAAAGTCGAAGTTATTTTAAAGCAAAATCACTGCATGCGCGCAACACATACAAACAAACACAGAAACATACAAACATATGTTCGAACGTTTTCTCTACCTGCTGGCGGCAGCGCTGCCCGGAGCCGCTGGCCGCGCCGACCAATGCTATACATACACACATATGTATGTGTGCACATACATATATGCAAATAATCGGAAGAATGATAGAAGAGGGGTGTGGTGCAACTGATAGAGTTGCGGCGCAATGTGGAACCTTCGCATGGATCGCGGGTTCGAGTGCTGACGATGACAGTTGTTAATATATTTATTTTTTAATTTTAATTCAAAATGTAAATATTTAATTTTAATTTTTTAAATTTCATTTGAAAATTTTAATTTAAATAAAATGCAATACTATGGGAGTACGGGGTCTTTTACAGTCGGCTCGATCGACTGTAGCCTTTCTTACTTGTTATATTTCAATTTAATCAGTTTATTATGTAATTAATGAATTTTAATATCTAAACTTTGCCATCGAAATAAATAATTGAAATGATCCTCAGGTCAATTCACTAGAAGAGGCCAAAAGCGATTGACTCTGTTGAGTATTTTGTGCTTAAACCCAATAAGACCAGGTCAACAGATGCTGTCCATAAAAACTACAGTAAGAGGCATAAGTATGTGTGCACACAAGTGTATGGTGTGTGGTGTGTGCGGTGTGTGTGTGTCTTTGTGTATTTCGCGCGTAAAGCTATTCGTGGGCACGCGTCGTCGTCTTTTGCCTTTTGGGATCTTTGTGTGGATTGCAGAATTCGCGGATCTGTCTCCCCGTCTTTCCACTTCTCCCTTCTCCTTTCCTTGCGTCCCTTCTTCTTTTCTGCTTCTGGCATGCGACGACTCCTGAAAAGGAGCTGGGTCTGTGCCGCAGGGCAAGGCGCGTCAACGAGTCCGGCGGCCATCATCATCAAAAACCATTAATTCAGCTCATAAAGAGTCGCAGTCGCAGTCGCAGTTGCCACGCCTCACAACGCATATATAGACATATATAAGTCTTGTGTAAGTATGGGTGATTGTGGACCTATATTTAAATTTAGTTTTGCATACCCATTAAGTGGGCAGCACGGGTATGCCGAAAAGCAGACATCACCTGCCTTTTAAATAACTTTTCTTCATTTTGCTTATCACTTGATAGCATCTCAGTGACTATAAGAGGTAGAGTTAACAACTTTTTCCATAGAAATATCTGTCACCATCTAACTAAAAGTATTTCCCGGTATACTTTTTGGTTTTAAGGTTCATTTTTTATTAAATATTTTATTAACAGAGTTTAATTTACCGTATATAAGACCCTAAAGTTAGCTTTCACTTTGAAATAATTGTCAAAAATAAAATAAATGTTTATATGTATATAAAATACTTTATTCTCTCAGGGTTTGTGGTCAATCTTTAAGTTAACAGGATATTGTATTGTATATTAATTAATAATGTTGCAATGATAATTACTAAATTTGATTTAATTTCTTGACGATCCATAGTGCTTTGTTCATTGTTATTGGTCACCCTTTTTTGAACAAACTTAACTAAAATCAGAAATTTTGTAAGGCTTTTATCTGTTATTGTTGTGTCAAGTGTTAAGTTAATACAAGTGTCTGTTCATTGAGATGAAAATGTTTAATATTATCAATTCCTATACTTCTATGAAGTAAATTGTTTGTTATACGAGAGCTTAAAGTTAATTGTTGTCCTAGTCAAGCAAATCAAAGGACAATAGTCTTATGGTTAGTAGCTCAACTAAAGCCTCAACTAAACTCTTTATTTCATGTCATAGGTGTGTGTGTTTGTGTGTGTGTGTCAGAGTTTTAACAAGCAACAAATTCCTTCTGCCTTAGGTATCTTTGTGCATGTGTTGCTGTGCATTTGGGGTGTGCGTTTGTGTGTGCGTAAGTGCTTTCATCTTTCTATTAATTATGATAATGAAAAATGAAAATTCATTTGCCATTTGCGGCTAATTGTCGCGTTTGTGGCACGCGCCATGCGCTAAGCGGCAATCGTCAATCGGCAATCCCAAACAGAATGCGAATTCGAATCTATTAACGTGTATCTCTCAGATACAATTTGACGCTCGTGCCTCTTTATTATCTAGCACGCGCCCACAACCAACTTGGGGCACAGAAAAAAAAAGAAAAGAAAAAAATAGAGACGTGGCAAGCAAACTGGCAGCCAATCCATCAATGGGCGCGTGTTGCTTATAGAATTACCAACTAATTCGGTATTTATGAGGCTTCGCCGTCGAGTGCATTGCGGCCTGGGGAGGCAGCTGACACCGCCACCGCCACTGCCACAGTCACTGCCACCGCTACCGCCAACGCTGCTGCTGGTGCTCAAACTGGGCGCCCGATTCTAAGCAATTGGCATAGAAATACACTGTTAAAAAAGAAGTGTTCTTAAATTTGTTTTAATAGCTTAAACGTTGGGTCTGAAAACACTTCTGTGAAACTTTAATTATAATTAGCTTTAATATACATATATAATAAATAATATAATAATATATTTTCTATCGATTTATGTTTTCCTTTAAGTTTTTTAGTAATCTTTTTTTTTATATTTTACTATTGAACAAAATAAATTGTTTTGATCCTCTGTAACGTGCTTTTCTTCGAAGAACCTTTATTTTAAAAATAGTTATCTTTTTATTATCTTTTTAAATTTATTAGTCTTTGAATATGCAAGTAAATTTAATGGAAAAATATTGTTTTAACTAATTAAATAAATGTCTCATAAGTTAATATTAGTTTTATTAAGTCCTTAGTAATATACATATATATTATTCCCTTCATAAATTATTAATAATATATAGAATCTAGTTATATCTACCTAAAATTCACGAGTACAAAATTTAAACACATTAAAAAATGTTCCATTAAACCTTTTATTTATTTTTTATAAAATTGTGTTCACAATCCTATATTAAAAATCTACATGATGTTTTATTTTTGTCAGTGTAGATGAAAGAGGAAGCCTGCAAATTGAGATGCTCGACGGGTGAAATTGTTTTTAATCTGCAACGGGGCGATGACTTTCCTGAGGCCTTTTCACCGCCATATAACCCCAAATCTAGCAAAGGAACAGCGACGACAAAAACGACAACAACAACAACAATGAACAGGCGGAAATAGACGGCATCAAAGACGCATAAACCAAACTCAATTCCCAGTCACACGCCCAGCTCATTATTTTGATTTTGTTATATATCTCGTGGGCGTCGTTCTTGGCGTATTATCAGATTGAACCATACGAAAAATTGGTACAACATGCAAACAAAAATCAAAACAAACCAGACCAAAATATATGTGAACGGGTATAAAGCTTGTTATCTATGATTAGATCGGTTATGAACAAAATAATGAGTTTATGTCTTAACGATGCAATCGGAGCAACAATTTTAACTATGTAACTGACCACAGTGAATATAAAAAAATTTAACTAAAGTCCTAAAATTGTTTGCTCTTATAAAATAAACTGCTTCATTTTTAATTAAAAACCTTTAATTCCTTAAAATTTGAATTTTAAGAAAGTTTTTTATGGTAAAATAGTAAAATAAGAAATTATATATATAAATAAATAATTTTTCAATGTTTAATATATAGTTTTTATTTTTAAGAAGCATAGTGCAATACCAAAAAAATTAAAATAATAAATTTTGCTTGCGCTAATTTTGTGCTCTTTATTTAAATAACTAAAATACGTTTTGATATTTATTTAATGAAGATAGAACTCTCCTCATAATTTTGTTGTTGAATTCAAAGTCAATTTATTTAAATTATATTATTTAAACTTTTTAATAGTACAAATTGATCAACCTTTATTTTTTTAATAATAATAAATATTAAAGAGTGAAATTTTAATACTTCTAATACTTAAAAACTCGATATAAATTTTTTACGACGATTTATACGATTTAGTCTAACTTTCTTGTATCATGCCTATTAACATTAATTTATGACTTTTGTATTTTAACACAAGTTCAATTAAATTTTAATAATTTTTGACAACAATTTCAATTTTTATGTCATTAAAACAATATAATTTTCTTTGATATAATTTAAGGAACAATTACATTCATTTGACGTTTTAATATAAATAATAAATAAAATTAAATATTGCCTGACGATTGGTTTTGCAGTTAATTTTAATCTGGATAGTCCCAGACTTTGTTTTTCAAATAGATTAATTTTTGAGTATAAAATTTACAGTTAAATATTATTTTTTTTAACTTTAATCAACCTAAGCTGTAAATTCTTTATTTAAAATATTAAATCCTAAGTTAAGACATAGAAAACCTATGTTAATAGTTTCATAAATTATTGACAACAGTTAATTTTAATAAATTAAGTTGTTTCTAACTATTTAAATTAATTTATTTTCCACATTCGCAGGAAAGGGCATGCATTATTCGGCTGCAATGTACTCTATAATTATTTGTTTGCTTTTTGAAATTGCTGTTGTTGTTGTTGTTGTTGCTGGTGGTTGCCGCTTACCGATTTGACTAGCGACACGTGTGCGTTTTTGGCTGCTGTTCCGTTCCCGTTGCCGTTGCCGTTGCCGCCACCCTCTGGCTACTACCGCCCCCTTCCGCACCGCCCCTTCCCAGCCTTTGCCCTCCTTCGTTTCGGTTTTCATCATTCACGCTGTTCTGCCTTTTTGGCATTTTATTTATCAAGTTAATTCTTGGCTTCTGCTAATGGACAATCGGCTCTGCCAACGTCGCCGTCGCTGCCGCCGCTGCACTTTGCTGATAATGTGCGGCGTGTGTGTTTATTATGATTTCTAGCACGTAAGTTCCCCTCACCCCCAGTCCCCTCATTTAATGCTAACTCCTATCAATTCGCCTTTGAAGTTGCGCGCCATTAAAGGGCTGCCAAAAAGTAAAAAAAAAATTGTCTTATTAATTCTCCACTTATGCTAAACATAAATGCCATTTTTCAAAACGTTGGTGAAATTTTATGCACGTTTGTCTAATTGATTAATTGTCACTAGGTCCCCATTGTAAACTGGCTAAAAAATAAATGAATTATTATTTATATTATTAAGATTTGTGGTTTTTTCTCGCCAATCGCTGAATCTTTGTTTTCTTTTGTCACTTAGCCTGATAAATTTGACACGCAGGAGCGTGGAGCCCCAAGAAAAAATGTAAATAAATAATAAAAATATTAAAATAAAATTCTGTGAGGTCAAAGTCTTGAAAGCCAGTGCTGAAAAGAGTTTAAATAATAAATGGAAAACGATGGAGACGTTAAACATTTATCAAGCTATCAATTAATTAGCTTTTCGATGCACCTTTCGTGCCAAAGTTCTTTGAAAAAAAAATACTAACTTAATACTGAAAAAGTCACACATTTATTTTAGTTTTTTTGATTAAGTTCGAATAGCAACGATTTCTATTAAATTGTTATTATGCTGATAAAGTTGTGCCAGTTGGAATACTGAAAACTGAAAACGGAAGAAATATCAACAAAAGTCTTTTATAATATCGTGTTTTTTTTCTGATTTTTTTTTTGGGTGATTCCAGTCTGCGAAGTCACCTAACAAAAGGCTCAGCTTAATTTGATTAATTAGTATAAAAAATGTTTTCAAAAAATGCCCATAAAAATCTATGTGAGTGTGTGTCTTCATGTGTGTGTGTGTGTGTTTGAGTGTGTGTTTGTGTGTGTTTTTGTGCGCTAAGACCACAAAATGTAGCATTAAATTTTTTGGAATGTGCTACTTGTATTGAAAAATGGCCACGACAAAGGCGAATCGTTAACGAAATTCGCTTAAATAATAATATATTATATCCACATACGATAAGTATGCATATAAAGCGTGAGATTTAAGTTGAAATATTTATTCGACGTTTCTTTTTTTTTTTCTTATATTTTTTCTTTTGCTGCTCTGCTATTTTTACAATAAGAGAAACAACAACAGCTGGCAGTTGGGCATTATTGTTTTTTAAATACATATTTAAATGACTCTTCGATAAATGCGATAAATAATGCAGTTCTCCCGCTCTCTTGTCCTACCTCCCTCCCTCCCTCTTACTGTCATGCTCTTTGATTTTTTGTTTTTATTTGAAACTGGCAACTCAACGTCGTCGTTGTCGTTGACGTTGTCGTTGGCATTGCATAAATTTCAGTTTTTAACACACGCACAACAAAGAAAATGAGCTGACAAAAAACGCGACAGAAAAATAAATTCAACAGCAGCAGCAGCAACAAGAACAACAACAACAACAGCAACCACCACAGAACAGTGTCCACAAAACGTACGCATGCAAACTGTTCCCAGTGTTGCATTCCACATCCCACAGTCACACGTTCCACATGTGCGCCATACGCTGCACTGCTCGCACCGCTAGCAGCTGCTCGCTCGCACAGTCGTGGGGCGTTGCCAAACGTTGACGTCGGCGTCGAAGTCGACGCAAGCGTTAAATTGTCGCCATTGCAGTTGTTGTTGCCCAACGTAGAGCGCGCGTGCGAGCGAGACAAACATACTGCCGGTTGTCTGTGTGTGGTTTGGCTGTGCATATGGGTCTCTGTGTGTGTGCGTGTTTGTGTGGCAGTACATATAGCCTTTGCGTTGCTTACATTAACATTGTGTGCCCCTCCCCTCCCCATACCTTACCGTTACCCGATCGATTCACCCCACCTACCCCCTGCGCCACCTTCAACGTTTTGCCTCGCACTTCAAAGTCACAATTTTCTTCTTCAAATTTGTTTGCTGGGCGCATGAGGAGTGGGTGTAGGGGGAGCGGTTTTTGGCGGATGGGGGCTTGTAGGCAACCCCAGACCAAGGATATTTCTCTCGTTTTTCTTTTTGCAGTTTTCGTTTTTTCTGCTGCTTCTTCTTCTCTCTGTCGCTGCTTATTTCCAAGAATATTTCTTTGGCATGTGGACGCTTTGCCTTCTTTTCTTCTACTTTTTTTCTTCCTTTCTTTTTTTTTTTGTGTTATTTCGCTTACTGTATTTTTTGTCTTCATTTGCTGGCAATTTTTCTTTTCATTTACCAAAAGCTGGCAACGCCAATCAAGCCCCATTGCCACCTAACCCAAACCCGTGCACGAACCCCCATTGGTACCCGAAACAGAAAGCTGCCTCGTTCATGGCAGGGAGGACACACTGTACGAGTGTAACGGCGTACATAAGCAACAACGTGTCTCTAACCCTCACATCCCGACCGAACGTAGTAGCAAATACATAAACCTCACAGGGGTTGTAGGGGAAGGTAGGGTGGAAATGGAGGGGCAGAGGGAAGCAGGAAGGAGGTAGGGAATGTAGAGGAGGTAAGGAACGTAGCCAGCTTGTTCTATGGCCAGCCAGCAGATAACGAACTAACTAACTAACAAGCATTGATATCACAGCACGAGTGCCTGACTTTGTTCTCAACTCCACAACCAAATCTATGGCTCGTATGGACACACGCGTCCACACACTCACACACACACTCAACTACACACATTCCTAACTGTATCTACATCTCTCACTCCTTATCTGTATCTGTATCTGTATCTGCATCTGTGTATTGTGCATGCATCTGCAATAGCATCTGCAACTACATTGTTCCAGTTACCAGGGCTACCGTTTTGACCGCCCTGCGCATTAAATGTAGTCTGATTACGATCCCAAAACTATTCACACTACTGTGAACTGTAAGTTTTGCATGATTCCATTCCATTCAAAACGCAGCTTATGCCACAATCCCAACGCTTCACATATTTTTTATAAAAATATTTCAAAACATTTTTTTATGCATGCAAATATCTATTAATTATTTCAGTGTTAGGAAAAATTTAGTCACCGGTTGATTGGTTGGAGTATTATAAGGTTTTTTTTTTTTATTTTTGAAGATTTAAAAATGTTTATAAAGGAGTAAAAATAAAATTAGTTGAACTAATTGAAGCTAATCGTGACCTTAGGGGTTGCTTTAAAAGCAAAATGCTTTGAATTTGGCGTAATGTTTAAAAAAAACTATCGGGTTCTTAAATTAAGTGCTCTAACCCTTTAAGGACCGAGTTTTGAATATTACTAAAATTTTTGCCAATAGTCAACACTGGTCCCGAAAGGGTTAATTGGCTTTGGAACATAAGAAATCTTATAAATAATTTTTAAACTTCACATATTTCTGTTTTAAAATGAAAACTTAACTTAAAAATGACTTGAATAATTAAAAAGATTAAGGTACACAAGCTTAACAAATTTTAATAAAATAAAAATAACAAAATACAAATATATTGTAATTTGACTGTATTTCTTTTATTGCATACACATATTTTAAATTAATCAAGTTATTCAATTTCCTCTTATGCAATTAATTTTTAAAATTATTTTGATTTCTGTTTTGACTTGATTTCTTTAAAGCTATATTTTAATTATATTTTATTAAAAGCATTTTTTAATAATTCGATTAAATAATTTGGAACACTAACTTATTACATATTATCTTGACTTCTTTCATATCTGTACGTCGTTTATTTATTTATACCACTCATATTAAACATCTTTAACTTAAATCAGTTAAATTGAATAACTTTTAACTACTAGCCTTTGTTATTATATTACATTTTATATGATTCAAGAGTACTTAAATTCTATGTAAACAAACTCTAATTGAACTTGGGTTAATTAGTGTACTTGCAACATCAAGAATTTAAACCAAGCGAAAATGTCAAACGAAATTTGTTGCGAAATTTGCAAACAGGTTGGATTTAGTATAAACATTAAAGTTAGACCTAGATCTGCTAAGGCCTAAGTCTAAGCTACTTATAAAAATATTTTTTATTTGCATGTGTGTAGATATATCCGTTAAATCGTTGTCAAGTTGTGTTATTTAGTTTTTTCATTCAAAGATGACACCGAAATCAACAAATTTGTTGCGATTTTCAGTTGACAGTTGTCAGTTTTCAGCTTTTTTCCAGCTGTTAATTTTTCAAAGACACGCTTGTTGTTCATGTTGTTATTAGTTTAAATAATCTGCTGTTAGTTGTGTGTTGTTTGCTATTTTTGTTTTACTTGTTGATTTAATTTCAACAAAATAACAACAAGAAGACGGAGAGGGCGAGGCAACAGGGCAACTTCGAAGTGCTGTCCTCCAATTTGCTACCTGTCATTATAAATAGTAGTTGTTTGTTCTCTGTGTATTTGTGTGTGTGTGTTTGTTTGTGTATTTGCTTTTAAGCATTAACATTTTGAGTTTTCAATTCATTTGACTTTTCATTGCAAATGCCAGGGTATTATCCACACGCTTTTAAATTAATTAAATGCAGAAGAGCAGCCCG
Source organism: Drosophila acutilabella (assembly GCA_035046005.1). NCBI lineage: Eukaryota > Metazoa > Arthropoda > Insecta > Diptera > Drosophilidae > Drosophila > Drosophila acutilabella. The sequence continues at coordinate 12,083,388 of JAWNOK010000020.1, forward strand.
AGGCGCAGCAGCAACAGTAGAGCACAAAAACAATACAATTAAAAGAAGAGTGAAAGAGAGAGACAGAGAGACAGAGAGAGAGAGAAAAAAGGAAAATACAGCAAAGAGATAAAAAAAGGAAATTAAGTACTGTGAATAAAAGCTTAAAGGTGTGTGTGTGTCGAATGGAAACCAAGTCTGGTAGTCAAGCAGTCACTCGCACTTATAATCAGGCGACGACATCGCCATCGACAGCGACGAGTTGAGAGATCAGCCCGCCCGCGGGGGTAGTTTAAAATCCAGTCAGTAACCAACTGGCAACAACCCACAAGCAACACAAGCAACACAAGCAACACAGCCCACAACCCACAGCCTCGAAGCATCAAACCGGCAATCCACAATCCACAATGCACCATTCAGAGTTCACAGTTCTCAATTCTGATTTCAGTTTCAAAAACAAACGCAAATGAGCCTTTGTCCTGCACTGTCGATAAACGTTGATTATGAGCACATCCTGACGGCATAATGACCAACGGTACAGTGCTAACATTCTAGCCGATTTAAAGCTAAAATTGGTTTGGTGTTTCTATGAGGCACGCAGGGAGGCACGCTGAGGTTCGCTTAGAATTACAAATAAAAAACACGTATTTAGATTTTAAGCCTCTTTTGAAAGCATTAAAATTCATAAAAAAAAACTTTTTAATAATTTAAAGCCTAAGATAATGTTTAAAGAATTTTCAAATATTTTTTAAATTATTTAATCAAAACATTTTAATTTAAAAATTAAGTTTTATGGAAAATAAAAATATGTATAGCTTTTTTTCTCAGTGTAACGTCAGCAGCTTTGTAATCTACAATGTTCTGTGGAGCTACATATTTTCGCTTCTAAATCGATAAAACTAAAAATAATTCGAAGACATTTTATTTAAACTAACAATTTAATTAAAGAAATGAATAATAGAACTCTAAAATTTTGAGTGTCTGACTTTTTTAGCTTTAAAAAATTGGTTCTCATAATTTTATAATAATATTTATCAGCTTACGAAAAATAATTCCACAATATTTAACCAGAATAATTAATTTCTTTATTTTACAGTTTGGTCGTTTTTATTCTTAGCTATTCTTTTATAATCAAACAGCAGTTAGAGTCCCGAAATGCTGACAACACTGTAACTGGCCTTTACTACGATAAGCATATACTCTCTCTCGCTCTCTCCTCTGCCTTTGTATCTCTCTTTGTCTTTGTATCTCTCCTTTGCGCACACACACACGGTGACTCTTTGTGTTATGCTAATTGGCATATGCTCAATTAGGCTCTGTGGCAACCCTGGGCAACTAGACGGTAGTCCAAACGATGCCAGGTATAACGGCTGATTAGATCGGGGTAACTAATTCAAGAGGTGAGGCATTATTCACTGCGCAAACTTGGATTTTGCATTGTGTTGCTAGGCGCTGGCATTAACCGAACAGAACGCAAGACAGCGAGCGGGGGATGGGGTAAGGGAGTACAGAGACAAAGAGGAAAGATATTAACTGGAAGTTGTTTTTGGTCTGGGGTTAAAGGTAAGACTTGGGCTTGTGGGAGGAAATATCACCCATAAGTATCATCATTATGCACAGACGACACATATGCCAACAAATTTTGTAAGATCAAGCCAACTGATAGCAGTGCCTCTAATTGACAGCTTAGCCACTTATCGATAAATGTATCGAATTAGAGCTGCCTGCGTGGGCATTAAATGAAATCAAGACAAGCAGAGTTGAAGGACAATTAATAAAAATGGCTAAAAGAAAAGGTTACTAGAAGTTAAAGCTACTGTCGAGCGAGCGGACGGAAAAAATCATTGGACTCAAATTGGAGTATAGACTTTTTCTAAAGGATTCACTGTTTTCAATACTTAGAACAGATTTTAGTTCAACTTTTTTATCTCATATACCATGTAAGTTTTTGATGGACTAGAACTATGGAAGTTAAATTGAATAACTGTTCGATCCAAACTCAAGCTGATAGAGGTATATAAGATCAAAGAACACAGGAAATTTTAGTAAACACAATTTTTTTTCAATACAAATCAGTGATTTCGATCGTTTTGATCTATGGAACTATATAGTATGACTACTGTTATCGAAACATTTGCTAAGCACAGACTAGACCCCAAACTTTGTGAACGAAATAAAGTAAATGGCGAGTACCAATGTGGAGGCATAACCCTATTGCCATTTTGTCAAAAGAGCAAAGAAATTCAACGAAAGGTATAGCAGTAATGGTAGAGTGAGAGGGCAAGATAGCGTATTGGCATATTAAATTACCAGATATTGCCTAATTGAAATGTTTGGTCCATTTTGATGGTCTTTTTCTCAGTCTTTTTGTTTTGTGTTGACGCGTTTCGTATTCGAGAGATCGAGAGATCGAAAGATCTCTAATCGCGCCCAAGTGAGAAATGTCAATGGCAAAATGGCTTGGCTTGGCTTTGCCTCCATATCGTTTAACAATGGCAATATCAGCGTCTCGTGCACCTATTAAATAGTCGACTGGCATAACCCAGCCCCGGCTATATCGTCAATAGCGATCGTTTCGCCATCAGGCAGCACACAAAACAGCACAACAAACACAACACACACAAAACACATAACAGAAAACATTTAAACAATAGAAAATGGGCAATGAGCAGATGAGTTGAGTGCATTTTTTTTTTGTTTGAAAGCCGATCGTTTGATTGACAGCCAGGCAAAGACCCTGTCAGGCCCCTGATCTCAGTACGTCAACGGAGGCGCAAAAGAAATTGGAACTATCAGCACAAGGCACAGTTTGGGACAGGCCGAAACAAGCAGGAACGCGGCTAAAGCGAGATCAGTTTATACCGTCAGCCAAACTTTGTGATCGAGGTGTTGATTGTCAGAGACTTGAAAATTGATCGAGTAAAGGAGAGCGACCTAGAAAGAGAGAGGCATAGCTAAAGTGAGACGGGTGCCGGCTAATCAAGTAGCTGCCGTTCTATTGTTCTCGCCTGATCCATTAGGGATTCCATCGAAATGTGTAATTTGATCGTGAATGATTGAACTATTAACACCAACACTTGTTACCCACGATCACCACAGAAGCTTCACCGAATTCTCGTAATCATTTGAAGGGCACTGATAGATTTAGTCAATTAAAACTGCGATCATTAGTTCCAATAATATTTTTACTTGTTAGTTGTAAAAACCCCGAGACAACACAATCATTGTTTATACTACGATCATTTTTTTATGTTTTTGCAGGGTAGATGTTTTTGCTGACGTCACGGGACAGAACTTTTGTCGCATAAATTACAACTAAAATGATTTGAACGGCTTTCAAATTCATTTAACTATTTTAATTGCTTTAAATTCTCTTTAGATTTATTTACTAAACGGCAAAATTAATTAATTTTAAATTTTTCACAGCAAAAATATGGGATAATTAAATGTGAAAACTGATAATCTACGTGAATATAATTAAATATATTTTTATACATTTTTAAATAAAACTTAGACTTAAGTTAGTCATGAGTCTACATTTTTAGACATTATTATATTTTTATATATTAAAAAATAATTTAAAAATTAAAAAGTACTTGATTGATTCAATTAACGAACTGATTACTCTATAGCATAGATGGTAAGAGCTTCAAAGAGTTGAACATAGAAAAATTGGACTTTAGTCATATCAATTTAAGCTTAGCTAATAAATTGATCTATTTTCCATATAATTTGCTATATAAAGTATATATTTCACCGACTTTCTTAGACCAGTAAGTAAGTACAGGGTAGTTTCAAATGAGTTTGTTTTACTGCCCAGCTAAAGCAGATTAATTTGTTAATTAATTATAATGCCCAGCAGTTCGAGGGTTTGTTAATGTTGAGTATATGTAATTATGGGTGAGTTGACTTTGTGGCACTAACCAGTTGATGGCATGCCGCCATTTTGTTTATCAATAAACTGATTCTTAAAAACGATCCCCATCGAACTAAGCGTCCAATTAGCTCTGCTCTCTGCGCGCTACACCTGAAGTAGGAGGTAAAAGAAGGAGAAGAAGAAGTAGAAGGGGAAGGGGAAGAGGAAAAGGAAAGGAAGCACTTGCAGCTTTAACACTTGGCATGCAATGCGGTCGCTTGGGCCACGGGTATCTGGTGACAACGGACCAAAAGATACAGATACAGATACAAATACGGAGCTATAGATAGTCAGATGTTGGTTGGTTGTTTGTTTGGTTGGATGTAAAGGGGATGTAGGGTGGATGTAAGGTAACCGAAGGGGGTTCAAGCGGGTTGGAATTGCAGGGGGCGTCTCTTGTAATAATGTTGGTGTAACTACGGCCAAGAAAAACGCCAACATAAGCGGCCAAGGTATTATTTTTAAGCTCTTCCTCTCATTGTCTGCCCTCCCAGAGGCAAACCCGAGACCGAAGACCAAGACGAAGACCAAGAAGTAGAGGAAGAAGACGAAGATGTTGACGTTGACGTTGATGTTGGTTGGTTGTTTGGTTGCTTGCTTGGTTGCGTTTTCTTGCTGCTTTTTTGACCCTGTACTCAAGAGGAGTGTAGCGGGTGTATGGAATTTGCCAGAAAGAGGCTTGGTGTACAAAATATATACATGCTTTATCAGTTACAATAAATAAATCGATAAAACATTGTTCATTTGTTCACATCTCAGCGGCTTTTGGAGGTTGGAACTTCAAACAGAAATTTATATTCACATAACATGAATATAGAATGATTTAATATATATAAATACCTTGATAAAGAAACCTTTAATAACTTTGTAAATGAAAACCTTTCCCAATTAATCCCAGATTAGTTGTCCCATTAAAACTACGCGGTCTTTAACTGTCGACTCACTCAACTCCAGCCCTTTCAGCTAGTTTTACTTGTGTTGTCGACAGATCGAACTAAATAAATGTGTATTTACTTGTATTCGAGTACATACTCGTATTCGTATTCCTATTCCTATTCGTCTTTGTATTCGTATTCGTTGTCTTGTTGTACTCGCTTTCAATCTGGGTGGGTGCAATGTAATTCAAAACCTGCGCTGCGACCCAAAGCTCAACTGAAAGTGTATTAAAAAAAATATCGAATGCGACACAAGAAAACTGCTGTCCATGCAGCTATTTTCCCGCTAGAACTGAATAAAAAAAATAACTTTACTTTTAAAAATATTTTAGATTTTAAAAGCGCTAAGCAATTGTACAAAAAAGGTTTATAAATCATTATTTAATCACTTAGAATAGATACATTTTTAAGACTTGCAATTTTGACTAAAAAAATATTTGATTCAAAATATATTTATGTTTAAAATCCACTTAAAATAAAACTTATTTTTTTGATATCTTAAATTTATTTGATTTTTAAACATTACTATCTTTCTTAGCTCTTTAAACTAGTAAAACACACAAAACTGAATTTTTTTATTATTAATAAATTTTTTAGTTTTAAAAATTAAATTTTCTTGGGGCTTTAAATCAGACTTCAATTTAAGTTCAGTTTTTAATGAAACTAAATCACTATACGCATATTTATAGAATGTGTTTATTTAATTGTTGGTCCAAAAAGAGGTAGAATAATAATTCTTATGACAAAACTAACGTTACTATAAAATTTAATTTTTTATGAATATTTTTATATATTTATTTCAATCAAAGCAAACAAAATTAATACATTTGTTGTTATTTTCTTACTTGAAATTTAGTTAAAAATTTTCTATAAATCTTCCAGCATTTTTCAAGCTTTTTTGAAGTGTTTTCTTAGTGTCTCCTACAAATGACAACACTGTGATCAAGTAAGCAGCAGCAACAAATGAAAGAATGAGAAACAAAAAGATTTGTATACATGTGTTTGTAAATATTTGTATTTGTGTGTGTAGCATATAAATATATAAATGAAAATAAAAGAAATATGTCAATGAATTCCAAATGCCTGACGACGACGCGTCCAGCGACTTAGTGTGGTCCAGAGTCGCACACTGGACAACAAAACAGCGATGGCGATGTGGCAACGTGCAACGTGGGACGCCATTGCCGTCAGCGTCACATTGATGGACGCAGCTTAAGTTTTTATATTTTTCCTTCTTTTTTTTTATTTGCCCCAACTCGAGTTGTGTTGCTGTCTCTATCTCTGTCTCTGGGCCTGACCATGTCTCCGTTTCCGTCCACAACCCCCGTCACCGTCTCCGTCTCCTTTCCCGTTCCCTTTGCCGACTTCGACTCCAACTTCGAGTTGTTGTTACTTGAGTTTTGATGAGGAAAAATGTGTGCTCTAATTGACAGTTTTTAGATTTTAATCTTTGGCGCAGCAGCAGCAGCAGCTACACTGAGAGAAACACAAATAACTGAGGCACAACAGACTGACCCAGCAATAAACAAATTAAAGATAAATAAAATAGTTTTAAAATATAAAGCTTTGTAGCTATTAACTATTTGAACTGCTTACGAGTTTACTGGCATCTTCTACCTCTACATTATTTTTGACAGTGTACGGTCAGCCGTCTGTCCCAAAAGGTACAGAGTTTTATGCCGGCGGAGGGGCAGCACCTCACCACTACTCCACTGCCCCCTAAGCCCCATCTGCACCCTGTTGAATTTGACTCCTCTTGTGTCGCTTTGCTTAATGCATTTTTAGCGTTTTGAACGCCCATGCGAAGTCCACATAACAAGAGGAACAGCAGCTCCAATAGCTACCGGCTTATGACCACCAACAATGACAGAATGAGTGTATGTGTGTATGAGTGTGTGTGTGTGTGTGTGTGTGTATTCATACACGTTTATTCATTCATGCATCGCATATGCTCTTTGTCAATTAAGCAATCAGCAGGAAGTTTGCCGCGCACTTTGCCTTATCACTTCACTCAGCTGAGGAGATCTCTGAACTGAGTTGGTCGCCATCTCCCATCTCCCTCCTGCCTACTCCCTACTGCTTCTCCTACCCCACTCCTTTGGGACTGACTGGATAGCAAATCACATCATCAAAGCCGACTCAAAGAACAATCCTCGACTTTGACACTTGACGTTGTCGTCGGCGATTTTCATTTTCGCAGCCCTTTTTAGTTGGCTTTTTTGCAGCAAAGAAAAAAATACAATTTCAATATATATCTCTATACGTGTGTATATAATAAAAAGCGAAATGAAATGAAAAGAATGTTGAGCCGCATATTAAATACCACCGCCTGAGCTCAAGTGTCAACAGAGTCAGCGAGCGGCACAACAGACTCCACACGTACTCAACAAACCGTAGAAGTGTGTGTGTGTGTGTGTGTGTGTGTGGGGTGGGGGTGCGGTGCGTTACGGGTCTGAAGATTGGCAATAAACAGGAGGACAACCCGTAACTTCTACGACCCGTAAACGGTGACCACCCGCAGCGTAATTGAATATTTCGAGTGTAAAAACCGCACCCGATTTGTCTACGTGTACGCCAGTGGGTGGGTGGGGGTGTGTTCATGTATGTGTGTGTGTGTGTGTGTGGCTGTGTGTGTAAGGACACACCAGTCTCCCAGCGCACAATGGTTGCAAATTAGCCAAAAACACAACCCTAAACAATAAAAATAAAACATAAATAAAATAAATTTAATAATTTAGGTATAAATAATAATAATAATAATATCAAATATTTTTACAAATAAATTATTTGGAAAGACTTATAAAAAATAATTGAATAATTAAATAATTGAATTGAACTCAAAAAAAATTATTAAAACAGGATTTTGTTTGGAATATATTTCCGAAATTTGTAACCTAATTAAAATTTAATTAATTAAGTGTTTATTATTTAAAATTCTGCAAATTTCGTATACCTCATGAACATACCTTATTTTAAAGCTTATTTAAAATAATAGGATGTCTTCTAGTCGTGCTTTCTCTTATCTGTTTACGTTTAATAGGGTATTGAACTATCTTTTAATGCTACGATTAGAAATAATAATGATCGATGCAGTAAATAATTGTGCACTAATTGTGCTTATCGTACCACTGTACATTTTTTCAGCGAACCAACAGTACAAGTGGGCGGTTGTGCGAAATGGGGCGTGTCAGGCAGGTCTACCGCTGGGTCCATGTACTCGGGACTGGGTGAAAGATGCCTGAATCGTGTGGTGTTGAAGGAGGTTGGAGAGGGGGTGAGTTAAGGGTGGAGGGGGGGCTAAGGACAAGGGGTGGTAGTGCACACACAATAATGACGGCCTTTTTTTTGTACGCATGTGTGTGAGTGCAGCAACAAAAGTCAAGTCAGTTTATTATTAAAAAACACAAGTACAATAAAAATGTATAATAAAAAAAATCAAAATAATAATAATGAGCATCATAATGATGTTGTGTGTGTGTGTGTGTGTGTGTGTGTGTGTGTACTGTGACTACAAAGAAGGCGCTACCAGCGAAAAAAAAACACAAAGAAGAAGCAGAAAAGTGAATAAAGGATGCGAATTTCGCTGTGAGTGTGTGTGTGTGTGTGTGGAAATGAGAGCACACCGAGTGGCAAACAGACAGAGAGAGAGAGGAAGAGAGACAGCGAGCGCGAGTGCGCTCTTAAGTAGGGTTGCCAACAACATGAATTGCTCATTTAGATTTAGAGAACCACTCGAGGAGCTGTGTAGTGCTCCTCGGCGAAATGTTGGAGAGGAGACCAACAAAAAAGCAATGAGAAAAACAAGGACAATTGCGTCGCTTCGAGTGGCGCATAACAAGTCGGAGAGTCGTTTGCAAGTCGAGTCAAGTCGTGTCAAGTCGAGTCGTGTCAACTCGACCAGAGTTGCAAAAATACAAAAAAAAAAAGAAAATTTTAAACAATGCCAAACAATTGGAATCGGTTCCCTGAAATCCTTGTACCTCTTGCCTCTTTGCCCCACTGTGCGGCAAGTGGCACCTGTGCCACCTCCTCAGCCAAGTCATCTCAACGCATATTTGTCTTTGGCTTTTGCTCTTTCAGCGTTTGCCCAGCAGCTTAAAGAGCCGTCATTACTATCGTCATCATCATTATCATCATTATGCTCATCGCACTTGTCATCCAAATTGTCGTCATAGTCACTGTCTTTATCAGCGCATCGTCAGTTTTAGGTTTAAGCATTTCAGGTCCAAACATGCGCAGATCAGTGCCAAATCCGCAGGGCAACCAAATGGATTAGTCCGGGGACTTAATACGATAAGTCCTAAGCACGTGATCATCGCGGCCTTATGTTACTTGGAACAGATTAGGTGGCAGCCCTGGCAAGCGGTTTGATCTCTATTTGGATCAGCCAAAGAGCAGACAGCAACAACCAAAGGATATCCACTGCTGACAACTTAGAACTGTTATCTCACACAAATATAAATCGTTTTAATTATTTTTCTAAAATATTTCACACGCTTTTCCTCTCTGTCTGCCTCTCTCCCGCTCTCTCTCACTCTCATCGACTTACTCTCCTACACTCTCTCACTCTTTCTTAATTCATCTTTCCATCAATCTTTGCCTTTTATAAACTTAAATCTTCCTACCTTTTCTTAGTATTTATTTTGTTTTAAAACTAAATTAAGCCTTAGATTGATATTAATCTTTTCCATTGATATAAAAAACAAAAATTTCTAGATATGAAGCTATTACATAATAATTAGATTAAGCTTTAACCCAGCTAATAAATAATGTAAAAAATGATTTTAATAATATTATAATGTTTCATTTTGTTTCATTCTTCTGAAATTTTATTTTATAATAATTTAATACAAATTATAACATTTTGTTGAAGTATTTCATAAGAAATAAAAGAAAATATATTTGGAAAAAATAGTCAATTCCTATTTAAAAATCTGTTTGTATATAATAATATATATAAAACATTTATTACACATCATTATAATGAAACTCTTTTTATAAATTCAGCACTGAAGCCTAAAGTTTCTTAAAAATGTAAAGGTTTTGGGTAGAAATTAAAAAAAATGTATCAAATATTAAGTAAGTTTCCATATTTTAGCTATCTTTATAGTTCTTTGAACATATTGCTAATATTACAAACTAACATAGTTTGTGATGTGCACTTAGCCCTCTTCTACAATGAGCCAAAGATAAATTCATGAAACATGGCAAAAATCAAAAATAGGGCAAAAAATTCTTAAAATTAAAATAGAAAACTCTTTGTCTAAAAGGAATTTTCAAGGATATTTTGCAACTTAATTACCTAATTGTCAGTTTAACTTTAATTCCTATAATCAAGAAAATATGAACTAAACGCTGCTTTAAAAATAAAAGTTTTAATCAAAAATTGCATGCTTTAATTTCAGTACAAATTTGTTTTGATTGTTGGCTGTGATCAATTTGTGTGCAGTTTAGTACAGAGATCTCCGAGTGATCTCAGTGTGAGCGACGGAGCATTGGCCCAAGCTAATTGCTCAGCCATTGTCCAAACAATGACGGGTTTCAAAACTTTCAACACTTGATTTAATTAGCGCGCTAATGATCAAAATCGATCGCTGGCGATCGAGTGAGCCGCTAATTTAAGACGCGACCCGATCAAACAAATAATACAACAAGTCATGGTGTTAATTGCGTAGAACAACGCCCCAGAGATGCATGGGTAGACAGAGAGGGGGAGGGGAAGAGAGAGAGAGAGAGCAAGAGAGAGAGGGAGAGGGAGAGCAGCACGATCGTCAGGCGGAGAAAAGCGTCAATATCATGATATTGGCTAATCGAGAATAATTGCTTGATGATGCTCGCCACCGCTGCCGCAGGGCTGGCTCAAAACCAGGGGTACAGATAGACAGAGAAGGGGAGAGAGGAAGCATGAGGGGGGAAATGAATGGAAACTGAATTTGTCAAAGGTATTAACAACGTTAGAAACCTCCGCTGCGATCTGTTCAATTATATATAAATATATGCTGTATATGTGTGTATGGGTGTGCGTGTGTGTGTGTATGGGTGTGCGTGTGTGTGTGTGTGGATGTAAACACGAGGCCGTCAAACAATAACTGTTGACAGCTCGTAAATTAATAATTTTGCACAGGGCCAGAAAAGGCCGCATTGACAGCAAGCTGAGCAACGCTAAAGAATTAACTGAGGAGGAACCCACATTGTATGGTCACAGGAACAGGAACAGTAGCTGCGAGTCTAGACCAGGGGCGGGGGTACTACCAGGGCCAGGGGCACAAATTAGCCGCGTTTCCGCCTCGTTCTCCTGATCGACAACGACATCGAGCTCAGTTCCACTGTCCCACTGTCCCGCTGTCCCTCCGTGCTGCTGCTCGACACTTTTGACTTCCTGTGGCCTTTCCCAACCCTCGTCTTTACCTCTCCCTCTCTCAATCGGTATTGTTCGCATACTTCTTTATGTATTTTGTATATTAATTTCATGCATTTCCCAATTGCTTCGGCAATACTCAAATGTATTTTGGTAAAACAAATTTCAAATAGAAATCAAAACAGTTTTCGTTACGCACCTCAGCCATTGTCTCTATATAGATCACAGGCTTCTTGTGTTTTGATAGTTGCCGACCGTGCAAAGGACGAGTCGTTTCTTCAGTCCTAAGAAAAGGAAGTACCCAAAACAACGACAAAAGTCTTGACTAATTAACTGTTTTCCAATATACTTCAAGTCTTTAGCAGTAAATTAAATTCCAAACATCAAAGTGCAAGTACCGAAAGAGCTACAAATTTTAAGTCTTTTTTAAAGCCGGCAAGTTTTAAAAAAGCTGATAAAATTAACAAGTTAAAGCTAAGCACAAAAACCTTTTTTAAATAAACTAGAGGATAAATAAAGTTAAAATTTTTTAAGTATAGCCAGAAAATCATTTGGCAACTCCGACAAATCCCAATTCTGAAATATGTCAGTAGTTCGTTATTACAGAATGTAAAGTTAAAATACGGAATCTTTGATTTTAATTCTTTAAATAATAAATTAATAATAAAATAATTGATGTACGGTTTATTTTTACATTTGAGTCCTAAAAAATTCTCTTCTAAGCTTGCAGGTAAAAAATCTAAACGAACACTTGGAATTTAATTTACTAAGAATTTATGATCACCATATAAAGTAAGATCCTTTTAACACATAGTTCAATAGTTATTTTGTTGAGCAGGTTAAATTTAAACTACTGAATGGCTGTAGTAATCAAATTAGTGGCATTTATAATTTTAAGGTTTGATATTTTGCTAAAATTGAAAGTACACACAGAGAAATAGTCTGTTGCAACTTAACTTGAATCGTAGACTGTCTACATGTATTATATTTCTGTCGATCTTATGCATAGTTCAGGAAAACTTAAAAAAAAACAAGAAAGAAAAGTACAGTCGAGCACGCCCGACCGTAAAATACTCTCTGCATTTTTTCCCCGATTAAATTATTATTTTTATGGGAAAAAGGGGCGTGGCAGTCCAAAATTGTAAATGTCAATGTATTTGCGCTGTCGCTAGGAACCTCCATACCAAAATTGGTGATCCTAGGTGCCATAGTTACTGAGATATTCGCCGAAAACAACAATATTTTTTCGAAGTGTGTCTAGTTTTTTGCTCATTGTGGGCGAATGGGGCGTGGCATCGAAAAAAAAAAAGATTCTTGTATTGACTGACTAAATATCTGATCGATTGAGACTAAGCTCGAACTTGTAGCTCTTACCATCTCTGAAATCTGTTTGTTCATACGGACGGACAGACAGACAGACGGACAGACGGACAGACATTTGCACAAACCCAATATACTCTTGCAGAGAGTATAAAAAACCTACTTTTACTTGATTTAAGAGCTTAAGATACAAGTAAAAACATTTTTAAAATATAGAAAGAATTTTCTTAAAGCAAAAATTTATACGGGAAAATTCTAAAACACTCCTGAGTCAGGAGTTTTGACTAAGAACAAAACTCCATAAAGAAAAGAAGCAGAAATTTGTACATTAAGGGGGTCAGGGCTGGAAATACGTGTAAACGTTGGGGGCATTCGATCTGATGTGACAAACAACTTTCATCGCAGTGTATGGCAATTTATATGCATGACTTGTTGAACTCGGCGATCCAGAAGATCGGAAGCTGTTTTTAAGGGGGAAAGGGAAGTGGGGAAAAGGGGAGACGGGAAAACGGAGGTACTTCGGTACGAAGAAACCGAGAAACTGTCAAATCATCGCATCAAGAAATACAAGCAATGTCAAAATGTGAATCAAGCTAATTTGTTACAATGAAGCTTACAGAATGAGGCAGCAAATGAAAAAAGTATAAAAAAAAAAAATATAAAATAAACTAGAAAAACATATAAAAAATAGAAGCAGAAAAAAATCGAGATCGAAGATTGACGGGAATTGAATTTGACAGCGTGGGCAGGACAGAGAGACAGCAAGACAGTGAAGCGGACAGTGAAAAGTGTGGGAAATGCGTTTTCTACGAACTGCTTATTTTCCTATATACATATATATCTATATATACGTGTGTGTGTGTGACTCTACTATATCCGGAAAATGTGTCCAACAAACAATGGCGCATTGTGTTAAGGACGTTTACCGATTGCGTCTGTTAGCCGTGGCAAGTGTGTCAACCTGTCCCTTCTCCTCGCCTCTCCTCTCCTCTTCTCGCTTCTCACAGCTTCTCCTCTACCTGCACCGATTTCGAACTTCCCTTTATCATTAACATTTCCCATTTCCCAATTTCAATTTCCAACGCATTCCCAATTCCAAACCCCATTCCAAATTCTTTCCTCGGTTTGCTGTTCATTTTCGCTTTAGTTGTTACAATTTTAATGCCTTCGCCTTCGCCTTGGACTCTGTCTCTTAGCCATGGCTCAAACGGCATAATAAAGCACGTCCCTGTTGCGGATACAAAGATAAAGGCATTCGTGCCATTACACTGAGCGAAAGCATGGAGAAACAAAAGTTCACTTAAAAAATGTTTAAAAGACAAGAAACCTATAGCAAATTAAATCCGGTTATAACGACACTCAAGGGACAGACGATTTTACGTCGTTATACTCGGTATACGCTTTAATTAAAAGGAGACCAAGGAGAAGTGAACCACGGAGAAGGGGATCAAGGAGAAGGGGAACAAGGAGAAGGAACCAAGCAAGTCATCGAATTTTCGTCGCAATGACCGGACCGGCGCTTTAAGCGGAGTCGGTATAACCGAATTCTACTGTACAAAGTAAGAAAAAAATTCTTAAAATATATATATATATACCATTATATTCTTTATTACTTTAATAATAAAAATATTTATATTTAAGCTTAAATACTTAAGTTGTTTTGAGGTTTTAATAAATAAAAAAATTTTAATTTCGCATTAATTCTAAGAGATGTTAAAAGTATTTTTACATAAGATATTTAAGCCATGTACTTATTATGTTAAGCATTAATTTCTTAATAAGACAAATTTGTGCTTAAAACAAACATCGAATCTGAATTTATACTTAAGTTTGATTTACATCTCTTTGCTCTTCTAAGGGCTTCAAAGGGTTCATCTCATTTCATCTTTCAACCCAGAGCTGCGTTGTGAACAGTGTATGGTTTTTTTATGCGTCGTATGTCAGCGAAAACTAAGGCAACTAATGAATTTTCATAGCGATTCCTGAGGGAATGCCAGTGGCTTTCAACGCCGTGTTGCTGCTGACGCATCTAGACACACCGTGGAAGCCACAAATATACAAGAGGACAGAGAGACGGACAAACAGATAGACAGTCAGACAACTAGACACGGTCAGGTACAGCCCACAGAGCCACCCACTCGACCGCTCGGCATTTAACAAAAGGAAACAGAAACCGCAGTGCAAGAGGGGTGTGGCACAGAGGCGTGGGTAGAACGGGGGTTACAAAGGGGCGAGAGGTTTCCTCCTCTGCAAAAGCTATTCAACCAAATGTTGTATAAATGTAATTCAATACTTTTTTCAATCTTATTGCTGTTCTCATTGTTGTTGCAAGTAAGTTAGCACGAGAAAGAGACCAAAAGTGTAAGCGTGAGCGAGAGAGAGAGAGAGAGGGGTAGGGGAAGTGAAAGAAAATGTTGCCAACACACATTGGCACAACAAATTGGAAACACATTTTACCCTCCAATTACTTAAACACAGGGCTGCAGAGTTAGGGGAACCAGGGAGCCGTAACTGTCCCCAGAGACTTGTCAATTTACAGTGTGGCAAAAGCTGTTTAACATTAACAAAACTAGATTATAATAATTAATAGTGTGCAAATACATTTTCAGCCGCATCGAACTTGGCAAATAGTTTGTGGTACTTAAACTAAGAGTAAGAAAATTATTAGCTTAGGGGATTTCGAAATTCTAAATATTTAAAAAAAACTAAAAACTTTTCATTAAATTACTTTTTAAATTTAAATTAAATGAGCTTAAGTTATGTAAACATTATTTATTTAAATTATGTAACCAACTTTCAGAAATTTTTGAGCAAAGTCGGTTAATTTGGACACATTTAAAAAAATGTGTAATAAAAAAAAAATTAACTTTAAATAATTATATTGATAAATATGAGTTTAAAGATAAACTGATTTCCTTTTTGATCACAAATGTTTAAATATAATTTTAATAATTTGGTACAGTTTAAATAAAAACAATTTAAAATAAAATAACAATAAAATTTCAGTTCCAAATTAACATATACATTTTATTTTAGTAACCCCCAAGTAAGTGTTGAATTTTAAAAACTTTAAACCTAATAATCAGTAAATTTTTTAAGTTATCGATAATTAAATCTACTGCAGCAGTCTATCGATCAACGCAATTGAGTTATAGCTTGTGTGCACAGTGGGTCCAAATTGCAACTCACATGAATTTTGAAGACTGTCAATCTGTCAGTTTGTCAGTCAGTCATGTCAGGCACACTTCACGCCAACAGGTCTCTAATTTCTGAATACCCCGCTCTGTCCTTCACTCTTTGTCTATATCCCTCCCCTTTGCTCTCTCTCTCTCTCTCCCTCACTCTCTTTGTCCTGATTTTACTTAGCTTTTTTCTCTGCGTGTCATCAAAAGGTTGTATGAATAAATGAATGAATGTTAGTGTACTCAAGCACCGCCCCCTCCTTTCTACCTCCACCCCTCCTCTGCCACTCCCACTCCACCTCCCCTTTCCTTCGCTCCCTCATCGACCTGCTCTCTCTTGAGAGTTTTCGTGTTTTGTTTGCGCTAATAGATTTTCTATTACCTCTCAACCTTCGTCCTCTCCCTCCTCCTTCCCCGCGCCAACCTCCTCCATGTTCAGTTCACATGCATGAGCGAATTTTCATTTTACGCTCGCTGCTGCCGCTGCGCAGTCACCGCGCCGTCACCGTCGCTGCCGCTGCTGATTCCCAGCGGTATAAAAATTATTATTATTATTATTATCATTATTAAAGGAATCGATGTCGATGCGAAGGAAACAGACAAATCCGAGCTGCTCAAAAATGCGTATAATATGCCACATGCCACATCTTGTCCGACCGCAACCCCTCGATCCCCTCTGCCGCCCGCCTGCTACTCCCCCAGCACCTCAAACGCTGCGTTAACCGCAGCAGGAAGCGTTTTTGCTACACATGTCAATATTAGATTTAAGATTTGAGCGAAAGTTAAATGGGTTACTGTGGGCGGTAGTGTGTGGCAGGAGGGGCGTGGCAGGGGAGTGAAGGGTGTACACTTGTGCAGCGGTTGCAATTGAAGACAGAACTTGATGACCGCGTAGCTATGACTTTGCTATACCCTTTACTCATTACAAATCAATAATACTCTATTTGAAGGTATAGTAGGTTTGTTAACAGCTAGTAGAAGACTGGCAGAAGACATCTAGGCCATTTCAGCGACTATACACAAAAGAAATCGGTACTCAAATGTACACCTAGAATTCGTAATGGAGTCCAGAATTTCTTAAGTACAAATATGGAAAATAGCTTATAAATACAAATATATTAATTTAGTAGTAAGATCTACCCCGTATAGCAGTCTGGATTAATTATATAATCTAACTGCTCAACACTTTTTAATAAATATTACTTAATTATATAATCAATGCTAAAATAAGGCAGATTATTCCAAGTGACACCATAAAAATACATGTAAAAGTTAAAATTTGGTACAGTTTCAATAGTTTTCAAGTTATGGAGTTTTGGGAACAGATTGTACGAAATGTTGTTTCAGGTCTAGTCTGTAAGATCTAAATGGACGTTGGTATTTAATACCTGATTTAATACCTGATCCCCGCGACTACTGATCTATTGGCAACGTTTCTCATTTATTTTGTCTGGAGTTCCGAAATTGTTTCTTCATAGAAACTAAAACAAAATACGTTTAAGTTACTTTAGTAGATGAAACCCTTTTCCTAGGGACATACAGACATGATCACATAATTCTAATCTGAATTTAAGTTTGTATAAATTTTTTATTAAGTTGATTCAAGATGGTATATGACTTTTATTTAATAATGTTATTTTAAAATAAAAATTGTATTATTTAAATTTCTTAATAGCTGTATTTAAATGATTGTTCAGCGGTCATAATACTAAACTAAACAGCAGTTCAACTTTTTTTTAGAACTTTTGTCTTTTATCTAATCTTTCAAGAAAAATTAAAAAAAAAAAATCGGTTATAAAATATAAGTTTGTTAAGACTAATAATAAGAAAGAAAATATTTCTCAATCAAACAAAATAATTTTATTAATTTGGTGCTTTTGAAACTTTAAGCTTTATCAAGTTCTTACTAATTAAGGAGTAAGCATGTTAATTTTTGTTTAATAATTTAATTTTTAAGTTAAGCTTGTTGATTATTATTTTAAATTCAAAACAATTTATTTTCTACTTAAGGCACATATTTAAGTTTTTTTAAATCACAAGCTTGCATACAAAATAATACTTACATTCTCGTCCTTTCGCTGCTTTACAGGTTATTTACAGGGTATATTTTATAGGTATTTACTCCTCACTATACCCTTTGCTACCGCAAGTCAAGGGTATAGCTAATTGTAATTAAATGAATGTATCAGGGACAACATCAGCTTCAGTCACCATGTCAACGAGTGCTCCTCGGGGGCATGGCACTGGGCGGCAGATGCGCACAGTTGTAGTTCGTAGGGTGAAAGGGGCGGGGCAATGAGGTGGGCGGAGTGGAGGGTGGTTGTGGCCGCAAGCGATTTGCACTTATCCAGGATTAGTAAAAATTAAACATTAAACAGCGTCAACAATGTAAAATGTTGATAATTGAGCACAGAAAATGAAAACAACAAAAGCAATTCAAACTTTAATTAAATAAATGGGGACAAAATAAGTTAATGCAACGGCTCTGTAATCAAGTAGAATCTATTTAAATGCAGGCATAGTTGCGAGCGGGGGAGGGGATTGGCACAATTTAGTGACCCATTTTAGCAAACCCACTAAATTTATGCAAAAATTAAACAAATCCTTCATATCATATGTACATATGCTTGCTGTTTTAGCGCCATCTACACGGAAAACGTTGCGAACGTTGGATGTGTTGCCAACTATCTACAACTATCGATAGTCCTGCACTATTTTGTGCTATCGATCGACATATGCAGAACAACTCTGGAAAACAGCTGTGTATGTTTTGTTTTTCGCGCGCTTTTCCGCAATTGTTGTGCGTGTGTGCTTGTGTGTGCGCGCGCGTGAACGACTTAACTGAAGGTCGAAAATTAACAAGTAAAAAGAGGAATAAAACTTAAAAAATTCATAAAAATTCTACAATCAATCCAAAGTCCAAAGATGCCTGCCGGCATTGTGAAAACTCCAAATTCAGGACGTACAAAGGAGGCAAATGCGCCCAAATCTGCGGAGCGAAATGCCAACAACAATAGCAACAACAGTGGCAACAACACCGGCAGCGGTGGCAAGAAGTTTGTGCAGACGCGTCTGCCCTTCAAGCTCCTGACACCTGTGGCCAAAGCCGCCGCAGCAGCAGCGACGTCGGCGTCAACTCCGTCGTCATCGAGCTCATCGGCAGCAGGGACTGCGGGGGCGGATGCAGTGATTGAGCTGGATCGGGATGAAGTGGAGCGTGAGCCACGGAAGCGCAAGTTGTCCTACAGCTGCGACAAGGACTCGGATACAGAGCAACTGCGTCGCTCGAACAGCAAAGAGAATCTAGAACTGGGCGTGGCACCTAAAGGCACCAGCAAAAAGCCCAAGACCAATGATGTGATTGAGCTGATCGACGATGACGACGAAGATGATAACAACGAGGATTTGGAGGAACTTGAGGCAGTGACTGTGCCCAAAAAGCCCCGCAAGAAGTCCGAAGATCCTGTCCAGATTAAATTGCCGTTGAACAACAAACGCGCCAAGCGTCGCAAGTCCCTAAAGAAGTCCGAATCGGTGGAGCAAGTGCCACCGCCTGTGACAGTAGAGCGCAGTGATTCCAGCGATGACATTGAGGCCATTGCCGAGGAGCTCAATCCGCAGAAACGGCCCAAGGTGCTAGAGGACAAGTGTCCGACGCCTGTGCCTGACAAGAAAGAGACTATTAGCAAAAACCTGTCAGAGACGAAGACCAAAGTGGATGTGGTGGACTCGGATGAAGCGCTGGTGGAGAGCGAGTGTGAGGTAAGCACCGATGTGGACATGGACGTGGACACGGACACACCGAAGGAGACATCACCCGAGAAGGAAAAAGCTGAGCTGGAAGCGGGAACGAAGCCAGAGGCAGAAAAATCCTTAAGCACAAGTGGCAAGACACCTAATCCACCCACAGCCAAACAGCTGAAGCTTATGGAGCAACGACGCAAGGCACGCGAAGAGAAGGAGCGCAAATTGCAGGAGGAGCGTCTGCTCAAGCAGCAGGAGAAGGAGCAACGGGAGCATCAGAAGAAAGCGGAGCGCGAACAGAAGGAGGAACTGCGTCGCAAGGAGCGCGAGGACAAGGAGCAGCAAAAACGACAGGAACGCGAGGAGAAAGAACGCAAGCGACAGGCCGAAGTGGACAAGAAAGATGAGGAGAAGCGCAAACGCAATGAGGCCAAGGAGGAAATTCAACGCAAAAAGGACGAGGAGCGACGCCGCAAAGATCAAGAGAAGCAGGATGCCGAGCTAAAGAAACAACGCGCTGCTGCCACCTTCAGCAAGTTCTTTGTGCCCAAGCAGCCCAGGGCGTCCACAGGTGGTTCCCTCGATCAGGATCAGAATAGCTGCGACAGTGGTCCCAGCACTGGTAACAGTCAGTCGTTGGCCTTTCGACCGTTCCAGATAAAGGATGACATGGTTATGGCGCCCATTGTGCGTACCACTATTCCCGACGTTGGGCGCCAGCAGCTGGATGGTCTCTTCCACGAGGATGAGGACGAGGATTTGAATGATAGCATTGGACGCGTCAAGCGACCCACACGCAATCAGCTTTATTTGGGCGAACTGAGTCTGGGACGGCACAAGCCCTTGAGCAGCAAGCGCGACATAAAGCTACAAAGACGCTCCAAGGATGATGAAGACGACGACGAAGTGCAGGTGATTGGTAAGTAGACTACTCTTATGTAACCAAGGGCAATAATCAGTTCTCCTCATCCTCCCTCCTCCTGCTTCAGATGATCTGGCCAATGCGGGCACACCCATACTGGAGGAGCGTCCCAAGCAGCTGCCTTGGATGCGTGCCAAGTACCTGCACTTTGCAGACAACCGCCGTCCGCCCTACTATGGCACCTGGCGCAAGCGTAGCCAGCGAATTAGCGCACGTCGTCCACTGGAACAGGATAAGGTAGCAAAGCAAAGTCATCTATGAAAACTATATACTTACTTGATATCCATTTCCAATCAATTTACAGGCCCACTTCGACTACGAGGTGGACTCCGACTGCGAGTGGGAGGAGGAGGAGCCAGGTGAATCACTCAGCGCCAGTGAGGACGAAAAGGAACGCGAATCGGAGGAGGAATCCGAAGAGGAATACAACGAATGGTTTGTACCGCATGGACATCTCAGCGATGAGGAGCTACAAAACGATGGCGAACTCGAGGATGGCAATACGCGAGAGGCCCAGAAGGCCAAGCTGCAGGTACTGCAGCAGGAGTTCGCCCAGGAGATGAAGAAACAGACCAAGAAGATTAAGCCACGTCTCCTTGGACCCGTCTGGCTCGATGAGAATGGCAACAAGTCTCAGCTTTGCCCCGCTGTCTTTACCCAGACCATTGAGATGTATGGTTGCTGGCAGCTACAGCCATTGGTTTTGGAGCCACCACCGGAACTCGTAGAGGAGGAGCCACAGGAGGAGTCGAAGATAAAGTCAACGGTTTTGCAGTTGGATGAGACACTGCTGCAGCAGCTGGTGCGTCTCATTCATGGCAATAGCAATTCAAAGGCTTTTCTCATCTCCGAATATCTGGAGTATCTGAAGACGCAGCTCACGCAGGAGGCACAGGCACTGCCGCCCAAGACACTGCTCCGCGAGAAATTCGATGAACTGGCCAGCTGGAAGCCCGTAGTGGTTGAGCACCCGACCAGTGAGGCCCGCAAATCAAAGAAACCCAAGAAACGGCTCTGTTGGCTGGTCAGCAATGAGATGCTGCAAAAGTATCAGCTGGACGAGCTCACGCTGCAGAATCAATGGAGTTATACGCTCACGCCCAAGGTCAGCAAGGCGGATACATCGTTGCGTGATGTCACGCCGCCGCCACCAGAAACAACTGATGCCAAACCTGATGTGCCCAGACTTTCCAAAGCAGACACGCCCACAACAACACACAGTTCGCCCTCGGTTACTGCCTCGGGCGGCAAGAAACGCGGCACGCTCCTCATGTCGGTGGCACGTGATCAGCCCTTTCCGGCATCCACGAAGAACGCTCTAATCAGTCAGTATCTGCGCAAGCAGAATGACGACAAGAAATCTTCACCTCAACTGCCTTCTGCTGCGCCCGCTGCAACGCCCAGCATCATTGATGATGTAGTGCTGCTCTCCGATTAGGCGGTTGATCTCAGCTCGATGCTCCTTCTTTCTTCCCACACATAGCTTAAGATATTCATATATTTTTGTCTCCTCACGTTCGTAGTCTGTAAGTTCGCCTAGCCATAGTGTTCACTGTACTCGCCGTCTCTATCTTTTGTGTCGTTATCGCTGATCCGGCCATCACAATAGCTTGCAATTATCCTTTTTCCTAGCATTCGATCTTTTTGTATTTCTATAACAATAAATCAATTTTTTTTGATATTTATAACTTAATATTGATTGTTTATATTAAATACTGTCTGTGCTTAATCGCTTGGTTTTAATATCTAGTAAATATTTCAGCAAAAACTTTTAAAGATCAGTTTTGAGTAGATTTCAGAGGACCAAAAAGCTAAGTATATAGACAGAAAACCCGCTAGGATAGTCGGTTCAGTAACCGTAGCAAATATTTGCTATTCCTAAAACCAACTTTGCTAAAACTATTTATTATATATACTATATATATAAATTAATAAATTTTAAACTATAAAATTTGTATTAACAATGATAACATTCAAGCAAATATTTGCTGTTTGCTACCTGCTACACTACATAAAGCAAATATTTGCTCCACATGCAGGTTAGCAAGTAGGACAGAAAATTATATTGTACAAGTATTTAATATAAAACAAATATTTGCTACTGTTTGGAGCAAAAATATTTTTTTTTTTTTAATGACTCTCTAAGATTAACTATTTCTATAGCCTGATTAATATAAATCAGTGCGACTCTTAGTAAAAAAATAAATAAATATTTTTATTTGTAAAGTTTATAATTTTTTTTATTATTTTTGCAATTTGTTTTAAATTAATTTAATTATATTAAATATACATTTACTTAATATGCCCGACAAAAAAAGATTGCTGAAAAGTTCAATGAGTTTTTTTCTTATACAATTTTCATTTGTTAACGTCGTTGTTGCAATTTTTGCGTGTGTGTGTGAGGAAATTTCTTTATTTTTTTTAATTTTTAAAGTGAATGTTTATTTTTGATATTATTTATTTTCTTCTAACCGATTGCTTGTGTATAACTCTATTGTAATCGTTGTTGTTGCTAACTTTTTGGACCCCAAAAAAATAAACATGTAAACCTAACCCCGACCCCTACCCCGAACCCCACTCCTACTTTCACTTGCGCCCCTACAGGGTCTACATTGCCCTAGCCCCCACCCCTGCCCCTGATTTCGAGACGAAATTTCGTTTTCAGCGCTACAATTTATCAGCAAACTGGACGTTATCAATCAGTTGAATTAATATTTTAGAAATATTAATTAATCAATTGCCGAATACGATCCAATAGTGTTGATAATACATACATACATTTAGCATACATACATAGATCCATGCATTCCATATACAAACTAATTACAGACATACCGTTATATTATATATAATAAGGCAAATACGACGCGATTCACATTGAAGAGAAAGAATAAAAAAATCAAATAAAAAACTAATCATATAATATGTAGTTCGGTCTGTGTGTGTGCGTGTGTGTGTTGGTGTGGGTGTATTGGGGAGGGGGTGTATTGTCTTAGAAACCAGTCATTTATAGGATTGTGTGTCTATGTGTGTGTGAAAGAGATAGCTTTGCGTACTTTAAAAGGAGAGAGAAAGAGAGAGACACAGTGTTGTACAACAAATCATAGTCAATTCAACACACAAAAAAAAGTTAAGTACTTAAAATTTAAGTTCAAGTCATTTACAAGTCAAATTTGATGTTTTTGTTTTCATTATCCCTTTTTAGGTTATGTTTTTTGTCAATTGATGTGGGTTGTGTTTTAAGCGTTTTGTTTGTTTCTTTTTGGTCGCCTTGTCTTTTAGAATTTCACATCACGTCATCTGCCTCATCATCCGCATCGGCATCCGCTTCGCCATCCGTTTCCGCTTCCGTTTCGATCTCCGCTTCCGTTTCCGCATCCTCGATGACACCATCGCTTCCAGCTGCGCGTCAGGGCAACAACAATGGCTTAAAATACGCCCGACAAAAGATTGTCGATGCCGATGGCGGCAAATCCTGATTGCGATAATACATATTGCACTCGCGTTCGGTCAACTTATCGAATACGGCCGCATATTCGCGATGGAATGTGGCCAGATCGACGTTGGCACGCCCAATAGCCGTTAGCGCCAGGAAGAGTATGTCGCGGTAGAACGAATGCGATCTCTCGACACCGTTATTCTTCAGCTTGTGACGCTCGTTGGCCAGTCGCTTCAGTGGTGTTGCCAGATCGTTGCAACGTATTGCCGAAAGGATTTGCTGAATGACACTAAAAAGAGCAGGAAATTTGTTAATAAACGAAACTAAGTCTTAGAAATTCAATTAAAAATAGATAAATTGTGGGACGTATAATAATTTTATATAATATTTATCGCTATCAAAGCTCTAAAGGGCTTAATTTTATTTATTTTTTGACACGTTTGCTGATAAGCGATAAGTTTTCTTTTTATTTCTCGGAAACTTTAAAAGGTTAACTCAAAAATATTGTGACTCTGTTTTTAAATATATGATTTATCATTCCCCTATCAGTTCTTTGTATCCGAAACCAAATGTTATTCATATTTTCAGGCTTTATAACATTTTTTAAAATCTGCTGTATTAAAATTTTTATCAAAAACTTAGCATCAATACAGCTATATAATTGATTAGGCATCTAATTTCTATAAATAGTTATAACCTATGCTAGAGAAATTCAACAAAGATTTCTATATACAGAATTAATTTAGAACACTTACTTCTTGCTCAGCTGTGCCTGATCCGTGAGCAGAGCCTTGATCAGAGGACTCGTTGGTTGAGTTTCCCGATACAGAATGTACATGGGTGGACCGCTAGTTTCGCTATGCAAATTTAGATTATCCCAGAGGCATTGTATGTGCACCGTCTTGACCTTGGTCAGTGGATCCAGTTGCTCCTCATCACTCTGCAATGGCATGAAATGGGATTAGTCTCTGGATTGAAGTTGAAAAGGAAGTTAAAACTTACGGCTGGAGGCAGACAGAGTTCTGGTAAATGTGTCTTGCCCTCGATGCGCTCCATTAGCCACAAAAGATTCCAGTAGATGATGGGATGCTCCTCCACAAAATTGGGCTTTATCAGCGCCATGTCACCCTCTTGGGTTAGAATATTTTCCAGTTCTTTGCGCAGCACCAGCGGATTTAGGTACGGTACCGATAGACTGGATTTATCCGCTGCGATGCCCTCGCCATCGGTTTCATTCTCAGCGGCCGAAAGTCGTATGATTTGGACGCTGAGAAAGGGAACCGTTAGCTTGTTGCAAGCATGACATGTCGTATTCAAATTGGAATCCTCTGCCGACCAGCCGCTCATGATCTCCTCATCGTAGACCAGCACCGAGCAGTTGTGGCATTGCGAGCAGGTTGTTAACTGAATCAAGACATCGCAATCTGGGCCAACAGAGGCCTGAAATAAAAGGTAATTAATTAGAAAAGTGTTAAAATACTAATAGTGGTAGCAGCTCTGGTACTTACCTCCGTCATGGGACTGTACAGATTGTCGGGCAGCGCAGGGAATGCGTGCATGTGCATGGCAGCACTGGAACTGTTCTCGCCCAGTGGAACCAGATTGTTATAGCTCGATTTTCGGGATTCACTTAATCGCCCCCAGGGATCCAAATCGCTCGAGACGCGTCTTAATTTACCTTCCTCATTGCCAGCTGATGCGTCATGCTCCTCGCCACCGGCATATGCCTCCTGCTGCTGCTGGTGATGATGATGATGGTGGTGGTGGTGATGATGATGATGATGAGGCCCCTGATGTCCATTGTTTGTCTTCACCGGCGTTGAATTCGCCGAAATTGCGCCCTTAATCTCATCAAATTTGCGAGTCAGCGAATTTGCAGCAAATTTGATGCTACTCAAGCTTCCTTGGATCAGTTCGTTGGACTTTTTGCCTGTTAGGCTGGGGCTGTGTTGGGAAAATTAATCAAATTTTTGGTTGTTTACATAAGTAAGTGACTAAAGTTGATTTTTACAAAGTAACACAAGTACAGTTAGAGTGAGACACAAAGACAAAGAGTTTAGCAGCAACAGCTTACGATATATCTTAAGTGGATCGTATGTGGATGTTGTGTGTTCTGATTAGTTAGTTGCTGTGCTGCATACAACAGTGCTGCCAAGTCATGTTTCTTTGTAAAGTTTTCAATTTGGTATAGCTGATTTTTAAATTAAATTTGATTTGAACGACACTTGGCAGCACTGGCATAGAGTGCGAGGGACACAAAGTTAAACAGAGACAGGCACAAACAGAGAAAGGGAGAGAGAAAGAGATAGAGTGTGAACTAATGAAAGAGCGAGTGCTTTTAAGGTTAGTTTTAAATGTACGATCGTATGTCAGTGGTTAAAGGTTACAGTGGGCGGGTGAGTGGTGGGTTGGATCGGTATGTGTGTGTATGTGTTTGGGTGTATGCTTGTGTGGCTTGTGTCAAACCTTGAATTGCCCGCCACCAACAACAACAACAACAAGAAGAAAGACTTTGGCATCGACATCAACATCGATATTGGTGTATAGTAAATGACGATAACGACGACGAAGTTGGGAGTGAAGCGACAATCGAAAATCGATAACCGAAACGTGTAATGCTGTAAGCAACCTTTTCCAATGTGGAACTCATGTGGAACATAAGTAAATTCAATTGTATCGCCTGTGTGTGTGTAGAAAAGCAAACGCATCGCGATATATGTTAAATTACAAATCTACAGGGTATTGCAGGGTATGCTCGATTTAAATAAGTTCAATAAATAGTTTTAAGAATGTTGTCAAAGTGAACAAAAGATTGTGGATTGTAATGAAAATCACCGGACAGGTATGTGGAACTTGTGTGGATTGCAATGAAAATTTGTGTGAAACCTGTGTGGATTGTAATTTTCAAAATCGCTTTGCATTTGCTCAGTGTATGTGTATATTTATGTGTCTTTATGTATTTAAATCGAAGAACTGTTGGAGAAGAAGTACTTACCTTATGCTTGATATATTTTCTATAATATTGGCGGGCAATTTCAAGTCTTTCTTAAAGGACATTCGTGCGGGTGAATAACGTCTACGATTAAAAAAAAAAAAGGAAAACAAAACGTTGCACAGAAACGAGTTGGAGCGATTTGAGTGATAGTTTTTCATATGGAATAAAAGAGCACAAGATCAATTAAATAAAAAACAAAACGAAAGCAATACCAAAGGTTAAATAATATTAAAAAATAAAAGGAAAAAATGGTTTACTAAAAAACTGATTGTGTGTTCGTTATGTGTGTATGGCGTCTGTGGAATGCATGTGGATTGCATGTGTGAATGAATAAATACAACAACAATTTTTGGTACGATTTCTTTGTTAAAACTTTTTCAGCTTTCGTTCAGTTTGCTCATGACCAAGTTGAAAACTGAAGGCGATTTAGTTACCCGAAAGTGAACTTGAGTGATGACCCAATATTGGCCAAACTGTGGGTCACTCCGCTGCTGGCTACTGGCATCGTCTCCGACCTGTGCATACTCTTCCCGATTTGCGTAGACTCATCGAAGGTGGCGCTACGTTGACCTCGGAATAGAATCGGTTTATCGCTATACATGTTGCTATTCAATGCCGCTGATGTTGCCGCTGTGTCTGCTGGCGCCTCTGACTGCTGTGTGGGCGTGGCCTCCTCCTCGTTCAAGGCACCGAGTGGATCGTTTTGAGTCACCGGCGTTCGCGGCGAGATTCTAACGAAAAGAATGTTGGTTAATGACAGTTTTAAAATACTTTAAGATACTCATTACTCCCAAAATGTAATGGGTATACAACGTAATGCGTTCACTACTCACTTGGTGGGACTCTGAACACGTTGCCTGGCTCGTTGAGCCACCACATGCTCATCCAATTCATCAATATCCCGCTCCTCGTCCTCATCCACATCACCATCCACATCCACGTCCAGGTCGTACTCGCCGCCGGAAAATTGTCGTTCCTTTTGAGGCGAAACTGCCGTCGCTGATTTCTCGCCATGTGGCTCATGCTCGACCCCAACATCATCTTCCTCATCGTCTTCGCCATCGCCAATGCTCATGATTTGCTTGCGAGGCTTACTCAACATTTGACCATCATCGCCATAGCTGGGCGAATGCGGCGTATGCGGTGTACTGCCATTGGCGCTGCTGGCATTCGACTCGCCACTGATCAGCAGTCCAGCGCTATTTACGACGTCTTCGGTGGGCAGAGCATCTGAAGCACCGCCGGTCACTGTTTGACGCACAATGCTGCCCAGTTTATTGCGCAAGCGATCAAAGGCAGCAAAATCGAGCAGGCCACCACCGCCGCCTTCACCAGAGCTGGCCAGACTGCTGCGAGATTGTCCATCGACCATTTCCAAGGTGCTCAGATTGTGATCGTGTGAGGTGCTCAATGATTTGCACACCTTGGTGGCGGCACGACGTTTCCCTGCCCTGCGGAACTGGGCTGCACCCATGACCACATTCTTAATCCGATTCCAGCGTATCTGACTAAGGGTGGTGCTATCGCTGGGCCACTGGGATTCCAGCACACAGCGATTGTAGAAGCCATAGGTCAAAGCATTCGGCTGCACACCCGAACGTTTCATCAGATAGTGCAAGCGCACGGCAAGCACCGGTAAATTGTGTATGCCACAGAGTTGCATCATGATGCGATAACAGAATTCATCACACGTGATCTTTAACTTACTGGCACGCACCAGCACATCATAGGCAGCACGTAAGATATCGTGCTCCTTGCCCGCATGTCGTGTATCCAGCACCATCGAGGGCAGTATCAGAAAGTATAGCGAATAGCAGGTGGCCAACAGGTATTTGGACCATGCCTCCGGATGCTGTTGACAACGACTGGCCATTTTTTGAGACAACTTCACCTCGTGCTTCGTTCGACGTGCTATCGGTGATCCGGGCGATAAGGATGCATTCAACTGCAGCTGCAGGAACTGTGACAAGGCCGTCTTGCGTGTGCTTTGCAACAGCTCCGGTTGTAGCGTGAAATTGTGATAATTATAGCTAGTGACACCGCTGGCACCAGTCATGCTGTCCGGCGGAAAGATATATTTGGTCCGTTCACTATTCTGTCCCGTGTCCCAATCCACCAGATGCAATTGGGCAGGTGTCTCGTCATAGTTGCCCACCTTCTCCGCGCACTCGTCAAAGAAACTCAGGCCGTGATCGCCGTCGGATACAAAACTTCGCTCCTCAATGAATCTTATGAACATCTGAGTTTTCATCAGAAGCTCAAAGAATTTCTGGTGCGACTGTAGAAGAGATAAATAGTTTAATGATAAGTTTAGAAATTTTTATTTGTCACTGAATATTAATAATGAATAATGCACATGCATAAATTAGTTATAAATATTACATGAAATTTGAAATTGAAAATAAACATAAATTTCTGAATAAAATAAATAATATTGTTTATTATCTGTCTTCTATATCATAAGCTTTGGTAGAAGAAATACTTTTCTTTAGTAAGAAACTATTACAATTAAAAGGGAAAGAAAAAGAAATACTTATAAAGAGCGAGAAAGCATTAAACGATTTTATTAATGCTGCAAACGATTCCCATTAAGTAAACTTAATGTTTTCAGGAGAACTAAAGGAATATTTAACATATTTTGTAATAATAAATTAACGACTTTTAGGAAACTAAACATGACGACAATTCTAAGCGGAGAATTCTAATTACTATTTATTATTTATAGAAAGTCGAATAAGTAATTTCTAGTAATAGAATCAATTAAACTAATTAAATTAAGCTCTAGTGTGTCATCATGACGAAGTTTCATTGGCTCATTAATATAATACACATTTATTTTAGAACTAAACAAATGTAGATTTTGAGTGGGTTTCTTATTCATCAATTTATATATAATTCCAAAGAGAATCATTTGCGTTCACTATCGGAATTTATGAGATCATTTTTGAAGTGACTCACTAATAAATGATTTCAATTTTGCATACCCTGTAACCGAATGTAGCAAATAAGTTTCTTTATTTTTGATTAAGCTAATTTGTGTTAAGTCAGCTCAATTAAAATAATTTGTTTTGAATTGGAAGATTAATTTAATAATTAAGGAGTGTCTATAGGGTATGCTGCAGTCGCCTACTCGCTACAGAAACGCTTGTTTATTGCCTCTTAATTGGTTGCAAAGCGAACACATCAATTGAAATAATTGACCAAGAATGCAAACGAATTATTTTAATAAAAAAAAAAGAAAAATATTGCGACTTTTTAAATGTTTTGCAAAAAAAAATCTTTTTTTTAAAGGAATCAATTTAAAGATTAAAATGGCAAAAAATCTTCGCGCGGCACTTTGCGTTATCTCAAATGCTTTTCGCTTAATTCTGTGACGTCATGGGAATTAAGTGATTTTCAAACTGAGCACAAAAATAGAACAAAAATATGTGCGAGTGGTTTGTAAAAGATAAATAAACAAACGAAACATAAGCAAATGAAAAATCGCTTAATAGTCTAAAGAATTTTCGATCGAAGGTGTCTGCCAGTGTTTCAAATAGCATTTGTTGATATTTACCTTATCGCGTGAGCGTTGAAAGGCCTTGAGCTGGAACAGAGCACTCGGATCAGTGGCACCAACCGACGGGGCCTTTGAAATGGGCACCAAATAGTCCCGATAACCGCGTAAAATGGATGCCATAAACAGCAGAAACGCCTCCTGAATTCGTTGCTCCAGAACCAGCTACAAATAAAGAGAGTTAAAGGTAAGTTTTAATTAGAAATAGTTTTTAAAGTTTTCGAAATTACTTCACGCTTGCGTTTGCGTATGTCTCGGTCCAGACTATTGGTAGATTCATAGGCAATGGGTTTGATGTTCTCCAGTTCGGTGAGTGTTTGTCGCAGCAAACGCGCAGCGCGTTTTGGCAACAACTTCGGCGTTAAATGACGCTGCGAATCGCAGAGCTGCAAGGCAAAGAATAGTTAAGAAAAACGTTGTAAAGTTTTAAAATTTAAAGTCTTACGCTTATGTTGTTAGTGTCCAGATCAATGCAGGTGACATCTGTGGGCGGCTCGTACAGGTCAAAGAAACGCGAATCGACGCCAATTAAATATGGCACTGGGGCATGCAAAACCTCTGCCAGTCCTAGTGGACACAGTGGTATATACGGACATTGCCATTTAAATGGGAACAGCAGGGAGACAATGGCCTCGGCCACAGCAGTCAAAGTAGCTGGTCTGCAAGAGCATAAAAAACTCGTTAGTTTAAACCATAAAATTGAGTGGTAATCAACTCACCTGAGCGAGTGTATGAGTATCTTCTGTTCGGTTAGGGCCAACAACAGCACATGCAGACAGTTATCGGTGCCCAGATTCTGGAGTAGCATATGAAAACCAGCACCACTGCGTGGCAGGGGTGAATCCTCGGGTTGTGTGAGCAATATGCGATCATTGGATTCACTCGATAGCTGTAGATGTATGCTTGGCGCCGGAAATGGCACCTCATCTAGCAGCTGTATAATATAACGCTCCACGGGTATGGGTATATTGCCGTACAAAACCATGCGCTACAAAAAAATCAATAGAAATCGTTTAACATGCGTCTGTTAACTGGGGTTTAGAGGTGTCATTTACATGCAGGTATTTAAGCCACTTGTCAAAGGTGTCGCCAAACGGATGATGTGACAACAGACATATTGCCTTGATCATGTGAAGCGAATGCTGTGAGGCAAACTCGTCATTCCAGCCAAGCAGTTCGCGTTGCTCCGCCGACAGCTGCGATTCACTGACAAGAGAAATGAATTTTAGATAAATTACTTTTAGTTTAGTAGGAACAACTTACTCGTAATCCTCATAGAAGGTTAGCGCTGAGCCATACACTTTGTAGGTGCCATCGCTGACAGTTAACACAAAGGTGCTGAAAACTGGACTTATTGGTTTGCGTTTCTCGTTGCCATTTACGTGGGGCCACGCCTCCAGGCTAGCGCCCATGGGTAGACAAAAGAGCGGTACACTTGGGCATAAATTGAGTGGAAAATCCGTATGATCCACGGTGGGGTAACGTAATAAAATTTCTGGTTTATAGCTTATATGTTTGGGACGATACATGGACTTCTTATAGCACAAATAGACATCGCTGCCCACATAGCCCTTGTTGAGCGTCTTGTAGATTAGACAGAAGGCGTGCGGTGGGCGTTCACCTTTACTCTGGACAATCACACAGAGTTCAGTGACCACCAGTTCATTGCAGGGCATTTCTGGACGGGCACGTCGATATGTGAGAAATGTTTTTGCCGACGAATTGTTAACATTGGCCACACGACCACCTGGTGTTTCGGCCACGATTTCAGCATCAGACATAATACGCTCATGGCCATCATAAAGCACACCTAAAAACAAGTTATTTAGTTTAAGAAATCAATGTTATTTGATGTGCGCTCACCTATGTCAACCAACGGTGGCCGGTCCTTGCCACGTCTATAGTATATGTAGCACTCGGTGGTGCGCACTGAGCCGTGATTTAAATTGGCCGACAGTCCCGTGGGCGTGTGCTCCAGCAGCTCATAGCCCTCGGGCAACTGCTCGCCCAACAGTGGGAAGAAGACACCAATGTCGGTTATGGGCTCAATTGTATTGGCCGCACGCAGACGACCCGAGTCATTAAATATGTTATCCTGCAGCAACTGGGGCTGCTCTGGCATGCCGGCCACCACAAAGTAGTCCGCAATGCGTTTCTCCTCCATGGCTCAGTTTGCGTGTTTGTGAGTGGGTGTGTGTGTGTTGTGTGTGTATATTGAACTGCAAAGAAATGTGGCAACGATAAGATAAAAAACAGACAAGACAAGGCAAGACTACATAGTAAACGTGGGCGCAGACGGGTTAGGGGGGCGTGGCGTTTAACTAAAGTCACAGGCCAAATTGTTGGAAATCTTTGTTTACATTGCTGATTACAAATGCACATAACAAGTCCAAACTATATCAAAATCAAAACTAAAACTGAAAATAATCAGCAACTTGCGCTGGAATCACTCGATTGGTTCTTGTCGTTGTTGTTTTTGTTTTAATGTTGTTTTTGTTTTATGTTATGCTGCGGCCACAAAGTACAACAAAAACAAGTTCCGCATGATGATTCAACGCCGTTTCCGCTGCTGCTGCTGCTGGCTGCTACTGTCTATGTTGTTTTTGTTTTTGTTGCTGCTGCTGGCGTTCAATGCCAGGCCTTTTGTTTTGTTGTTGCTGCTGCTCTGCTCTGCTACTGCTGCTGCTGCCACTGATTTGGTTTTTGTTTACAGCAATCGAAATCCGTTGCCATTGCGGTTGCGAGTTGTAAAACTTACAAAAATTTGTTGCTGTTATTATTGTGGTTTTTTGGAGCTGCTAGCGGTGCTGCTGCTGCAGCGTTTTAGTTTTTAACTTTTGAATATTTGTCGTCGTTTTTGCAACTTCTTCACACAACGTTAATTTCCACACAGCGTTGCACAAACATACACATGCACACACACAAAGACACCATATCACACGCATATATATACATATATCTATATATTAGAGTGCCTTCGACACGATTCATACATACATATCGATATGTAGGCGGCGGCATTCGCCCACTGCCCACTTGCACTTTGTATTGACTCTTCGTGCCCTTCTTAACTATCGCGCGTCTTTTGTTCAGTTTGTTACGTCGGGTGGCCGTTTAATGCATGCAAAATTCACAGAACGTTTTGTGAGCTAGGGTTGTTCGTGTATCGCAACATTTTATCGATAAGCCACTTCAACTATCGATTGGCTTAATATTTAATTTCATTTGGCACATCAAGCAAACGTTACGCCCCAAATCAATAATTTTATTATGTTTATATCAATTTCTTAACATTAATTTATTGAAAATTAGCAGTTTGGTCGTTTTATTTAGCACTTTAAATATATCGATATTAATGTTTTGTTACCTAAAACGCATATAAATTTTATGACACATTAGTAGAAACATACTTTAGGAACAATTATCAGTTATACAGCTAGTGAGTTTTAGAATGCAATAACTGTCGCAACTTTTAATGTTCAATAGGATTTATAGCATCAACGTCAGTTGTTAAGCAGCTGCGTCCGATAGCACAACCTCTGGCGAACAGCTGTTGTGCAATATATCGCATGCGGCCATATCGATAGAGCAGCGCATGGATATCGATATGACCATCGTTTGGTTTGGCGATATTTTCAAAATGGTGTACTCGATTTGTTTATGAGTGGGCTAATTGTGTTTATTGTTTTATTTTTTATTTTATTGTGATATGTGACAAGTGCAGTGCTGGAGCAACGAAGCAATAACTCGTGTATCTCAATCGCGACCTGTTTATTGCTTTGTAAGTGAATTAAATGGGCAACAGAGCGTGGCCAGTCGGGGCAATGGCGTCACATGCATTAGACCCAATTATGCTTTTTATGGCTTAAAGCCAAGCTGTTGTCTATTATTTCTTATTTGCAGGGGGACCGGTTGGTGACCGCAGTTGGCTTAGTTTCATTCATAACTGCAGTCAGCATCAAATTTCACTCAACTTGAGTGCTTTCCGTTTGGCGACAAACTCGCGAGTTCTACTTCTGCGCACGCTAGCACAGAGGCGTCCATTACAATTCATGGAGATGTGATCCCCTTTTAGGGAGGCCACTGTTTGCGCAGTTTGGCTCGGTTTTGTTTACAAATATTCCGTCGTGTTTTGGTCCTTAGAGATTTGCATGAGCGCCTGTTGCGTGCGCTCCTTCCGTGGACGTTGCCTTAATGGATTCTGCCTCGACCATTTCTATTTGTGATAATCAAATTATTTGGTCTTCCCCAGCTGATTATCAGTTGTGGCATTGCTATTTAATTTCATGTTTATCATCTGTGCTCCACTTTGAAATAAACGCAATTTAATCAAGATTTATTTATTCGCTTGTATCTGTATTTGTATGTGGCTGTACATGTACATAAAAATCACAACAAAACAATTAAGATTCCAATTTAGGCTGACAAATTAAATTAATTAAGAACGATAGACAAAAGAACAAAAGGCAAACGATTTGTCTGAAACTTTTTCCCCGTCCTTACAAAATTCCAAACATATAAATTTCCACTTGAAGTCGTTTCAAGATGAATATTTAGATACTCGCTTTGGAAACACTTAAATGCTTTTAAAGTACTTTATTAAGTAATTTACTGCAACTGTTCTTAAATATACGTTTTTTTGAATATTATTTTTTTAATTGAAATGTAAACTTTTTACATTTAATTTTCAAATGTTTAGATAGGATATTTGCGAATCCCATATTCAGATTTAATTATCTTTAAAAGCCGATCAACACAATAATTTAAAACGGTTAGAAAATTCAATCACATTGATTTCACAATATTTGTCAATATATTTACTGACATTTAGAAAATACAACTAATTTTTAATTAATTTAAAAATTTAAAAAAAAATTAGAAAATTTTCTTTTCTGTTAAAAAAAACTATTTTTCGTGCTTGTTCACTTCCGTTCAACATTGCTTAGTGTGAAAAAGCTCACTCAGGACTTTGAGTGGGCGTTCGTAGCGAAATTGCTCAAATTCAAACAAAAATTACTCATACGCAGCGTTAACATCGGGTTTTCGGCGTGTGTTCGTGTTCTTTTTGGCTCGGTTATGTTTTGGTTTGTGGCACGTTTAAGGCGACAGACTTTGGCTCTTGGCTTCTGATTTGAATTGAAAGCGCGCAGTTCGCATGCGAATGTCCTGACCGTCGGTTGTGTGGCCGGCACAGCATCCGAGCAATTTCGGAATCATTTCACAATTTAAAACAAACAAGAACCGCTTTTTGAATTGATTTTCAAAAACCCAATATTGTGTGCAATTGCAACGTGAACTCAAATTGCAAATTGTTTTTCTTGATATTTTTGTTTTGTGCGCAAAAAATAAAAAAAGCATCAAAAGAGGCAACCAAATTTACAGTGAATTTACAAAATAAAAATATTTGAAATAAATTTAAAATTATTTGAACGAAACCAAACAAAAGTGTAACGAGTTGTCTCGAATACTTTTTTCTAAATTTTAATTTAAATTGATTTGTGGTGCAGTGTAATTGTGGTCTCAAATCCTAGCAGGTGAGTGTTTTGCATAATTGCTGGAAATTTATTTTTATAAAACGTTATGTTATGTTTGTGAAAGGCAATTGTTTTTTACTACCGTTCAAACTTTTTCCCCTGACCTTAATGTAAAAAAAAATATAAAAATAATATAATTATAATGAAAATAAATAAACAAAAGAGTACTCAGTGTGCGCTCATTTGGCTTCAATTCGTTTTGAAATTACATTTTTGCTAGCGAATCGAACGTAACTTTTCCCCACACGAAAGGTTTTGGCTAAAAAGTTTTTTCTATTTAATTATTTTTTTTTATGAAAACCTAAATTAATTAGACGGCGGTAATTTTGTAGCGCCTCCTCTTTGGGGCACAAGGTGCTGAGTCCCTGACCTCTGCCACTTTTCCCTTCTCTCTCTTGCTTTCGCTCTCAGGTTGGATGCTTTCATCAATGGCAAAAACGAACGGAATTATATTTAAATTCTCAGACAGCATAAAGCTCATTAGCATATTGTCTCCGGTCATCAAATTTAGAGGCAGATGTTTCATGTTCCAAGTTCCAACTTCTAAGTTTCCAGTTGATTGATAAGTCGAGCCCCCATTTGAAAATACAACTGCTGATTCTTGTTCTCCTCCGACCACCCTTCTCAAAGGACTGTTTTACCTTTCTCGACTTGTTAAGCCAGAGAAATGAAACGCATTTAACAAGCAGAAAAAAATAAAAAAATTAAACTCAATTCCCATTCGTATAATTTTCGGGCATTTTCCCACTCAAAATTCAGTTCATGTCCAATTTTTGGGTACAAATTTCCCTTTTTTCACTGTGTGAATTGACGTGACAAAGTCTTATTAATTACTTTTATTGGTTTTTATTAAATTTCCGGCTAAACAATTTGACACTTTGAAAGATTCATTGTGAAAGTGAATTTAATTAAATTGTTGAAAAATTGCAAGTTTTAACGAGGTTATCAAATTTTTTTTGAAAAAATATTTTTGAACATTAAATTATTGAATTTTAATAAAGTAAATTATTTCGAAGCATTAAATAAAAATTATTTTTTTTTCTAATTTTTAGAAGACAAAAACTATTTTTTATATTATTATTACTTATGACACGTTTATGATTAAAAATTAAACTGAAATAAGTTGCAGAAATGTTTCAAAAAAATTCTTCAAATATAAATTCATAAAAATATTTTAAATTTTTCAATTAATTACCTTAAAGAAAACTTTGCTTAAAACCTTTTTAAATTATAAAAATAAAACACGGTATGTGCTTTTAAAAGACTTTACTGGATTTTAATTGTTTTAAAATACTTCGTTTATCTTGTCAATAAACAATTTAAGTCGAAGTTTATTTCTTTTGCTGCATTTTGATTGATTATGCAATTCCCATGTCATTTTTTAATCGTTTCAATTAATAAGTTCGTATATCCCATTGACTCCCCATTGACTTGTCAACTAAACAGTATTATTTACTTCAAAGTAATTGCTCACAAGTCAAAGCATTTAATTAAGTTTAATTAGCGCTTTTACAGAGAAGAAAAATAACATTTTACACTCCTCATAGATGACACTTTGCACGCAATGCCCTTTTGTGTTTTTCGTCTTTTTAGGCACTGCATTTAATCTTTATGAGATTGAAGTGCGACTTGCATTTAATTTCAATTTACACTTAATTTAATGTGCGTAATTTTCGTCAAATTTTAATTGGCCTAATTGGGTGCGGCACGGCCGTAAATGTAACGTGAACATTTGTGAAGTGATTAAATGAAGACTTTTCACGAACAAAGAAAGTGAATGTGCTGTGCTGTGAAGTGAAGCGAAACGAATGCGCATTGAATTAATGAGGCAAATGTCAAATTTGAATGGGTTAAATGGCGCCAAAAATTCGATGGTTTGGGTAAATGCGAGTTGCTGGAAAATCTTACTCGTTTTCAGCTTTGGCTTTGTGACTGCCTTAAAGTTGAAGCGTACTGCAAGCTGCCTTGCCAGTTGGCTACAGAAAGTGAAAGAAAATTTATAAACTTTTCATAATATTTTAACAAGAATTTTACGCTGCAGGCGAGGAAAAGCCCACACTCCACGCCCACTCAGACCCCCATCAAGCTACACACTACACTACACTGAGGCAAATGGACCAAGATAAGGCATTAAATATGAACAAGTTAGAAAGCTGGCAAAATACTAAAAACAAAACAGCACGACTTCGGCATACCCTGTTAAATGATACGACAAAAAGATAAGAAATGTTGTTATAAAAACATATAAATTTATTAAAAATGTAGCTAAAATGATTTTAATTTATAAATATAAAATAAAATTTATACTATTTTCTGGACGGGGTTAAATTATAAAATTCATATTGTTAGGTTTAACATTTATTCCTTTTTGTTTTCCGTTCTTTCTCAGCTAATATGCCCTACTTCCGTTCAAATTATAGGGTATACTTATGAAAATGCTAAGCAAAGCGTTGACTTCTCGAAGTCTTGCATCATTCTAAAAACGAGAATGGAGCCGTAAAAATTCCGTAACGCAAAAGTCAAGCTACTGTCACTGGCATGAGTGCAGGTGGGCGTGGCATACGCCTGACCAAAACACACAAACCACATACCAGCAGATATCTTCCTTTCTTTCCCTTTATCTTGCTTGATTTTCCTTTCTTTCATTTTTTGGAATCTTTTGCTTATTGCCGCTTTGTTAGCCTGGCAAGTGTAGCCGGAATGACAGTCAGATAAGTATGTCTATGTCCACGTCCAAGTCCATGTCCATGTTCTCTTCCATGTAACATTTAGCTCCATTTTGTTCCATTTTGTGGCAAGAGCTTAAGCTCTTGGCGCTTGGCTTCGTTTAACCAAAAGTAGCAAAAGATTCTACTGCTGTTGCATACTTTGTGGCGCCAGTTAAAACAAATTTATATCTGCAAACTGTATCCCAGTCTGAGATATATTCTTGACTTTGCAATAGAAGTTTTCGTTTGCATTAGCCCGCTTCAGACTCGAGCTGACACACTGATAAAAATCTGTGTGTAATTGACATTAAGCCCGAATCACTGAATCAGTTAGCAACTTGTAATTAGTGATAAAAATTGAACCAAATTCTATTTTAGTTTCCTTTGTTTACATGTACCTTAAAGGTCGCTTTACGTTTTGGAGCATTTTTTTAATTGAAACATTCTTAGTTCATATTTGTTAGATAATAATTTATTTTACAAATATTTTTCTACAATAATTGATGTGTGAAATAAAGTCCAACGTTTATAATCAAAATTGAATACCAACACATTTGGTTTTCACTGCAGTTCTTAGAAAACTCATTGAAATGCAGCGTGCAAATGTTTTCTTTCAATTTGAAAGTTTATATTTTTTAATAAAAATGATGCTTTGTGAATTGTTAATTGGAATCAATGTGAAGTCGTTAATACTTTTAGAATTCTGCTTGACAAAACTGAATTGGTATACCCAAATTGGTATTGGAATCCATCAATATTTTTATTTAAATTCAGTGTGACGACTTATGAAGGTCCGCTTCGTTTCATAACTTCTTATGTGGCATATAAATATCACAATGTTAAATATTTAAATCAAAGTTTAATTTGAATTTAGGTATTTTCCGTAATTTATTTAAGTAAATTAAAACCAAATATTTATGGCTTTGCAATTTAGTTTATTTCCATATAGCGCAACTTGTCAGGGTATTTGTTTGTCATGGGGAATACACTTGACTTTCCTATCATATTGTCTGTAAAAATGATGTGACTTCCGTCGCCAGGCAGACTGCTCAGACAACATGAACTGCAGCATACTTTACGGCGACTGCTTTTAAAGAAAAGACAAAAAATCCAAAAAGGAAAAACAGCTGAGAAAAAACAGACACAAGGTAACACGGCTACATACATTATGAGCTGCCACGCATACAACAACACACACACTCCCCACACACACACACACATACACATGCACAAACTGCCGTTTATGCATACATGAAAAATTTACAAGAATTTTACCAGCAGGAGGTCGCTTTTTCCCCATGGTTTCTTCCTGTTTGTCCTTGTGTGTGTCTGTGTGTGACAGTGGGTGTGCAAATTTAATTGATTGACATAATTTAAGCGTAAAGACAAAAATTTGCCAGTAAACAAATGAACAAATAACATGTAAATTGTTTACCCACAGTCATCGTGACTAAAAAAGATTACGTTAAACTTCGTTTAAATTTGAATTTTTAATGAAAATTAAATCATAATATTTGTATGTTGCCCAAGTGGACTTTTGTGAAGACAGAGTAATTATTTAAATACAAGTTATGTCAATGTAGTTTTTTTCTATTTATTTAGTTTCTTAAACATATTGATTTGAATTAAATTCAAATTATTTTTGCTGCTTTAACTTGACATTAAAAAAATATACAAATGAAAGCTGCTGTCCACTTGCTTTTATTTCACTCCTTTTTCAGTAATTGTTATTGTTATGGTGAAATTAAATATGAAATGTCGTCTTAGAATGCTCTCAACAGCACAGCTCACAATTAGTTAATTGACTTAAAATTGTTCAATTTGTTGTTTTTGTTTTAATTTGTTGTTGTTGTTGTCCTTGTTGTTTTAGCTCAGCGTCGTTGCTCATCAGCGCTATCGAGATGAAAGCGAAGTTTCATTTCTTGCCAGCCACGAAACATTTACAGAAGGAGACAGATAAAAAGCCAGAGACAGAGAGAGAGAAAGTCACTTTGAAGTTACTTGGCAGGCTGTTTGCTCAAGTGTGGGTGTGTAGCATTAGAAGATAAATGGTGGTGGCAAAGGGGAGTGGGATCACTGCCACTGGCAATTGCTCCCGCTGCATGCTAATCGAGTCAAAATGTGCCCTCCGGAGTATCTCCATTACAAACTGTGCGGTTGTTCTTTTTGTCGCAGCATTTGTAAATAATTTATGAAGAAATTAAACTGTTTCTGTTTTTAATCTTTCACTTTTCGCCCCACCCACCATTCTCTTGCTGTCTCTTTTGCAAACTGTTTTACACACACATCTGCTCATATATTGCCTGTAAATTATTTGTTGTATGCTTTTAGGCGCACTTAAAAAATAGCGTTGAAAGTTGTGTTCTAAACTAGATAATTCAAGCGCGAATGCTGAAAAGTTTTTGCCTTGCAGTCATTTGTAAAATGCTGAAAATTGAAAACCCTTTTAATAAAAAAAACAAACACTTATTCACTGTGAGAAAAGTTTATTTATTTCTTAAAATAAAGGCATTTTCAGGAAGTGAATTAACTACACCTTTTAGCCAGTGTAGTTTGAATTATGTTAATATTTTTCGGCTTCAATTAATGTTTTTCATAAAGTGCATAATTAACGCTGTTTTAAGCCAAGCAGAATTACAAATTGTGGGAAAATAATAAATAAATTTGGGAAAAATAAATACAAAAAATAAATAATTTGTATTATTGTTTCCAAAAGGTTTAAAGCAGCCAAGTAATTTTTTCGAAAATTGTAAACCGTCAGAAATATTCATTAAATATTCATCTTCAATTACCTTTAAGCCAATTTATAATGCATCATTCCAAAAACCTAGTTTGTTAAGAATTAATCAAATTTAATTAATTAAATTTAAATCATTTATTCGGATAAATAGGTAAAACTTCTCTATATACAGTAATTTAGGTTTTTAAATCAATGGCGTTGTTTGTTAGTTGTTAGAAAAAGTATAATTTTATACATAAATTTGTTTTGAATTTGTGCTTATATTTTCTACCCTCCTTGAGCTCTTTTCACTTTGCTTTCAAAGCATTCTTTTTTACTGTGTAGTCAAGAGAAGAAGAAGCTGTTTACAAGCAAAGCAAGGCTAAACTTTATTGCCTTTGAGCTGGCGGACAGTCATAAGTCCGCTCAGGCATGCTACATATTTGTCTTTTTCACAGACACAGAAGCCAAGAAGAGAAGTTGTTGAATGCTAAGGAGAGAGCTGAAAGTAGAAAGGGGGAAGGGAGCGCAGGGGGCATGAGACAAATAACAGTCAGGGAAGGTCTACAGCTTGTTGCTATTGACTCTAGGGCCAGGACTAGGTCACAGTTAGAGTCACAGCCAAAACGTTTAGTCCGCCAAATAGTTTTGCTCTGCATTTTGGCCGCACAAAATTGCGCACATTCATTTCCGTACCGGGATCCCGTTGGCAGTCAAATGAGTGACGCCCAAACACTCACAAACACAACCACACACCCACGAATACACTCACAAATAGCTTACAATTAGCTCAGCTGTGCGATGGAACTTACGAGAGTTAGTTAATTGCGAATTTTTCAGCTGCAAAAATTTAGTTTTAGTGTAGTGTAGTTTAGGTAGCAAATATTTGTGAATTAAATTTATTTAAAATTGGACTAAACTTTTTTTTAAAGACTTTTTAGCTGTAATGTTTTTTTGTTCGATTCATTTTTGATTTGATTTAATGTGACATAACTTATTGACTCAATGGGTAGGTATAAAATGGAATTACCTATTTAATAATTTAATTTAATAAGCACAAGAGTTGTGTGTTAAAAAATCAAATAATTTTTTAATGATATTTATCATGAATTAAATGGAATTTAATTTAGTTGAATGTGTTACTTTTTGAGGTTTGAGTGTCCATTTTAACTAGCTCCAAAACATGTAATTACTGTACTACATGTTCTTTTCCTAAGTAAGCCCAAACGAATCTACATATGGATGGATATGAATGTACATATTTTCAGTCTTTCTGCAGAAATGTAATTTCCTGCAGACAAATCACAATTGTCATTGTTGATGGTACTGGATTTGTGCAAAATTTTCTCATCACACACGATTACGCCTAATTCTAGTTAAAACAACAATGTGCGTACAAACCACGCCTACCAACCAAATCCAGTCAGCACCCGCCTCCTGACCTTGCCCGCTTGCTTATTAAAATTTATGATTTTCTCTATGTTTTTGTGTGTGGGTGTCTGAGTGTGTGTGTGTTGGTGTACTGGTGTGTTTGGGTGTGGTTCGTTGTGATGGAGAAGTTTTACAACTTTTGCCAAATTGTAAAGTCGGGTACGCCCCTTAAGTAATAAAACATTTACGCCGCCCCGAAAAGTATGCAATGTGCAAGTTACAGTAGTCAATTCTACTCTATATGCGTGTGTGTGTGTGCTTGGAGTCAAATGTCACAAAGAAGCATGTTGCTTAAGCAACGGAGAAAGCATAAAAAATTCAACAAAAGAAATGTGAAAATATGTAAGAGGGTTAAACAGCAGCGAAGAAAACATCGAAGTGAAGCGAATGAAAGCAGAGAAAATAAACAGAAAGGGTATGTTTTTTTGGGGGGCGTGGTAGAGGAGGGCATTAAATTATGAACTCAACAATACATGTGGTGCCTGAATGACAGTCCAAGGGGCGTGGCCA
This sequence comes from Drosophila acutilabella, assembly GCA_035046005.1. Classification (NCBI taxonomy): domain Eukaryota; kingdom Metazoa; phylum Arthropoda; class Insecta; order Diptera; family Drosophilidae; genus Drosophila; species Drosophila acutilabella. The sequence goes on from JAWNOK010000020.1 coordinate 12,126,636, forward strand.
GCCAGTCACTCACAGTCCAAAATGCAGAAACCCATGACGAAAACTTATAAAATAGTTTGCCAAATCGCATTTACAATTCTCAAATATTTTGCCAGCTCTCAGTCTTTTCTCATACTTAACACATCATTTTACATATACCTTAAGCTTAATTAAAACTTGTGCTTTTTATTTACTATTTACTACTTTAAGTATGTGAAAATTGTGTGAATTTACAGAGTTTTCGTATTTCGAAACACATTTGCGTGTTGTAATTCTTTTGCATGTTTTCTTCTCTGCTTGGCACGAACATAACTTTTACTTAAATGTTAAGTAGTTCCATACACACATACACAACCCCCACACACACGTACACAAACACACAGCCCACCTACACACAAACGTAGGGGAACGGCGACAAACTAATTTGATTTTATTAATGAAATCAGTAGTAGAAATGACAAAACGTAGCACAAAAGGTAAGGCAGAGGTTACAGGTTAGGACACGGTCGGAACTCGGTCAGAAGTTGACCAGGCGCAATGGATTTAATGTAGCATGTGAGTGGTCGTTACGGTTTTTCCCTTTGTATACCCTACGATGGACATAAAGGGTAGTTTGACGGTGATAGAAAGAAGTCAATTAGTGAATAGAATTTATATATATTATTATATTATATTATTTTATTGTTATTAATATTATTTTTAGGTCACAAAACTAATCAGACTTACCAATAAAATAAGGTTTTATTTTAATTGATTTTAGATAAATTTTTTTTATTTATTTAAATATTCAAATGAGTTTTAAAACAATCTGTTTAACCATTAATATTACTTTTCATTAGGATTTTTGTTCAATTCCCTGTAAGGTCTCGTTGTTTTATGGATGGTGTTGAAAGTTTTTAAATTAAAAATATTTAAGATTTAATTTGTATAACAGGAGTTTTTAAGATAGTTAGGTAATTTTTTAGTGCTTACTGTTCCAAATTCAGTTACACAAAGAATTAAAATCAATATCTTATAAACTAGAATTTTTTTTAAAAAAACATTTTCTTGGCAGTACTTGGAGAATCACTTAATGTATATGTTCTCATTGAAAACTATTACAAAATTAACTTTTCTCCGTATTGTATAATTGAGATGAGTACTAGGAAACTGCAAGACCTTGTTGCTTTTCAGGGTATTTCCCAAAAGAGAATATCAAAATATAGTTTCTCTTCGACATTTTTTCACCTTGTTTTGCGGATCCATTGATAGAGCTTCGGTAGCGGTTTTTCTTTTTGCGCCATTTTCTTCACAGCGCGTGTTTAAAGAGGGCGTCGTTTGGACTTCCGCCCACTTTTGAGAGCTGGTGCGAACGTAACGGTAAACATGTATTGCAATATAACGGTAACAGACGCAGTCATTCATATAAATTAAATATTTACTTATTTGTTATTTTAACTGAAGCATCATTGTCGTCGGAAAGCGCTTCGATTTCAGCATGTTCAATTAATTGTGGGGATTTTCATGTTCATGTTACAACTACAGCAATGCCAACAGCAGCGGAAAACAGTTGGAAAAACTGTAAACAAAAGTGCATTTTGGCTGCATTTGTGTGTCCTTGTGAGTCAGTCAAACGATATCAGTTTTATTAAATAATTTAAACACCGACGAAATTTAAATTCTTTTTTTTATATATGTCATATGACAAACTCGATTTAACATAAGTGCAGAACGTTCAGAAGTTTTACATTAACTCATAAATAACTTTACCCAATTGTGGTGTCACTTTATTAATATAATTTTTATATTTAAAGTGTAAAGTAACTTGCCACTTGTCACCAACTTGTTTCTCGAAATACATTTGGTAAATAAATTATATTTTTGTGCGTAAATATTCTTCAAGATTATCAGGATAAATGAATTGATTACTTTTCTCTAATTTAATTATTTTTTGCTATCTACTTTAAACAAAATAATTCGAATTTTTAGTTTTGAAACATTTACTTCACCAATCTATTTTGAATTTAAAACTTTCAAAGCTTTTTTCCTATGCCAACGTATATTTCGATTGCAATAAAAACTTTGCTTTATTTCGAATAACTTTACTCTAATCTTTGAAAACTATTTCCAACTATTCTCAGTTCTTCATATTGCATTTACTGTGGTTAAATTAAACTATCTACTGGCACGTAGGAGCTTTATCAATTACACTGGACGATCTACTCAAATGTCTACTCCATTTAACTATGGAGCATTCGGTATTCATTTGAATGGAATTCCAAACAAAGAACCACTTGCATTGGCCCACATATACAGCTATTTGAGTAGATTCTTCTGTGGTTGTAAGCATGGAACAATTCAAGTCTTTTTCTACTTCTTTTTGTGTGTTTTTTACATGCCTGCTGTTTGGCCATTGTCGGTTGGACAGTTTGAAGAACCATCTCACAAACACGCACACTCCACATACTCTCCATTGAGATGCTAATGTATCTTCCTCTTCTTTTTGGCTTCCCACCTTTCCCCTCCTTCGCCCACTCACCTGGCAATTTATTTTGTTGTCTTGTGCCACGTAACCGAGTACCTTGACACACATGTCTATGTTCTTTGCTATTCAGTTTCCTTGTTTCTTGGAATCCGCTTCTTGAGATACTCTGTAATCTGCTTTAAGTGTTGGGTTTCTAAGCAAATTTCTAAGACGATCAATTCTTTACCGTAAATTTCAATTTAAATTTATGCGAAGTGTTGAAGACTTAAATGTGTTTTGCTGACCACAAAATTTAATAAACAATAAGACTTAAACTATGCCTTTATTATGCCGTTATTTTAATTTAAGACAACAATTGTTGAATCTATTAACTCAAGAAAGTGTTTATCCTTAGCTATTAGATTTTATAGCTAAATAAATAAATAAAGCTTTTTAAATAGTACGTAGCACAGGGTATTTATTAATCGAGTTTCAAGCACTGTTGACATTTTATTTCTAAATGGATTATAGAGCATATTAATGCAAATATAAGGTTTGCCACTGGTGATGATACTGCAATAGTCTGCAAGTCAGCAAGAGGCTTCATGTGTGTGCACACACACACCCCCATACTACCACACTCCTCTATGCATACATTTACACCCCCACACACAAGTGTCTATAGATACACCCTAGGTAAGCATATCTATAGAAACGTGTCTGCCTTTTGAAGCAAACGTAAGCAGAGCAAACAAATCAAATGTGGCAAAGACAACGCGTTTTCTGAAATTCGCTGAGGCACTGAACGTGCTGGCCAAATGTTTGGCTTTACTTGACTTGGCCAAGACCGGAGCTGTTCGAACCGGTAACGGTAGGCGATAAACGCGCTGTGTCCTTATCGGTTGCGTCAAGCAATGCCACGCCCACAACAGCCCACAAGAAAGTCTCATTGCTTCCGCTAAGACAATAACCGATGCTAATGTATAATACGTGTCAATCTTGAATCCCGTTTGACTGATGTGTGCGAGTGTATGTGTGAGTGTGTGCCTGTGTGTCGCCACAGTTCTCAGCTGGCGTCTTAATACATCATCAGACATTTATACACACACAATCACTCGCACACACACACATACGTTTCTCATATCTCAGCCAGAGACTCGGGCTTAGTTTCGGCCTCTGTTTCAGTCTGCGCCTCAGTAAAAGTCACAGCCTCCTTCTCCTTCTCTCTCTCTTTACCAGTCACTGTCTCCGTCTTGGTCTCTGTCTAGTCGTAGTCCCATGATAGAAGTGCTGCTGTCAATTTGTGACAAATGTCTTTGTCGCACAATGGAATTGATAAGCCAACAAGTTGTGTGACCAATTAATGCTCAACGAACGCAAATTTCGTTTTCCCGTTATCGATTGACGGCCGTTAGCACATCAACATGGCACTGCTTGTTATCGATCATCGACAAATTATTACATATTTGGTAATATGCTGTGCACTTTGTGTATTATATTCAGACGTATATAAATTTATGTATATTCTGACTTACTCGCGTTAACAAATGCGATGCACGATTGATAACATTTTACGAATGGGTTTAGAGTTATCGATTATCAGCAAGTATGAACAAACTTTAAACTAAAAGTAGCTAATACATGTTATGAATAAAAGTTAAGTTTTCACTCCGTAAAATGATCTTAACAGATTTAAAGCTTGTAAAACTGATTGCGGTTTGATTACATTTAGTTAGCTTATATATCGAACTTAACTTCTTCTATTTTGAAATCGATTATTTTTCGATTCTTTGAAAATTACAATCAAATTCTTAAACTTGTTTGCTAACAAACGATTCAAACAAAGTTATGTTATGTTCTTTATATAAATCAGCCTTAAGTTGGCAAATTGAGCGTGTTATAGCAGTCTGAGATTTCTGGAGAAAATCTTTTTTTTTGGCAGTAGCTTAAGTGACTGATTCTTTTTTTTTTTTGTTTTTTTGGCAAGCAAATTGAGTTTGGTTACCATTGAAAAAGTGGCGTGCAGCAGTGCCATGGGCTCATAACTTAATGCCTCACATATTCGACGCATTTGCACATTGGTATTGTTTAAGCTTATGGTATACCCCTTACTTATGCAGTGCGGGTATACTGTATTGATTGTAAGGATAGCACAGTCAAGCCGATAAGGCTGTAATGGGTATAAGGGGTATGTTTAGGTCAGTCACTTATTTCTACTCAGCCTGCGTTATCCTTAGTGTCTTTTCGCTGTGTTTTATGCATTGGTCGAGCTAATGCTGAGCAAAATAAGAGATAAACACACGCACACACACATACAGCCAGAAAGATTCATATGCACACAGTTACAGTCACATTTGCAGATACACTTGATGATGGTGGCAACTCTGGCTACGTGAGCTGCCAACATTTATGGCTGTCCCACAGTTTATTTGTTGTGCGTGAGTATGAATGAGTGTGTGTTGCTCTGTGTGTGTATATGTGTGTGTGCAGAGTATTATAAGTAAGACATTTGGGTAAATTGTGAACATTTAAATTGAATCAAGTTTTGGCCAAGTCATTCAACAACAACACTGAGCGAAAGTTAACCCTTTCTTTTCTGCCCATTTGAGAACTTGTGTGACAAACTTTTCTGGGCCGCATTACAATAATAACTTGACTTGTCTGTGCTGCCGTTTTTTATGCCACTTTTCCAATTGGTATAAAAAGCGAAAGTAAAAAGTTTAAACAGTTAACTGTTTACACTTTACAGTTGGCCTTAAGCGATTGCGGTGCCTCAGTCGCAGTCGCTTTCCCTTTGAATGCCGCTGTCACCATCGATATGGACTCTGCCATTCACAAATTTATATTAAAAAGGAAGCGACAACCAAGAAATTTCTGGTTTGGGTTTTGGCTAGCGGTGTGTGTGTGTGTGTATTGTGTTCTGTTGTATTGTGGCTCTCTGTGTCTGGGTAAAGTTTAACGCTTGGCAGCGCGGCATATCAAGCATACGCACTGTTGCATGCAACCAAAGCAATGTCTGAATGCCGCTGGCACTGTGGAACAAATAAATCAATTTTTAAACAGCAAGCATCTTTTCTCAACTATTTTTCGAGAAGAGTTTAAAGTTTTAAAACTGTTTCTATAACTGAAATTGGTCTACAAATGTTTTTATTAACAGAAAACTTAAGAAATTTTAAAAGTAACGTTAAAGTTTATTTCTCTATTCAAAAAATATGTGAAAAAAAAAAAGTTAAACATTTTATAATTATATTTAATGGTAAGAAATCTTTTGTACACCCTTAACCCCATTTTTCTTGTTTAAGCCTTAGCGCAAAGATTCTAAAATTTGTTTTTAATGTATTTTTATTTAAAAATGTAAAAAAAAAAATTTCGATCACTTCCCATAGTGCTCTCAGTTGCTATTTGAGCTGCAAACCGGTATTGGGATTAGGATTAGGATTGGTTTCGGCATCTGTGGGTCTGGGGGTCCGGGTTTTGAGTAACCCTTCATCTGAAGCTCGGGCTTGTCAAAAATTAAACGAAGCAATAAATTATGCGTCTGCCAATGGGCGCCAGTCAGGCAGCAACAAAATTATATACATATAGGTACACACTCACATACATATACTCACATTTATGGTATAAAAAGTAAGAAGAGGAATGAAAAAAGAAATGGTGTGTGCGTTTAAGTATCCCATTATGCATGCAGATTTCCCTAATCTTTTGGGTTTCTCTGCGCTGCTACTCGGAGCAGTTTAGCGACTATTATAAGCCGGAAACTTCTCCGCCTCCAACAAAAAAAAATGGAAAAAAAAAGCGATGCGAAGAAACCAGCTTTGAGTTCCGGTCCTTAGCTCAAATATTTGGAGCCTTGAACGCCCAAGGATGTAACAGGGACAAGGTCAAAATGCCATATTAAATTCATGACAACTTTATTTTGATTTTTGCTTCATTTTAAAGTTATTTAAAACAACCTGTTGCCGTCAAAAATTCATTCAATCAGATTAATTTACACTTGACTAGATTTTTGATTGTTATGGATATTAATTCAGCTTTAATTTTTGTAAAAGCATTAAAAAAAACACTTTTATTGACAATGTAAATACGTTTTTATTGAAAGTCCTATTATTATTGTATACAAAGTAGCAGTCGCAAATTGTCGTCAGCTAAATATGAATATTTTAATTTAAAAATGCTACAAAATATATGATTTAAAAAGTGATTACTTATTTCTGCATTTTGGTACTGTAGACTGTAGGCTAAACGTCTATATCTTGATTTATTCAGTATTAAATATCGTTTTCTTCAACTTTTTATGGAAAATTATGGAAAACTGCAACCTTAACTGTTCCATAAAAAAGTAACTAGAATATTGTTCACTTCTTTTCACTTTTTATTTTGACAGCTGCACAAAGTTTTCAAAACTTATATGTTAGTATATGGGAACTAAAGAAGAAAATAAGAGGCAAGTCAGTGAAAGAGTAGAGGTGTGTACACAAAGGCTGAAAAATAAACGCAAAAAAAATAGCTAAATCTAGTTTAATACTTTCTAAATACTATTTTAATATGTGTGGTTTTAAGCAGCTTATGAAACTTATGCTAATACACTAATGAGTGTGCCTCTTAATGATTCTAAAACTTCATTTGGATTTAAATTCACAATACAAGCTAAATGGCGAAAACTAAACAGAGTTTAAGATTTTTTACCCCCTTGTGGGTTTTCGCAGGAAATTAGCGAAAAAAAGCTGGCAACAAGTTTCGCCACAGAAGTCTACAAATGTCAGGCAGGAAACTTTTGACAGATTTCCATAAATTCATAAAGATAGAAGCTAGCAAAAATGTACATAAATATGCATATACTAAAAAGGTTCAGTGTCATTAGCTGGGTCTAATGGGGATACTATAACATGAGGGGAAAGGGGATGGGGAGGGTGTGGTAGTGAATCCCATGTGAATGTGTATTCCGTTTGGCTTAATGTCTTCATTTTGTTTTGGCCATCTTTGTCAGGCTTCTATCGGAGTGTTTTTAATGGAGTTAACTGAATTTGATGCGCATATTTATTGTATTTAATTTTTTATGTTTATTTTTTTTATTTTTTTCGTTACTCTTGTTTGTCATTTTGAAGCTTGTATATCTGTGTATATAATATGTGCATATATAGGTTCTTTTTGTTGTCGTGAATTAAGTTAATTAATGCGTCGCATAAGCTGCCGCTTAGGCATTAGCGAACATCCTTGTCCTTGTTGTCCTTCATCAAGTCAATCACAAGAGCAACAAAGTTGGATTTTGTTTTTGTCGCATTTTTAATTAATTTTTCAAGGGATTTCCCAAGGCTTATGAACTTTAAATATTTGCCGTACTTTACCTACCTCCCACACAGCAAACAAAAAACGGCAACAACAATAGCTGAATAACGAGAGCAGCTAAAAAACCTAAAACATAAATATTTCCAATGCAGGTAGCATAGAGTAGATATAAAATCCAAACAAAAAGCGACCTAAATTAAGTGACACGCCTACATGAATAGTATGTGGAAGTGGGGTGTATGTTTTGCTGTCTGTTGCTGATGTTGTATCTGCTCGTATCTGACATTTTTGTTTGTATTTATATATACTATAAACATACATATATATATGTATGTAGTATGTGCCACAAAACAAATTCACAGACAGCTCACGTAACTCAGCCAACGCGATATATAGAAGTACGCCCATCTGATAACTGAAATGAAATAGAACTTCCGCAAGGCTTTTAGCTTATTCACATCCTTTTTAAAGTGTTTGCCAAGAATATATCTCGGCGCTGTTTACGCTTCAAAAGTGCTCTAAAACTCATCAAGAATTGTTTTAGTATCATCTTCAATTAACATGAAAATGAGATTTTGATTTAAAGTCGTATAAATGGGGGTTTTCAGACCCTAAACCCATTTCAAATGGGCAATAAAGGGTGCAATGGCTTTGTGCTTGTGTCTGTGGATTACAGACATTAGCAATGTACACCAAATTAGACATAAAGATTTATGGTTTCATTTAAGCATATCTATCTTGACTTATTTCGTTAAAATTATTACAATAAGATTATGTGCTTAGAAGTTATGCAGTGGCGCCACATAGTTAAAGCTTTTGTTTTGGTTGCGTATACGTAATTATTTATTTATAATTTAAGACAGTTTAAATATAACTATATATGCTTAATCGTAACTTTATATACCTTACTTTTACAAATTTAATATTCCCAATAGAAAGTCCATAGTATTCAAAAGGCTATGTCAACCGATGGTTGATCGAGAAAGTTCCATAATATTTTAAAAATTTAATTAATTCTTTGAAATCTAAACTTCATTAAAGTATAATTTACTGCAATTATTATAAAAATTCAGGATGTAAAACAAATTTGAAACAATGAATAATTTTTATTAACTAGCAAATTGTTTGGGAACTGTTTCAAAGCAAGCACTTATAGAAAGTCGGTGTCATGAAAATTATATGATTTTAATAAAGTCGTTAGTAAAATTATTAAAATTCTTTTATGAACTTTTTTAATATGTTGTCGCTTGTTGTAAATTTGTTCTTTATTTTAATTGCATGTACTAAATACAAAAAGTTGAAATTTTCTGAAATTATAAACTGTTAGTCGCTTTGTAGCGACTATTAATTACTAAACAGCTTGTTAACAGTTCTAAAACAAAAGCTACAAAGTTGTGGTTTGATGGCCACCGTTAACAAAAAGTTGTATACAAATTAATTTGTTTGCTGCTTGACAAGCAGGTGTTTAATTTGGTAAATGCATTTCTAATAAAATAATAGCTGTTAATTGAATAAATAACCAAACACCGAACCGAACAACACTCAATTGTCTTGTCGTTAGCTAATTGTAACTGGAGGCAAATTAAGCGTTGGTCTGAAAGTTTCACGTCCTTGTTTGATTCCCTTGTTTTCCCCGTATCGGTTGGGAAGTTCCTTGTTTTTGTTGACGTGCCACGCCCCCACAAACACACTCCTACACCAGTGACACATAGGCATCGTAGTAAACACATATTAAAATGCTGGCAAGGAATGTAGTGTGAGAAATATGTTAAGTAACCAAGTTAACAGTGGAGAACTGAGAGGGGGACTGAATTGTGGGTGTGGCATATCAGATACTGAATACCGTAATGTAAACAAATCTCAATAAATAACAAATATCGTTGGACTGATGCCTACATTGTGGGCGTTAGGCATTTTGTGGGCGTGGCTAGAAAATTTCAATTTTATTGACAGCGAGAAAGTTTTTGCAACGACTTGAAACATTTTTTGCATAAATTTCAAATCACAGCTAACTTTTTTACGCTGTGTGTGTGTGTGTGGCATGTGTAATTTTCGAAATGTGTATGAGGGTGTGTGTGTGTGTTTTTCAGTGTTCGTGTTTGTGCCGCTTAATTCAATACGCATAAACAATAATTTATGAATTTTTATTGAAGTTCTCGAGGCTGGCACGTGTTGTCGCATGCGAGTATCTTGGCCAAGAATCATATATAAGTATGATGTACACATAAAACACTCAACGCTTTGCCATCATAAATTACAAAGTACAAGTACATTCTGCAGCTGACAACAGTAGCGACATAGAGATCCCAACAACAGCCAAGTAGAAAGAGTAGGAAGCTGGAGTCGAGTCGAACTTGGAGCTTCGAGGAGTCACCGTGTGTATTGCCTTGGATTCAACATTGTTACGTGGGCATCTCCTTCAGGCACTTGCTTCTTGGTTTGGCCTTTGATATTAATCTTATATGCGTCGGCGTTCGGCATTCGGTTTTCGCCATAGACCTTGTCCTAGGCACTGTCGTCCTTTCCAATAAGACGCATTATGCTGACGCCTACAGGCAAGAGTTTCCCTCCTATTATATTACAAGCAACCCCACTCCATCCACCAAATCACTTCGCCCTTCCTCGTTCTTATCCATCAACACACGCCTGCACAAAGGAAAGGTTCCATTGTTATTGACGTCGCGTTTTGGTCTGACTGATATGCTTGACCAAACATCCAGTTACAGGTCAAATTAACAATATACGATACAGTTAAATATCAAATACAATTACATTTGCAATAAAAATGAAACCTTGCAGACTTTTATTGAATGATTGCGTTATATAGAGGCGCATCTATCAATTGAAGGGGAGATAAAAAGAGCTTGAGTTTTAAGAGGGCTTTAATAATAAAGAACTGAAAAATCAAGAAAAAAAAAAAAAAAAAAAAAAAAAAAATAATAATAATAATAATAATAATAATAATAATAATAATAATAATAATAATAATAATAATAATAATAATAATAATAATAATAATAATAATAATAATAATAATAATAATAATAATAATAATAAATAAATAAATTACCGAATTCAATTATTATAATTAATAAATCAAGCCGAAGATTTTTAATGATTCATTGACTCATGTGTTAGTTGCAGTAATTACAAAGTTCAAAGTATCAAGTGTCTTAAGGATCTGAAAGTGCTTGACACAGAATAAATAAACTTAAGAGTAAGCAATGTATTAATATAATTTAATGTATTTAAATTCGGCGACTTCATGCTGAGAAAACACATTGGATATGGTTGTAATACACTCCAATTAAACTCGCATGCGCATCATAAATTAAATTAGAGACTCTTCAGTTCGGTGAACAAATAGTCGAGGAGTGTACTCGTAATAGGCTCAATTTAATTTCAATGCAAGTCATGAGTATATTCGAGTATTTGGGTGAATATTCATGAGAGTTTGTTTGTGTGTTTTCATATCGTATATATCGCAGAATCAAACCATAATAATTCATGACTCATAAAACCGCAATAATCATTTCAATTGCTTTTTGTACTCATTAAAATGCTGACTAAGTAACTTATATGTATGTTTGTATTTGTGTGTTTGTGTTTGTGTGGGATGAAAAGAAGAAGATTCAAGAATTCCCTTAAGCAGAATTGTTGTTCTCGGTATTAGAAGTTTACAACATTGTGTTAAGAAACAGTGTGTTAAGGATGAACGAGAGGGTCAATTTAATCAAAGCCACAGCAGCAGCCATAAAATTAGAAAGCATGCGAGGTCGACCAAGCGATGACAATAAGTTCAAGAATCAGGGATCCAGGGATCAGGGTTCAGGGTTGCGGGCTAAGCAGATACAGTCATGGGGGCTGGCACATAAATCCTTCAGCTTTGCTGGCGTCGCTCAGTTGATTAATTCCCAATTTTATTTGGCATTTTTATGAGCAACTGCAGCCGTAAGCGTCTTTCCGTTCACGGTTATCAGTTCTCAGTGCTCAGTGCTCAGGGCTCGACACGACTGTGTCAGGTTGAAGACATCGTTGCGATTTTGTTTTAAGCTTGGCCAGAAATAGCAGTGCATATGAGCCACGTGGCTATCAAATTTCCATTCAAGGCCAACAAAAAAAAAGCAAAGAAAAAAATAAACAGCAGGAAAGCAAACAGAAACAAACAGAAACTCGTATGGCACTCGAAAGACAGAAAAAAAACTAGTAGAAATAGCCTGTGTCGACAGCTTAAGACCCTGTACTGAATCTGGGCACTAAAATCTCAAAAACAATGTGATCAAAAGTTGTCTATTCTATTTCTATGATAGCTATATAATAAGAATAGCACTCTAGCATGAAAAGATCTTATCTGCGGGATTTTCGAATATTCCTATACTGTCTCTATGTTGATGAGATCGACAACGGCTCCTTTTCATTTAGACAAACCTAAAAGACCCTGTACATTTACTGCCTACGGGCTCTAAAAACAAGTGATACCAACACCAAACTGAGCCGAACCAAGAACTGATGCATGAAAGCGTCAAAATCGAGTAAAATGAAGGAAAAAACCGATACTGTATTTTACCATTAATCGTAAAAATTGCTCATTTTATTGCTTTCAAAGTGTTTGTATTTTTTTTTTGCCTGTCGCCGCCGCGCTGACATCGCTGAGAAAGTTTGCATGTGCCTCCGGTGTGCCACATCAAATGGTTGTAGGGAGGGTGGCGGTGGGAGGTGGGCGTTGCGAAGACTTTCTAGAATCGAGAGCGTGAAAAGAACCGATGCGTGAAGCAGTCGCAGAATGAGGCAACAAAAGGAACGAACACAGAACAAAACCAAACCAAACATCGACATAAACAGAGTTGGAGACGAAGGACGAAGACGGAGACATACTGTGCCTGGCATCTCAACCAGGTGGCTTCTTCTAGATATTCTCCTATGTCAATGTCTATGTTAAATGTTATTCATAAATCAGCGTTCTGCCGCCGAAAACACTTTTAGGTCTCTCCTTTGATAGCTCACAAAACATATGTACAGACAGACATATGTATAGTATAAGATTACTATCTAAAAGTTTTTGGTTGCCAAGTTGTTATATCATTTGATAAAGCACAATACGAATGCAATTTTCCATAATGAATGAAAATGAAAAAAATATCATTATGAAAATCTCATTTTCTTTAGCAAAATGCGAATCATTAATAAAACTGACACAATCAGCTAAGAGCTATCACAGAAAATAAATCAATTTCAAAGAAAATTGTATGTTGTGGGCACATGGTTATAACAAATGTAACTCATTAAACAGCTAAATTGTGTATTTAATCAGAAGCATAAAATAAAGTATTTATTTTAGACCCATATTCATTGAAATAGTAAAAAAAGTGGTGGGGCTAAAATAATTAAAAACATTTAACATTAATTCGAGTTACTTCGAGTTGTCTGAAGAGCTTTAGAAATATTAAATTTATTATTAATAATTCAAGCGAAAAGTTTGAGTTTTAATAGACTAAAATTCGTGAAGCTGTTAAGCTTTTTTTAATAAAATAATTCAAATACCTATAAGGGTTAATTTTAAGTTGTCGAATAATTCAAAAACCACAATTATGAAATCAATCAAGCTATACTAATATCAAATTAATCTTATAATTAATTACAAATTCTTAGTCAATTCAGACAAAAATTTATTTAAGTACACTGCAATTTGACTACTTGATTTAATTTTAAATAAATATCATATTTATTTTTGCATTGTTCAAATTTGTGTATCCAAGAATTCAGTGCTATTTTCAGCGGAAATGAGATTTGACTAGAGCCGGCTAGAGCTTAATATAAATTTGACAGCACTTAAGTGCTATTTTTAGCCACTGTCACTGGGATATGCGACTAAACGAAAATAAATTGTTAAAGCTAAAATAAGCTACCTTCTTTTCTTTTAATATTCTACGTCTTACCCAAAATTTAAGGCGTCACTTTAACAATTTTGCTAATTTGATACTTATTATTTAATCAATAGAAAGCACCCTGCCTTTTGCTAATTGAACTGCAAGTGTATTATGTTTGTGTAATCAATTAAAAGCTATTGCTTCATTGGACAATGGCTTGTACTCAAACACCTTTAATGTATTCACCTTAAGATATATACATATACAATTCAGAATGGAATAGAGTAATATTTACATATTAATACAAACAGCTGCAAAAATGTATAAATTTTTTCTATTTTCTTCTGTTTGTTTTGGTTTTTTTTTTTTGTATCTTTCTTCTTCGCTTTTGTTAATTTATGTTTTGTTTTATTGAAGGGGCACATAAAGAAAATAGCCCCAACCTCGAGGAGAGAAACAGAAAAGGCGAATGAACCTAAACAAATTTCATGGCGCGTCCTTTCACAGAACTGGGATTCGAACTCCCTAGCTGAAGTTCACCCTCTGATGATTCTATCTGGGTGTTCGTCAGCCACAGTTATTACTCATTTACAGACATTTGGCCCACATTTACTTTATGGCAAAAATATCAGGGTACGAGAATCCAGATGGATACGAAAATGAAACGGAGTCTCAGCACGTGGAAGGAGGGTACCTTTTGTTATTTGCATTGGACTACAAAATGAGCAGCAGGCATCAGGCAGCAGGCAGCAAATAGAAAAAGTTCCAAATCTTTCGATGAATTTAATATTCACAAAGAAAGAGTATGAAAAACATTCGTAGACAAACTTTGGTAACCTCGTTCTCATCTCATCCACTCATCAACATTATGATGATGCACCGTCATTATCATCAACATTACTTGCATCATGATGACTGGCATCGTCTGCTTCAGTCCTCAATATCAGCTTCATGTCGTCGTGTATGATTTCCGGATTATGTTTATTAATATGTATACTCGGATAATAACTTTTGCTGCTTTCCGACGAGTTCCCATTCGCTTGCATTATCCTTTCGTCGCCATTTGCCTTTAAAGGGCTCAACTTTAGACCTCATTGCCAGGTGGCAAACACATCGACATTCTTAACAGTAAACCTTTTTTAGACCCCGTACTCTTTAAAAAAGAGTAAAGGGGGTCTATTAAGTTTGTCAGAAGCGAGATGTGCGTAACAGGCAGAAGGAGGCGTGGCCGACCCCATAAAGTATATATATTCTTGATCAGCATCAACAGCCGAGTCGATATAGCAATGTCCGTCTGTCCGTCTGTCCGTCCGTCCGTCCGTCCGTATGAACACCTGGATCTTTTAAACTACAAGAGCTAGAGACACCAAATTTGGAATGTAAGTCCGTTATTTTCGCGAGCAGATCAAGTTTATTTCAAATTGTTGCCACGCCCCTTACCGCCCCCGCAATGAGCAAAAAACCAGAAACACCTCGAAAAAATTTGTGTTTTAGGCGAATATCTCAGTAACTGTAGCACTTAGGAGCACAAATTTTGGTATACAGGTTCTTAGAGACAGCCTTAGTATAATGTCATTCAAAATTTTGAGCTGCCACGCCCCCTTTTCTCATAGGAACTAAAAGACTCTCCAGATTCAATGCCTTTTTGAAGGCATAAATCAAATAGCACAGTGTTGTAATTTAACATACGCTTAGAGACTTACTATTTCTAACTTTCCTGAAAGTGGCATCAAAATCCTATGTCAAACAAGAGAGAAATTTCGGTTCAAAGTGCATGTTATTTTACTGCAAAATCACTGCATGCGCGCAACACATACAAACAAACACAGAAACATACAAACATATGTTCGAACGTTTTCTCTACCTGCTGGCGGCAGCGCTGCCCGGAGCCGCTGGACGCGCCGAACAATGCTATACATACACACATATGTATGAGCACACATACATATTTGCAAATAATCGGAAGAATGATAGAAAGGGTCGTGGTGCAACTGGTAGAGTTGCGGCGCAATATGGAACCTTCGTATAGATCGCGGGTTCGAATGCTGACAATGACGATTGTTAATTTATTTACTTTTTAATTTTAATTCAAAATGTAAATATTTCATTTTAATTTTTTTAATTTTTAATTTCATTTTAAAATTTTAATTTTAAGAAAATGGGCACTACTATGGGAGTACGGGGTCTTTTACAGTCGGCTCGATCGACTGTAGCCTTTCTTACTTGTTTTTTATCATTTTAATTGCTTTTTCAGCAGGGAAAATAAAGATAATTTGCATGTGTTGAGCTTAGTAAGCGTTTGGGGAATTTAAGGGGTATAAATATGTTAAGAATTTATATTACTATTTGCATAGGCTAAATTATAGGTAAATATAGTAGGCATTACAATTAGCTTAGTATACCTAAACTAGAATTTGCATTGGTATTAAAATTAGTATTAGTATTAGCATTAGCACTATCATTAGCATTAACATTAACATTAACATTAACATTAACATTAGCATTAGCATTAACATTAACATTAACATTAACATTAACATTAGCATTAGCATTAGCATTAGCATTAACATTAGCATTGGCATTAGCATTAGCATTAGCATTAGCATTAGCATTAGCATTAGCATTGGCATTGGCATTAGCATTAGCATTAGAATTAGCATTAGTATCTGCATTGGCATTGACATTAGCAATAGCTTAACTGAGCACTTTTACTAGTTTAAAGTTTAATAAATGTTTTATTAACATGTGCATTAGTCTTTTAATTATTTACTCATATTATTAGTCCAAAAAAGTAATGGGTAATGATTCATTAAACAAATAAGCTGTTAAGATGATGTATACTAATTGTGCACTCCACTTCATTGTTCATAAGACCAAAGGATAGTGGGCAATTTACATGATGTCCCGGCTGACTTTACTAAAAGCCACACCTTAACCTGAATGGCGACCAGAGACCAGTGAAGAGCTGAGATTGAAAAGCCATTTGCAAAAAGGGTTTTCAAAACCGAGTGCGGATAAAGTAAATGCCAACGAAAGGAGTCAAAGGAATTCCGCGTGACACAGCACACGGGACAGGGATCTGTGCAAAGTGCAATCTAAATGGTCGAATGAATCAAGCACTGAGTTGAGTTGAGCTGAGTTGTGTTGAGTGACGGATTTAATGTGGCTTAAAGCACATTAACAATCGTTTAAGAGGAGCTTAGCCTTTGAACCGTTGACTGGTTTCTCGCACAAAATGAACAAGGCACTAAAAGAGCACTAAAGCATATCAGAATGCTATACGCATCCGCTCGATGTTATTGCTGTATATTAAATGAATTGTGAAATGGATAAATTTAATGAAATATTTATTAACCTTGAATCAGGCGGGTAAGTCAGACAGTCAGCAAACAGGCAACCCGACAAACAGACAGACACACAGATCGAAAGAAAGCAAAAATTGTTGGCCAGCATCGCTCAAAGCATATTTTATTACACATTTCATTGGACAACGTTGCGTATATGTGATGTGATATGCGATGCTTGATTTATTTCAACTGCTGCTGCTACTGTTTCTGTTTCTCTTTCTGCTCCCGCTCTCTTTCTGAGGCCCACAATAATCAGCAATATTCGATATCAGGTCAGTGCCTGCATGCTAATTACCAATTCAGACTAGACGGCATAAGATTGGATTCGATGGAATTAAATAAAATGGAATAATAGAAAACAACAACAAACAACATGAGAAAATATATATCTAAATATAAATACACACATATGGGTTATATGGGGAAGACAGGAAATGACAATTTGTAAATCTTTTGTTGTTTATATCTGCATATTATTTGAGCAGAAACATTTATTAGATTTGTCCGCTCAGCTTGAGTAAGTTATAATCTGATTTTATGTGAAATTTATGCATTTATAGTTAAATTCTGCACATGATTTGTAAAACAAAACTAAAGATGATTTATACGATGTAGTTTTTGCTTAAAAATGTTCACACTCACACACACACACACACATTTTATAGTGTTGCCACTTGTTGCGCAGTTTCTTTGTTGAAGTGCTGGTCGTTTAAGTCTCATATCACCAAAGGCATCAGATTTTGGGGTGTGTGCCTTCAGTCAAGTGTTAGCTTCAGACATTTAACTGTCCCACACTTTTGGCATCAACACTTTATTTGAGCGTGACAATGGCCCTTCCAGTCAACTTGTCAAGTTTCAATGTCAGAGTTTTTTTTTTCTTTCTTTTTGATTGAACTTCTCATGTTGCATCTTCGATTCGGTTTTTCCATTACATTAATTTGTCACTTTCTAAAGCAGGGCCAATCTAAAGCGGGGCCAATGCCCGAGGTTCATTATCCATTAGGTTACTTGAATAGAATTTCATTAAGTCTTTTCTTCCATTCGGTATTGAAGTTGCCTTCTAACAGACGAGTCTAAAATTGTAAGTGATTTAAAATTTAACAAGACATAAAGAAAATAATATTAAGTTTTTTTCTTTACTTTTAAGTTGTCAAAAACAACATTCGCTTGGAGTGTAAATAAAAAATATTATTTATTTTATACTATTATTTTAAAACTTGAATCAATTGACTAGTTTGCTTCTTACTTTGCCATATGCTAATCAGCTTGTGAATACAGTGACGTAACTGTCAGACTGCCTTAACTATGTCATTCTAACTTATTGTAATTGTAATATGATTATCGTTATCGCTCACTGTGGACAGCTTAGCCTAAACTCTGTTATTTTCCCTTATAAAAAACCCTGCTTAGCTAAATTATCAACATAATTTGACACTAGCAGTAAACACTAAAAAAAAAGAAAGGAGACATTACAGAGAAAATGAAAGAGAAAACAAAATAGCTACAAAAAAAGCGACAGATTTCTCAAAGTGTTGAGAATTTGCAAAAGCATTCGAGGAATTAATCCAAATGTTTGCTTATTGACTACGGGACTATACACTGCTGTGCATCAAAATAGGTCTAGTGCAAAATGTAGTTTAAAATTTAAATTAAATTTGTTTAAGATGCTACTAAATCACAGCTGCCAAATTAATAAATTTTTCTATTAATAATTTGTGTAAACTTTTACCTACTTTGCTGTCCAGCTGCGTATATTGGCTGTCCGTGGTTGCCATGTCTGTCCTACTGTCTGTCTGATTTAGTGTTTTCCTTTTGCGACCAAAGCGGCTTTCTAGCTCTGTCTATCTGTGCGTGGGTGTGTGTGTGTGTTTTGGCAGTTCATTTTGCGCTGCTCTTTGAATTTCTTTGCGTTTGTTTAAGTAGCTTTTACTTGGCAAAGAGAGGAAAATGCTAGGCATGCCACGGCTAGGCCTCAGCCGCCGCCTTTTTTTTTTATTTTTATTTTATTTTTTTTATTTTCTCGCAGTTGTTGTGTTCGTTAGACTAATGTGCTTGTATTTACTTAAATGTAGAGCACAGACGTTGGAGTGGGGAGTGACCAAATTGGTCAGGGAGGGGAGGGGTATTCGAGGCATTGTCCTGCCGTCTGTGCGCCACATTAGCGCCCACTTCACTTTTGGCCCTATCCGCTGATGAGCAGCAAATTGAATTTTATTGACTTGATTCGCGCGCCCAGCCGCATTTCATTTTTATTTGCCTGACATTTCTGACCAGAATGGAGCATTCTCGCCAAGCTCTTGTATACACAATAAATTGATTTCTGATTATCATTGCATAATAAAATGGCTAAATCCGCGCTGCGTCCGTTTGCTTATTTTTTTTTTCTTTTGGCCAGACGAGAAGCAAGCTGCCAGGCCTCAACAGAAGTTTTAATGAAGCGTATTAAAATTTAATTAAATAACAATTTGTTCAAATGTAAATAAACACGGCGATGCTTATGCAAAGCGGGAGAACACACAGGGCATTACCGTAGGAAAAAACCTAGAGCCTTTAAAAGAAAGAGAGGTACGACGAGATGTAGAGCGTAGGAGAGAGAGAGTGAGAGAAAGCGATGGGGGGAGACGTCTACAGCACTGTCATGCCAACGCCCCGTGCGGCGAACTTTGGTCATTAAATTAAGTGCCCAAGAAGACGACAACGACGACGACGACGACGAAGACGTTGACGATGACGACGGCGTCAAGGATGATGAGTATGATGGCAAAGATGATGAGGACAAGGACTGGCTTGACGATGTGACGAACGAAAGCCAAAAGCCGACGATGCCAGCGACAAACACATTGACGATGCTGACAACAAGGCTGATGATGTTGATGCTGTGGTTGTGCTCTGCTACAAAGTAGAAAGTGGCAAGTTGCAAGTACCCAATGGCAAGTAGCAAGTGGCAAGCAACAGGAAGCTAACACAGGCTAGAAGAGCATGGGGAGCGAGGGTTGTCTAACAGAACTCAAGATCACTTCGATCGCCACGTTGGGTTACATTTTGTAGCCTACTTTTTGGCGACCATTAAAAGTTAAATAAAAGAAATTTAACCATAGTGGAAAAGGCTCTGAGGTCAAATTAAAAAGTAAGCACTTTGCTTATAAAATTTTATTTTTAATAATATTACCCATAAATAATTGATAATGTTTTAAATTAATTTTGTATCTATTTTTAAATGTTAGACAAAAATTTTTTAACAAAAAAAACACCCTTTAATCGTTTATTCTCAAACTTTACTTAATTGCTAATTCTCCTTTATGTAAATTTTATTATAATCTATTTCATTATAATTAATTTGATTTATTTGAAGTAGTTGACATTGACAACTAGCATATTTGAAATTTATTATTTAATACTTTCGCTCTTCCCGACTTCCTTAAAATTCCATACATTTTTGAAGCAACCCTCGCAGCTTTAACTCAGATGTTTTCCTTTGCCGTTGGCAGTTAATGTGATTTTTAATTTTCTATTTAATTCTATGCTATACACACCACACATTCATTTATTTTGCATAGCAAGAGAATGTTTCTTTTATTTTCTTTTTTGTGTGTGTGTGTGTGTGTTTTATTTTTTTTGGGTGTCTGTCTCAAAGGGTCTGGTTTGAGCCTTGCGTTGGCTTTTACGAGCGCATCGCTCATACGCCGCGTGGCCCGTGGCGTTGAAATATTCGCGTGTGGCAGGTAAAGTCTTAATTGAATTTAGCAGTTGAGCGTTGGCCAGGCAACGCGACTAAGAACCCAGCACTCACGCCTCAGCACTCAGCACTGGGGACTTGCGACAAGCAATTTTCTATTGCGCAGATATATATTACACATACGTCACGTATTCTGTTTTCTCTTTCTTTCTTTTTTTCTTCTTTTGGTCGAACGAAATTGTATACATTTTTATTAAAAATTAAAATTGTTGTAGCAAAGATTTGTTGGCTTAAAACGTGCAATAAAGTGAGTCGGAAATAAACATTAAATTAATACACCGTCAGAGCTCAAGAAAGATAAATAATTTATTGATAGCTTTAAAGTACTCCGAACTCTCCCCCCCAGTAACTTATAGACCAAAAACTGTCCACTCAGCTATAAACAAGATATCGCTTTATGGTTGGGAAAAAGAAGTTGACGCATCGTAAATATCTGCAAGTAGAATGTATATCGTGACTAGCTGAAACAGTCGAGTCACTTGAGGTTAAATTTTATAGTCAACTTATCGGTCATCTTTATGGACTTCTTTTTTGCAGTACTTTCTACTGTATTTATCTTTTGCATCTAGTTGTGTCACATCTTTTGGGGATATAATATTTGCATTTTACAATTGTCTCAGCGATTTTTGTTCATTTTATGACCACTGGCAGTAAAAACCCAAAATGTTCCAATTCATTTTCAATTCCATCTTTAGAGGAGAATATTTTGCGTGTTCCCAGGCAATTCATCACGTACCAAAAACTCGCGTTGTTGGCGTAAACTGCGTGCTCAAGTTTAGCTATGATTTTGCTTTCGAAATTCAAACAAACTTACTGCAAACTTACACATATTCACAAACATAATTTCATTATGAATGTGTCTTATGGCCAACCGAACTATATGTTTTTGTTTTGATTAATTGATTAGGTTTGCCTTTGCATGTCAAACAGAAAGAGTTATGCTTAGAGACTTGAGTGCTGCTTGGCTTAACCACAAGAAAAGTTTGACTGTAATTTAATTTTACTATAGTTGGCAAATTTTACTATACGAAAATTGTTTGATAAAATGAACAAGCAAAAGGAGACAACAGTTTGTGGCTTTGGAATACCCTTGATCGAATAGGCTGTTAATATTACATATACGAGTACTTCATAGATCAGAGATGCCTCATTCCTGTTGCCTACATTTCTACAACAGATTGTATACCCCTTTACTCTACGTCTACTAGTCATAAAAAGTAAGAAACTTGCAGTTTTATTGAGTGCTAAAATTTGTATATAACACATAATTATTATCTGTCAAAATTAGAGTGACCTCAGTTCATTGTAGAGTTCATCAACGCTTCTCATAACAATTGGGTATTTTCATATTTTTTATAGACTCATTTCAATCATAACTTATATCTCTGTTGATTCTAGTTTTATAGGGCACACAAAGTATTAAAAAGTTGTGTCAACAATATAAACAGAAAAAAAACTTATTCGGCTTTATAACTTAACTTAATTACGTTAGTTGCTCGACGTTGTTGACTTTTCTTGTTGTGTTTGCTGTTGGCCAACTTTAAAACAAGTATGTATATGTGTGCTTTGGTTTGTTTATTTTTTAAGCAATCTAATACCAAGTTAATTTTTCAATTTACACGCAAAGTGACAACGTCAGGGGGAGGTGCGGGGTTGTTTAAGGGTCACATGGGGGCAAAGCATACGCTTTTAAGTCGTATGGAAATGGTAGCAAAAAACTTTACCAGATTGTGGCAAGAAGCAGCCAAAGAGCCACAAAACAACTAGAGACTTGCCTGAGGCGAGCATGTTCGACTTGCACTTACCCAGCGTATTCAAAATGAACTCCTTTGGAGCAAGAAAGTTCTTTACTCTTAATAAATTCATTAAAATAGAGGTGCTAGAAAGATAATCGATTTTGTAGTCTAAACTTTATGAGTTAAAGCTTATTTTCCAAAAGTGAAGCTTACTTTAATAAATCCTTATATGGTTATGCTACAGTTTTTGTATCTTTACTATATCTTTATTTATTAATAAGAAAAGTTAAGCACATTACTCGTTCGAGTCTAAAAAGAGCACCATTTTTCAGCCAGAACAATGGGTATTAAACGCGTAAAAACAATGGGAAACAGAATCATGTTAACAATAGCAACGACAATGTGAAGCCAATTAAGCGAGCTTCTGCATAATTTGTTAACCGAGTGCCGCAGTCGCAGCAACTGCGGTGGCAGCCACACAGAGTTGAAGATTTTGAGGCAAATGGGTGTGACCGTCCCAGAAAAACCCCCCAAAAAAAAAGGAAGGAAAAAAATTATAAATATAAGAAGCAAAAAACGCACGAAATAAAAATGCAAATTTATTTTAATTTGTTTTGCAGCAACGCGAGGCGAGAAATTTGTATGTACGTGAGTTGCTTCCGTGCCCGTGAAGGCGTCATTTGCATTTATTTGATATGCATTTTGTGGTGCGCCAAGAAGTCGACTACAATTTCCAGCCAGTTGCCAGCTACCAGTTACCAGTTGCTAGTTTCCATTCTTACTGCCACTTGCCATGATTCCCTTTTTGCTGACCAAGGTTTTAACTACTTCTCCAACTTGCACGGCAAATTTATGATTTTATTTTGCGGCTGCTTAGAGTCCATTGGGCATGCTGCTGGCAGCAGTGCTGTAAGTTTAGCTAATTTTCAGTGACACAAACTTTGTCTGCTTTGCGTAATTGGCTCACTCTTTATGATTTGATGGCAATAAATATGTTTATTTTTTAAAAAGTCGGTAGTTATTTAAATTTTGAATGAGCTTAGTTTCAAATGCTATGCACTTTAAGCTTTTAATGTTTTTCATAGTCATTAAATCTTATTGTTTGCAGACCTTAAGGCTTTGAATTCAACGTTCTAATTATGAACTGTAATAGAAATATTACATTTTAGTTATTTTGATGTTATAAATATATTTGAAATGAAGTGAAAACTTAAAATTGACATTTTTAAATCTCAAAGCTAAACAAAATTGGTTTTATTGCTATCAACACTGCTGACCAGTCTCCCACAGATTTTCTTTACTATGCTCTCTTCCTTCGCCAAAACAATTTACTCGCTTGAAATCCCAAAAGCGCACACTTAACCAAAAAGAAAAATTGCGTGCACAAATTTATGAAAATTTGCAAACACGCGTTGCATTTAAGCAAAGTGCAGCCAATAGTTGCCAAAGAAATTTCAGTGTGGTTTGGTGCAGAAAAAATTTGTATAACAATTAAAAATATTTATTAAGTAAATTTTGATATTAAATGAAACGATTTCTAGTGATTGAGTGGCCTTTTAAGTAAATAAAATATGCTTATATACAAGTGTTAATTAATAATAATACTTGTTTTTTAACCACTTATTTGCAGTTATTTGAAAATAATTGTTTCCCTTGAGTTAAAAGTCAATGTAACGAGTCCACAAGCAAATCAACTATAAGAGTCTTAAATTAAGTACCTTTTTGGCTAAAACAACAGTTTTTGGAAACACTTTGTACACTTTGACAGCCGCCAGAGGGCGCTGTGTAAATATTTATCTTATAAAACTGCACTTTAATAGACGCTGCTTGCATATTATTTTAATTAGCAACTGTCGCTCAAAGAAACTGTCGCCACAGCAACAACAACAACAAGGAAACGCTCTTTGTACAGCAATAAGAAGAAGAATCGGACGACTAAAGTGCTCTCTGCTCTCTTCTATCTGCTCTTTATCGGCTTCACTTTTCCCACCCATAGCCTTGACTATTGCTATCCCGTTTTAGCAGGCAGCAGCAGCTGCTGCTGCTGTTCTGCATTTAAAGTTTAGCTGGAGAAGTATGCCACAGTTGTGCTACTACACACACACACACAGAAGCACAGCTATACACACACATAGACCAAAGCACTCAACGCGTGACTCGCAAAATGAGCGCTTAACATCTAGCAACCTTTTTAATACCCGTAATTCGCACAGTCAAAGGGTATGCTCTAAACTTTGTAGGGTATGAAACACATAGAAAGGGACTCTTAAATTGAGTAGCTATAGCTAATACTGGGGCTTGTTAGCCAAAGTAACTCTTAGATACAAGATACAAGCAATCAAATTTAGCGTTAATGTTGAAAAAATGAATGATTAAAACAAAATATATTTTATTCATAAATAATGCCCTACCAAATAAATTAAAAGTTTACTTATTTAAAATTTATTTTTAACTTTAATTTCTTCTTTTTGTTAAAAACTGAAGTCGGGTAGTTTTGAGCAGTGTTTACTCAGCCAGCGAATTTGCCACTATGTTTTATTGTCATGCCTCTGGCTAAGCGACTCATTTGGCTTGCCACTTTTTGCATATCACCAAAGCGGCAACACGCATTTATTTTCCCCTTTCTATTTACTTTTTTGGACTTTTCCTTTTGTTTTCTTTTTTGGAAAGTAGACGGAAAAGCGTGTCGAGACTTGCGTGTCGTGTGAACAGTTTGGAATTGGTCGTTAATTAAATATATGACCAAACAGCTTGACAACAAATAAGTTTGCACCGCAAAAACTCTAACTCTACAATTTGGACAATAAATTAATGAATTAAAATGATTTAGCTATGAGTTCTTGTGGATACAAATATTTATTTGCCAAAAAGTTAATATTAAATAATTTATTTATTTATATTTTTTTTTTTTTTGTTTTTAATTTTTATTTAATTACATTTTGTTACTGAGCAAACGCTCAACTAATTGTCCTCAGTATTCTATTTAATTTTGTTTAATTGTTTGGGTTTTTATATGGAAATTACTTTGAAGAATTCAGTGAATGACAAAAAACTTAGGACCTCGACACCTCGACATTAAAAAGTTATGCAGAATTGTTGAATTGAATCAAAAGAGTCCACATTAAAATTGTTTGGTCTATTTCGTGTGCAAATAACGCCTTGGATTTGATGGTAAATTGACATAGCAAAAGTTGACGCTTAGTCAACTAAAATGTTTACTACAAAAGCATAACTAAACTGGTTAGCTTTAGTTGCGGAGCGCGCGGGGAGCGTATGCGTAATGCGTTTAGGAGTAATTAATTTTAGTCGTGTGTTTTGTGAGGTCGTTGAAATGTCGCGGAAGTGGGAGGAAAGAAATGAAGGAAATATGGAGAAAGTTGGCAAGTGTCCAGCGCTGTCAGGCAATTCATCATATCACCACACACACCTAAAATCGTAATTAACTTTCGGCTGAAAGCTGAAAATTGTCATTATGATGCTTCATTATTATTACGAATTGGAGTACAAGTTTTATGGATCAGTTTGAGTATGAACATTATTTTTTGGGGTGACGGAAAAACTTTTGCCTAATGGCCTCAGTGTAAACTTATTCTGGTTGCCATTTGGGCCGCAGACATTCCCGTCAAACCAAAGCATTTTCACTTCAATATTTTACAACTAATTAGGGATAATTACCAGCCATTACACCAAAGGATTCCCAGTATGTAAGGCGACAAGTTGAAAGCTGAAAGCCGAAAGCTCAAAATGACTGACGTTAACTTTTTTGGGTTTCACTTTATTTTTGCTATAAAATCTCTTGGTTTTTGTGCCTGACTTGGATGAGCCGCAAGAGGACTTAGCATTCTTGGAAATCCCTTGAATAGTTTCTAAGTGCGTTGAGTCATTGATTACATCCCATTTGTCACTCGACACGACGAGAGAAAGTGTCAAAGTGTCACTAATTTCAACACGTTGAAGTGAGAAAAGTCAAAAATAGTTGGCAGAATACTTATTTGAACTTCATATTTAAGAATTTCTTTGTCAGTTGAAATTTGTTGCTAGTTTCAAGTATTATTTGTTTAAGTTTTAATTAAGAGCTTAATTTGATTAAAATATTTTAAAAGTGTTTGAAGAAATTGAGGAATTTTATTTAAATAAACATTTATTTATCACATCACATCTATGTTCTTTACAGCTAAAGTTAAGCCTAATTTAATTTTTATACTCAAACATATTTTAAATCTTTAATCTTTCTGCCATCTATTAATCTTAACAATAAATATATTAAAGACAAAAAGCAGCCAGTTTTCTTTTTATTTTTTAAGTTGTTTCTGGAAAACAAAGAGTTTTGTTTTGGGCTCATCCTGGGATTGCTGGCTGCCTTTGTGTCAATGTCCTTGGTGGTGCCAGATTTTTCACAGCTTAACCGCCCTCCCCTGCCCATTCCCAACCCGCCCCCTGCTCTACTTCCCCATTCCCTTTTTAGCTGAGTTTGTTACCCGCTGCTTTGGATTTGGCCAAATCACTTGCAATTTGACTAGACGATGTCGCGACGTTTTTGTTTTCATTTTGTGTACATTTTTTGTTTATTTTTTTATTATTCTCTTTATTTTTTGGCAGGTCACTTGCTGTATGTATTTTAAACTTTTAATTTGGCACTCTTCAGGCGTGGGCGTGGCATCTGACATTTTTCTTATTTATTTATCGCCTTTTTTCGCCATTTGAAAAATTACACTACCCCCTCTTGATGTTGTTGTTGTTGTCGCTGGTGACAAAGTACGCGTGAAAACATTGCGGACAGCTCGGCCAGAGTTGGAGGCAGAAGTTTGGGAAGCTGCCTAGGCTAAGAGCAACTTTACCAACTTAATTTCAACTCCTCGCCCAACAAACAGAAACTCATATATATTTATGCGTTAGAACACCCAGTGTGCAAGGAGGCACATAGGGTATGAGGTGGATGAAAATAGGCGATTTTATTTTTATAAAGTTTTAAAATATTCAATTCACACAGACTGACAAATTTGGTGGCAGGTTGCATACTTTTCTAAGCTCTTTGTAAAAAAAATGAATAAAATATGTAAATAAAATTTTAAAAGAATTATAAACACTAAAAATGTCGCCAGATATTCGTATTTAAAGTAAAAATTAAATATAGTTTAAGATTATTCGCTTTCTACCCTCTTTGCTTATAGAGTTATTTAAACTCTTCATGACTAGTTGTATGTTGGTTATAAAATTATTTCAAAATGCGATCGGCTGATGCTTCTGCTGTTTTTTATGATTGATTGCTAGATTGCTTGAGATTAATGATTGTTTGTCCTTCATATTTCATAAAGACACGATAGAAAATACAAAGCGTGTGTGTCATGTCTACAGGGTACAACTTGATCGAGTAGCTTCATTAGACTACTTTGTTTTATTTTTATACCCTTAAATCGGGCATTACAGTTGTGTGCTGAATTTTGTAAGGCGTCGAAATGAAAAAGAAGTAAAAAATCGAACCACTGTCTATATCCTATGGCCTCAATGTTAACTTTGGGTATAAAATAAAAATTAAGTATAACAAATTTTTGCGTTTATTGACATTCTATTCAGACAGACTTCACTGAATACTCAAGCAGTGATTATAGTATATAAATAAAAATCAAATAATCAAGGGTATCCCATCGTTGCCCTACCAAATCCCTTTTTCATATTAATATTTTTTATTTTTTTTTTTTGAATTTGTGTTTTGCACATTTTTCATTTGTTTACGTGGTGACTTCTTAACTCCAATTGTAAAGCCAGATAGGTGCCAGCTAGAAAGCAGCCAGAAACCAGCTAGGATTCAGCCAGGATACGGAACCTCCTTCACTTATACAGACTGTGGGCTGCTACAGTTTTTGCTTTTTGCATTTGGAACGAGGAAAGTTTTTTGTGTGCTGTCTGTTGTTGTTCTTGTTAAAATTGTATTTGAAACTTTCGCTTAAGTGGCAAATGGTTTTTGTCGACGCTCAGACGTTCCACTTCACCTTTTGTTAGGAGGGGGCGTGGCACAGCCAGTGCCAGTGGCTGTAGCTGTGGCAGTGGTATAGGCACGTGCCATAAGCCATTTGTCAACAGCAACCTGATTGGATTCCATGAGTAAGCGCGGTTGCCAGGCCTGATACCCTCCAGAAAGTTGCTTTTAAAACGCTTAAAAGCAAAATCTAATCACACTTGGTTAAAGGATCTGGCGTGTGGCCAATTTGCCTTGTGGAGCCGACCCCCCTTTTTGGCACTGTATTAGCCGACTGTGCCATAATGGCACTTCCCTTTGCTTGGTCGAAAACTCACAAAACTGGCCAAAACACGGAAATGGGCATTTCAGTAATAATAATTGCATGGCCTTAAGAGTTGTTTGGATCTTGGCTAAAACTTTGCCAATTAATGTGGCATCATTCTGCAGATGGTCGAGTTTATGCCGCCCTGGGTCACGACCAAAATAATAAGGCATAATACGAAACAAATACCAGTTATTATAATATTCATCGCCCCCCTTTTTCTACTCCCTCTGCAGACTCAATCAAATACTCGGCTACAAAATGCGGTGTATTCACAGTTAATTGCAATCGATTTTCAACTGAATAAAGCTACTCGTTTGTTATTCTTGTTAGACGGCGTTGAGTCAACAAATTATTGAAATTATTTCTCCCAATTTTAATTTAAAGTGTCACTCTTCTAATACCCGTTGCTCGTTGAATCAAGGGGTATACTTTAAATGATGGCATGTATGTAGAATGTTTATTAATAAGTAATTCAATGAATAGTTAAATTAGGTATTACAAAGTTCAAGTGAATAGAAATAAATGACCAATTAAAAAAAAAATGCCGCAATACGACTTTGATGACTCATTTCACAACGAACGAACAACTTTCAACTTATGTACTCGGGACTTAAGATCAAGATTCAACCACTCCGTTGCATTCCATCCCTTCGTTCCCTCCATATATGGGGTTGCCATCCCGTTGCGTTCCATCCCATTGTTACATGTATGTAACAGGGAAAAGGTGTCAAGGTCCATAAAGTCGATTTAAGTCGATATAAAAAGTCAATTATGTAACTTAATTGTTAAGCTTTATTGTAGAAATGTGCAAACTGTTGTTAAAATTGGGTTTGATTAAAATTAATTATTTTTCTATGGTTTCTATTTTCAGTGCATACAAAGTTTTGCTAAACAAAGGTATGTTAAAAAATAATGTAATTATAATATAAAATTAGTATAAATAAAAACTGTTTTTATTTGTAAAAGAGGGCAGATGGTTTGACAAACAAGTGAAAACTAATGTAATATAACAATTAATAGAATATGTGTATTCCTCAATAGGACAGAAGTCTGAGTTTGAAAAGAAAGCTGTAACAAACTAACTAATAAATAAAATTGTGATTTAGAATACTAAATAATAAACAAAACAGGCCACCTATTACCTTAGGCATATTTTTCCAAATTGCACACCCTTTTTTGACTTTTAAAGAAATAAGCTAATTTAATAGCAGTCTTATTCATAATACACTTATTGTTTGCCGAATTGCAAAATACAAAAAAAAAAAACAAAACAAATGTTTTGACATTGCATTGCATTTGCAATGGCTGCACAAATCCGATTCCCGTTAGGAATCAAACAGCAATAAGAAACACCAATAATGTTCAGGGCATCAATGGTAACCACGCCCACTAACGCCCACGACCAGTCCGCGACTCAAAACTCGATGGTAAACAAAACGTGCAGTGAAAAACCATTTTCATTTAGTTTCTCTTACACATTGAGACTCAGAGAGTAACACACACGTGTGTACACAACACTGTTGTATGGATTTCGAATGCGTGGGTGTCATGTATGTGCGTGGGAGTTGTCATGTTTTTAATCCTCTTCAAGGCCCTGAAGTCCGATCTCAGCCAAACATAAATGTGACAAATAAATGTGTATAAATTTCCGTTTATATATAAATATATTTGATTATATATAACAAATAAATATATATTTTTATGGACAAGATTTCTATTCCATTTCTTGAAAAATTCATATAAAGAGCAAAAGCTGCTAACATTTTATGTTATTTGCTTCTTAAGCAAATAGGACCACAAAGAATGGAGCTCTATCTATTGCTGTATTGGACAGGTTCTATTTATATTTTTTATTCAACTTTGGTCATTTTACTGGCTAAATTGGTAATGGGAGTTTTTATAAGAGTTGTTGTACTCAAGCAAACAATTCTCCACTCGTGTGGCGCCATATGCTGTCAATATTTACACACTTAAAAGCATTTACCTAAGATATAGTCAAAATATGAAGTGCAGCATAAAAGGCGGTTAGTTGGACGTGATTTATGTGGAAGCTTTTAAAAGCAGCTTTAGGAAAATAGTAACTTAAATATTTTTAAAAATTCGCTTTAAAGAGTTTATTAAAAAACTCTTTTAAATAATAAAACTTATTTATTAATTTTAATTAATTATTTAATTTGACTATTCGTTACACAAGAATACTTTTTTATAAATGAAATTTATAAATTTTGCTGGAAATTATTCAGTTTATTTTTATTGCCCACTCATTTGTGTTGAGAGCCTAAGTTTTTATCAGCAGCAACTTATAAATATTTTTTACTAATAGAGCTTAAACCAAAACAAGTAAAATAATACTACCATAAGGGCTTTGTCATTCTAGACACACGTGGTGTATGCGTAATGTAAAATGTGTGTACTGGGCAAAGATTAGGCTGGGAATCCAGTTGCTGACTAAACAAAACAAGTAAAAAGGCTACAGTCGAGCGAGCCGACTGTGAAATACCCCTTCAACTCATTCTAGTGCGAGTTTTTCCATATGTTTCCTATGGCAGCTAAAGGCTTTTGTTGTCTGATTCGGATTGAACTTGGTCAAAATAGTTATAACTATTATATGCACATAATGTGTCCGCTCTCTATGTTTAATAGCTAATAGATGTTTTTGTGTCGTTCTAGTTTGATATTTGATGTTCGAACTCTGATTTGTATATTTATTTGCCATATTTATTTATTTGATGGAACCAAAGAAATAAAAGAACTACTATAAGCAAAGCTAAGCATAGTAACTAATCGACTGTTTGGTATGGAAGGTTTAGCTCATTATAAATTCATCGAAAAGCATAAATTAAATTAACCAAAACAAGACAACCGCTCAATGTCGCTCGCTCTGCCTTGCTGGCTTCAGTAAACAATTGATACTTTAAATTATTATATTGTTTTGAAACTTTAGACATAGAGTAATATTTAAATTAGACATTATGCAGAATGCACGTAACTCACAGCAAAACACGTAACTGACAGTCTAATGCCGTCCAGAATGTGTTCATCGAACTATTTATATATGGACAAGAATGTAATACATTTTGGGGGCAGATAAAATCAAGTCCAGCTGGGCAGGAGAAGGGTTTCTACACAGGAAAAGGGTAAGGGAATGTAGAAAGGGGGGAGTGGAAAAAGGGAAAGTGGAAGTAAAAGTGAAATGTAGAGAACAAAATGGCGGCGCACGTTCGACGCTTCACTTAATTAAGCGCCTTTTTGTCTGCTGTAAGTTGATAATTGAGGTTTTGCCGGTTTCCAGTAAAAGTTAATGCCCCCAAAAACCCAAATTAGAAAAGTGGCACAACAAAAGCGCCAACGGCCAGTAAGGCAATGGTTTCGTCCTGGCTTTGGGCTTAGGTTTTTCGACAACGACTGTGCCAAAACCAACACAAAAAGACCAAAAAAAATGCATCATTTAACAAGCTGAAAATAAGCGCAATGATAACTTATAAAGGAGCACACAATAAAAAAGAAAAAAAAAACTTTGGAACAAAAGAGAAAGTGGCAAACGTTCCCAAAATGCTAGAGACTTAAACGAAACAAAGAATTTTAGTTCAAAAGCAACGGAAAGTCACGAACCGAATCCAAAAACTGAATGCTATTTCGTATAATAATGTTTTCAGTTTTCGCTCTCATTTTACTCTGAAACAATAAGAGAAACTGGCAAAGAAAAACAACAGAACCGAAGGACAACAGAAACGAAAGAAAAAAATACGTTTAATTCAATCAGATTGCAGCTGAGCGGTCATTTAAAACCCTCGAAAGCTCTTAACAACATTAATAAGCCAATTTAAAATGTGCTTTATTTTTCGGCTAATTTTCCAACTAAAGTGTCGACTGAAGCGGTCAAGACAAACGACAATCGAGTGACACTTACAAACATAAATTAATGGTATATTTTGAGTTGACTTCTTAGAATCGTTTCAGTTTATGAAGACAATTAAATGCTTTAATTAATTTTTAATGAATACTGTTTTTAGTTTGAATTTCGAAACTCAAACTGCATTTGAAACTTTACTACTGTATTAAGTTTCTGGAAAAAGTATTTTAATTATCGTCCATCAAAAAATTGCTCATATCGTAGAAAAGACTCCTCTTTAAGGTAGTTTTATGTGTGCCACAAGTGCGCATTCATATGTCATCAAATCCAATGAAATGACCGCAAAACGAGAACAACAGCCAGCTGTTGGTCACTTTGGGTCAAAGTTTGTTACCAAATTGTTTCCCTACAAGCACGAAGCTGTCTGGGGTACAAAGCATGAGCAGCACAAGAATTATGTATAAAAAATAACCTTGAAAAAAAAAACTGGCAAACAAAATGTTTGCATTGTGGACTGCAGGGAATTGCGCAAAAAATGAATTAAATCTCAGTGCAGAGCAGAAGAGATGGGGTCGGTTAGCAAATGTTCAACGTAACAGGCATACACTGAAAAAAATCGAGCATATAAAAAGGAATTTTGCTGTTAAAAATAAGTACTGTCAAACTGCTTTCAAATTTATCAAAGATTTTATAATAATTAAGTTACAAATTTTTATAAACTTACTTACAAATTGTTAGCAGTGCAGCTGCTGTACTTGTGTTCACGTGTGTCTGTATGTGGGTGTGTGTGTGTGGGTCCATTGTACAATGTACATATCTGTGTAAGAATACAGTTCTACAATCCTCTGTTTACGGAGACCAAATTACTCTATTGTTGCAGCAGGCGCCATAAAAACATAATCCTCATAAAGCTTTACACAACACACACACATATACGCATACACACGCAATGGGAATTTCTGTTGTTATGTAACATTGGCAGACGCTTAAGCTGCTGTGTCATTGAGTATCCGCCATGTTGCCCACTGACCAACAACTGCTCAACCGCTTAGCAGCAACAGCAACAGACGCAATAGCAAAAGCCACAGCTGCCTTTCGACCAGACCAACTGGCCAACTACTTAGACCAACAGCAAGTGGCTTATGTAATTTTAACAAGCTGTTGAGCCACCCACACACGTCCATGTTTACCACCGACCTGTGGTTGCTGCCTTTGTGTCCAATGGCAAGGAAATTATTAAAAAAAATAATAATAAATAAAATGTGTAAAAAATGCAATAAAATGATACTTAAAAGAATTATTAAAGTCGGTTTGCGTGGAGAACATTTCGGGGACATTTAAATTTTAGTGATTGTGAAAATAAAATGTTAAAACAGCATTGACAAATATAAGAAAATTATTTAAACAATATTTTGTTGCTTAGGGCAGTTAGCAAAAGGTTTATATAGACTTAAATATGTTTAAACAGAACAAGGGAGTACAATAAATTGGTAAATTATTAACTTAACAATTAAAAGAAATCTATTTTATCACAGTTTTCACAGTTATTACACATTTCATATTTTTCGACATTTTAGTATGTGTTCCCTTGTGTTTTTTGACTTTATTATTAAAGTCAGCGTCTGAGCTTCCAAAAATATTTGTTAACAATTTGCTTTAAAATAGCAGCACTTTATCGTAGCCAAAGTGGAAAAGGAAAAAATAAAACTTGAAACTTTTGAATCAATTTATTTTTAATCCAATAAAAATCAAACACAGAAAGTGTGCTGGACCAGAAAACCTACGGATAGGTGAGTTTCGATGGCCACAAAGGAACGGGGGAGTGTGATTGAGTCTTGGAATGGGCACAGGGGTCAGATTATTGAGTGTCAGAGGACTCTGATTGAGATACGTGTTGATGGACAGCCAAAGCAGCAGGAAAGTTGTCTCTCCGGTATGTGTCCGGTTTTCCTTTCGTGTGCGTCAATGATAAAATGTGCATTTTTTTTTTTTTTTTTCACCGACAAATATTTGCAAAACACTTTAATTTACCACGCCTTCCTGTCAAATATATACATACACTCACACACACACACACATGACGATACTTTCTGCAAAAGTTAAAAAAATGTGCCTGGAAACTGTTGACAACTAAATAATTTTTGGGTTCTTCCTCTTTTTGATAGCCATGTACTAAAGAATGGCATGAGTTTTTCATGCTTCGTGCGCCGTGAAACGAGAAACCATACACACTTATATACACACATGCACACACACACATTACAGATACATCCACTTGCTTGTTACCCCTGCCAAGCATGGGCAAAAAAGAAACAAGCTGTTTTGGGATGAGAACTTAGCACACGTCGATGTCAGGGCAAAGTTACTCAGATGACACTGAAAATATCAGCCATTAAATCCGAGTAAACACTGAAACAAATTTAAAAAAAATTTAATAAACAGTCAAATAAAATAATTTCATGCTTAACTTTAAACCAATTTATTTATTTAGGATTTTATTAGAATATGGCACATATGGCCATATCACATTTTTGAACATTGGGTTAAACATACATTTCTTTAAATATTTACGCAAAAATTGCTTATATTTATTAATATTATATTTTTATAATTAAATTAGTTTTCCTAAAAACAGTTTACTACGCACATTCATTACTCAAAACGCTGTTTTTTTTCTCAGTGCATGGAAACTTTGAACTACCACAAACACACAAGTTGGCACACCCAATAGACTACGAAACCCATACACCCACACACTCTCACACATACACACACACACTACAGACAGGCACACACACCTTGCTGACTGAAGAAACCACAAAACGCCACTCTTGAGATTGTGATGCGATGAGGTGTCAACCCTGTGACATGTGGGTTGTGGGGTAGTGCAAAGAGACTTGTAAGCACTGGGTATTTTTATACATTTTGTCAATCTCTCTCTTCCTTTCTTTCTCTCTACCTATCTCTTTCTGTCTTAGCTTACACTTGCGCTTGTCTCTCTCGTTCCCTTAACTTTGTTGTTGCACATTTGCTAAGAATCAGTTTTCCGTTTTATATATGTTTTTGTTGTTTAATTTTCGCTTCGAAGCTGTAAATTATAAAATTTCAATTTTTAATTACCCTGTAGTAGCTATTGAAAATGGTTACTGATATAAATTATAATGTGTAGATAATATTTAATAATAACTACGCAATAATTACCACCGAGCTGATAGTCCTGGCAGCTAGTGCTCATCTTTGCGTATTTTTATAATTAATTGTTAACTTCCACTATAATAAACAAAAAAAAAAATTTAATAGAAATATAAACACAACGGGTAATAACCTTTAAATGTTTATTAAAAATAAAAAATAAAATTATTAACAAGAAAGATAAGTACAGTTAAGCACGTCCGAATGTATAATACTTTCTGCATTTTATTTCCAATTATAAGATTGTATTATTTAAATCAGTATTCAGATATTACAACGCATAGTACTTGTATTTGTCTTGTGCACATACAAAGGTACTACATGTATACTCGCAGAGAGCTATCGGCAAGTCTAAAATTCCATACATAAACTTTAATTTATTGTAAAATTTTTTTTTCTAAAGATACAATTTAGTTCCGACAGTAAAAGGTCTAGCTGTGTTAAATGAGGGGTATCTCCTAGTCGTTTGACAGTTTCTGCCTCAGTTCTTGATTGTAGTGTCAACCGAATTATACATATTTTTTTAAGCTTTTATTTTGTTGAAGGCTGACATTTTGTTGAGTAAACTACTGGTCACTTCCATCAAGTTATCTGACGTTAAGGACATAAGTAAAGAAGAAGAACGTGAGGACACTCTCTCATGTGACACTACATTCACCATTCACCGGCTGCTGAAAAATCGAATTTATTGTGAATATTATGCGTTCAATAAAAATAATAATAATATAAGAAAAAGAGTCGCAGCAATCGCCTAAGACATTTATTGAAAGCGAAAAATGCGAAAAGCTTTTAAAATTTAACAGGGCTTACTTTGGGGTCGTCAGGGTTCAAGATGTCAAAGGTTGGCGGCTTTATATTTTCCACACTCTCATACACTCACCTGTACTCGCACTTACACCAGCCGTACTCGCATCCTTTGTGCCGTGCGTTGAGGCAAATGAATTTAAGTGACAGCTGTCTGTGGTAAACAGCGTAACATCGCCTCTGCGCCTCATCGCAGCTCACAGCAGCGAGAAGTGCCATCGAGGTCCTGTCGCTGTCATCAAGGCTCTTCACGTAGTCAGGCAACTAGTCAGGTGTCTACTTCTTCCGGCTCTAGCAGCCACTCGCTTCAGTTGTACTTAACTCTAGCAGAGTGCTGCACTTTTAGCCATTAACTAGCTACCTAGCGTTCACTTTTCATAAATATAATATTTTTAAACTTCTTTACTTTTTATTTGCCAACTTAAGTTAATATTGTGGTTTAAAATTCGTATGCCGACTGTTAATCGTCTGACAAATAAAACTTTATTTATATTGAAATATTAAAATATTTAAAATATCTTTAGAAAAAGAAAAGAATTTAATAGAATTCTTAGCTGTACAAAATAATTTTATCGAATGCTGCACCTTTTTCTAATTTTATTTAAATTTTTTATACTAGTCGGTTGCTAATTTTCAGCTAGTTTTAGCTTTTTTCAGCTACAAAAAAGTAGAGTAGAGTGAATTAAGCATTTTTTGGTTTTTGTAGCGTTTGCCAACTACTTTTTGCTTGCAATACCTGCATCTTGTAGTGTAACCTGTACAATACTACTTTTTTTTTAAATATTAATTAGCTTTTTCCAGTTACTTTTCAAAGAAGTCATTTAGCCCTTGAAATTCTGTTAACGCAAGTCGCTCTCTCATTTGCTATTTGTTGGTTAGTTTTGCGTGCACGTTCTTGTTGTGTTCCAGCTTCGTTTCGTTTGTGTTCCTTGCTGTTGTCCTTGTCGTCCTCCTCCTTTCTTAGCGCGTGTGCAAGTCAAATTATGTGGAAATGAATTATGGCGCGCACGCTGCGACCAAACTGGCAACGATCTGTGCACTGTGAATGGCAAGAACCCTTCGCCAAAGCAGTCGAGTTGGTAATAAAAAGAACTGAGAAGCATCAGAGGAGGAAGTCAAATGGCAAAACAGCAGGACTCGAACTTGGACTCATTAGCTGGCATCAGCTAAAAACAAAAGCCAAATGCGGCACATTATTAATATTTGTGCGCTTTTCGTTTTGCCTTTTCCCGTCAATTTGTTATGGATTAGCTTCAAATGACTTTTAGTCCACTCCAGCCCACCCCTTTGCTTTATTTTGGGCACAACAAGCAGTAGTTCATTCTTCATCCATCAACACACATACACACACACGCACTTGCACTAACAATTCACATACATATTCACATTTCCATTTACATTGTTCATACGCCGTGTGGCACTTTGATTTATATGCTCAATTAACAGCTCGATTGGCAAGCAAGCAATGTATTTGCAATATTGTTTAATAGCCAAATGATTTAAACTGCCCTCACAAACCTCGTAGCCAATAATCCACAAATCGCATTCCTTCTTTCTCAAAAGATTTTAACTGATTCTGTTGCTGAAACATTTTCACACAGACACAGTTACTTGTTACATGTAGAGTAACATGGAAAAACTCCAAATAATTTCTTGATTTTCCGACCAGTAACTAAAGACTGAAGTGGACTTTTTATAAAATGTTTAAGTTTATTATAAACTACTTACTAATTTTTATATTTTTATAGTACCTAATAATTTTTACAATAATTGCATGCGAGCAACTAAAAGCTTAGTGGGCTTTTCATCGAATTTGTAATAGTTCATAATTGACACATTAATTCTGTTTTTCTCAAGTATTCCCAGTTATAAGATATGAATATTGCTTTCTCTGATAATAATAGAGCCTTATTTAAGCAGAAATGTAGCTGTCAAAGTCTACTAAAACATCAAGGGTATTCACGAGTATTTAGAGCTGCAATAACCACTGAAAATAGCTTTAAAGCTAGTCATGCATTTTATTTGTAAGTGGCATTGGGTATTGCTATTGAGGGAGCATACCCGAAGCTTAAAATCCAAATTCGAACTGTAGTGCATAAAAACTGTTTGAAACGAGCTAAAAAGTTGTTTGCATTCTCCAAAAGGGAGAGAAAATCTGGCAGTAAAGTGTGTAAATAACGCGTCCAGTAAAATTGGTTTTTTTTTCGTTTTTTGTTTGCTTATTTTTGTATATATATAAATACTTTTTTTTGCAGTTGGTTCGGACCCATTCAAAAGTGGGCCAATAGTTTGTTTGCCAAATCAGAGGCTGCACACGAGCTCGAGTACAAATACAATGGGATTTTGTTAAAGTAGGGTGAAAAAAGAACTAAAAAACAATACAGGCGTATGGTATGTATTATACCCTAGAAGGGTTTCGATCAGGCAATGTATTGATTATTCAGAAATGTGTAGGTAAACAGCTTGAATCGCATTGGTGTCTGGCTTCGAAGAGAGCTGAGGAGAAAGTGTTGAAGAAAAGTGTTTTTGGCAGTTTACTACCTGTGTTTGTTCTACCTGTGGCTTCTGAGTGTTTTTCATCACTTTTGATTACAGTCTCACTTACTCACGTATTTGCTATCTATTATCTGTTATTTGTTTTGTGCATCCTTTAACTTTTGTCTTGATTTTGAGAGCTTTCAAGCCTGGCGTCTTAGTTCCAATTTCATTTAAAACATCAACGAAAAACTTCAATTTCAAGTTGCCAAAAGTTTTTGTAAAACTTGTTACGCCCAATTGGAGCTGCCAGACACAACAAGTCACAATTTGAATACGAATAAGCTCAGCGTATGAATGAGTTTGAATAAATCGTACTCGTACATGCATACAAATGTTTCACTGTGAAAACATTCCTCGAATTTGTAAATCTCATGAGTTTTGGGGAATTTTCTACGAAATTTGTTTGATGAGACGAAAGAGTGACAAAACAACAGCCCTTTAAATCGGGTAGAAGCTTAGAGTAGAGATTGAGATACAGCCAGTTTAAAATAACAATTAACAGCCTAATCTAACAATTTATTATGTTCCTTCGCTGGAATAGAGTAATAAAAATAAATTTATTCTAAATTGAATTATACAAAATAAATAAATGAAAATAATAAACACATCAAATATTATTTCCTGCAATTTATTAAATTACCAACAGCTTAAGTCCTTGCTAAATATGTAATCAACTCTGCTTATTCAGTCAATTAAAGTCATGTTAAATGGAGAGGAAGAGCAAAGAATTTATCCGCTCTAATTGATATTTGACTTGAGACTTGTTGTTTAAGTCGTTGTGGACAAAGAGTATACAAAATGAAGTACTGTGCAAACAGAGATGCGTATACGTAATGTGCAATACGTATACGCCAATGTGCCCATTAAAGTTTTCAGGTAAAGAAACTTGTTCAGTCAAATGGAAGGCAAAGAAGATTGCCTAAGATGAGTGAAGAATGAAACGCACAGATGCACTTATTATGTTCGTCATTACCGTTAAATGCGCTTGGTACTCTGCTTCTGGTACTTGAGCATCCAGATTTTGTATCAAAGTTAAGAGAGAAGTTGCCGGGTAACGCGAAAGAGATTGCAAATAAAAATGTAGAAGAAAATGTCAGAATGACATCCAAAAGTTGTTTCGCTAACGCTTCGCAAGCTCAATAAAATTCAAGAATAGCGGATTAACATCACAATATAAATAAAACAAAAAATATAGCAAGTTTCGGACAGGACTAAAGAAGAACACAACAGTTAAATATTTACAGCAAAATGGTTGAAGGAACTAGAAAGTTGACAATAGGGAAGTATATGATGTACAGCCAGTATGTCCATTAGGTGATTATATTTAAGTCTAGTAAGCTATAATGTTAAAAACTTAATTTAATTTATTTTATACACATTTCAATATTAAATAAATAGAAGTTCATTAAAGGGAATGCTAAGTTACTAATCTATAAAAGCGACCCGGCAATAATAGACCCCGTACTTACGCAAGTGCGCATTTTCCTTAATTTTGACTGATTTGTGCTCTGGGAGCTATAGGATATAGTAGACAGAGCAACAGACGGACTGTCTGCGGGACAAACAGGCGGACAGACGGAGATCGCTTTATTCTCTTTGCTGTTGATGCTGGTCTCTTTTCTGAATCTCCTCCTCCTATTGCCTAACAGACAAGCCTCAGAAACCCCTGTACTATTTCCGTGAGTACTAGCAAAAAACGACCGAAGTACCGACCTGGCTTGCAAAATGTTAGTCAACCGAAAACACTTGAGTAAATCGAGTATAAACAAAAGGACGATTTTGTCGCTAACGAGTAGCAGAGAGTAGCAGTTTTGTTCGAGCTAAACGATCACGAGAGTTTACTAGTTCACAGTTCTGTGATTGACATACAGGGTATGCCAGTTTGCCACTCCCTCATTGGCTTCTCTGATACTTAATAACAAATGAGGTTTATATATCATCGGATTAAAATTATAAAGGGCGTTGCGCATTCATTGGCATTAACCCGACTGCGTTTGCTGTCGACAGCGACGTCAGCAGCGCAGTTATCGCTCGAACTGCTGCTCGTTAATCTTAGTTAGCCAACCCCTGACTACACGGAGATGACCTCAACTGAAGACGTGCAGCTTTTGTCGACCTGCACACCCCACTTTCAACTCTGTTCCCTTTTAATTTTTTTCTTTATCGTCACTTAAGATTTTCACAACTTTTCACAATTTTAATTCGCTTTAATTTATATCTGAGCACGGCGAGCCATAAACCTGTAACGTAAAGTAAACGAACTTCATTCATTTGCAAGTTTACGAGGTAACTTTCAAGTGTTGTTTAACGGCAGGAAGTTTTTTAATGTGCTGATAAGTTGAAGTTGATTATAAAAATCATTGAAAATCTGTTTTGTAATGACTATTTCGTTATTAGTAAACCTATAAAGTTCGATAAAATAAATAAATTATTTCTTTTTAATAATTATTATTAATTTAAGCAGAAATTATAATCATTTTAGGTGAAGTTTTAAAATTAAAAATAATTTTAATTCTTTAAACTTAAAATTTACTTATTGTACTCAAAAATAAATCTCGCTTTGTGTGCCCTTCGCGGATTTAGTTACAGAAAAGCTCAGAATCAACACGTATTTTGTTATTTATGCATTTGGGTGACTGGTACTTTTTTATTTATTTTAATTTCCAAGGATCCTGCGTCTTAAGAGGAGAAAGAAACTTAACTTTCTGGTTTTGGCTTTGGTTTTCGGTTTGAGTTTGGGAGTAAGATTTATGTGCAGTCAACTCAAAGAAGACCCCAACAAATTGATACAATGGCCAGTACAATTTGTATCTATGTGTTTTTGTATCTTTGCTCGTTTATATCTGTATCCGTGTCTGTGGGTAAGTGGGAAATTGGTGTCTCTCTGTGTGTGTGTGTGTTGCTAAAGAAATTTGTACGCGTCAGCATATTTAATTTAATCGCTGACCATTTGAGACTTGGCCAAGTTGAATTTTCATTCAAGTTTCCATCTCTTTCGTGTTAAACTTGGCGACAGTTGGCCAAAATGCGAATAAAATCCAGTGACAGAGCCTGGCTGATTATTGCTTGATTTTGGCTCACATTGTTATTGTTTGTGTTATCATTCGCTCGGCCACAAATATTATGTTTACTGGCATGGGCTCAGGGCCCATTAGCCAGGCCAGACAAATAATGACGTGGGGTAAACAATGTTCACATTGATTTTGGTCACAAACAATTGTCGTTTTGTGTGGTTAAATCACAGCCCAGTTGCTCAACTCCTTGTACATTTCAAAGACAGTTGCTGCTGATGTCTTGAAAAGTGATTGAAAGTTGGTCCAAATCGCAACAAACTTTGACTTTGCCACTTGCCAAGTGTTGGGACTCTTAACGTTTTTTCTTCTCTACTTTTCTTCGTTTATTTTTTTGATCATGGAAACATCAATTGATTAGCTACAAAGCATTTGATTGATGGCAACTCTTACTGAACACGTGCCATACGCCAGCGCTTGTTTTAACTCATTCCTTAAAAAATCATCTATATCTGTAGCAGAGTACCCAGTACAAAAGGTATGCACAGTTTGTTAAAGTGTGTAAAAGATGAAAGGAAAAGGCATTTATGTATACTGTATTACAATAGCACAGGGTTGCTAACAGGCGTGTCAGCTCGAAACTGGCTTGTCTTGTGATTCATAGCCGAGTGTCTACAGTGGCACACATAAGTATATACATTGAATTTCATTTGGATTAAAGCTTCTACATTTCCTGTGCCAGCTTAAAGTATTTCAGTTGTCAATTTAATTTCCATGTGTCCTCCTTGGTGACTTTTTGGCAATGCTCATCAATCATTGTGTAGTAAAACATGTGCAAATGTGTACAGTGCACTGTGGGAAAAACAAGCAGCTTTAAAGGCATAAAAAAAAGTTGGAATATATTCGAAAATTTAAGAGTAAGAAAAACTTAAACAAACGTGTGATTAGAATGAGTCGTAATAAAGTAGAAATAGTTTCAAAAGTATTGAATCTTTATTTTATATTAATTTAACACAAAAAAGTGTAAATAAAGTAACCTTTAAACACAAGTAGATTTGATGCGCTTAACAACTTTGATAACTACACTCTATATAACATTACGTATACGCCACATGCTACCATTCGTTTAACGAAAAGCTAGCTATTAAATTGTCATTGTTATCGGTAAAACAGTTTTTCCCCAGCATCTTTTTTAGCAACTACTTTTAGCCAATTTGCCATAACTTTGGCTAGGAGTTTTAGTAGTTTTATCTTGTTGCAGCTTTTATAATTATTGTGATTCTTACTTTATGCGGTAGTTATTTTTGGGGGGGGCAGTGTAAGCTTTGTTACTTAGAAGATCTGTGTTTAATGGTTGTGCCATACACATGCTACATGTGCATAAAGTAACTGAAAGCGATTGTCTTTTGTCATGGCCATTTACATTTCATTTGTGCTAAAATTAAAGCCCTTCACATAGAGGGCGGATGGTGGATTGAAGAGCAGCTGTTAATCCGGCAGTCAAATTATATTCAATTGAAGAAGCCATTGACTTTAGCTTTTATCGATTGGCTTAAGGATTGGCATTGGAATTGGCTTGGCATTGGAATTGGGTTGGGCTTGAGATTGGGATTGGATTTGGGATTGGGATTGGGTTCGCTGCGATTGCTCATTTACTGGCGTAGAAGAGCGACATCTAACGGATTTTCGCACTATCATCACACTGTCACCAAATATCTCACGAGCAGCTCATTTATACTCCACTCGGCTCAAGTGGCACTTAGGCAGTGTCAGGGCAGGGGAACAGTGACTATAACTATGGGACATTTGAAGTGGCAGTCACAGTTAGTGTGTGTGTGTGTGGGGTTGTGTCGTGTGTATGTGTGTGTGATGACGGCGCCGACCTTCATCTCTTACTGTTATAATTTTTGGTCATTTTGCTGACTTCTGCTGCTGGTTGCGTGCCTCATCAATGTCTATGTGAGAGTTGCTCGCTATCATTTGGTTATTCAAATAAATTAGCTTCTTCACTTTCGAATATACTCAGCTCACACACACACACTTACAGTCGCACATGTTTGGCCTGATGGAAATGGGCTCGCATAAAAGATAATGAAAGTGTTGCCCTGCCCCCAAGGGAAATCGTTTTGATCGCAACGCAGCGCCTGCAAGTATGCAATGAAAACAGGTAGAACAAATGTGCAAGTATGTGTGTCCGGGTGTGCTAGTGTGTTTGGGCACTCTAATACATGTAACTACTTTCACCGCCAGCTGAAAGCCAATCAACGCACAGTGCCTTCCAATCAGGTTGCTACAAATTAATTCAGCTGCTGCACACACATGGGATCACAGGTGATTAGCGCCAATGAAAGCTATCAATTGCCAGGTACGCAAATTAAATGAAATTGAAACTGTTGAACATAAGGATTTTATGTAAAATACACTTGGATTGTAGTCCTTACAATTAACTGATTCGCTATTGAAAACATGCAATGGAAAGCATTTAAAATCTGTCTGAAAAGTTTCTTTCCCAACTTGGATATTTGTTACTCAACTCTACTACTTAAACATGCAGTTAATCAACTTATTTTAAACTACTTACTCCATTAAGAAAACATTTTGTAAACAGATCACTATCAAAACACTCTATAAATTAATATTTTCTCATTTTCCCACTTTCCTGTGATGTGAATGAATCTTTTCTTTCTTTGAGTGTCTTTGCAATTTTCTCTTTGATAAATGCATTAGTGAAGCTTTGATAGTATTAAATGGAAATGTATTTCAAAATAAATTGAAAACATCGCAATGCATTGGCAACTCTCA
Source organism: Drosophila acutilabella (assembly GCA_035046005.1). Classification (NCBI taxonomy): domain Eukaryota; kingdom Metazoa; phylum Arthropoda; class Insecta; order Diptera; family Drosophilidae; genus Drosophila; species Drosophila acutilabella. The sequence goes on from JAWNOK010000020.1 coordinate 12,171,514, forward strand.
AGTCTGTCTGTATCTGCCAATCACCTTCCTGGTGGAGGGCTGGGAAATCAGAAGCGCGACAAACATGAGAAATGAGCAGAAACTTTCGTTTGAGACAAACAAAACTGCAATTCTAATAAACTCATGCAGCAGCAAAAAACTTTGTTGATGTCAAACTTACAGAGGAACCTAGCATGAGGAACCTTATGCCATACGTGCACTGGCAGAAAAAAGGGGAACTTCAAAGTAGTTGTATAATAATTTATTTATATTTAGTCTAGAAGTCCAAAAAACAATTTTTTAACACCATAACTCGACCAACTTTTTATATTACCTATTTGGTAACATTAGAAGTAAGCCAACTTAACTTGATTAAGGTCACACAACTATAACAAATAGCTTCCATAGGCACAACCGTCTGAAAATTGGTGATTTGTATGGAATATTCGAATCCAACAGCAGTACGGGGTTCTTTACAGCCGACTCACTCGACTGTAGCATTTCTTAATTGTTGGCTACTGCAAATGTTTCTTTCAGTGTGTGTTTGTGTGAGTGCCCACATATTTTGTGGCCATAGTTATGGAAGCTCTTATCCTACTGCTGCTCAGGACTTTAGCGTTTTGTTGTCCTGAGCCTGAACGTGTGCTCATATTTCACATCTGCCACAGATTTGCTATAACAAGACAATACGAGCAATAGGCAAGGTCTGCTGTGTCGCATGTACTTCGTCCTGTGTGGGTGTGGCTGTGGGGGTGGGGGTGGGTGTGGGCTATGTGCCCTGTGTGCTCGGACTGGACACAGCTTTCTATTAGGCTGAGGTCCATTAGGTAGGCAACTTTTTGCCATTATGTAGAGCCGCATTAATACGAGTACTTGGAAGGTTTGTCTGACCCATTACCTCGGCAGGCACTCGAGATGAACCCTTGACCGTTGTACAACACTGCTAGAGTTACACAGGCGTTGGCTAATTAATGTTGTTGCCACGCCTGCCACAAATGCGCTTCATTTGGCATTTGCGGTGGCACTTGCAACTTGATAATAAGTTGCACAAACGTAGACATTCACACACACATACACACACCTAACACACACATCTTTTTACCTCAGCCTAAAACTCGTTCACTATTTGTGGTTTGAACGCATGAATTGACTTGTTGTACCTTAATTATTGTGGTTTGTGGTTTCCTTACGGTTAATAAGCAAAATACCAAGAACTCAACCCAAATTGCATTACCTCTTGGCGAACCAGCTCAGTTTCTCATAGCCAATAAGCTATAAATGATAAGTTGATGAATGTGGGTAGGAAAAACAGAGTTAATTTCCTGGAATACTGAGTTAATGTTTATAATAACAAGGCTAAAACAATCACGGCTCTTTTGAGTACTTAAAAGACCCTGAAGACATTCTGCAGTAATTATGTAAACTTTAAACTATGAAAGGCGTAGGTTTTAACCATGGAATACCTCTACCTACTTAACTCAACTCCTTAATATGATGTATTGAAAGCAACTTATATTCATATAAAAGGATACTAGCTTCAAGCTATATAAAATAATGTCAAAACCCCTTAACTGGATTAATTTGTATTTAGTTGCATATTAAATAAATAAAGGGTCATAAATAGCATTAATTATATTGATCTATAAATTCAAAGTTTTTTCGCATATTCTAAAAATTGTACTGTAATTTATAATTTTAATGGCGATGCATTTATAATTTGCGCTTAACAAAGTAATTAATGCTTAAATTCACTGTTCATTACATTTATGTAATTAGTTTTACAATATTAATTTATCAAAATTTGAGCGAAATATATAAATCGAAACGTTTTTGTATTGTTACGGTTCATTAATTTCATGCGCGAAAAAAGAATAGAAAATTAACAAATATTTACATTAATTTATAAATGCAAACAATTAATTTTATGCCAAGCTAGCACACAATACTCCTTTTGTCTAAGTTTCCGCAGAATGCGCTCAAATAAACCAATTAGTAAAAATTTTAATTTTTTAGTTAGGGCAAAAGTTAACAATATTATTCGCATAACATAGTTTTACTATTAATATTTTATGAATTTACTATTTTTAGAACAACTAAAAAACTCTTCCAGTTCAAATCCTACTAAAGACTAATGATTTTGTCAACTCTGTTGCATTACTGCAAACATTTCGACTCATTTACAACAGCAACAACAACTGACAGTCATAACTGTCATTAAACATGAGTGACAACAACAACATAAAGAGGAAAAAACAAAAAATAAAAACAACAAGCGACAAGCACAAACATGAGTCATGTGTTTTGTGTGTTACAAATCGTAAACATGAAGCAGTAACAATCAAATAAAACAACAAAAAATAAAAATATAAACAACAGCAGCGGAAAGCAATGTATATTAAACTGTGAAGCATTTTGGAATACCCTTATTGAAAGCCATAAATATCATAAGAATTAAAATGAAGCTCACAAGGTTAATTAAAAAAAAAAAAATGGTTAATTTAGTTAATGAAAGTAAATAATATTTAATTAACCAATTGAACTAAAAAATTAATTAAATTAATAAATACTAGACAAGGGCTAACTCGACTGTTAAGTGCTCTGTAAATTTGTTTTCTCTTAATTTGATTTTTATTCTATGGTAAAAGCGACATATAAAAAATTTAAAATATATAAAAACTTTTGACATTAGTTTTTAGTTGATATTTATATTATTGCACCACTTTTTATGCTCATGAGCATTTATATAATTTGAACTCATTTCACAGCTCAGTTAAAATTTGCTTGCGCTGCAAATTTGACGACAGAATTTATGTGCTCATTCCGAGGGTATTAAAGAGGGCAATGCTCATTTTAATGCCGAATGCTTAAAATCATAAAAATAATATAAAATGGTGGAGCTGGAACATATACACGGTGAGCTGAGAATACCGAGATAAAAGCCAACAAAATATTTAAGCTTAATTATGCCCACTGCTGCTCATTTGTCGTAACGAGGACAATAAAAAGGGCAAACTGTGCGTATGCTTGTTATTTGTTATGATATTTACCCCCCGCACACACACACACACACATGCGGTGGCATTTTAATTTAACGATTTACATTATCCCGTTGACCGTTCAATTTCCCTCAAATATTAATTTTTCAGCTCGCATTTCCAATCTAAATGAAGCTTTCAATATATATTCGTTGGCCGTTGATCATGTGTGTATATTTCATGTGGTCCCTTCGTTTTTCATTAATCATTTCGTTTCTGTGTGGTTGCAGCATTTTAACTATGCGAATCATCAATAACTGTTAGAAAACTATTACACTTCCATTGAACTATGCCCCCAAATGCCCCTCCTCAGCTGTCCAAGTTAAACATTACCCATTCTTCAACTCATAATGAGCTTCAACGAGACTTAATCATTTATCATCGATTGCACAATGTGCACTTTGATGTTAAAACTTAAACTGTTTGCTTATTTCACTGAGCTTCAATTTTGTTTCCTTATTTTCAGGTTAAAAACTTTGAAGTGAACGAATTCAAGGAAGTTTTGGGTAAGTTAAGTAAACATTAAATATATAAACATTAAATATATAAACAAATATGAATTTCAAGAATATATTGAATTTCGAAATGTGTTTTTCAGCAGCATCGAATGCTGAATTTTATTAACAAGCTTTAAACATTTATGAATTACGAAGAAAAGTGGAAATGTAGAGCTACCTAAAAAAAGATTAAAACAAGAAAGAATGTTATAGTCGCCCCGCGACTTTAGGATACCCGTTACTCAATGTTCAACCGATTGTTCATATGAGAGCTATACGATATAGTAGTCCGATTTGAATGAAACTTGGTCAGTATATTAATGTTATTGATAAATTTATTCTGTGTCAGTTTCATAAAGATAGCTTGGTAAATACAGAAAATTTTCATAAAAATTCATACTAAATGCAAATTTTGACCTATTTTCCCTATGGGAGCTATACGATATAGTAGTCCGATTTGGATGAAACTTGGTCAGTGAATGTACGCCATATATGTGTACATCCTTTGTGAATTTGGTTCGGATAACGTAACTAACAAACAAGTAAGAAAAGTACAGTCGAGCACGCCCGACCGTAAAATACTCTCTGCATTTTTTCGCGATTTAATTATTAAAATCGGTCTAGAGATATTACAATGTGTAGTACTTGCATTAAAACACGTTGAAACAAAAACAATCTAAGCATAATAAAACATACATCTGTTTGTCTGTATGCGAATACACATACGAAAGGCAATATATGATGCATATACATGTATGAATGTATGTGTGTAGTCGCTGGTCGCGCTGCCGCCACGAAAGCAAACATGTGCTTGTATGTTTCTGTCTCGCTTGCACTCAAACATTGATATGAATGCTGCAGCGCTGCCGTCACATGTGCTTGTATGTTTCTGTCTCACTTGCACTCATACATGATATTGCAATCAGTTATCAATATTGTAACGCTTCTAGTTTTCTTGTTTATGGTGCGATTTCAATGCGCCTTTCAGGATAGTTTAATATAGTTAGTCTTCACACGAATTATAAATTACAATACTGTACTATATTAAAGAATGCCTAAAAAGTTGAGAATTACTTTTATTAATTGTGGGAAAACGGGGCGTGGCAGTCCAAAAATTTAAATGTCAATGCATTTACGCTGTCACTAGCAACCTCCATACCAAAATTGGTGATCCTAGGTGCAATAGTTATTGAGATATTCGCCCAAAACACCAATTTTTTCCGAGGTGTGTCTAGTTTTTTGCTCATTGTGGGCGAATGGGGCGTGGCATCGAAAAAAAAAAAGATTCTTGTATTGACTGACTAAATATGTGATCGATTGAAACCAAGTTCGAACTTGTAGCCCTTACCATCTCTGAAATCTGTTTGTTCATACGGACGGACAGACGGACAGACGGTCAGACGGACAGACAGACGGACAGACGGACATGGCTATATCGACTCGGCTTGTGATGCTGATCAAGAATATATATACTTTATGGGGTCTGCCACGCCTCCTTCTGCCTGTTACATACATTTTCACAAACCCAATATACTCTTGCAGAGAGTATAAAAAGTGTTCAATACTAAAACATGATATTTTTAACTGCTTTACATTTATATGAACATAGAACGCCCTAAAGTGGGCGTGTCAACGGACGGACGGACAGACGGACATGGCTATATCGACTCGGCTATTGATGCTGATCAAGAATATATATACTTTATGGGGTCTGCCACGCCTCCTTCTGCCTGTTACATACATTCCAACGATTACAATATACCCTTGTACTCTACGAGTAACGGGTATAATAAGCTATAATTTCTGCTTTATCTCTGAGTGCGTATTTAATCAACAGAATACAAGATTTACATTAATCTCTTTTAAAGTTAACTTGGGTTTACTCAGTTATTTTAAACCAATTTCAAATTTTTCAAGTTGCTGCTTTCCATTCCCTCTCCCTAAATGTCTGAATATTTGTTTAATATTGAGGCTTTTCTTAATATTATTTTTTTATACTCTCTGCAAGAGTATATTGGGTTTGTGAAAATGTATGTAACAGGCAGAAGGAGGCGTGGCAGACCCCATAAAGTATATATATTCTTGATCAGCATCACAAGCCGAGTCGATATAGCCATGTCCGTCTGTCCGTCTGTCCGTCTGTCTGTCCGTCTGTCCGTCTGTCCGTCCGTATGAACAAACAGATTTCAGAGATGGTAAGAGCTACAAGTTCGAGCTTGGTCTCAATCGATCAGATATTTAGTCAGTCAATACAAGAATCTTTTTTTTTTCGATGCCACGCCCACTTCGCCCACAATGATGAAAAAACTAGACACACCTCGGAAAAAATAGGTGTTTTGGGCGAATATCTCAACAACTATTGCACCTAGGATCACCAATTTTGGTATGGAGGTTCCTAGCGACATCCTAAATGCATTGACATTTAAAATTTTGGACTGCCACGCCCCTTTTTCCCACAATTAATAAAAATAAAAAAAATATTTTTAGGCGTTTGTTAATATAGTACAGTATTGTAATTTATAATTCGTGTGGAGACTAACTATAGCAAACTATCCTGAAAGGCGCATTGAAATCGCACTATAAACAAGAAAACTAGAAGCGTTACAATATTGATAACTGAATGCGATATGTTGTATGAGTGCAAGCGAGATAGTAACATACAAGCACTTGAGCGGCAGCGCTCAATGTATGAGTGCAAGCGAGACAGAAACATACAAGCACATGTTCGAATGTTTTCGCTGCCTGCGTGGCGGCAGCGCTGCTCACAGTCGCTGGCCGCGCCGAATACACACATACATATATGCATCATATACTGTCTTTCGTATGTGTATTCGCAAACAGACAAACAGATGTATGTGTGATTATGCTTAGATTGTTTTTGTTTCAACGTGTTTTAATGCAAGTACTACACATTGTAATATCTCGATACCGATTTTAATAAATTAATCGGGAAAAAAGGCAGAGAGTATTTTACGGTCGGGCTTGCTCGACTGTACTTTCCTTACTTGTTTAAAGAATTTTTTTATAATCGAGTAAAATACTTGTATAACTGAAAGAAAGTTTTTCGAGGACTAAAGGCAAATCACATTTTTAATTTGCAAAGTTGAGAGAAATTCCAATGAGTTTTTACTCTGTGTCTATACAGAGCGTCAACTGTTGGCTGACTGACTGTGCTGCTGTGATGCGATGTAATTGAGCGTTTGTCAGGTCACCGCCAATGCTGCAGGTCTCCACGCAAAATGCCAATCAAAGCACACACACACAAACCCACACACAGCCACATACACATAGAGAATATGCCTGAAAGAGTCAAGATATCCTTGGGCCTGACTTGCACTTAAAAAAAAAGTGGTAACATTTGTATTTAAGTCGAAAAGAACTCGTTATAATAATAGAATATCTTTAAGCTTTATAATATCAGCATCCAAAGCTTACTTGATCAAATAGGCTTTGTCTGGTAGGTGTATATGAGTGCTGCACTAGAAGTACAGCATTTTAAACCATTAGCTCACTCTGCTGTAGCTTTAACCCACTAGTTTTTGTCAGTGTAGTGCAGGTGTGGCTGTTGGCAACTGCGACAGGAAGTCAGCGAGCATATCTGTCTTTCCGCCATACTTCAGCTAAACCCAACAGCCCAAACCCCCTTAGACACTACTTCCACACTCTCCGCTGGCATATTGCAATTTTCATTGCCACTTCAGCTCATTTAACGCCAACACCAACAGCAACAGGAATAACAACAACATTAAGGCTGCCAACGGCGTCTTCTCTGATTGACAGAGCGTTGAGAACAAAGCGAAAGGTGACAGCGCAGCAATGCGATTGGGTAGTTGGATGGTTTGGGTGGCTTAGTGGTACAGCCGAGGGATGATACGGAGACTTGTTTGCTCGGAGAGTGCACACAAAGCCAATGGCATTTTATGGTGACACACAGAACGAACACACAAAGCAGTTGCTCGTATACCGTAAAACAAAACTTTCAACATGAAATGACATGTCGATTAAATTAATGCAGCGCCTACCAACATGTCATCACTTCCCTTTTAACGTCCCTTAAGGACCATGTCGTTGTAGTAATAAAGCCTTCTGTGTATATTGGCATCATAAAAACTTTAAGTTGAAATCGTTTGAGGCGCTGCGTTCTCGTTCTAAGTATCGCAAAATCTGTTGGGCCATTGACACCTGTGACCCTAAAAAACAACACAAAGCAAACAAAGTAAAAAGAGAAAGCTAAAAAACAGGGTATAACAAGGTAGACACTGGCATCAACTGTCAGCATCATGTGCACGTAATCATAATAAATGACAATGGTTTTTCTACAGTAAGCGGATACTTTTATTTAATCATACGCCCATGACATTGACCCCACCCCCAGTTACACCCAGTTACCCACGCCCCTTCACTGAAAACGAAAACCAATCTACCGTTCTCATGCGGGTCAAGGCCAAGGTAGTTCAGCCAAATGCCGCATAAAATCTCTTCTAATCAGTTGCCAAAAATTTGTAAACACGCGTCTTTATGCTCAACTTATGTACATGTTTATGTAGATTTACCCATTTCAATGTTGTTGGATTACATAAAGTGTCGTATTTATTATGTAGCAATAGCAGTCAGCTTTGTGTCATGCTCGTATCTCTGTTAAGCTTGAAAGCTAAGTATTTTGTTTGTCAATTGTTTCATATTAAAGAGTGTATATATTTTGAGTAAGTTTAAAGCTTCTTTTGAGAACTTAGCGTTGCCTTGGAATGTAAATTTGGACTATTTTAAAATCATTGCATACTTGAAGGGGCTGTAGCTAAATATGCTCGCTACTTACGTAGTTGAAGCTAGTTGCTTTTTTAAAGTTTAATGCATCTTATTCAGGCAATAACTCGATTAGTTTTTTATTCTAATGCCAGTTATTGGATGTTCTATGTACTAAGTTAGTACTATTTTGGATTAAGGACAATAATTCTCTTTGATTTTCATCGTTATAGCGTAAACAAGTAAGGAAAGTACAGTCGAGCAAGCCCGACCGTAAAATACTCTCTGCCTTTTTTCCCGATTAATTTATTAAAATCGGTATCGAGATATTACAATGTGTAGTACTTGCATTAAAACACGTTGAAACAAAAACAATCTAAGCATAATCACACATACATCTGTTTGTCTGTTTGCGAATACACATACGTTTGACAATATATGATGCATATACATGTATGTATGTATGTGTGTATTCAGCGCGGCCAGCGACTGCGGGCAGCGCTGCCGCCACGCAGGCAGCGAAAACATTCGAACATGTGCTTGTATGTTTCTATCTCGCTTGCACTCATACAAGATATTGCATTCAGTTAACAATATTGTAACGCTTCTAGTTTCCTTGTTTATAGTGCGATTTCAATGCGCCTTTCAGAATAGTTTGATATAGTTAGTCTTCACACGAATTATAAATTACAATACTGTACTATATTAACAAACGCCTAAAAATATTTTTTTTATTTTTATTAATTGTGGGAAAAAGGGGCGTGGCAGTCCAAAATTTTAAATGTCAATGCATTTAGGATGTCGCTAGGAACCTCCATACCAAAATTGGTGATCCTAGGTGCAATAGTTGTTGAGATATTCGCCCAAAACACCTATTTTTTCCGAGGTGTGTCTAGTTTTTTCATCATTGTGGGCGAAGTGGGCGTGGCATCGAAAAAAAAAAAGATTCTTGTATTGACTGACTAAATATCTGATCGATTGAGACCAAGCTCGAACTTGTAGCTCTTACCATCTCTGAAATCTGTTTGTTCATACGGACGGACAGACGGACAGACGGACAGACGGACAGACAGACGGACAGACGGACATGGCTATATCGACTCGGCTTGTGATGCTGATCAAGAATATATATACTTTATGGGGTCTGCCACGCCTCCTTCTGCCTGTTACATACATTTTCACAAACCCAATATACTCTTGCAGAGAGTATAAAAATTGTTGATATTAAATAAAAAAGAATTAGGAATGAAGTTGTCATTCATTGCAGACACTCACACTGATCTGCAGTTTGTCGACTCGTAAATGCTTCATGTCATCACAGACTACTTAAGCCCTGTAATACCTTTATGTTCTGGTTTGTCATGCAATTGGTTTTGCTACAACATATTTTTATTTTCTCTCTATTATTTGTGTTTATTTATTTGCTTTATTGTAAGACTTCTTACAAAACGTTAAGAACTAAATGCCTTTGCCTTGAGTAAAGCTTGAAAGCAGCTACTCAGTATTTACTGCATATTAGCTTTCCTTTTATAGTAAATAAAGTCTTATTGTTTTATTATCGGAGACTGCTTTTGTATTGAGCTTATGGTTTTTAATTTGTTTTAAATACTCTGACATTTCATTTCAGTTCATTTCTATTTCAAATGTCCAACTTTTGATTGCCTCAGGACATTGAAATAAAGCGAACAACAAGACAACACCAAACTACTTATTTTCACAGTTGTATGAGAATAAATTAAAGTTTTGCCAATGCAAGTTTCATGCTCCACAAATTGGTTGGGGAATAAGTTTATGATTGAGGTAATTAAGATATTGTCAAAGTTAGTTATTGTCTGATTAGAATTTTCGTTTGAAACGATCTAGAAATTGCTTGGTATTTACCTGCATTAAATTTAAAATTTGATACAGATGTGGATGTAGATAGCTGCATAGTTATGTTAATAATAAAGTTACAAATAAACCAAATTCCAGCAGGAAAGAAATTTGAAATTTGCTTAGAAAAATTAATAACTTTTCAACCAGAGCTTTATGCTTATAATTTAGGATCGTCTAAAATTTAAACTAGTTCAGAAAATTCACAACATAACTCCTTTGTATATTACTCATGAATAACCAAAATAACTGTATTTTAATAAACAACATTTTCACAGCAACTGGAGAGAAAAAAAAAATTAGTAACCGGAGATCAAATTATGTGTAATTAAAAATAAAACTATGCGACACGGGTCGTATGTGTAATTTTCAAAGTAAAGCAGAGTAGCTTCCCTTAGATATATTTAATGATAGAATTCTGCAGTAAAACTAAACCAACATAAATAGCCGCAGTTCCAAGGGGTCGTGGTATGAACTATTTACATACAAGAACCGGAAAATGTTGCCAGCTGTTGCAACATTATTTGCCTCGGTGGGTGTGCGTGTTTGGCTGCGTGTGTGTGTGTGTTGAAGTATGTGTTTCCATACTGTCCGACGTGCTTGTCTAAACATTCTATTATTTAATGAGAGTGCATAAAAAATTAAATCAAAATGCTTTGCACGACCTGAAGAGGAGGAGGAGGCAAAGTGGATGGAGGTGCAGGTCGAGGTAGCAAAAAGAAAGACATTAGCAGATGTGGACACGGACCAAAGAGTAGCAGAATATACACACACACATGGAACACACTCACACTTCTGCTACACTCAGGAAAAGCAAAGATGGCAGCGTTTAGCGCTCGAGCAAATATTTAGTGGCATCTTTCAGCTCGTCCCCAGCTACTGACCCCCTTCTTCAACCACCATGCTCCTTCAGTTCCCACTGCATCCCTCGGTGCCTACTTCAATAGATTTTAAATATGCAAATGGATGCTAGAAACTATTTTGTTATTCACACGAGGCAAAAGGCAATGCGTCCACACACTTTTTTCGATCCTTGGCTCTTTCTTAAGTCCTGAGTCCTTGTACAATACGCCCACATTGAAGCGTATGAAAGTAAGCAACAAATTTTCGGCCAGACGCTTTCGGCTTTTGTGCCACGCCTCCTCTTCCCTCGACACTTTCACAGCTGCCCACCACACCAAAAAGGGGGCTCTTTAGTATTATGTGCTGTTTACGGTGCCATAAAAATAGCAAAAGCTGCAACATGAAACAAGCAAACAAAGGCATTAAAAAAAGAAACAACATGAGTGTGTAGCCAGTAAAGTTGCTCGAACGGCAGATACCCTATAAATGAAACCAAAAAACATGTACAGCTCTTTAAATTAATTTTAAAATCTCTCATGCTTTACCCTGTGCCTAAAAACCGATTTCTTTTACTTGTTAGACAATTGTCTGTTTCGTGTAATTTTCTTTACAAAGTTGGTACAAGTTTTGGCCATGTAAAACAGAAATCGAGTCGAACAAAAGTCATGCCATTGAAATCTAACGAGGTAGCTAAAAAGCAACAAAATATGTTTTTTTAATGCAAATTTTGTTCATACCTTTTGTAGCATTTTCTTTTAACATGAAGGCGATTTATCTTTTCTTTAGAACTGTTTTCTTTTGTAACTGAAACTTTATGAGCAACAATTAAGCTATACAATATTTATAATTTAAATATTTTGCTCATTGATATATTTTGGTTAAGTACTTTAAGAAACATTTCGTAGTTCTTTACTTCTTAAAACTAAAAACAAATATATAATTATATTATTTATAACAAATATATACTATATAATATAAAACAAGCTTCTGGGTAATAAAAAAATATGTGCAGGCTGCTGCTTAAAGCGAATAATATGCGTCACCAACGAATGTAATAGACATGAAACTCTTTGAATATTTACACACAGAGACAGACAGGGAGAAGAGGGAGATATGGGCTAGACAGAGAGTTAGACACGTGCAAGAAAATTGTCCTGCAGGGTCTTGCTTTAAATGATGGGAGTATGTTGATTGGATGGGCTGAAAGGCCTATGTAAAGGTCTGCTCTATTTATCAGCACAAATGTCTGACCAATAAGCCGCCTAGGCACACTCCAGAGACACAATTGAAACTGAAGGCTAACAGTGGCTCGGGCTTTTGACCCGACTCAATTCATGTCGACCTACGCGGCTTTGAAAACTCGACAGATTTGCAACTCTTTTTTCTTTTGGTTTGTTTTTTTATGTCGCATATTTGCACAGGAAACGGAAAACGGAAACGCCGCCTGTTGGCACTGGAGTGTGTCCTGGTAGGGGCAGAAAAAGCAGTAAAGGAGGAGGAGTGGGAGTGGGAGTGGTAGTGGGTAGAAGTCTCTCCTACTCTATCGAGACTATTTGATTCTGTGTCGCTTTCAAAACGGAAATTATTTGCGTTCTTATTTGCTGGTCAAAGGTCGCGTATTTGGCATTCAATATTTTCATACTCCTCACTGTTGCTTTACTTTGGCTTCTTTTCAATTCCTCTTCTCTTTACTCTTCCCTTCTCGTTTGCTTTTATTCACTTTTCTTTATGTTTATGTATTTTGTAATTTGTTATGATTTTTTTTTTGTTAACATTCTGCTCATTTATAATTTACCATTTGTATTTGAGCAGCTGTTAAGGTAATTGGAAATATTCATTTTCTGATTTATTTTTTATTCATTTAAATAAAACAGGGAAGCAAATTCAAACTTTACATTTCTCCGCTGCTGCCAATTTCAACTTTTTGAACTTTTTTACAGAAAAAAGAAGCTTTTTTTCAATTGTAATAGTTTCATTTCAAACGAATTTAAAAAAAACACATTTTATTATATGAAAGGAGCAAGAAAACTTACGTTAAAGCTCAAATTATATTTAACATAATTAAATTATTCAAGAGTCGAATTTTTGTATACAAAATTAAGCTGAGTATTCAAGCCAGCACCGCAAATGAAAACAAAATTAGAAATGTATTTTTTTATAAATGACTTCAAGTCATTTATCAAATAGTTAAGGTATAAATCAACTTGATTTGATTTCAGCTTTGTATGTTTGCCAAAGATTTTGGTGTAAAAATGACAACAGCAAAAAAAGTTGACTGGGGAAAAGGAAATGATTTTTTCCGGCAAACTAAAGTAAATAAACTGCGCCTATGATTTAGCAAGTGTGTGTGAGTATACGTGTGTTTGTGTGTAAGTATATAGTTGCTGTCCAGCAAAAAACTGTGCTGTTTGTTATTTTTATTGATGGCTCAAATGGGTCGTTGTTTTCATGCGCCCCTCGTGCGTAGTGTTATCGCTATTTGGGCGTGACACGCCTCGTTGCAGTGCTTTAATGATAACACACGAAATCTCCAGGACAACGGGGACCGCACACACACATACACCCTGGGCACTCCACACCAGTCGCACAAATAAAAACTATAATAAAAAAAAGATGATACACATATAAAAAAAAAATGAAAATAAATAAATGAAGAAAATAAAAAAAGTTTTGGACACAAATCCAATTGATTTATAAACGGCAGCCATGCTGAGACTTTACACCCAGCAACCGCACTGCGGGTACACACATCTCTCTGACACTTTTCTCTCTCTACCACTCTGCGCCCCCTCTTCCACTCTTCTCTCCTCTCTTTCATTCACAATTTGGACGCTTATTAAAACGCTTTTGAGCATGGGCCAAAACAAAGGACGTGGAAGCTTTGAGCTTTTCGTAATTTTCCAATGAAAGCAAGTGCGAAATTGTGCCGTTATTCATTACTATATTGTAGATACTTATATGTTTGTAATATATATTGCTCTATATATCTCGTATATCTGGCTGGCTAAGGGGCCATTGACTTTGCCTGTTTGAATGTTGACCAGGCCGTGAGTCTGTGAGCCATTTTCATCGTCATCAGCGTCGTCATCGTTTCAGGGCGTTACTGTAAAATTGAAATTGAAAACAAACACATACTGACACAGTGCGTGGCAAAAGTACAAGCACAGTGGTTAAAACCAGTTGTAAAAGTATTCCAAAATTTTATTAGGGTTAAATAGAAAATAAGATACACTTTAGTTATGTTTAAAATACATTAAAAATATAGTAGCTAAATGTTGCTTACTTAACCAATAAATTTTGTACCACTGTACACGCATATTCGCTAACCGAAAGACAGATGGCGCTGCTGTAGCTTGGGGACAGGCAGGAAAGCAAAAAGAGCGTAGAATACGTATACGTATTGTTGCCAGTTGGTAACAAAAAGGACGCTCCTTGCTGTCCTTTGACTTCTGGTGTGTGTGCGGGTCTGTGTGTAGGTGTGCGATGCTTCCTACCGTCTAGTTGTGTGTGCGTGCACTGGAAAATTAATGTTCGTTGACAAGTTGAACGTAGCAAGCCCAAAAGTTGGCGATATTCTGGCTAAAAAGGATACGACGGAGACTCCCCGGAGCTTTTAGGTGAGCTCGCTGCGTATAAAACGCCTCCTGCTGACTTCACGCCTGCTTCACTGGTTATTTTTCAACGTGCCGCGCCTAATCATGCCAAAAGGAGTGCCAAAGTCAGCATAAAGAGCAACCGCGAGTATAGCAAACAAATTGAATCGGAAGTTACTTTACAAATAGTTTTCCCGCCGCTCACTCACATATTTAAACTCAAATTAGCAGCATTGCCAGAAACTTTTCCTGCCAACAGTAAATGTGACATTATATGGCTTTAAATATGCCAGAGCTCAGTATGTTTGTATTTGTATATTTATAACACAAATAACCTCAAGCAAAGTGGTGCAGCCAACAATTTCAGCTCAGTTTATAAAACTTTTTTTTGACTAGCAAATTGGCCACATAAAAAAAAGCTCAAAAATTGACTATACTTTAACTGAATGCTTGGCAAAATATTTAGTCTCTTTTACAATGAAATTTTTGTCTAAAAATGGTTTATATTTCAAACTTAAACCTTAAGACGCATATGTGCGACATAGTGACCCACTTTATCTGTAATTTTTTATGTATCTTCGATCGGAGAACTGTAGAACTAGAGCACAACTTAATAATGAAGTGCAGCTTTATTTATGTACTTCATCAGTCTTATAAAATATTGTTCAGTTGTGCACAGAACAGAGCAAAATTGAAAGATGAAGCTGAATACTGACTTATTTGTAGCCCATACAATGTATCTTTACTTGTGTTGAAGTTTATTTTTAGCACCAACTTTGACACAGTTTCTTTTATTGAATATTTGTGATCAAGTGCTAACATAAATATTTACCTAGGCATCAACATGTTGATTAAAACATAAGTCTTCTAAGATATAATTATTCGTAATCAAAATTTGTTAACTCTATAAGAGTATGAGTAAGCTAAACTCATGGACTTTATTCCCTTTAAGACACTCATTTAAGTTATAAAAATCGCTCTAGAAATCAGTGTAACTTTTAGCAAACAGATAAACGAAATATCTGTAAAGTTTTGCAGAAATTTTCATATTTCATTTTCATTCATTTCCGTGTTCTATCAACCTTAAGTTGAGCAATAACCTTTAGTTGCTAAGCAGCCATTAAACAGGTCAACTAACCCGCTTAGTTATCGCGGTGTCGTGCACTCAATGCTAATCCGACAACTTTTGGTATTAAATTAAGCTTCTCGCTTTCTGGTTTTCTGGTTTTCTCCTGTTGCTGCTCCATGGAAACTTTGTCACTTATATGACATCATTGTGGTCGCAATGTGTGTCATCATGGCAACAGCTGCAATTGCAACTACTTATTGCCAGCATATTTCTGTAACGCTTGTTAACCCTCAGTATACCCTGTAAGGGGGGTGTATGAGTGTCATGTGTCCATGCTATTCATATGGCAGATAAAGGAGATGTATGAAACATTGGCAGCTGAGCACAGGGTATATCATAATCCAGCTTACTTCATGCATTTGTTTGCAAGTACTTTGTAATTTCAGTGTTTTTTTTATGACTATGAGGCCAATGAAACCCATTTGTTGCTGCTTCTGCTGCATTTTATTTATTCATCTATCCATCTGCAGATATCCCTATCGTCCTGTTGCTGTTGGCCAGCTAAAAATGCCGCTGCTCACTTGGTTGCTACTTGATTTGTAGCAAAATGCATAAGTGGCCAACAAACTTTTGCAATATGTACTTGATTCCTGCTGCCTGCTTTATCCTTCGCTCTTCAGACATGTCCTTCCTTGTCAACGCTTCTATTCTGTTACTTGAGGGTGGTCAGGGATCAGGTGTACTAAGTTAATACACACACATGCACAGTACACAAGTTTGGTCCTCTTTATCACTTTTTTAGCTACCATTCACTAAAATAGTTTTGTTTATTCATTGGAGACTACAACAGAATTTAAGAACCTATAAGGCTAGGGTTTTTTAAAAGGGTAGCAGTATTCCTACTCTATCTCTAATTATTTGATTGGCTTAAAATGCCAAGTTTAGCGATGTCACAACTCAAGCAACTCCATTGAAATTTGATTTAATTTGCATTGAATATTTGTCACTTTGCCTTGAAGTGCACTTCGAAGGCGTTCTCAATTGCAATTAGCAGAAGCAGTCAAACGAATTACTACCAATCAAGTTTGCTTGAATGCGCCCAGAAGCGCAGAAAAGGCAGGAAAAAAGCGAAAAGTGCTTGGCACACACAGTGGCATGAGAAATGAAAACTAACATGCAAATGTGTACTCGAAGCAACTAATAGACCATTTGTCGCAACTTAGGAATGAAGCGAAAACGACGAAAGAAAAAAGTTGCCACTTTAAATGGAATTGAATTTGACGTAGAAAATTTAAAGATATTTCATGTGGCAAAATAAAATACTTTATTTAAATAATTACAAACGAGAAAGACAAAGAATTATTCAATTAAATAAACACAGAAATCAGAAAATTAAATGACTAAAGTATTTTAGCATGTGAAAAAGTTAACAAATTTATTTGAATTTCTAACAAAAGTTTGGCACACATTTTCCACACTTGAAATGCTAGAAAGACTGCTTAAATCTCCAACCGTTTTTCACTTTTACTTTTATTTCAAATTAAATATTTCTTCTGAAATAAAGCCTATATTAAAGTCAGCTTTAATTTAGCCCAATTAAAATTTTCTTTTAAATATTGTGTTCATTTAAAACGAAATCAAATACTTGAAATCCCAAAATGATATTCTGTCAGCGTTCGAAGACAAAGTTAATTGTATCTGCTGTGTGAAAAACAAATCGAACCTGACCTTTACACACAATGAAAGATAATTGTTCGAAAAAATGATTCGTTTCTGGGCAAAGTTAATTTCCAATTTGAAGGTCACATTGTTGCATTTAGGTATTCGATTTCTGTCCCTCAACGTATGGCAAATGGAGTGCACATTTTGTGCGTGGGCGAGGCCAACCCACGATTCGATAGCATTTTGAAATCCAAATCCGAATCCAATGCACGTTCTGATTTTGGTCACACATTTGGTTCGAGGAGAGTTTTCTTTATTGTCTGCCTGACAAAATAACAGCTGAATTAAAATGCAAGCCAAATAAGAGCTGCATGTGGGTAGATATGCCGAAAAATGTTCTCCTTCTCTTCCTGCCTCTCTTTCTCTCTGTCTGTCTCTGTCTGCCTCTGCTCAATTTTCATTTAAACAATATCCAGAGCCGTAACGTCGAAACCAGTGTAGAGTGACAGATGAGAAATGAAGGCGTTTGGCAAGACCACAAAGCATGAGTTTGGATTGAAAATCTGAGTATAGAATTTGTTGGGATTTTTGATTGCAGGCTTCAAATGTGTATAAGGCAGTTCTTTGTTATACCCTGTGCGCCTATTAAAAAAGAGGTGCTGTGATGCCCAAAAGCTATAACGAACTTTTTAAGCTGTCAAATTCACTTTCAAAGGTTCAAACTGTTAGTGAGTTACTTCTGTTGAAACATTCTAAATTATGTTTGATAGAAAGAAATTTTGAATTGCAAAAATTAATCACTTTATGGTTTAAAGCTAAGAAAAGAATAATAAATTACTTGAATTTTATTTAAAGAGTACTTTTTTTCACAGACACATCAAATGTTTTTCACATCAAAAGGGCAACTGAAATTACAGAACAAAAAATTCACCCGTTTCTCGTCATGAAAGTCCTTTTGACCTAAGTGCATCGAATGGAAATGCACTTTGCGTGTTTGTCGAGTAAAAATGAGAAAAAAATACTCAAAAGTCGATTACCGAGCGAAAGAACAAAAATATGAAGGCAATCTTGACTCTTGGCCGAGTCAGTCAAAGATGAACGAAACTATGCGGTCCATTCGTTCATCAGCTGCTAGTGTATGTGCGGTGTCCTTACACTCACCCACACACACTTTAACACACACACACAGGCGCACACACACGCACGGATAAGCACACAAGCAATCTGGACAAAGTCCCCTGTCTCCTCTGTCTACTGAAAAGAAAAATCACTAGGCTTGACTTTGAAATACCCGATAGAGTCGTGAAACCATCACTAATTATTGTTTTCATATAAAAACAAAGGTCAGCATATTTAAAAGCGGTTTATGCATCCGATATTGAGTAGTCAAATTAAACAAATTTAATGAATTATGAATTTTTCTATGCAGGCGGCTTTAAAGTTTACTAGTATAAAATTATATTAATTTATTACACCTCTTGGAAATTAGACGCTGTGTTCAGTTCTTACTCCTTCTCTAGACAAAGAATTTTATTGCAACGCCCGCAATATACCCTAACTCGACTCAAAACGGGTATAAAGAGCCGTTTGCCACGCACGTAGCATCCCGCCTAACTTTGATTTTTGGCCACAAACTTGCGCCTTTTACCCATTTCCCCTGCCACCGCTTCACACCACTCCCCCAACCCAGAACGCACATCTTTCTCTATTTGTCCCTTTGCACCGCCGGGCGTCTGTGCTGTCGTCGCGTCGATTGGCTTCAAAATTTATGCTGAAACTGTAGGCGTTGCCGCCATTGTGGCCAAAAAAGTTTCTGGCTGTTTGCCGGCAAAAGTAACTTTTAGTGTTGGCCACGTTGCTGCACTGGAATTGGTTTTGGTGGCCAGGGGCATGCCACAATGAGCAGCAAATAGTTTGACAACATCAAGTGCTTAACTTGTATCATCATCAAGAAACTTTGACCCACTGTGGGCCCCATGACGATTCAATAATTTAAACCTAAAAACATGTGCGTGCTAAGCTTAAGGTTTCTTAAAAGAGCATTTTGCTCTTTAATGGTTTTTATTCTATCTTTTTTATTGAGTACTCAAAGTTTGTTGGACTTCTGGTGGGATTTCATATATTAAAGTGTCTAAAAAATGATGTGAAATTCGATTTCTTTAAGTTTAAAAATTGAATAAATTAACTTACTTATTCATAAACATTATTTGTTATTTATTTCTTGTTTGATTTTGTTGAAAGCTTTTTAATTAAAAACAACTTGAATCAGCATTTGTGCAAGTTAAACTCAAAGTCAGTAAAAGCAGCATTCACCTATCCTTTTGAAAGCAACAGGTCAAACTGCAGTGAAACATCTTAAAACTAACAGATACCCATTAGCTAAGGTATCTAGAGTCAAACAAATGTGACCTTAACTAACTGAATGATTTAAAATAAAGTTGTGATTTTATTTCAACAAATATTCTACACTTGAAACCTACAATTTAATCAAATTTACTTTCTCTTTGCTTTAATAAATGTAAAATTTATGCTAAATGTGATACAAGGCAGAAGCTTAAAAATATAGGATGTCATAAACCCATAGTCCATCAGATAAAACATGTTAAGCGGCGACTTAGCTGTAATAAAAGTGCACTTAATAAGCCTTATGTAGGAGTTAGTGTTACACTCCTCCCTACGAAGCCCATCAAAAGTTATGCTTGGAAAAGTTAAGAGCCCTAATGCCACTTAACTCGTATCGTAACAATTAGCAGAAGTGCTACAAGAATTTCGTTCACTTTTATTAGATTATCGCCCATAGTGTTGGCAAACGAATCATTATGAGTGTGTGTACGAGTGTGTATGTGTGTGTTTGTGCTTAGCATGAACCAATTAGGAAATTACTTGTGTAAAGTGCCTCATGTATTCATGTTCAAATACAAATAAAAAACTTGTTGCCCTGTCCAGCATAAAATGTATTCAAATTTAAACCAAAAATGCATTGCCAGCGATTTCCACATCATTTCTAGACTTTAAAGTATCCCTTAAAAAATGATCATTAGCCAGGCTGGTGCCACAAAGCTGCCCTCACCCCGCTTTCACTCCACTAACAAAAATCAATGAAAATACTTAAAACTTTTCCCTAACCGCAGTGAAAATAAATACTAGAAAAAAAGAACTGCAGGGAAAAATGGACCCACATTTGTAAAAACCCAAAACTTTTTATACCCAGGCCCATTAAAAATAGTCAAAAAAGGGTATTATGTTTTTGTGCACATGTAGGTGCCAGGTTTAAGCAAGGGTTTCATAACTGATTCTACAAAGTTGTTAGATTAAAGTGTAGTCTTTTGAAACCCAACTGATTTGGCTCTGTTAACAGTGATAATTCATAAAATATTATTTAAATGAAGCTGGTTTAATAAATGATTTGTTATACTGAAAACATATTTTATGTACTATAAGATAACTATTTTCAATTCATAAATTCAAACTAAAATTAAAAGCTTTACCCGAACTAAGTACTTTATATGTTAACTTTATTATTTTATAATTAGAAACAGCATTCTATTTAAGCTTTCTATTTTTTATTTATTGTCCTTAGGCTTATGAGTTGAGTACTAGCATAAGGCACTCTAATGTCTTAAATACTTGTGCCGTATCAAGATAATTTTATTTGCTAATTCTTAAAAGCCAAACTAACGAACTACAGGATATTTTTTGGCTCTTTTAATCCTTGTTGTTGCCTGGCTTTGGCACAAGGAACTGCGAACACAATGAGTAACTTTCGCTAAGCTGTAATTAAAAGTAAATTTGTATTAATTTCCCGTTTGGCGCGTGGTGTTTGGCGTTTGGCGTTTGGCGGGTTTAAAGCCACTCCTCCACATGACTGCTCATTGGCCCGCTTTTTGGGCTTTGCCAACTTTAATCAAATATGTGTCAACGCGGATTTATGAAACTAATTGACTTTAACGCCAGCCACGTCCTGTCTCCAGCTCCCAAACTGTTCAGTGCTCTATTCTCATTGGTTTTAGCTACAAGTACAAGTAGCTGAGTAGCTCCAGCCTCACTGTTCTCATTCTTAAACATCGATTCGGTTTCAGTTCGCTTCGGAAAGAATTAATTAAAAAACTTAATCTGCTTTGGCAGCCCAGCTGTGCGGTCTCTGACTCCGACTCTGACTCGTCACTGACAGTGGTTTCTGTGGGTTTGGCGTATCTTGCGGGTCTAGCGGGCTTTTGGCGGAATTGGTGGTTTGGCCATTTGGTAGCTTTTTAGTTTCTTGTGGGTTTCATGCTTTTACCGGCTGCCAGGCAACTTTCAATCTGCCTGCTGACAGCGATTTGTTGAGTTACTATCACATTGCAGGTCGACTCTGAGCTTATATTGAAATCCCATTAAACGTTTGCCCACAATGCATCTTAAAGGTGTTCTAATTGACTAACAAACTTCACAGCTGTCAATTTAAAGTTCTCACTACACTATTTATTTACGACACTGTTAAGAAATTTTATTAAAAACACCTAAGGGAAGCTAGGGTCGAGGTGCTCGACTGTTTGTTGCCCAGCTTCCGTTCATTGGCTAGGAAAATTTCAAACTTATTGTCTTATTATATGTGAACAAATAATACATTGACTTTATTTAAACAAAGTTTCACTCAAACGTCTTAACAACTTAAATTCTATTACTGATTGACAGAAACAATTTGTTTATTTAATTGAGAAGTATTTTTTGGTTTCTACTTTCGCAAACAACTTGATTTATTTAACTTTAAAATGCTTGAATGTTAACACACAAACAACAAGTAGAAAACTGACTTACGAAGCAAAAGAAAGCTTTTATTGGGATTAAATCTATTGAGTAAATGTAAGAAATGTCACTTGGAGCTGTAAGCTTGACTTATTGCAGTGACTGCCATGCACTCAGTGCTATAAGTGTAATTAACTAGTGCGCAGTTCCAGTTTTTTACCTTGAGCTCTTTTTAGGGTACGATACTAGTGTCTTAATAAATAACACTGTTTAAATACCCATAATACACTTAAACTACGTATAATGCAGGGTTATAGTAATTTATTTTAGTACCAAAAAACATATAGTACGTTGAATATTACAAGCAAGCCAGAAAGTATGCAATAGTTTTTGCGTTCAACAGTCAAGAGTTGACTCATAAGCTACCATTTTAATACCAATACGGCAAATGAAAGCAGCTATTCACTACACTCCTGAAAAGAACACAAACAAAATTGATTTCAGTCAACTTAATGTCAGTTGCTCGCTTAGCTTTTGTCTGTTTGCACAACCTATAATTGACATTGCTATTTACACATCGGTTTCGCATTGCCTTCCCCAGAGAACTCATATATTTTTATGTTTTATTTACTTCACTTGTATTTTTGTTGAATTTTTTCTTTTTTGATGTTTCGATTGATGCATTGCAAAATGAGTTTGTTGAATGCTTTTTGCCATATTGCCTACAACTCGATGCTTTTTTGATAGACACAGAAATATTGTAATTAAATGTTTCGACATTTGTTCTTACAGACTTTTAATGTGAATTTCAAAAGTTCCTTACAAGTATTGAAAATAAGCTAAGAACTTCACCCGTTGAGGGTTAATAAAATCTTTATTGTGACTTTAATGAGTTCGTGACCTGCTTGAAAAAGTTCATTTAAAAGTTATTTATAAATTTAAGCAGACGGAATTCTAGTTGTCAATATTGTTGAGTATTTTAAACATGTAAGCTAAAAATAAACGACCTTACAGATATTGACTTTAAGTATTCAATTTATTTATTTAATTAACTTATTTGCCCAATTGTTCCTTGGAAATTTTATTCATTATAAAACAAATAAAATATATGCAAAATAAGAGCTAACTAAGTGCAATAAAAGGCTAAACTTTAGCCGTTAAAGCATCAGATTCCAGCCTCACTTTGGCAAGTGCAGTACAGAGTTCAAAAAATAAAAATGAAATTTGTAATTAGCTGTCTCGTTGGTAAAACAAAAGTCCTTTTGAAATCGAAATTCGAAACTTCTCACATCGTTTCATTTACGAATTTCAGTGAGTTTGCTGCTCCTAAGCCTTGTCGATCACTCCAACGGAACAAAGAACAGCAGGACGAAACCCAAAAAATGTGGACAAGCTGCTCCCAAATCAATCAAAACGAGCAATTCAAAACCAAAAGTCGTTTTCAAACCAAATTCAAAGCCCCAGAACTCAGCGCCCAAGAGCTCTCAGTCTGTGAGAAAGCCTAATCAGACTCCGAACAAAAAGAACGACCCTCGCCCAGCAAAGCAATGCAGTATTTGTGGTCCTGGTGGTAGACCATGTCCCAAATGTCCTGAACAATCTGAGCTATGCCAGCAGCTGTTGGGACAACTGAAAGCGCTCAGAAGCAAGATCAAACAATGCGTCTGTGGTCGGACTTAAAGCCATGCTAATTTTCAGGTCATAACTGGAGGAATTGAACATATTTTTGGGCAAACCAACAAATAGCTTCAAACTGTTGAATTTTTTTAATTTGTTGTTTACTTTTTGTGTAGAATAAAAAATTAAATGCATGTTAATTAATGGAGTTTTGTTAATTAGTTGACTTGCCTGTGACTTTACTTTGTTTGAATATATTTTAGAATAAAAAAATGTAAATTCTTTCTGCAAATCGATGTCATTTATGCCACCAGCTTAATGACAAGTGTTTAAAATAAATATTAATTGAAATGTACAATTTAATATTATTGAACCCACAATTTGTGGGTTTTTGCGTGTAAAGGCTTTAAAATCACTTTGTTTTTCAGTTAATTAATTATTAAATATTAATGAACAGCAGATGTGCTAGCAGGCGTGTGTGTGTGTGTGTGTGTTTGTTGCCAGCTTCTCTACAGCCACTTTGGTTCTCGTGTGGCTTGATTTTATGGGTGCGGCCATAAAAACGCAATTAGATTGAACGCGATGCTCGTAAAAGCAACATGAGCTGCAAAACGTAGCCGTCATCCATCGACATCAGCATCAACACGGCCAAACTCGGTAGTCAAGCCACACTAATTGATATAAATGAAATAATCAGCACTGAACTGCAGAGCACAGCATTCGATTATAAGGGCACGTAGGCGTGGCATCAGCTGATTAACTCGCACATATATTTACTGGTGCACGATAAAAAAAATACGGGTCGCAAAAACATTATGAGTCCAAACATATGATTAAAAAAACTCTTAAAAATAATATAAATCAATTTATTAAGCGTTTTAGAGTTAGTAATTGATTTGAGAACTCTTCTTTTAGAAGCTAGTTGTTTTTTGCAGTGTACCTGATGCACAAATACCAGTTTCATGCTTAGTTTGATTGCATGCCTGATTAGGGGAGCTCTTTTGGCAGGCGTTGCGTATGCGTAATGCAGTTAAGTAAACGCTTAACTGATTAACAGACTGATTGACATCAATTTGATCATGAAATTTAGCTGTATTCGTTGTGTGTGCACAATTTACAGCCAACAAATGACCAACTGTTGCTTAGAACTGAAAATCGAATACTCGATTGATTGATTGATTGAATCATTTTTCCACGGTCATGGTGACTACGTATCAATGGACTTCAATTTTAAAAAGGCAATTCAATTTCATGGCCGCTTTGCCCCTAAATGATGACTGTGCCAATAATCTGGCCAAGTCCTTGTCTTATGGCTCTCCAGCTCTTTTATTTGCCTGCACGACCATAAACAGTTTTTTTTTTCTTTTTTTCTTTTTGCCACAAAAGCAATTGGCCAAGAAGCCATAAATCAAAATAGCTTAAAACGCTCAACATAAATCGCCATTCACCAATTTGTTATGTCGAAACTCAATTTGATTTAGAAAGCGGCCATAAAAGTGTGTTGCTAGTAAATAATTATAAAAATAAAACTGTATTGTTGTATATAGTTTCATTTTTACTACTGTCTGTCCACAGATATTTATTTATTTTATTTTGCAGACTAGACGTATGTAACAGAAAGAATAAAACTACTTTTTGGTGGTATTGATTTATCCACTTTAACCTGAGATAAATATTGAGAGTATTTAGAGTTATAAAATCAGTTCAATCAACTAGAAAATATGTGAATAATTTGTAATAAAAATTATATTATTAAAAAATTGGTAATTAATCATTTATTTATATTTAATACACTTCTGAAGAGAGTTGTCATCATATATGAGCACATAGTTTCCATGCCTGTCTATAAAAGAATATTCAAAGAATGCGTTTATTAAGTAATTATTTGACCGTAATTTAATTAAAATTCCATAAAATGAATTCACTTCTACAAACGTATACGTAATTTATGCCACACATAATGACAGACAGCAATGCTGCCAAAGGACAGTGGGGAGTGGTGCACATCAGCACACAAAAAGACTAACAAACAAGTACAAATATATATATAATATGGTCTGCATAATTTATTTATGTGAGCTGAGAAAAATCCTATGCATAGAGACGACTGGAAATCATGCCAAAATGTTGTCCCTCAAATGCCAATTTAATGTTATTCTCACAAACAATTTTTCTCTTTGCTTTCGTTATTATGAGCACAAATTGCAGGGAGTGCTTTGTATGAAGAAATTGGCAGTGATTTGTTTGCGACAATTTGCCAGAAAACCGCTAGAATTGGTGGTGGAAAAATGTCAAAGTATTTGCTTAAGTTTTAAGGAGTTTGAAGTATAAAAGTGCAGTCTGAACACAGTCTAAACAGTCTCCATCTATTAGTGTGGAGAATTTAAAATATTTGTGTATTCAAAAGTAAACTAATAATAGATCATTCGATACAAACAAACCTTTCCCTACCCTTCTGAACAAACTTTATATAAATAAAGGACTAAAGCGTTTTTTGTTGTGAAGTTGTTTTGCGGAATGAAAGCCAAATGACATGCAATGAGGCGATAAGTTTGTTCAGGCATTGAGGGAATTGAGACATTCCCAATTATGTATGGACGCCAACATCGTCTCTCAATGAGGTTGTCTGTCACTGTCACTGTCACTGCCATTACCACTGGCACTGCCACTGTAACAGTCACTGTTACTATCGCTGTCACTGTCCATCTCGTTGGCCAACTCGTGTCATTTCTTTCAGTTTATGAGACTCGCTTAATAATATGTTAATTGACAGCTTAAGCCAACTGTCAGCACAAACATGACTGTGAAACACAAACACACACACACACACACACTCAATTGGCAATGGACACGAGCAAAATAAGACAAAAATATATAAATATATATGTATATTTATTTATATGTATGGAAAGTGTAATCGAGTGTCCTTCAAATGGCTAATTTGTGGCATCGCACACACGGCGTATGCGCATTGTCAATGTCAATGCCAAAGCTAAAGCTGGCTAAAGCAGCCATATGCACCAATTTGCATATCTATATAAACAAATATGCGCTGTTTTTATAAAAGTATGCAAATGTAATAAAGTTTGATCAATTTGTCTGTGCCACGCCCACTGTTGATGTTTTTTAGTCAATTCGGAATGGAATGGGAAATCAATTTAATTTGGCATATCATTTCCATGGCAGTTGTCAGTTAACTGACACTGTGACTAAAAACTGATTAATTTATATACATGTGTAACAAATTTGCATTAATGCAGTGCAGCTACAATATAAACTTTAAAACTGTTTAAACAAAACAATTTATACATTAACAGGAACCCAACAAAAGTTTCCTGATATCGATTGAGTTATATTGCTGTAAAAACTACATAGACTAAATCAGCGGACGTATGTGGCTTTTAAAACAACAACTGACTCTACTAATCGCTCATTACAATTTTTTAATAAGTTCTTTCTATGTTTTAAATATTTAAATATTTTTCCAAAAAATTTGCAATTAATTTTCTCGTTATTATTTTTACAGACACATCGCAACTGCCCACGCTGCTCTTTGGGGCACCAAACAAAGTTGTGTCATTTCCGCAATGCAAACAGCACAGTTTGCCTAAGAGGGCGTGGCATTGTAGGCGTACAAAAAATGTAAAATCAACGCGCATAAGCAAAGCCTGATCAGAAAGCGACTGCAAACAGAACAAAAGCCACAGTCGTAGTACCAACAACAACAACAACAAGAACAAGGGCCGCTCAAAGATAATTATTAAGCACTTGCGAGAGGTATTAAAAAGTGGGCGTGGCCATGGCGCTGGGGCAACAGCCATGGCTGACCATGGCACTGATGCTGACAGTGCTAATTAGCTTCTGGCCGAATGGGAGTGAGGCATCCGTTGACTGTGCCAATTGGCAGAATCCCGCTGAATGCAGCAACAACACAAATTCT
Organism: Drosophila acutilabella; assembly: GCA_035046005.1. Classification (NCBI taxonomy): domain Eukaryota; kingdom Metazoa; phylum Arthropoda; class Insecta; order Diptera; family Drosophilidae; genus Drosophila; species Drosophila acutilabella. The sequence goes on from JAWNOK010000020.1 coordinate 12,199,089, forward strand.
CAGAACAGCAACAACAACAACAACAACAACAATAGAAATGGCAACAATAGCAGCAACTATATTGCCAGCTCTTCGTCCTCGTCATCGTCCCCGTTATCGGCCTCGGCCACGGCTTTGGATCATTTGAATAGTTCAATGCTGCCAGACAATTTGCTGGAACCCGATCTGGAGCGAGATGGAGACAGTTGGCCATTGGAGAGGGTCGTGTCCACCATTGTGCCCGTCTTTTTTGGCATTATTGGCTTCGCCGGACTCTTGGGCAATGTGCTCGTCATACTGGGTAAGTCTAGGCCATAGGAACAGAATATTCCCCTTTTTGACTTTATTCACGCATTTACCCGATTTTATTACATTCCGAGTCCATTAAAAATGCGCCAAAGCGAGTATATAATTCTCGCCGATAGAGTGCAACAGGCACATCTGACTCAAGACGTGTAATCCCATGTATTCTTTACAAAAAAAAACATAAAATCATTTTATTAAATAACTCAATTTTTTTTTATTACAAAAAAAAGTAGAAATCTTTTTGACATTCCTTTCAAATGATTTAAACAATTTTTTTTCGATACCCACACATATTTTTTTAGGAAATCTTCCTGCTGACATAACTCAAGCTTTAAATGCTGGGTATATCGCCGTCTGGCACTCTTCACTTAATTGTTTTTACTGCTCTTTTCTGCTGCAGGACACATTAAGCCCAAGAACCCACCACAGTCGTTACAGGGTCGATAGCCGTGGGGCCTTTCGCCTTTGGCTTTTGGCAAATTATGCGTTATAATTGCAAATATTACTCGCAAGCCGTGCATTAACTAAATTTAATATGCCGACCATAAAAGAAATAAGCACAGCTATATAAAAGCCCACTTCCTATGGGACCAAGCTGAACTAATTGATTTTTTACACCCTGTCTACTATGTGTGTGGGAGAGTGTGTGAGTGTGGGTGTGTTAGTTAATGCAATGGCCTTAAAGTCCATAAATTGCAACAATTTATGCTTAGGCAGAATAGTTGAGTAGTCAAATTTAAAACTGAAACTTCTCCGAATTTTATTAAATTTTGGAATGCTTCCCTTAAAATACTTCTCATAAAATAACAGTGTTAATAAAGCTATGCAAATTCCGACTCTGTTTCAAATACCAAGCTTTATTTTGTAAAGTTCCAACAATCAAAATTATACTCTTTATTATTGCTGTGATTTTCCTTTGAATTCCGCTTGTAAACCTAAAGTTTATTAACTAGTAACCAGCGTTAGTCAATATTCATTGCAGCCGAAAAGTATGCAATACATTCAAATCAGGTAGTGGAGAGCCGTACGGAGTCCACACAGATAACAGCAGACCATTGAAACTGCTGTTATTAAAAGCATATTGATTTTCAGTGGAATTTGTCATGGATTTCAAATGAAACGCGCGAATAACAAATTTTCAGTGTAATGCCTAATAAAAAGACTTTGTTGAGCGTCGGAACCAAATACGATTCCGATTTCCAGCCACCCACGACAAATTCCGTCAAAAATTCATCGAGGCAGAATTTATAAACAGTTTGTGTATTTTGTACGCAGTTCGAAAACATACAGTGCTTAACAGAATGATAAGACACATTTTCTTTCTTTAATATTTTTTTAAATAAGTTATCTAGAAATATGAAAATTTTATTAAAATATGTTAAAATGCAACAGCCAACAAGTCCAAGTCATTTTATAAAAAAAATTTAAATATTTTTATTTTTTTTCAACAAAATAACAAAATAAGGGATTTTCAGCCATATCAAAATGATAAGACATTTTTCAATTCTGCTTATAAAAATACAAAAAAAGGTAACAGATCTTAAAGATTTTATAACTTAATAGTTTATTGTATTTCCCTGGGCCCTTCCGACATCGAAAATTCGCTTTTTCATCGAGTCAGAAAGGTTTATTAGTAACTTGGGCTCTAAAAGACCCCATTCTTTGAGAATTCTTTCTTTTAGCTGACTAACATTCGTAAACACAACATTATCTTTGTAGACACGTCTTGCCAATATTCCCCAGACATTTTCAATCGGATTTAGATCCGGTGAGCATGCAGGCCAGTCCAACAAATTAACAGAAACATCTGTCAAAAAAGCGTTTGTTTGGCGACTAGTGTGTATCCTGGCGTTATCCTGCATGAAAATGTATGGTTTTTCACGGTTCTCATTCAAAAATGGTAGCAAGCTACTCTCTAGCACTTGTATATAGTCGCTACTATTCATCCGCGAGCTTGTAAACTGCAAGTTTAGGATTCCAAACTTGGTAAAAGCTCCCCACACCATAACCGATCCTCCACCAAAATTTCTTTTTGAAAAATATAGTGGTTCTTTTCGCAAATCGCGCCAATAATGACGATATCCATCTGGTCCGTCAAGATTAAATTTTTTCTCATCAGAAAAAATAACCTTTTTGGAAAAAACATGTAAGTGCCCATGTAATGCTTAGACTCAACATTTTTCTTACCAAGTCCCAGTTTGTTGCCAAGTTTCTTAGTGCGAAATCGATCCTGGCAGCTTTGTGACGTGCATTAAGAAGTGGTACCTTCTTAAGTACACCTCGGACTATGTGCTCCGACTTATTTAGAGTCCTCCAAACTGTCATTGGAGACACTTTATTGTTCAAAAACGAAGCAAGTTGGGCACAGGATGCTGTGGAATTGCTCGCGTTCTTCACAACGTTTCGCTTTTCGCGGTCACTCAGCTTTGGTTTTCGACCAGTGCTTCGTTTTTTGCCGTATCCTTTCGGATCTTTCAAAAAATTGGACACAACAGTCCGACTACGACCAATTTCGCGAGCAATTCGACTTATTGTCCATCCCGATTTTGAAAACGCTTGAATTGACGCTTTTTCTTCACCAAGAAGCTGGCTTGAACGACCCATTTTAATTTTATTTGTTAATTTTACAATAATAAACAAGAAAAGTTGACAAAAATTGAGATCCTATCGCTTGAAAATCAATTTTAAGAATGGTGTCTTATAATTGTGATACGTTTGCAAGCACACAAAATTCTTGCACTTCAACGAAAATGTAACGGTGCAATTCCAGTGAACGCTAAAAATAGAAACTAACGGTACTATTTCGAAGTCTATGCTTTGCTCTGTCGTTTCTCATATTTGGTTTTTCTAAATTTCCAACAACAATTATTTTGCAAGCAAAGAAACATAAAATTTTAATGTGTCTTATCATTCTGTTAAGCACTGTATTTTTGTAATGCAACTGTTGGCTTTTAAGTGTATTAGTGGTTGTCTAGAATTCACAAGAAATACAAATTTAAAAGTATGTAGCAAAACTGCCCGACCCCTAAATGCCCTGTATTAATTCATTACAAATTGCCATTATCACTGGTAAAAAACTAATTTATGATAAAGGGTGAAAAATTAAACTTAATCAAATTAAAACATGCTTCCCTAAAAGATTTTAGACTAAATTATACCCTATTTGGTGCAAGTATCCATAAAGAACTTCGCTTTTGTATGTTTTTTTCACAAAAGATACATATCAAACTACAAAAATTAAAACTTTATCAAAATAATCCATAGCGAGTGCATTCTAGTAGTTTCCTATCAAAATTGTTTATAGAATGAGAAACTAGAACCAGAAATACAACAGCTGCTTTCTGTTAAAAAAAACAAAATTTAATATTATAGTTCCGCTATAAACCCGATATGCATTACTTTCCAATATATTGGGTATAGAAAAGATTCAAATATGTGCATGCATATAAAGCATCAGCGGGGAAAATCCAATTGAGGGTTCCGGCTGCGGCTCAAGCCATGAAAAGGATTACGCTCATTCGAGTATTGGCCAACAGACAAAATTGGCAGCTGGCAGCAGACAAAATTGAGAACTGACTGCTGACAAACTGAAAGCGAATTGAGGAGAGAGGAAAGCGTCCACCAAAAAAAAAAAAAAAAAAAAAAAACAGAAAAACTCTGACCACGTCGATGTACACGCTTGAGTGGCCAATTATAAATTTATAACACGATTTTCCATGTGGCAGCTACAAATTTGATGCCCCTTTGCTTCGAGCCTTTTGGTCCAGCCTTTTGGCCAACATCATTTGTGACAAGCCTTCGGTTTTTTGGGTTGCTGTTTTCCCCCATGTTTTTGTGTTGTTGTTTTTGTGATCGCCTGTTTGCTCTGACATAGGCCGATGCGTATTGATGTGGCAATGAGTCAATGCAGATTTTGTTGACCCAAACCAAACTACAACAAAACAAACACAAAACATAAATTACAATTAAACCACAAAATCATTTCATTCCAAATCAGATGGACAAATTGTTTCTGTTGTTTCTCTGCTTGTTCATTTTATCCCTTTTTGCTTAAACATTGGCCGTTTTGTTTACTCCTGGCCCAAATTGATGCTGACAGATGTCTGAATTCTGTGGTCTGCACAATGTACGTTATCCTAATCAACTTATTGTCAACTAAGATATCCGTTAACCATAAAGTATTTGTATATGTTTATCCCAAAACAACTTTCAGTTGGAAACATTTTTAAAATGTTACATAAAAAAAGCAGAAAACTTTTATTTTTTTGACATGTTTTTGATGCTTTGTTTAGTTGTACAACTTTTGTAAATTGCCTGTCACTTTATTTGTATTTTTGTCCGCATTTAGTTGAAATTTTAGTTCTCTGCTTTATCCCTGTAATTCAGCAGATGCCACAGCATTTCATTTACAATTGGAATACATAAATTATGGGATTATGCTAACCGCGTTCAAAGTTGTCGCTTTCAAAGCTTTATTGTATTTGTTAACAATTAATCAAGTTTCAATGAATTACTGCCTTAATTGCAACAGATTTTGAACGTAGACAAATTATTAAATCTGAGAAGTAATTTAATGCATAAATATATAACTTTCAATTAATCTAAGATTTCATTCTGCATATATTTGAAAATAATTTATAAAATGTGATTGTATTTTAACAAAATTCGTTAAAATAATTTGTGTACTCTTGTTAATTGTTAAACTGTTTTGACAATATGAAGTAAGCCATAAAAATGTAGTAAAATACAATAAACAAATGAAAACTTACTTCGTATATATATATATATTTTTTTTTTTTTTTCTTAGGAGTTTCATGAAAAATATTGGAACTTAAATAAATAATGGTTGATTTTATTTTATTTGCTTCAAATGTATAAACAAATTTTTGAATTATTCTTATGAAAATTTGCAAATACCAGTGCAACAATAAACACACTTTATTTCATTAAAAAAAAAGACTTCCAGGAAAACTACAAACGAATTTATTTGAATTTGAATTAAAATGCTTTAAATCCTACAACATGTACTTTAATGGCCATAAACTATTTTAAATAAAACTTCTTCAACTATTTAAGCTTTTATAAATATAAATCATGCCAGACCAAACTCTTTAATAGTCATAAACTACATTCAGAAATGCATGTATGTTATAATATCTTCAAGTATCACATCAGCACCTCATCAAGAGTGATCAATTTGAGCTTGAGCTGAGTACTTACATACACGTAGAGTCATGTGCACTAGATACGCTTGAGGAGCTCAGATTAAAATGTGTAAATTTTTCCATAAACTGCAGAGCAGAGCCATCATTTTAAGTGCTTCGCGTTATAGAAATAGATAAAGATAGGGAGATAGAAAGAGATAAGAGAGCGAAGTGGTTGAAATAGTTGATGCAGCTGGCAGTTTGACAAATTATCTTTCCATAAGCCATAAATACACTTGCACTTACACCCAACTCAGCTAAATCTCCTGCTTTCAAACGCCAACACAATTGAGATTACAGAGCAGAACCCAAAGAAGTGTGTGTGGGTGAGCAAAAACGTAGGTATATACTTAGGTAGCATTCTTTGAAGCGAGTTAAGTTTTGCTCATAATTTGCCATAAAACTTACACATTCATTTACAAACCATTTATCAAACTGCCACTTGGCGCTGGCAAACACGAGACACAAAGGCGAACGAATCTCTGGAGAAAGGAGTAGAGTTGCCCAGGCGTACAAATATAAGATGCTCTAGTTCTAAAATAGATGGAATAAATAGATGAAAAAGCATCACAAAATGCAGTTTTTAAAAAACCAGTGTAGTCATTTTTAGCAAATTTTTGTATCCTTAAAAAGGGTGTCAAAAGTAACTTTTGACATGACCTTTGGGCATTTCTTTGTTGTTCTTTTGCGTCTTGCACTTTGTACGCGTTGCAGCAGCAAAATAAAATTGCAACTAGCTTGCGGAATGAAAAAAAAAATCACTTTTTCTTTCGCCTTTCCATTTTCTAAGGTTTGCCACCCATTGAGGCGACAATTTGATAAACCGACACCCCGCTGCGTATTGTGTTTTTTTCTCTACTCTTCTTTTCGTTGCTTTCAATATTGTCGAAATGCTGCTAAAGGCTCCCACCTTGTTTAAGTTTTAACCTCAACTTGCCGAGTCTGGAAATAAAAGAAGCGATTTCATCAAATCAAGTCAAAGGATATAACTAGGTTTATATGTATTGGCAGTTAAAATTTTAGGCTTCAGTAAAAAAAATTTATTTGTTAATATTTTAAAAAATTTTCATTACTATTTTTTTTCTTTTTTATCAATATTTTTTATATGTTTTATTTTCCACCACTGTCTAAAGTAAATTTTGTATTTTGTTAATCAAGAGGCTACAAGTTTTGTGTCGCCTGAAAAAAAGACCAAAATATAAAAGGCTCTTTAAAGACGAAAATCATAGGAAATTGTGACACGCAGCATTTTCTTTTTCACACCTGCTGTCTTTGACTGGATGACATTTATTTTTAGCCACTGTAATTTTAAGTGTTGGCTTATTGAAAGCATAGAGAAGCAAAGGTGGCAACAAAGCAGCAAGAGGCAACTGTAACACTCCCATATAACACTTACTCGCCAACGCACACTAACAGACACTCACACACACACACATTTAAATACACAGATTCACACAGACATGAGTCTGAGGCGGATGCAAAGGCGTCGGCTTGAGTCAAGGTTGCGAAAATTGCATGCAAAATGACTATGCTGTTGAGATTTTCTTACCTCGTGCACGATAGAGCAGCTATAGCACACACATACACATACACTGGCACAAGTGCATGCCACATACACACACACACACACAAATACACACACGTTCCCCAAGATATGCTCACGTTTAAGTGCTGCCTTGCCACGCCTTCAGGTGCAGCTGCAAAGTATCTTTTGGCTTGCAATACCAGCTAAAAACAGCTATAAATATCACGTGTTCTTCTTGTTGTTGTTTTGTTGCTGTTGTTTCATAGCAGACATCGCACGTTTAACTAAGCATCATTGAGTTTTGTAGCTCGGTGTTGTTGTTATTATTGTCTTTGTCGGCGCTGGCAAATTGAGCACAATACAAAAGTGTTGCCTACTTTTTGGGGCAGAAGCCAAAGAGTGCCATTTACCCAAGATAAGGTACAATAGTATTTGATAACACTCGAGTAAAGGCCATATCTGTTGTACTGCAAATCTGATAAGGTACTACAAAATTAAGCCTTAAAGCAAACAGAAGGCAATTATTATTGATGGTATTTCAGTAATGGATTCTATTATATTTATATTTAATTATTTGTAGATGAGCGTTAGTTATGCATGCAAAGAATTTATTGAAGTGTATTTCAATGTATTAAAAATCACAAATCACAACTAGAGTTTCTCACCTTTTTATATTCAGCTCCGATCTTCCAATAAGCAGACAACATTTGTTTATCAATTTTGGCTATTTTATTTTACTATTTTATTAATAATATATAACTAAACAAACTTTATAAAATTTATATTAAAACAATATCAAAAAAGATCAAATGGAAATAGAAATTTGCAAATCCTTTGTAGTTTAGTTGGAAACATCTTTTGTTTGTCGTGCATCATTTTAGTATGAATCTTTTGAATCCGCATAAGTACAGGCGAATTAAGGATAATGTCATTGATGTTTGTGTGGTCCTTCAGCTCGTAATCCTCTTTTTTTGGTTTTTTTGTCAAATCAATTTCATATCGCCATCCAATAAGAGGTAGACTCGATCTTGTAGCTATTTGAGCTTCTTCTTGTTTCACATCAAGTACATAGCAATATTGAATTCTATTTTTCTTGCCCCTTGGAATAGCATACTGATCAGAATCAGATTGTGAACGATTTGATATCTAACAAAAAATTATTAAACTATCAAATATACAGTGCATTTAATAATTATATTCACCTGAATGCCATTCGAAGACCCTAATGAGCTGGATAAAGATGGCTCGCCATAAAACATTCTGTTTCTTTCCGAATCAGTATTTGAAATATTTTCGTCTGATGTATCCGAGTCTGAGCTTGAATGTAACTGTATATACGTTTGCTCATCGGCTTTAAATTTTGAAACTAGCTCATACTTCATATTTTTTTCATAATATTTTTTTAAATGAGCAATTAAATCGATCTCAAAATATCTTCCATAATAAGTTTCCATATCTGCATCAAGATGACAATTTAAATAATTTTCAAAACTTGTTCTCAAAGATTGTTTCAAAAATGTTTTCCAGTCGGATTCGAAATTGTGTTCTAAATATGTGTCTAAATCAATCCCCGAGTTTTTCAGCAAACATCCTGTTAGATATTCCTTTAAATATGCCTCTAAGTATAAACTTCCATAAATATGTGAAATTCGGCTACTATACTTAGCCAAATAGGTGTCAAAATTAGTCCTTAGGTAATTCTCAAATCTTGTCTCCAAATCGATACTTAAACTTTGGTCCAGTTGAAGGTCACTGAGAGGAACCAAAGTGCCTTCCGAATCCTTTTCATCTGATGTATCAGAATCGGTATCCAACTCTGTTACCATTAGAGTCGGTTGTATAAGTGTTAATAAGTCGAAGTCCGAATCAGAGTCTCTCTGAGTTCGATGTAAAACTGTTTCTAAATCTGATTCAGAATCGTTGCTTGAATCTTCTTGACAAGTAAAATATTCTTGTAAATAGTTTCCTAAATCCGAATCGGAATTGGAATCTGCGCTCAAATTCGACTCCAAATCTGACACACAATTTGTATTGTCTAATTTAAGTGGAACATTTTTAAATCCTCCTCTCTCCCTATGCTTTGTAGATGACAAATGCATGTGAAAAACTGTTTCTGCATATGAGTCTGATTCTGGTCCCGATTCTTCGTCTCTTAGAGTTTCTAAATCTGAATCCGAATTTGTATTAGAATATGAATTCTGTGATATTTCCACATCTGATTCAGATAAAGGTTCCTTACGTATCAGTGTCCTAGTATAATGCTCAGAATCATACTCCGAATAATATTCCGAATAATATTCCGAATAATAATCCGAAAAAGTTTCCGAATAGTATTTCGTATGGGTCTCTGAAGCAGTTTCTGAATCTGACTCCTCATTAGAATCCGAAAAACACTTCGAATAAGTCTCCGAATAAGATTTCGGAAAAGATTCCGAATAATATTCCGGATAATAATCCGGATTATTCTCCGAATAAGACACACAATAAGACTTTGAATACAACTCCGAATTAGCATCATATTCGTCTGACTCATATTCGTTATTATACTCCGAACCATAATGCGAGTCGTCGTAGGAATCCAAATCGGAACGTGAATACTGCCCCAAATGACATTTTAAATCGGAATCCGGATCAGATTCTGATATGTGATTTGTCGCTATATTTAAGCCAGATGAACCGTGTTCAGACTCCGAATCATAATATGCATTAGAGTTTCTATAAGACTTCCGGTCCAACATCCGATAGGGTCCTCTATTTAATTCCTGACCCGGCTCCGAATCTGTTTCTGAATGCGTCTCCAGATTCGACTCGCAAACCGAATAACGATGTGACTCCACATGGGACGGCTTTCTATAATATTTGCCTTTTGTTCTTCTTATATTAAAATCAGTGTATCTCTGATATCTCTGATTCAAGTTTGACTTCCGATTTGATACTCGATTAGACTTCCAATCCGAATCAAACTCTTGATCCGATTCCCGATTTGACTCGCAAACCGAATCAAGATTCGATTCCCACTCTCCTTCGGTATCCGACTCTTGATACGAATCTTGGTAGAATTCTTGATCCGATTCGTGATTCGACTCGTAAACCGAATCCTGATTCGATTCATAATCTGCCTCGAAATCCGACTCTTGATCCGTTTCGCGATTTGACTCGCAATCCGAATCCCAACCCGACTCCCAATCTGAATCTGGGCCCGATTCCTTATTTGACTCGCAATCTGAATCCAATTTCGATTCGCCGTCGGATTCAAGATCCGACTCCTGAAACGACTCTTCCGCTTCGCGATTCGATTCTTGATCCGACCTCCGATCGGGTGAATTAATTTCTTGTAAATATATATCATGATCCGATTCTCGACCCGATTCTTGATGCAACTTTAGACCAGTCTGTTGATCCGATTCCTGATTGGACTTCCAATCCCGATTTCGATCCGACTTATCATCTAACTCTTCAACCAACTCCCCATCCGATCTCTGATTCAAGTTCTGATCTAAATCTCGCTCCGTCACGTGAACCAACTTGCGATTCGACTCGGCATCTGACGCCCGATCTAAATCCAGATGTGATTCCATATCACAATCTGTGTATTTCAGGTTCAGTGTATTTAAATGTGTGACCATAATCGGTTCATTGTTGCGATTAGAATCCTCATCCGACTCCGAATTGCAGCCAAAGTCTGACATTAACTCTAGTTCCTCCAAAAACATTAAATTTCGCTCAATAATTTCTGTTAGACTATTTTCAGGAATTGAGTCCCAATCATCCAGCAAATCATAATCATAATTATAATAAATCATATAACGCTCCATTTCATTATTCATGATTACATCATCACTCATTTCATAATCCATATAATCATCCAACATATTATTGAAATCTGAGTCATCAGGTAACTCTATGTTTTTCTCTAAAAAAGGTTGTGTCCACATTGGTTCAATATATTTGTTAAAATTGATGTTCAGTTTGAAATTATAAGTATTCACCAAGCGGAAAGGATTGTTGTATCTGGGCACCATTTCCTCAATATCATATTTAAAAAATCTTGAAAAAAATGTTTTCAAAAGTGGCGCAGATTTTTGCACAAACTGTTCATTATTTGATTCTATATATCTTTGATTGCGACGTATGTCAATTAGTTTCAAGAGATATACTTCGAGTGGCCAGAAGAATTTAGTTTGTCTTTGATAATTGACAGAAGTCACAGAGATATGCACTTCTTTTTGCAATATTAGGGAGCAGTATACATTACCATCATTTGCTTGGAATGGAGGAATTATCCATATGGTTGTAATCCTTTCAGCAACACAATCGTCTTCTTCATCGTATTGAGTATATTCAGATCTTTCGTAAGGTATTAGCTCCAGCTGGTCCATAGTAAAAAATATATATATTTTTATATAAGAAATTCAGAGGAAAATTATTTTGTAATTATTCGACTAGAAAATACTTGGATATGACATGAAAATATAAAGAGATTTCTGCTTCTGAATGAATATTGAAATTTGAAGAAAGCAAAGTGAACTCAGTTTAGAATTAACTGTAATATTTTTACTTGACTAACATGATCAAGCAAATATAGAATATATTCTTGCTAGTCAAATCAAGCTCAAATAAAACTGTAGTAAGAACAACATTTAAGTAGCATATGGTCGTGTGTGTCTGATGTGTGTGGGAGTGTTTGAGTGGGTCTGGTTCAGCCTACATCCAATAGGTGGCACTGTGCAAATTTACACAAATCCACAAAGCGAGGCTGGCACACACACAAATTTATTTTACTGCGTTGATAGTGATAAAATTTATAACCAACAATGAGTACTGCGCCTAAAAGCAGCCAACAAAAACAATAAGAGCACACGTGTGCCAAACAATGCCCAAGTGGGCAGCTGGCAATACTTTAACACACTCTCACACACACACACATACATGTTAACACTTGTATATGTATTTACACAAAGGCCTAAGAAACGTCCGTTGGCGAATGACTTTTGCTTTTCTCCTTCTTCTTCGCCTCCTTCTGCCTGTCTATTTCACTTTCTTTCTCTTTACATTCCTTCTGTAGATTTGTCATATTTATGCATTTTTATGGGCCATGTACATTTTTATTGTTTCAGTTTTCAATGCAATGTCTGTCTGCTATGTGGCAACACACCCACTCACACGCACTTACACACACACATCCCTACGCACACAGCTAAGCACTAAGGTGAGACGGAGAGCGCAAAGTTAGTGTGTCAACCAGGTACTAATAGTATCTGTGTATGCACTTGAAAACCTTAAACTAAGCTAGACTTTTTTCAAACAACATGTAAATTGTATTCTCTAAAAAAAAATTCCCAACGTGTTATTATATAATTATTATTTTACATTGTACAACCATTTTACTACTGCAACCATTGTAGTAGCGGCTTTTGTGTAGAGTCCCTTATTAACTGAGTAAAAATACCAAAAAAAAATATTTATTATAATTATTTTTAATTCCAATAAGTTCTAAATATATACATTTTTTTAAATTTTATTTTTACGAAACACAACTCTGTTTTGGCGAATTGCGTTTTTTATAGAACCTCCCAGATTTGTCAATTGCTTCACCGTCTGACTATATTTACGTGCAAACACACACCTGCACTCGCACACACTCACAGACATACGCAGTTAGACAGATACACGTGGCCACGCCCATACCCTTGAAAGTAGGCAGAGTGAACATATGCGACCTAGATGCCCATATGGCAACCAATTCGCCATTGTTTCGACTTTGTCACTAGGTGTTTTGTCCTTGACGTACACGTTCTGCGGCACGGACAATTTTGCTCTTCCCTCTACTTCTATTCTTTGCATTTTTTATGAATGCCAATGATTCAATACAGATCCACCAATAATCCGGGTTTCAAATATTTTAATACTGCGGCAACAGCTGAGATTTTCGCAAAGCGACAGCTAGAGACATGAGAAAATGAAGTCATTTTCGACACAAAGCTGAACTTACTCTCTTTTAACAAAAAGCCAATAATCAAATTCTATGTATTGTGTATATGAGTAATAAAAGTATTTTTCATTTGTTATGTGAGCATAAGAATAAAATATATTTAAAAAAAAAAAAATATTTTAGTCAAATAAATGTGTGTAGCACAGGCTCAAGTAATTGGCTTAATTAAAAAGGGATTACTTCAGCTTAAAAAAGTGTAAAAAATCATTTCATTTTATAACCATTTTTGAGAAAAACAGTTACATAGCGAACACATAACACGAATGCCAGCTGAACTTTAATACCCAATGCAAGTGTATAAAATCCGTTGCATACTTTGCGGCGGGGCTAAAAAAATCTTAAGCTTCTTTTTGCACCATTTGTTGTTCGGATTGAGTTTTGCAATTGCTAAGATTTCCTTGCGAATTCCTTGCGAATTTGGTATAAATTCTTTTCTGTTAGTCTGATTGATTGATTGACAGTTATTTATCGTTATTTTAAGGAATTTTGATAAGCGTATTTACAATAACAATGAGACAAGTCCAACTGGATATTTCAATAAAATAAAGTTTTTAAGTGCAATCAGTTGAAATAATTTTAAATTAAAATCAATTTAGTTTATATTTAACTATTCAAAATGAAAATGATTGCAGAATTAAATTGTTTGGTCCAAGAAATTGTGATTTTAAACTGTTTTATTTATGCTGATTTCAATTCTTTGGAAACTGAAACTAGAACAAGATTTCTGATAGTTGTTGATTATGTTGCTTTTGTTGTTGTGGTATTGGTAAAGACTCCATTGGTCTTATTTATTTGTTTAGGTTGTGTTTTGTGCGACAAATGATGTGACCGCCGGCGGCTAAGCTGACCAGACGAATGAATTCAACGAATCTATTCGATAACGTTGCCTGGCAACCAACAACAATAACAATAACAATAACAACAAATCTATCTATTAAGTTGAGCAGTGGAGCGAGTTTGTGTTTCATCTTTGGCTGCGTTGTTTGCATACACAACGCATTATTTGCGACCGGATATCCATGTGACAGGGCGACATGTGTGTGTGTGTGCGTGAGTGTGCGTGTGTGTGTGTCCACAAAATTTACGAAAATTTAAATTAATTGTCCTGCTTTTGGTCGAGCAGTACACTGACAGTAAACAAAGCTAACATAAAACAAGTCAGCAAAATAATCTAATAAATATTTCAAAATAATTGACTTTAAATTAATTTAATGAAAAATTTTTAGGTCTGCTTTCGTCACGAGTGACTCAGCCATTCACCAAAATTATTAGTGAATTTTCCATGTATAACAATAACATCTTTTCCAGACTTTGTTTCAACATTAAATTACTTAAAATAAATTGTAAGCTGGTTATTATTTTTGTCAGTGTTGTGGCAACATTTAAGACCTGCAATAGCTATTGTTTATCCGCCAAACATAAGGTCCTTGTGATTATCTCTCACATATGTATGTAATTGTGTGCTTGTAATTCTTGTTGTTACACTGTGTGTGTGTGTGTGCGGGTGTATGTGTGTGACTGTGTCGCGTCATTGTGCCTACGCCTTGAGCTTTAAGCGCAATTATTTATGCATTTAAAAGACATGGTTTAGTCCAAATGGACAAAGCGGGAGACGGAGAAAGAAAGAGAGAAGAATGGGAGGAACAATGAAACCAGGCCAACACAATTACCTCATAAAGCAATGACAGTCACAGCTGCTAACATTTCTACTAAATTGTGTCAGCACCAAGTTTATAGTTAAAATTTTAATTGAAATTAGTTTATGTGCTATTAAAATGTCGCATTCCAAATGCTTTCAGATTTGCGTCGTAATGTTCAGTCATTACAAATTCTATATAAACTTATTATGATCATTTCTTTTTCACCCTGATTTCGGGCAGTAGAAAATTTAATTGTAAGACCTTAAGACTTGCATTAATTAAATGAAATTTACTGAAAATATAGCACATAAACAATTGACTCGCTGTTATTGGGACATTTATTGCCGAGCAATTAATAAAATCAACCTTCAATTACGCGAAACTTTAGCGTTTTATTGTTTGTAGATTGAGAGCTTACACTTAATAGCACACATATCAATTTACTTAATAATCAAATTTATGAAGATTTGAAATCAACGAGAGTATTTAAATCAAGTACCTTGAGTTTTTCATCGGTTATTTAGCTAATGGAGCTTAACAATTTAACAGGAAATTTAATGCAAATTCTTTTCTTCTTTTATATACTTTATTTAGTCTACTTAAGCATCAATTTACTTTTGCCGCAGTGAAAAAAAAAATCTTAAGCATTTTGTAGTGTCTGTTGCTGTTCGAATTGAGCTTTGCAGTGGTTGAAACCTAGTTAAAATAGTTTAAATAAATTAAAGTGGTATTAATTATAAGTGGCCTTATTTTACTCTCTGCGAGAGTATACTGGGTATGTGAAAAGACGATATAGCATTGTCAGTTTGTCCGTCTGGCTTTCTGTCCGTATGAATAACCAGATCTCAGAGAGCTACAAGTTGGGATTTAGTCAGTATCGACTTCATATTTAGTCAGTCGATACAAGAAAGGGTCGATGCAGAGAGTATTTTATGGTCTAGTGTGCTCAACTTTACTTAACTTTCTTGCTTCAAATTTGTTATCTACTAGCTGCATAATGTTGATTTGATTAAGTAAGTGGCTTGATTAGAGTTGTATACTTTGTTTAGCCAATGTCAGTGTAAACGTTTTAAAAGCTATAACTTAAAGTTCCGCCGCCAAAGGTTTTTATGCCACAAATTCTTAATTTTATTAAACACTCATTCAGCCTGTGAAGTTTTATTTAAATTCATTAAAATTTAAAATTGGTTTATTGTACTATATCTTCTAAAATCCTTAAAATCGTTAAGCTCTTCTGGAAGTCAACGAAACTTGGGTAAAATTTAGTGCTACTTCCTGTCATAACTCAGTAGATCAAGCAGATCAGCAGCAACAGTGACGACAGTCCCTGAATAAATAAAATACGCTCACACTCAACAACACTCAGAGGCACGCACACACACACTCACACACACTCGCACACACACTTGAAATGCATCAATAATGTGCCTAATGTGAAACATTAAAGCGACATTAAAGTTCTATAAAAGAAAATTTATATAGCCAGCTGTAAACATGACCCAATGTCCGTGTGTGGAGTGTAGATGCCATACACACACTCATACACACACACATGCTTTAGGGGTGCCTGATTATTTGTTTATTTGCTGCCTCCTTTGTGTGTGTGTAATGTGGCATTAAATAACAGCGTTTTTTTGCGCTTCAAGAACTTTTTCAACTCTGCTCTTTTTCTTTCTATTCTATTTTTATTATAAATATATATATTTTTGGTTTTTTGGTGTGTTCTTTTGGCAACTCTGCCGCGTGCGCCATAAATTATGCTACACTTTATTATTTTGTAAAGCAAGAAACATAAAAAAGAAACTTTTTTTCTTCAGCTCAACGTCAGTTAATGGTCCAGCATTTTTTGCAGATACTCGCAGTACTTTTAACCTGACCCTTTTCTTCCACTGATTCCACTGCTCCAACTCACAAAATGTCAGTCATAATGGCTTGCTTGTTATCGCTTGTTTATGTGTGTAGTTAGAGTGTGTGTGTGTGTGTGTGTGTATTTGCATGTTGTTGTGTCAGCAAATATGCATATTAATTGAAAATGACTGGAAATGACTCGAACAGATAACTAAGAGACAACACGCGATGACGTTATCAGTTCCAACAGTTCCACAAAGTTTAAACACCCTTTCTATTTACCAACATTTGCTGTCATTTGGCACTCATTAATCTGTATTTAACATGTTCAACAGATTGTGCGCTGTTTGTTTAGATTTTTTGCATTAGTTCAAATAAAATTCGTGTCATCTTATCGATTTTTATGCGTTGAAATAAATACTAACTAAGGAATGGCACAAGTCGTTTTAAAACTAAATAAAATTATCAGTAAATAACTCGACGACTTACTTTAAACACAAGTATCATTATCAAATAAGTTATTTTAAGTCTAAAATAATTTAAATAATCAACTGGATTTATTAATGAGTAAATTACATAATAAAATGTATGTAATTAATTCGTTTTCATAATCAATTTAATATAAATATTAATTTTGCATAATTTATTCGTTTCCATTTATAAAAATATATATTCAAAAAAATATATTAAATTCCCAGCTTGTGTCCAACTAAAGGTTATGCAACCTTAACCCTTAAATGATCATTTAAAAACGGTAGCAGATTGGTAAAAAAAAAATAAAGGCCACTTGTCTATAAGGGTTCGCAGCGTAAGAGCAACACCTGCAAAGTAGCGAACACTCGTATTAAGTATACGTACAAGTGTCTACTACAACAATAAAAGCCAAAATTGAAGCTCATATGGCCACATGTGGCCACTTGGCATCAACCATGGCAACTTGTATTTATTGTTTATATTTGTGACTTACATTTGACATCGCAAACTTTTCTACAGCTATTGCTGCCATTTTTATTTGATTTGCAACGCCCACACACCCCATGCCGCCCATCATTCCGTCTCAACATCCTGTGCAAAATATATTTGAAAGGAAATTGATTTGCGGCAACAACAACAGCAACAACAACTACAGCGCTAAAGTAAAAGTCAGGCAAAAACAATAAATACATTGAAGAAGTAAAAGTGTAATATTATTTGGGGAATGTACAACTAAATGTTACCCCTTATAGTCAAATAAATTTCATAAGTTTATAAGTAGTAGAAGTAATTTTCTTTTCTTTATAAAAAGTAGTGAACTTGAAGTTTTAAATCCCTAAAATTCTTTAAAAATATTAGCAAAATTAGAAATAGCTTTAAAAAGATTTAATTAGTTTCGTTTTCATTAATTATTACTACTTCAGAGCTACTAGCTTTATTAATTTAGCATCTTCCCTCTGCAGTAATTACAGGGTATTTTTAAGAACTTGTTGGCATTCAACGGCATTTCCTTTGGCAAAAACTGTTCACAAAGCTACATTTTTCGTGACCCACAAGCTGCCACGCCCCTGTTTATAACCCGCAGACATTGCCAGTTGGCGGCATTTGTTGGCCATGTGCCACATCAATCCATTGAAGCATTTCCAACATGCACGTGCCCCCCGCCAAGTCTTTCAGCAACAACAACAACAACTACAGTGACAATTTAGGAAGAGTGCACCGCTGTACACAGCACCGCCACTGCATCACCGGCGTGCTGCTTTTGTGTAGACGAACATAAATTGTTTGGCTAATTGCGAGTGGCTTCCGCCTCTGTCCCCGCCCCCTTCTGGCCACTCCCCTTACAAGAAAACTGCGAACAATGAACAAAACTGCAGATGCAGCTCTGCCTGGAAACAATGCGGCTCCATCGCACATTCCATTTCTACGCTCAGTTTCACCTACACTTGCATCTTCATCTTCATCTCCGCCTCCAGTTTCAGTTTGAGTTCTTGTTCTAGCTACTGCGACATTCATTTTAAGCATGTGAAGGTCGCCTTTGTGCGCATAATTGACAGGAAGAACTTGGACACCCTGTACCAATTTCCATAGAAAGTGTAGGGTATGCATAACAGCAATGTGGAGCTTCTGTTAATTATACAGAAAGGGTATTTTGCATGCTCAGTTAATGCTGAATATTCTACATTTCAATAACAATTTAAATAAATATTTAACTATAATTAAAGCCCCGATGATGACTCTTCAAATAAGCCCAAACAAGCAGCTTACATGCTAAGATTTTCAATATTTAGTGTAGCTTAGGCATTTAACTCAAAGTTGAGCTTTAATTAGTCTCTGTATTTAATACATTTACTTACAGCAAATTTTCTCACTAGTCAGTTTGTCATTTAATTGATTTTGGGAAACTTTAAAATGGATTTTGTGCATTAATAATCAAATGTTACATTTAAACAAAGCCCCGCAGCAAATCCACACTTGCAGCTCAAAAGGGAATTAATAATTAAAGGCATACATGTGACTACAAACAAATGCGGTGTTAATTAACTGAACACCCATATGTGTACATAAATATAAACGATTAGGGTCGTATTAATGAATTCCAGCCAACGGCCAGTTGATGAAGAGCTTAAATCTGCAGAACAATGCAAAATCCATTAAAATGTTCGGCTTAAGCAGTGGCTGAAATGTGTAAACTGAAAGGAATATTGAATTTCAATGCAAATAATGAAGCATAACTATTTAAATTAGGGTTGAGCTTTAGGGTTTTATTATGAATAAACTGAGAACTTTTATAGAAATTAAAATAAAATATTTAAAGTGCTGTTTTAATATTAAAATCAACTATGTAATGTTTGAATAAAATGTTAATGCAGCTTTCTTTACGAAAATAAAGAAAAACTCTTTTTTTTTTGTTCTTATAAAAACCTTATGTGTTTTATGTTTATAATAAATATAAATAAAAATTGAGTATACATATTTTTTTATTAAATAAAATTTTTGATATGCCTTTAGTCTTTTCCCATTTTCGTTTTAGTTTCTGTGTTGTCCTATGTGGTTTAAAATATATTGATGTACTTATTAAAAGATAACTCGTTATGTTTGTTGCCTTCCTTTTGTTTATAAATGCATTAAGCTCCACACTAATTATTCATCTTAAATTAATATCCGCTTAGTCACTAAAAGGCTCGTAAATTCAGCATTATGACTTAAAACACTTGCAGATTATAATGAACTGTTTACCTCAATCCTTTAATCTGAACCTTTCACTCTTCTCTCTCGTTTTCGGTGCTCCATTCTACATTCTCCGATCTCTGCTCTTTATGATTATGGTGTGCAATTTCCGGACCTGTCGTTTAGTGGTGGTCGTTAACAAACAAATGCGTTCGACCACAAACCTATTGATTATAAACCTTGCCGTCTCGGACATACTCTTCGTCATCTTCTGCGTGCCATTTACGGCCACCGACTATGTGCTGCCGGAGTGGCCGTTTGGTAATTTGTGGTGCAAATTTGTGCAGTACATGATTGTGGTCACATGCCACTGCAGGTGAGTAACCCACACAAGACTTTAGCTATCTGCATCTGTATCTGTAACTATGCAACTAACAATTTAACCTCTATAGCGTCTACACTCTTGTCCTGATGTCCTTCGATCGCTTCCTGGCCGTCGTCCATCCCGTTACCAGCATGTCCCTCCGCACCGAACGCAATGCCACACTGTAAGTAACGAGTGTTGCACAGTTGCTTACATCTCGCACTTGTAATTACGTCAATTAGTTTTGTCCTGGCCAACACACTGCTCCCCTCTCGCCAGTCCAAACATAACTCGACAAAGCGAACGGCCATTGTTGTTCACATCATTTAAGGTGCCTTGCATTCATCGGGCAAGGTGCACTGCACACTGAGAGAAATATGCATATAGTTCGCAAGTTAAGATTTCAGTTTTGAGGCCTGTACTCTAAAAAAGAGTAGATGGAGGCACACCCTATAAAGTATATATATTCTTGATCAGCATAAACAGCCGAGTCCATAAAGCGACTCCTAAACACCTACAACTAGAAGCAGTACAAGGTCTTTTACAGTCGGCTTGCTCAACCATAGCGTTTCTTACTTGTTATGTCATAAGACGTGTATCTCCTTTATTTATTTCTTCAATTCATTCCCCAAACATGTGAATGGGGAAATGTATCTGTAATCAGCATATCGACTTAAGCCAATGAAAACTGATATGCTAAGCTAGTTTTTGTGGCTTTTAAGAAAAGAATCTTTAAGGAAACTTTGAAAAGTTACCCTTATCATGTTTTAATCTTGGCAAACCCCAAAGAAGTTTTCTCTGCACTTCAATAAACATATAATCCATTTGATCGACAAGAAGAGCCACAGTAATATAGTCCTACCTACATCTCAGGCACTTAAAAAAGGATTTAAGCCACATAAATTGGCTTATAGATTTGTAAGCAGAAGTGTGATTAGTTGGGAGTTGTTAGTTAACAAACCAAAAATTACTTTACTTTAAACACCAGTCACTTACATATCATATATGTTTCTATAAATTTCTTAAAGCGCCATTATGTTTGCCTGGATAACGATTGTGACGACTGCGATTCCAGTGGCCCTGTCGCACTCGGTGCGAATCTATCAGTACCACGGCCGAGCAGGAACCGCCTGTGTTTTTTCATCGGAGGAGGAGATTTGGAGTCTGGTTGGCTTTCAGGTAAGTCAAGCAATTGATTGCACGTTTTGTGGGCGAAACACACATAATCTGTGTATGTTTTGTGTCATATATATCCTAATGCCCCTACCCCTCGTTGATAAGCATACGGTTTGATTAATGTGCGTACATTATTCATGCCTCGCCGCCAAATTTGTCACTGAAGTAGGGCTCTTTACACAGCGAATTTGTGTGAAATTGCGAAATGACGGCTTTAGTGACGTCTACTTGAAATGTCGACACCAGAGTCGCATATCTATATAAATATATGTGTATATGTGTGTGCATTTGTCACTTATTGTTGGCATAAACTCATATTTTCCAACGCTTGCAGGAAGCAGTGTAATATATTTGCTACTTAACACACACCGCACACTCACACACACACAGCCCACACCCCACACCGACTTAGACAAGCGACACACACGCACTGCGAGTGATGAACAGCACAAGGACAGAACAGCAACGAGAACGCCGTCAGTTCGCTGACAGCGTAATGCAAGGATTGGAGCCGTCTTACCAACTGCACTGTCTGCTCGTAGCTTCAATTTAAAAAAACGTTAGAACGAGCTTTTAAACACACACTCTGCACATAGATCAAAAATACTTCAGAACTCCCAAAGTCTTATTAAAAATATGGAATTTATCTATTTGATTGCGCCCATACCCCATAAGACTAACAGAAGTAAAAAATTTTATCATTTTTGCAGTGCATTTTGCATTCCATTTGAAACCACTGTGCAGACAGATTCCCAAACAGAGAGCATACATTGTTGTTTCAGTGCTTGTTATTGTTGTAGTTTTTGTTGTTGTCCAACACTGGCACAGAGAAGCACCGAGAGACTTGGGAGAAACAGGTTCTTGTATGCACTAGTATTAGCAAAACAGACTTGCAGTTTCACCCACTTATCCTACTTACTCCCAGTGCCCAGTGCTCGTAGGTACACCCAGTAACCCCAGCCCTAATCTTCAGTCAATGCTCGAGTTAATAATGCTGGAAATTGCTCTACTCGAAATGGGGTGAACCAAATTGTTATGCATATTTTGCAATTAACTTGCATTCCAGTTCAACGAATGCCAAATACAAAGTACAATGTTCAGTTACTAAAGTGCACAGGATTAAAAAGGAGTTGGGCAAGCTTTTTAATGCTCGTTAAATTTATGGCATCATTCTTAATAAAACCAAAAGCTAATTTTGTACATTAATTGGAGAATTTTGTCTGCACAGTTCAAGGAAATACCAACTACACCTTGAATTTATATTTAGCTTATGTTCTCATGAAAATCTTGTGTGCGTCCTAAGCTTAACTGAAGTATGTGTTAGTAAGTAATTTTTCAAAAGAAATCCAAACTGGAAGTTCTAAAATAGTTTAACCATAAATTAACTAAACTAAGAACTCATTAAGATAACAGGATAAAAGGCTGTGATGCTTCCTTGAAAGCTGTGCATTAAATGATATGGTATTTTAAAAATGTTTTCTTTTAATTTCCGAGAATGGCAGTTCATTTTGTTAAGGGAAGGAACTACGTGACGGCTATAACGAATTTCTATTAAATTTAGCAGAGAAACAGATATCCCAATGACTCGACTGGTTCTGCTGATGAGGAGCATAAGTACTTTAAGGAGTCGGAAACGGTGACCACTTGTACTCTAACTAAGCCGACCTACCTATGTCTTTCTTGGAGTAACTTTAATAACTTTCTGTTGATATAGTTCTCTAACACATATATAAACTCAAAGCCTTTGACTTAACTATTTATGCACTGAAAGATATATATTTAAAAATTCGCTTAAAATAACATTGTATTCTTCTCCAACTCAACTTTATGCCTCACTTCCTTCCTAAACTTCCATCCGATTTTCTTGACTGCCGCTCAGTTTCTAAACACTTGGTAGATGCAATAAAATTAAACTAGAATAAACCGTTTATCTGTTATTTAACTAGTTTATGTTAGTTCAACCCCCGTTTGTGCCCCATGCGCAAACTACGCCGCTGTTTGTGAGGAAGGTGAACCATGAGCTCTTATCGCCCGGACTCGCGCTTGTCACAAATCCGACAAGACGACACAATGAGCATTATGTACATTGTGTGTGTGTGTGTGTGGGAGTTTGTGTGGATGTTTGCGTGGGTGTGTGCGTGTGCGTTCGTGTGTATAACGTGAGGACATGACAACTACGTGGCGTGTCAGAGTAATTCCATGCCGGAAGGATGTAACACAGGAACCCGCACTTGTGGCCCAATGAATGAACGATTTCTACTCCAACAACAGTTACAATAGGGATGACCCACTCACTTGATGTTTGGTCTGTCTATTTGTCTATGTGTTTCCCACTCCCTTACTCCCCTTTCCAACCATTCGTTCCCATTTCTTTCTGTTTATGTCTCCGTGCTAATTTGCAGTTGTGAAACTCAGCTCTAATGCTACTCATACACGTTGAAACCATTTTACACAGCTCCATTAGGAGACATGGAAAAAAATGGGAACTACAATGGAAACTGGGTCGATAAAGAATGTTGAATGTTGAATGTAGAAAGAAAGTAGGTTAAGCGGTCTGACAACACATTTAGAAATCGCAACTATCATGGAAGATTTGATAACAAACTCAAACAACAGATATACTAATTTGAGTAAATGGCTTAAATCACTTAATTAGATCTATTTGGCTCATTCGGTCCATTGTTTAGTATGTGCAGTTGGTAATTAAGTGACAAGCTGAGTTACAAACATACTAAAATTAAGTGAACTCTTTTATTTTTATTCATCGAATGTGTGCAACTTTACACACACAATCAGTCACGAGTATAAATCAATTGATAAAAATATATGTATATATAGATATAATTAAAAACAATGGCTATAATAATAATAAAATTTTTAAAAAATTTTATTTACTGAAGGAATAAGAATGAAATAGTTCATTAAATTAATCAATTAATCTGGGAATGAAAATTAAAGAAATTGATCCGACATTCGTTGCAAGAACTGGGAAAAAGGTTGGAAAAAGTGGTAAGACTAATCCAATAGATTTATTAATATGTATAAATGCACATATAAATTTAAGCGAATTTCAATGCATAAACACACCGAAAATACTCAACTAAAAGTGTTTACATTCAAAATACATTTAACTTTTTTTTTACCACTCGTTGTCTACCTGTCAAAAGTTTCCCTTCCAGGGTATATAATACGTAGTGCAACATGTCGGTAAATTTTGCTAGAATTTGCCACAAAAGTTTGCCTGTAGTTAGATATTTTATTTGGTTTTAGCGGTTATTGGGTTCGGGCAGCCAAATGTCATTGTCATGTTTCAATGTTTTGTTCCCAGTTGTTGTTGTTGTTGTTGTTGTTATCACTGTACTGGTTGTGGGTTGCCTATTGTCCTCTGTCAGTTGACTCTGGTCCGTTCTAGTTGTTGTTGCCTGTTGACAAACAGTTGAGCATTTTCTCTGGTAAATTTGGCGCTTTATTTTATTGTTCGTCGGAACATAAAAATGGATCAAACTTTTGACGCCTCCCACAGCGGAAAAACAACTAAAATAGACGAAATAACAGTCAACTGAGAGTGAGTACCAAAAATACAGTACCCATTCCATACCAGAAACTGTTGTCATCGTAAATAACTAATAAAAATAAAACGATAACAAAAGCAAAACATTTGCTTGTCTCAGACCTGCATTGAAGTAAAGTTAAGGTTTCGCTTCAATAGAAACATTAAAGCTCTATTGTTCTTAACTGTTTGGATCGATAATTGGTCAAGGTTTAAGACCTTTTCAATACCAACTGGTGTCAGCATTTCACACAACTTTACCAACTCTTTTTCAAGGTCGCACATTGAGAAGTTTTGAACATTTCAGTGCGTAATTTGCAAATTAAATCATGTCAATAGATTAAAATGTGCTCCCGTCATTTTTAAGTTGATTAAAAAGCATTTTTCAGACAGACACGGTAACGACCTTTAAGTAGCTTGGCCTTGAACTTGCCACTTAAAAGCATTTGAATAATTTATTAATTGATTACTTTGCTGAATATTTAAAACTAATCCATTAAATCCAATCCATTACAAGTTGAATGATTTTAAAATCAATGCGCTGTTTAGTCTTACAACTCTGCTAACAAAAAGTTACTGCCTGCTTTCAGGCGCCAGAAAGGCATTTGAAACTTATTGCAGACATAACTTGCTCTCTTTATAGTTAATCATTCTGCTTCTTTACAGGCATAAAGATGCACAAGAAAAATTTCCAATTAATTTTTATTTATGAAAGAACTTAATGAAATTATATGCATAGTGGACTCTTCAAATTGAGCCATTAAAATAATTTCAGCTATTTAAAATTTGTATGCCAAACTTCTATTTAAGTAGCCAATTTGTTATGCTGTCGCCAAAAAATGAATTCAGCAAAGTTTTGGCAAACTAAACGCCGGAAAAGTCTGGCATAATTTGGCAATTTCAAAAACAGAAACACTTCGGAAATTGTTAGTGAAACAAATGGCAAGTTTTGCTCATGCCCAAATGATTAGTAAAAATTTAAGAATTTTTATGTTTTTATAGCGATTGGTTTAAGAAATTGATGACATCGGAAATGATATAGGCCTTGGCAATGTCTTAACTATCCATAAAGTTTGAAGCGGCATAAAACTTCCGAGTTGAGTTGAATATACTTCAAAATTTTGAGCCGTAGCTAAAAAGTTGCAGATGCAAGACAAAGATACAAAAGAATTGTCGCAATGAAATTTAAGTACACTCTGTAAAGAAATGAGTGATGCTCTGTCCCCGAGATTGTCCACTGGAGAGGGGAAGCTGAGCAGCAGGAGGGTAGCAAGAAATATAAAGAGCAGTAGATTCTGTCATAAATAAAAGTTGACGGTAGGCGACAAAACTTGTTGGCAAAAACTTTTTTTTTTTTCTTTTCTCTTTTTTTTAGCGCGCGCCTTTAAACTTTATGAGCCGCCCAATAAAAAGCCATAAACTCAAGTGTGTGTGCCATATGATATATGAGTGTGAGTTGGGCATATGGTATAAGTTGGCTAAGGGATAAGAGGGTGTAGCAGGAATGAGAAATAGGAGACACTAGATAGCGTATAGCGATAGCGTAGGGGATGTTTGGGGACAGACTCGTTAATATTTGGAATGCTCAAATTGCGCCTGGGATTTGTTCATATAGCAACAGGGCAACTGTCGCGCCTGCTGTCACTCAGTCAAATTAATCAAGTTGCCCTCGCGATGCTTTCACGCACTTTTATTAGCACTGTCGCCTTTTATTTGCCGGAAATATAGGGCAGAAAACAAGTCTTACTTAATTTTATAACGTTACTCTGCACTCAAGTATGTCTTTCTTCTGTTGAGCGAAAATTATAGTTGCAATTTTGGATGTCACATAAATTAAACACAATTTGATTATCATATTTATAACCGCTTGGTCGTGTAAAGAGTGGGTAGATAAAATTATTTTCATTTTTTGTTAACGGGCATTAGTGGGCTACCCACTTATATACAGACACTTGGCTTTATCTTTGTAGAGTAAACAAACTTGGAATTACATTACTCAAGTGTTGGTAACACCTACTATTTAATAACAAAAGAAGCTTGAAACTTTTTAGCCAAATGAGCAGTGAAATCTTTGAGTTTGGTTTTTGTTTTGTGGGTGTTACTTACTGTACTAAAATTTTCAAGTTTGCTTACTACAGTTCCCAGTTCAAATTAAATTAAATAATAATATATTCTTGTTTAATTAATTTCCCATGAAAATATAGTTTGAAATTGGTATTCACTTAAGAAAATACCAAGAAAAATTTCGCATTCAAAACAGTAGATTACCTGGAATTTATTAATTCTGTTTTGTAGTAAAAGTTAAAAGCCCCAATGTGTGCAGTTTTGGTTCAGTTGGTTGAGTTTGGTCCAGTACCTGGAGTAAAGCCATATAATTTAAGCTGAAAATAAAAACCGCATGAAAATTGTTGAAAAGTGTTTAGCAATAAGCACAGTAGTAGAAGTTGTAGTAGTTGTAGTTGAGTATCGTTTCAATTGCGAAATGGCAAATTGTCTGTTATGAAAGAAAGCTCAATAGTGAGTGTGGCATGCGTCCTGTCATGGCGTATGTGGAGGAGACACGTGTAATCCATTGTATTCCCGAATGTGTCATAAATTTCATCATTTGGCTGTTTCCGTTTGTTTGGTCATTATCAACGTTATCATCTTTACAGAGAAGGTTATACGTGTGTATTTGTGTATTGACATTGTCATCACAAACAATTTCCCTTGCAACTTACACTTTAATTAATACAGCAAAACAACAAGGGATGCTTGAAAAGAGTGTACTCGAACATAAAAGCCGCGTACCCGCAATTAAGCAAAGAAAGAAACTTTGAAAAAATGTTCATAAAATTTTGGAAAATATTTTACCACTAAAATGAAGTAAATTATATTTTTCTGACATTGTTTTCCACTGATTTTCAAAGTCCAGTCTTTTTTATCTAAAGCTTTCATAGACTTATCAGCCCCTTCACAAATTTGGCTGCCTGGCAAAAGTAAAAATGCGAAAAATCGAGCGTGATTCGAGGCATTTTAACATTCACAATAACTCAGTGGCTTGCGGTAAAGAATTTTAAGTATTCAGGCTGCTTCTAGCAGACCAGAACCAAAGATGTCACCGCGAATTATTGTCGGCAATAATGTCGAGTTGGGCCGATAACACACGACATGTTCATTGGCCGTGGCATGTAATCCAACCAAAAAGTGATTTCGATTCCGTTGCTCTTGGCCATTTTGCCATATGACTGAGTTCGCAGGCCCTTCCCCCACTTACCGCCCTTCGACACGACTCCTTCTGCCTCCTTGACTGCTCGTTCTGGCTCCTTGAAGTGTTGTGCTTTCAACGCGATTATTAACAATTGTGCCATGCGCGATTTCCTTTGCGTCCCCCGCTGAATATTTCATCTCACTCTCCGCTTTCCGTTTCATTACATTTGGCTCACCTTTGTGGATTTTGTATTGCTTAAATTGCAGCATGATTACAATGTGCCACCAATGTGGCTTAACCTTTGGATTTAAACGGAAACCAGCAACGATTTTCCACCGTAGCTAGAAACAGATTTTTTAGAGGGGAATCAGACTTACAAGCAATATATACATTACAGCTATGAGGTCAAAACCTATCGATTTAATCGATTTTAATCGATGTTTTTTGAAACTGAAGCGAGGGAAAAATCCAACAATAATTTGAAGGTTGAACGTTGAAGGTGGAAAGGTTGTTTAGGGATTAAATCTTAGATCGATGACAAGTATGGAAAGTCGAGTTGTAACGCTGTATCGATTGTTTTCAACGCGGTTTTTAAATCGGTGTTCAATCTGACGTTACTTTTATATTTTGTTCAACGTTTTTCTATTTTTTTGTCATAAACTCTTGGAGGCTAACTTGAGTTTCAAACTATTACTTACCCAACTGCAATTTGACATTATGATTGTCAATTATAGAAGAAAACGATCATCACCTTCTGCCTCTCTACGACACTCCCGACTTCACAAAACACGACAGAATCAGTGCAAATTTAGTTATTTAAAATAGAAACCACAAGCTACATATTTATACCATACCATTGAGTACTTTTACCATACATAGAGTACAACAAGTATAGTGTACCCCCAACCAATGGGTAACGTATAAAACAATTGACGTCCGTGGTTTTTCCACACTCTTTTCCAGCATATTTTGGCGTTGAGTGTGTTTTATTGTTTTTTTCCAACCAAATTTCAGTTTTACCTTCTCGTTCCTGCTCTTAATCATTTACAGTTGGATGACAGCTTTGTCCCAACTCAAAGCCACTTGAAACTGAACGCAGCTCAAATGAATTTTATGGCTGACTTATCGACATGCAGTAAAGAAAATCCTCAATTGCAGATTTAACATCGATTGCACCACTCACTTGCCACATAGGTCCAAGTTTTTGGAAGGGTTATACGAAAACTCGGCTTTTATTTAACTGCCAATGACATTTGTCGATTTAAAGAGATTTTTTACGCCTTCACACTATATTTAAATGTCTTGAAAGTCTTTAGTAAGTTGAGAAGTTATTTCGATTATAATTATAGGCAAACTAAAACTTAATCTGTTTTATAAAAGCAAGCAAAAAGTTCCTCTTTTTGACCTCGTTTAAAAATCAAGCTGTTAAGCCCTTAAATTTATTTTGTTGCCATAAACAACGGTTTGTGCTTACTGCACAATATCATTGTAATTAAAGATATATTCAAGTTGTTTACAATAAAATTTCTAGGAATTGTTCACTACGTTATCTCCGCTTGTTACCTGCTACATGTCCAATTACTAATTCCTGTCATTGTAAATGATTTAACACGGATGTAAAGCTCCAGGATTTTTATGGAAAAGATTATGGAAAATGCGACTGGCAACGTCCGAGGACGATAAAAAATATTCACTTAATGTTTTTTTTTAGCCCAGCTTCCAAAGGAAACAATGAGCTTATGTTGATGTGGTTAATTAAGTCTGCAGGTGTAATCTTAATGACTTTAAGTCCTGGTTTATACTAAGTTCCTGGAAAAAATATAACAAGTGTTGGTTTTTCCAGTAAAAATATTATAACGTAGATTTAAAACAGAAAAGCTCTTAGAGTTTTGTTGGCATTTAACAAGAATTGAGTGTAAATGTGTGTTGAATGAAAGCTTTATAAAAAGTGGACGTTCTTTTTATGTTTAAAAATTAATTGAATTTTGTTTAAATACCGAAACTGGGCAGCTAACGGGTATGCACCTTGATTGAAGCACTCCTACTGGTTTTTTCGTCAGTTTTGAGCGATATTCATGTCTGTTTTTTTTTTTTGGATAGAACAGCAGCTGTTTCCAGACCCAACAGATTCACAGCAGGGTATTCAGATATTGTGAAATTCTCGCATTCTGGCATCCTGGTATCTGGGCTGTGTTACGGGTCAGTGCTTTTGGCAATTTCCAATGCAAAAACAAAAGCCGCTGACATGGCAGCAGATGGCATGGCAACTTTCGACAACAACCAAATGGTGTGAAAACGTTGGGGACGGGGAGGGGGAGGGGGAGGGGGATGAGGAAAAGCAGAAGAAAAGTCCCTGAGCTTAAGGATGGCCAAGTGTCGCCAGTTAGTTATCCTTCACATTATCTTTTAAAATTTATTTTATTAAGCTATTTGCAAGTGATTCCACGTTGAGCATAAACATTTGAATGAGTGTTTATTTTGTTTTCTCGCAAAAATACGCATAAAATAAAAACAAAAACCAAATGGCAAATGGTAAAAAGGCAAATGGCAAATAGAAAATGGAAAATTGCAAATTGCAAATGGCAAAGGGAATAACGTCAATCTTTGACTGCACATAAAATGAAAAATCCATGGAAAACTTTTCCAATACGACAAAACTTGTAGATTAACATTCTTTACTCAAATAAAAACTTTGACTTGCACACTTTATGGGCTTAGTAAAGAAATCGAAAGAAATTAAAAATAAAAGCAGTAAGCATTAAGGATGTTAATAATTATAGATAGATTATTGATCATAGTCTATTTTCCTTTAAACTTGTTTTGATTCAACCACTATTATTACGACTCTTCAACTTTAAAATCCAAAAAGCAGAATGCATTTGGTAGATATGCTAAAATGAATTAAGGACTTTAAATTTGGAATTTTATTACCACTTAATAATAAATAAATATATTTATTTGTAAGTGCCAAGCCGTCTTCTGTCAGGATGACAAAACAACAAATTCGCGCTTATTAAATTAAAAATTCTAAGCCATAGCTTTTTCTCTGATATCAGTTTGTTAACTTTGAATTTTTGATTTGAGATCTACTGAAAGTTTTGTTCGCTTGGTATTACAGCTGGAACATGAAAATTCCCAGTTGAATTCAAAGGCGAAAAGAAATTCACAGATACAACAGAATTTACAAGAGCCCAGTTTACGCAAAATTATTTTGTGCATATCGAGCCGCTGTTAATTATGTTTGCCTGGTATTTCTGTTAGAATATGTACAGCTCGTGAGCTTCCTAGATTATCAAATAACATCAGCGACCAGCTAAAAGTGAAAAATTTTCTAGCTGATTCACCAGGCGAGCAGAATCAGCAGGAAGCGACAATACTGATAATGTTAATTCAATGTTAAATACATTAACATTGAGTTAACATTAACATTGAACGAACATTAACACTGAATTAAAATTAACATTGAATTAACATAAACGTGCATATTAATGTAAATGATGATGCTAATGTTATTTCAATGCTAATGTTATTGCTAACTATTGTTAAGTCAATGTTAATGATAATTATTGTTAATGTTAATGATAATTAATGTTAATTTAATGTTAATGTTAATGATAAATAATGTTAATGATAATGATATTTAATGTTAACGTTAATGATAATTAATGTTAATTCAATGTTAATGTTAATGATAATTAATGTTAATGTTAATGATAATTAATGTTAATGTTAATGATATTTAATGTTAACGTTAATGATAATTAATGTTAATTCAATGTTAATGTTAATGATAATTAATGTTAATGATAATGATAATTAATGTTAATGTTAATGACAATTAATGTTAATGTTAATGATAATTAATGTAAATGTTAATGATAATTAATGTTAATTCAATGTTAATGTTAATGATAATTAATGTTAATGTTAATGATAATTAATGTTAATGTTAATGATAATTAATGTTAATGTTAATGATAATTAATGTTAATTCAATGTTAAGGTTAATGATAATTAATGTTATTGTTAATGATAATTAATGTTAATTCAATGTTAATGTTAATGATAATTAATGTTAATGTTAATGATAATTAATATTAATGTTAATGATAATTAATGTTAATTCAATGTTAATGTTAATGATAATTAATGTTAATGTTAATGATAATTAATGTTAATGTTAATGATAATTAATGGTAATGTTAATGATAATTAATGTTAATGTTAATGATAATTAATGTTAATGGTAATGATAATTAATGTTAATTAAATGTTAATGTTAATGATAATTAATGTTAATTCAATGTTAATTAATGTTAATTCAATGTTAATGTTAATGATAATAAATGTTAACTCAATGTAAATGTTAACTCAATGTTAATGTTAAAAAAATTTTGCATTGCGACCTGCTGATCTTTCTGTTTGCCTGGTATTTCGGCAAGAATTTCTAACGATTTTGGGCACTGCAGATCGCAGCGGTCAAACAAAAAAAAATCTGCGAAACGCTAAAATCGCAGATTTTTTTGTGTGAAACACCAGGCGATCAGAATCAGCAGCAAGCGACAGACTGTAATTTAAATACAATTACAGAGAGTAGAGTACGGGAGCATACGCAAACAGTAAACAGAGAGTGCTCCTTGTAAGCGCCACAGATGACAGCGAACAAGCACACAAACCGTTCGTACGCTCTGCTGGCGTCCGCGAACAATCATACAAACAGCGGCAGAGATCTCTGAGCGCAATTAGCGCAGAGAGTGGGAGTCTGCTTAAGCTGGTAAATAACTTCTGAATCATTTTGTAGCAACGCTAACAATTATAAAATCAGGAAAAAAAACTTTTATGCGATCGGTCCCGCCTCCTTCTACCTGTTACGCTCATTTCGCTTCCGACAAAGTAAATAGACCGCTCATCCTACACCCACAATTTTATTTAAATCAAAATTAAACCTAAAGACGAAAAGTAAACAATAAAACATATTTATTAAAAGCTGGCAAGCAATAAATTTTTAGTGGCAATATTTTGTTATTAATATTTTTTGAATGCCAGCAGTTTAAATATTTTATGCTATTTTAATTTTTATTAAATATTTTTTAATTAAACAAAATGTTTATTTAGTTGCATACTATTTGGCTATAACGCAGATTCAATAGAATCAGTTGTTGATGCCAACAGTTAAATTGAAATTGTTTTTTCGGCAAAAACTGAGATTCGACGCTCAACAAAAAGTTGCGAATAATCATATTTTCATTTGCGTAAACTGCAAACAAGAGTTAAATGTTGTTTCTTTTCAAACTAAAAACGTTTTCAATAATAAATATTTTTTTATGCTTTATAAAAATGCTTCAAACATTATCCAATTTTTTAACGGGTATATTAGCATTTCTGGAAAGCGTTTAAGGCAACTTTAACTATATACAAACTCTGTTTTTGTGAAAACTCTAGTGAAATTAAATCTTAAAATGACTTTTAACATTTGTCGCACCTTTTACAGCTTATTCTATGTTCTGGCTTTCTCTCATTGCTCATTGCTGCTTTCTTTTGCAGGTCTCGTTCTTCTTGTCATCGTACGTGGCTCCATTGACGCTGATTTGCTTCCTTTACATGGGAATGTTGGTTCGATTGTGGAAGAGTGCGCCAGGTTGCAAACCATCAGCAGAATCGCGGTGAGTAAAGACAATGCTACAAATATTACGCATACGCCATGAAAAACTTGCTCACTCTTGAAAAAAATAGGAATCGGAACTGGAATTGGAATTGGAATTGGAATTTTAAGCCTGTGGGCACTTGCGTTTTTGTTTGTTGTGTGTGTTTGTGTTTGTGTGTGGGTTTTGTGTGGTTGTTTGTGTTTGTTTGTTTGTTTACTCTACACACACATTGGCGACACACAGCGGTTGCTGCACCTGCCCCATGAGGCATGATGAATGCCCTTTTATTACGCTTCGTCGTACCACAGAGTATAGAGCATTGTGGGCGTAGCTCATAAATTTTTAAGTGCTCACTCTCTCCCACTTCCCCTCTCTCCCTCTTGCGCTACTCTCACTCTTAGTTTTTGTTCTTTGCCCTCCTCTGTTTCCATTCCAACTTTTCCTCTGTGCTCCTTTATTGCAGGTTAATGTATTTGAGCTGCGTTCTTGGTTAAAAGCAGCTACCATTTATCTTGTATTTGTAACTTGCCCAATATAATAAATTATTTATTTTAAATAAGAGTATGACTGACATCAAAGAAAATTGATTCAATTTGTAAAAGTTGAAAGTGAAAGTAATGCTCTAACACTAATTCTAAGCACTCTTGCAAATATTACTATGAAATTTTGAATTATTTTCATTTCATTTTAAAGCTTTTTGCAGTCAAATCACTTTTCTTTTTCTATGCTTTAACTTAAAAACTAAACTCCATTGTTGGTAATAATAAGAAACTTATATTAATTGCAACAATCTATTTCAACTTTATTTATTATTATTTTTTTAATTGTGTTTTTATTTACTGTCTGCTCCGATTTCAGGTGACAACGCGAAATATTAAACTAGACATTGTTTACACAAAAAATCTAAAGCAAACAAGTCAAAAAATTCAGTGTAAAACTGAGCATACACAGCAATTTGATACCGTATGTTCTTGGAGAATAATTAAATCAATTACACTACTGTTTGCATACCCTTTAAAGTGTAATTCAAAGTGGCATGGAATCTTCAAACTTTCATTAACACTTAATCATAAATTTCGTTGGCCATAAATATAAATTTATCTTAAAATAAAAACCTTGCTAAGCACCAGCATTTCGGCATTAATGTTTGTTGTTTTACTTTGAAAGTCTTGTTAATGAATTTAAATATGATTAATCTACTCTCAGCTGCTTCTTTGTTAGCACTAGAATTATTCAACTTCAATAACTAATTGGAAGTCTTAAATGCATTTACTTTTACACTTAATTTTTAACAAAATTTCATAAAGTTAAACTTTGGATTATCTCTGCCAAAATGGCACAGAAAAGAAGACAAAGAAATAAAAAATTTGTGACTTTGCAGGTTAAAAGTTGCGACTTTCAACATTAAAAAGCCTACAAAGGGGGGTGTCAGTGTGTGTATGTGTGTGTCTGTGTGTGTGTGTGTGTGTGTCTGTGTGTGTGTTTCCGGTGGGTTTGTGAGCTGTATGTGAGCCGCTCGCTTCCCACTAAATCAGAAATCCAATTCCTTATTATGCGAATGGCTTGCTGCGACAATGAATGCGTTGCATTGCGATGCGATGAGTGGGAACGAGTGTGCAAGTGTGTATTTGTGTAGTGTGTGCGATAGAAGCATGAATGTGCATTTGTATGGCGCATACTCATGTGCATATGCAAATTGCGCATACGCCGCGTATGACGTTACACATTTGTCGTTTGGCAATCGCTGAACAAGGCGCGAGTTTTTATTTGGATTGCATCAGTTCATAAATCACACTCTGAATACAAACTCAACTGCAGTTATGCGATATTTATTTTCAGTTTTTTTTTTAGTTCCACTCACAAACATATTTTACAATAATATGCACCTCTCTACCTATCCCACTCTTTCTCCATCTCCCTCTCATTCTCCTTCTCTTTCTATTGCAGCAAGGGCAAACGTCGCGTTACTCGTATGGTTGTTGTTGTGGTTTTGGCCTTTGCCATCTGCTGGCTGCCAATACATGTAAGTATTATTTCCTGCTCTGAAACTTTTGCTGTTGAACTTTCATTAATACGAAATGGAAGCGAAATTGTTGAACTTTAATATTATCAACAGCTGTATAAAGAGTATAGTATTAATATAAATATAAAGAACATAATGACACTAGCTCTAAAATAACTTCATAACTGTCACAATTTATTGGGCTTTTTCTATGTAATTAAGCACTTATATTGTAGTTAGTCAGTCTCAACTTAAATTGTAATTTAAATATGTTTTTCATTCAAGCCATTAGATTTATTTAATTGACAAACTTGTAGTCAAACTTAGTAGTCAACAAAGAAATGCATAAACCTTAAGAAAGCTTCAAAAGCTTACAATTGCTACTTAAAGAGTATTCATTTAATCCATTTAAAAAGCTTTCTCTTAGACTGTAAAGTGGGAAAAGCTCTTGAAACCTCTTTATTTACCAACAGCTTTAAAACACTGAAAATAAAAGGCTCCAGTTTTTAAACGATTGCCAGCAATTAGCGACTAGTGTCATTGGCATTTACAATAACCAACAGAGACTGAGACATCGAGTGGTATAATTCAAATAAAGCTGCAGCTGTTGGATTCGATTGGAAAGCAGACGACAAGAACTCTGCAAATACATGCAACTCAAACTCATGAAAAGCGCATTGACATTCAGATGGGGGACAGACAGGCGGGGGGACAGACCAACAGACCAACAGACAGACATACTAAATATTTAAATACCAGTTTTGTATTTGCGCTTAGCAAATGGAACAATTTATTTACTCAAAATGCTTAATAAGCCAAGAAAGTAGACGCAGCTGTTTGAATTACTTGTGTCTAGCATCTTCGACTGCCCTAAATTGCCTTATTATTTGCATAGAATTCAAAGTGTTTGCACAAAATCATTGCAGCTGCAAATTAGAACTGCAAATTACAACGGCAATTTTCAATTTTCAATTAGTTTGAATAGGGACAAAGCAAACTAAAACTGCACTTGTCTATGGAAATTTTGAACTTCGATTTCTAGGAAAATTGAATCTTCGATTTACAGCATATTCCAATTACAAATCAAATAAGTCACGACTGAGTATTTCAAAGCTACCACTTATTGGAATTTCTGATAAATTTTGAGGAACTTTAGTCTATTAACCAACACGTCTTTAAGTCACCAATTGAATTTATAACTCTAAAATGTTCTATATATAAACAACAACGTTGAAACATACAGCCAATTTTAATTTAATAAGTATTTTAAATAAATTTCAAAATTTTCTACATAATTAGAAAACACTTAGACACCAAAAAGTTTTACAATTTTAAAATAAAATACATTTAAGTAGCCAATAAAAATTGTATTGAAATATGAAAGCTATTAAGGTTTTTAAGTAAATTTACTGTGACTGAAATTTAAGTTCCCGTCTACATTTTTTCAAAGGAATAGCTATTTTTAATTTGTAATAATTATTAACAAGCAAACTGATAAAAATTAATAACTTTTTTTTATAATTTGTAAACTAAAACTTGTAGTAATTTAAGTCTTTGATTAAAGTGTAATGAATTACTCAACATGCAAATATTTTACGACTTATTTGTAGGTCATACTGGTACTAAAGGCTCTGAACATGTACGGCGGCACACATCTAACGGTCATCATTCAGATAATATCCCACGTGGTCGCCTACACAAATTCCTGTATCAATCCGATACTCTATGCCTTTCTCTCGGACAACTTTCGCAAGGCTTTCCGCAAGGTAAATGTGTTGACACTTCACACACCTGTACTCCCTACTCTAACTCTGTCTCTGTCTTTGTGTCTGTCTCTTTCTCTATTGCGAACAGGTTGTCTGGTGTGGAAGCCCACCTCCAATTATGAATAATCAGCAAATTACAAAAACCACTCGAACAACTGGCAACGGCACGTCCAACCCTGAAATGCTCTAAGCTGGTGAGTAGACCAATAAATACTCTTTATCTCTCCTTTACTCTAATCTCCTCTCTCTCTCGGCTCTTTGCAGTTGGCCATTCTGAATATATTATTGGAGTTTTTGCGACATCAAAAGCCCATTAAACAGTTTTTAACTAAAATAAATGGAGTTACCTAATGCAAATATTACATATGCATATTTTAGTATATATATTAAACTTGTGCACACACAAACACACACACACACAGTTAATATGTCTTATTTTAGTGCTGAGTGTTGCATAATTAGTTAAGCATTAGATTAACATGTATAATTAAAATATATATTTTTTTTTGTAATTTAAATGCGTTTGCTGATCATTTAAAGCGTGTATATCAGCATCTGCTATACCCTGTAAATTTGTTGTTTTTGAGAAAAAATGTTTTAAAAATGTAAAACTGTATTTTAAATTAATTTTACTCTTTTACCTTCTTTACTTAATTATAGCATAGCATATTTTTGTTCTATTTTATTTTACAAAGGAATTCTTCTTTTTAAAAGGCAGCTTGATAGAATTTTGTTCATAGATTTTTCCCATTTCAATTTAATTTTATTTAAGTATTTCTATTAAATTTTTGCCACAGTTATTTGTTCTTTAAACACTTCCTGTTGTTGCGCTGAATAACAAAACAATTGTACGACTATATAAGCATAAAAGTATATAAAATATATGTAAAATTAAGTAAATTGGAATTTGGACTCTTTATGGAATTCCCTAGGGTATAAAGAAGTCACTAACTAAATGGCATTAAATACCCAAGAGTTGATACAAATACAGTAATAACTAAGCCAACTAAATAAAGGCATTAAAAACCAAATGGATATAATAATAATGGGGCTAATTAAAATCAAATTCATCACATGCAGTGAAGCATATAAAATAAATTGAAATTAAATGTCATTGAAATGAAATTAAATTAGATTTAATCAATGAAAATGTTAATTAAACTTACCAACTATATATCTCTAGGCTTAATTATGTCAGTGTCCATGTCTGTGTATAAATATCAAGCGTTCACTATATACAATTAAACACAACAAATATACAAATATATTCAAAAATAATTACAAATACATAAAGTGATTAAAAACAGAGCAGAACTGCATTCAGAGCGAGCACATTGTGGTCCAGCTATAAAGAAAAGAGAAAAATACACTAAAAAGATAACAACTGAGTAATTCATTTGGATTTATCCTTATCGCAGAACCGTCAAATATTTAAAAGAATTTGATTGACAATTTGCTGCAATAAATACTAATGTCGCTTAGTAATAAATGTAATAAGTGTTAAAAAAAAAATACATAAAAATATTAAATGATATTTGGTAAGTGTAACAAAAAGCATTCAACTTGAAAAACGCGTCGAGTTTCAAGAGTATTAGTCCCACAATGGTCTCTATGGGATAATATATAATATATGTATAATCGCTCAACAAATCTGTAATCGGTTTAAAGGGTATATGTCCGTCTGTATAAACAATTTGATCTGCTAGAACATCAAAGCTAAAGAGATCAAATTGAACACACAGACAGCTCTGGATCTCTGGTATTTAAGTTGAATTTATTAATTATAATTTATGTCTCCAAAAATAATAAAAATCACTAAAATCTACTATAAAAATCTTTTATTTTGTACTTAACTGATAGCTAAACCGTTGAAATATTGAACTACATTTTAAATGATAAATAAAATGTATTTTTAAACGATTTCGCTTACACTAAAGTGGACTATAGAGTTTCTTTAAAATAAAACTGAACTTTGGCGATAAATCCAATTGAATAGTTAAGTTTAATTAATAGCGAAATTTGTTAAGAAAATTATGCAATTAAGTGAAAGTTTTGCTATAATATAAGAAACGCTTTAAAGCGTATTATAGCATTAAATTAAGCAATTAATTTAAATATAAATTAATCTAACGAAAGAAAGACCATTAAAACGTATTAATTAATAATTAAATGATCAATTATGAGTATAATACGAATTTGTTTATATTTGACTATTGAATAGGAGTTAAAACTTTTAGTTAATTTATTTTTTTGTTTGCTTCGGCATTGCCGAATTAAAATTTAGTAAGTTAAGTGTTAAACTAAACGGTAACAAAGAGATAAATACAAAAAGGTTTAAAAGGAAATTGAAGCTAAACAACTTGTGGATTTTTTGTGTGTTATATTCGAAATGATTGTATGGTAATTGTAAATGTAACCTACTGCATTCCTAGCACAGTTGTGGAATTGAACAATATTTGAATTTAACGATTTGCGAATACCAACAATAAACACAAATACAAATTGAAATATTTTAGACTTAAGGCTAATTGAATATGGCATTAAAAACCAAAAGAAAACTTAAATTTATTGTAAAAACTTTTAAATACGAAAACCTTTTTTTTTTATCACGGAAAGTCATTTAGATGTATGTACTAATTAGTCTAAACTATATACTTACACGTACACATATATATATTTATAGGGTATTCACCAGTCATTCAGCTGCAAAACTGTACGAAACAAAACAGAACAAATAATTCTTACAGTGTACTAATTGTCATTTGAAACCGAGCAGAAACAGAAACCAAAACAAAAACCAAACTGAATTGTATTGTATTTGAATATAAATGTTTGTACAATAAATTTGATTATTGTGTTAATAAAACTTATACTAAATGTACAAATTTGCGATATCTAAACAATTACTACTTTCGTTTAAATATTTCATTATTTTTATTTATTTAGCGCAGCGAAGGAGTGGGCAACGGGGTCAGACGGGGCACTGTTTCCCCTCTGGACAGGGTAGTCATGCCTCTAGCCAATTGCAGACTGATAATTATTAAATAATACCAACTGGGAGACCACTCCTAGCTGCAGTGTATCCCTCCTCACCAGGCCGTCTCTTCAGTAAAAACTGTTTCGCTTTCTTTTGTGCACTTATGGCTTACTGGCTAGTACATATCATTTACATGTCTGCAGGTTATACGCTGTCGATGACTCCTGCAGAAGTGGAAATGAGGAGAAATATAGAGGAAGCGGTCACGGTGACTGACATTCTTCATCACTAGCGCACTCTAAGCCCCCACAGACGTAGCTATCTAGTTGCTTACCTCATCTATGAAAAGAGTCATCCTCAGGATCGATACAGATCACCATACGTAGGCCTAAAGTGTCTGCTTTCTACAAATTTCCTAGCTGCCTTCCACTTGTTATCACAAGTCGATTTTCTAGCTTATATACCAGCAGCCACTTAACCCAGCCAAGTTCATCATTACATTTGTCTACTTTTGGGTGGTTTTGAACTTTAAACTTTCAATTTTTGTCACTTTAATTTAGTGGAACTTTCTATTTATTTTCAGCACATTCTTCCAGCAAATAGCTAAAATCCACTTGCACTTCCACTAGTAACTTAAAAAAAAGGCAAGTTTTGTCTACAATAAACAGACTTACCATCTTCAAAGGGTTCCACTGCAATACTAAGACACGCACTCAGCAACAAGTCTGGCAAAAGGCAAACAGAGCAGAGAACACTTGACAACCGACCTGCGCAGAATTTAGCCAAGTAAATTGGCAACATGTGTAAACAGTGACATTATTTAGCTTTGATATTGCGTTTTTGTGGGCGTACCAACAACTAAATTGGCCAATTCGCTGCCAACCGTGGTACGAAAGCTGTGCGCAGGTAGCTAAAATTTAACCTATTGAATTTCGATAGTTATGATAGTTCCTTAATACATTTATTTCACTGCCTACTTAGATTTAAACATATGTTAAATTTGGATAAGAACTGAAACCATTTGAACTCGAATCATAGCAAGCATTTTGTTTAAACATAGAAATATAACTTCAACTACAGCACAATCACACAAGAGTTACAACAAATAATAACTTATATATTAAATATATATTTTTTGTACAATTTAAAAGTAAACATTTTGCTGCTTTAAGCATGGCTCAAATACGTGTAAGTAGCTACTTACTTTTAACTGCATTCAACTCTAATTGTACCCCCTTTTAGCAACCTAAGTTTAAAGTAAACAATTATAAATTGTTTCGAAAGAGTTATGTGCTTGCGGTTATACAGAAATTGAAGCCTTTTATTAGTGAACGCTACACTCAGTACCTGGCTGAAGAATCGGCTAGAACTAATGCTATCGATGACATTGATGTACCCCAGAATGGAGCGTTGTTGCAGAACCAAAGGGAAAATATCGAGAATTTCATTGCATCCACAATTGATCCGTTTAAGCCGTTTTGGCATACCCGAAGTGGCCAGGGCTCCAGTCCGAGTTTACCCATCATAGCTGAGACTATCAGGGATGCCACACTGGCTGACAACACCAGGGACTTGAATGATAACAACAATCAGGTAAATTTCCTTCAAACACTTGAGAAAATCAATTCTATTCCAACTGAAAATCTTTAGAGTCCAGAGCGTTCTTCCAGTAGAAATGCTGATTTGAATGACTTATTTTCTAGAAGATATGCAAACGATACACCCTCTGCTAGTCTGTCCCATTCGGTGCAGGATTTCATCTCAGGCGAGAACTTAATGCCATTGGCCAACTACGTCAGGGTCCGAAGAGCTCCACAAACTGGACAACGAAATGAAATCGATGTAACCCATCGCAAGAGACTCTCGACTCCACCGATCTACCTAAACTATTTGAATGCCATGAATGTTAACAATCGAGCAGAACCAACACCTGTGATTGATTTGAATGATCAGTTACCTGACGAGAACTTTGAAGGTTCTGACAACATTGACTCCAATATCATTGACTGTGCTCCAGGGAACGAGTTCGTTAGACCTCAAAATTGGTTTCCATTAGCACAAAATATTCTTACATTTGTTTTAACTTATTTGGTTGTCTTTTGCATTATAGCATTTTTATTCGCACTTATACCCTAAAGTGCCCTAAACATGAGTCAAAATTTTATTTCATTTGTGGACACTTAATATAAATGTATCTTATGTATAGGGTTAACTGTTCGCTGTCAACTTCATAGATAAGAAATTTCAAATAAATTAAGAAACAAATAAAAAAAATTTCAAATAAATAAAGATTTTTCTGGCTGTCACAAAAGTTAGTAAATTTTAATGGGAATGTAAATGAGCATTCGAGTGAACCGGCTGTAAAAGACCACGTACTCCATCTAGTGCACATTTTACTATACAGATAGGCAATTTTTGAACGAGTTAACCCATGGGAGCTATAGTTTATGTTGGTCGTTACCATACACATAGTGCGTAAATTTGATAACGATAGCTCTATTAGTTTCCAAGATATGGTAATATGAAATTAGATTTTAACAATTTGCGGAGGCGGTAGGGGGCACAGTACTAATATGAAATAAACCGGATCTGCCTGACATATAGACGGACTTTCAATCCAAATTTCATGGCAATAGCTCTTATAGTCTCAGAGATCTAGATGTTTATACAGACAGACAAAAATTGATTTGGTTCCTTAAACGAAATTTTTTAGAAAAATCTAGAGTAGAGTAAATATAACAATAGATAACTTATTCTGGAGTATTTATTAAAAGTGAGGCTAATTTTTTATAGTAAATTAAACTAAAATTAAAATAAAATAAAAGATATAACAATTTTTTCAACCGCAAATGGGTTCTATTTAAAAGGTATAAATATAATTCACAAACTAGCGAATTTCGTCACACTGTGGCTGTGAAATTTATGCGAATTTGTTAATGAATGGCGAAAGCAAGAGCCAAAAGTGTTGCCAGCGACAGTGGGACGAAGAGACAAAGGACAGTGGGACGCTGTGGAATACTGAGAACTGGGCAATTTTACGATGCAAACAGAAAATAATCGTAATGTGGTCAATTTTATGTTGTTTGTTTG
The DNA here is from genome assembly GCA_035046005.1 of Drosophila acutilabella. Classification (NCBI taxonomy): domain Eukaryota; kingdom Metazoa; phylum Arthropoda; class Insecta; order Diptera; family Drosophilidae; genus Drosophila; species Drosophila acutilabella. Next base: position 12,242,487 of record JAWNOK010000020.1, read on the forward strand.
TCAACAGGTAAGCAGAAGCAGCCGGTGCAGGAGCGGCACTGCGAGTAGTTGGGCAGAGAGGGGGGGGTGTAGGGGTAGTTCACTGGGAGCAGTGCAGGATTCAAAGGATCGAGAAAACTTGCAGTGCCCAATTCGCTTACCAGAGCACAAATAAACAAGGCAATAAGCGTCAGGACAACAGGACAATTGTTGCCGTTGGTCTTCATTAGCCGCCAACTGGACGCTCATATGTGAGTGTGTGTGTGTGGATGTGCGTGTGGGCGGACACTGAAAGTTAGCTCCCTCCTGCAGCTCTTTGCACACCTCATTAGTTCAAATAAAGCGTGTGGCGGCATTTCATTTAATTATGCAGAGTCGTCGCCAGTTTGCCGACTCGGTTATATTTCAAAACCGGCAAGCGCAGCCTGCAAACTATTCAGTTGCCCGGTGACCATCGAGCCGAGCAAGTCTCCTCTCAGACACAGTACTCTCAACTTGACTCTACACAGTTTAGGTCAACTTCCTGCAACTTAAGCCAAATCCAGAGCAATGAGCTCGGGTCCAAGTGGCGGAGCAGCGGCGCGTACCCGCAACTGGACACTACGCGGAGCTGTTCTTCTGCTGGCACTGCAGGTCATCCAGACATCGTATGCCCTGCAGCACACCGAGGAGGGTCTCGAGCTGCTCTTTCGCGAGCGGTAAGTTGTGTGCTCTGAATTGTAAGTGAATCTAGACTCATCGCCGGAAAAGGCTATAAAAATATCCTCAATCGAAAGCGACTTTTGTAGAGGCACAAAGAAAGAGTGTCCCAGTCTAAAATGGTTTCCAAATAAGCTCGGCTGATAAAGTGTTCGAACACCCCTTTTTCTAAATCAAGTTTCCTTTGGTTACTTAAGGAAAACAGTTCAAAATTCTAGTTGAAAATTTCAAGTACAAATTAACCTCCTACTTCCCAAGACAACCTACAGGCGGGCAGTCTTATTTAATATCCCAATATGGTTTTTAATACAAAATTGTTAAATGTCTTTGTTTTATCTATGTAAGAAGTTCCCTAACTTTCATTTGGTACCTTTTGCAGAACCATTACAATGTCAAATTATGTGAAAATACCAGAAAATAATTATTTTTTTAAACGAGGTGCAAAGTACCAAAATTTCAAAAATTAAAAAAAAAAAATTTAAATGTTGTAGCTGAAAAATTAAATTTATGTGCATTGCTGCATTGGTAAACTTATCAAAAACTGACTAAGCGGTGAAGAAAGAGTGTCCTTAAGCTTTGTTTTTGAGGTCAAAGTTTCAAGCGGGGGTCGACGTTTGACCCTATAGATCCTGAACCTGCACGAGTCAAACATTTTCCCAGAACAAACAATTTTCTTTGTTCTTAAATTTGTTCTTTTAAAAGCGCCCTGGGAAGTAGAGTGTTAAGAAATATTTCACATTAACCTATGACCATTTTAAGTTTAAGTTTCAATATTAATCAGTCAGTTAATATGCCAAGTAAATGTTTTTAAACCAAGCATCAACTTGTAGTGTTATCTATTTATTTTAAGTTAAAATTAAAGAAAATTTATAGCTAAAATACTTGATTTCCGTACAATTTGTTGATTGCTTTCCTTATTAAAAAATAAACTTCTACAGAAACTGCGTTTTATTATGCTGCCAATAAAATTGTTTTTCTGCACTAAGCTAATTTTAATAAATTTTGTATAACTTGCCTGTGAACTGTTTTATAAATTGAATTTCTGAATAACTTCGATACCTTAGAAAAGCAGCTCAATAATGCACCAAACACTCCCTTTGCAAGTAAACCTAATACACAATAAAAAACCTTTGACTTTGCAGCTCTCAGTCGGACTGGGAGAATGTCTGGCATCAGGAGACGCATTCCCGCTGTCGGGACAAGTTGGTGAGGCAACTGTACTGGGCCTGCGAGAAGGATATCTACAGATTGACACGACGCAATCGTAAGAGGGGCGGCGATGAAATACTCGCCAAGGACAGCTACAAGCGTAAGCAGAAAAAAGCTCCTAAAAATAGCCATTTTCAAGCCGTTTTATTGTTTAGCCAAAGCTGGAGTTGGACTTGGAGCAGCTGCCTCCACCTGGCTGCATGTAAACTATGCCAACATGCTGCTCCGTAGCAGACGATCGGATGCACCCTCCATAACCAACGAGTGCTGCACCAAAGCCGGTTGCACCTGGGAGGAGTACGCCGAGTATTGCCCCTCCAATAAGCGTCGCAATCACTACTAAGCTCCCTAAACTCCTGTTGCTGTTGTTGTTAACTCATAGTAATGCCAAAGTCAAATATTAATAACAATACTAATACTACTTCATTTCCTTTCTTTCTTTTCTATTTTTTTTTGGTATTCGTGTGTGTGTTTGTTTTGTCGCATCACATTGGTAGCTGAATAAACTTTTTGTGCCACAGAAACAATTCGTTTTTCTTTGATTTAAAAGAAAATTAACAATTTATTTCCTTGAAATGAAATGAATGAACGTAGACAGAACTGTACCACTTTTTGTGGATAGAAGTGGACCACTTAAGCATTGCCGTTCTTCAAGCACTGAATTATTTCTATAAATTATTTAAATGTCTCATTTACATAATTGTACAGCTTATACCATCATGTCAGCGAAAAAAGAGGGAAAAATCCGTCAAAAAAGCAATCGAATTTGAAAAATTGTTTTCTGTCGTGTTAATTTTCATTTCTCTATTTTTATCAGCTATTTTTATACTCTCTGCAAGAGTATATTGGGTTTGTGCAAATGTCTGTCCGTCTGTCCGTCTGTCTGTCTGTCCGTCCGTATGAACAAACAGATTTCAGAGATGGTAAGAGCTACAAGTTCGAGCTTGGTCTCAATCGATCAGATATTTAGTCAGTCAATACAAGAATCTTTTTTTTTTCGATGCCACGCCCCATTCGCCCACAATGAGCAAAAAACTAGACACACTTCGAAAAAAAATTTGTGTTTTCGGCGAATATCTCTGTAACTATGGCACCTAGGATCACCAATTTTGGTATGGAGGTTCCTAGCGGCAGCGTAAATGCATTGACATTTAAAATTTTGGACTGCCACGAACCTTTTTCCCATAATTTTAATAATTTAATCGGGGAAAAAATGCAGAGAGTATTTTACGGTCGGGCGTGCTCGACTGTACTTTTCTTTCTTGTTCATTTGGTCAATCTGACAACAAATTAGTAATCACCGACCTATTAAGCCCCTGCCTGTAATTTTTGGCAAATTGCAGCATTTTTTAAGAAGAAAATTATTTTTACAGCGAAGCATTATAAGTTGCTTCACTTCTAACCACATCACACCACTAAAACACACAGTTTTTACCTGTTTTACCTTTGCTTGAACATAGAACTTTTACTACTTGAGCATTTTATCTGGCACCGGGGATACCTCGGACTTTACTTGCTATAAAAATCTCTGAGGTCTGTTAGCTGATACAGGCAAGGTTCGTTATCCCTGTGACATACTACATTCCAACGACTAAAGTATACCCTTTTACTTCCACGAGAAATGGGTATCATAAGAGGATATACCCTTTGTCAAAGACTCCAAAAGCGATGATCAATAGCCCGATCAACAGTCCAAGTCCTCGAGGATTAAAATTCTGTCCACATCCTTTAAACCTCCCTCAAATGATGTGCTATGCTGTGGTACTGTGATTCGATTTATTGATTTGCATGGGAATCAATCGATAACTATGTGTGAGGAGTGTCACTAATGTCGAGCATGGTTAACACGACTAACAGGAGATTTGCTGCAACTGATCACGTCGTATGTAGACCTGTGGTGATGCCAGCATGCTCAGCTCGCGATCAATGCGATCTAGTTCATGTTCCAGTTCGATTTTCAAGTTCCGCACTCGCAGTGTTCCCATCGAGAGCGGCAATCGATTGTATTGCCAGATGAGGTCCCTGTAACGCTCCTGTGCCGCTTGGAGCAAAGCCACGCGCTGTGGCTCCGGCAGCAGCACCTGCTCCTGGGCTCGTGCCCGTTCCTGTGCCCGTTCTCGCTCTTGGCGCTGCCGTTCGCGTTGCTCGGCTTCCTTGAGCGCCTTTATCGCCTCGGTGTTTGCCTTGGAGCGGGCACGGGACAGGGAAGAGGCATTGCTGCGACCACTTAAGGATTGATCCAGCTGGGGATTCTGCTCTACGTCCGTTATGTCGGGTATCGCTAGCTGCACCGCCTGATGCACTGACTCCTCCGATCCAGTTGACTTAACCGACAAACAGTTGGCGTCTGCTTGAGACTCCTCTGGCTTTCCTGATGCTTCTGACCTACTTTCTTCTAGCCCTGCCTGCCCTCCTGGCTCCTCTGACTCCTCTCGCTTCTGCACCTCCTGACTCACCTCATCCAATCGCCTGGGCAGAGTGTCCGTCGCAGCGCCCAGCTTCAGATGACGTATCGTTTGATAGCCACTGCGCTGTGCGGCCATTTTGCCCAGCTCAAAATTGGATGCAGTGCGTCGCAGGTCACCGCTGTCTGCGTAGCCGCTGCTGGAATTTGCCGTTAGCAGCGGCTCATCGCCTTCACTGCAACCGCGTAGCCACTGTACTCCCTGTGCGTGTCCCGCGCCCAGTCTCTGTGCCTGGCTCTGTGCATGTGTCTGCTCTGGGCAGCACTTGAGCAGCGCTGCATTCAGAAACTGCTCATCACTGATATCCTCGGTTTGAATTTGTTTCTCCGAGCTGCTGGGCACGTCCGTAGCAAAGTAGACGCCTCCACAGCGTCCGCCTTCTAGCAAACGTCGCTGAGTCTCGACCAGAGGCGGCGTCAACGCACAGCGTCCCAGCGATGCGTTGGTGGGTAGCTCATAGCCAGGAGAAATACCCATCAATTGTCGTTGCCGCTCTCGTGCCATGCGCCGCAGTGTCGTCTGACGCACCTGTAATCTGTTCTCGCGCAGAAAGTTGCGCTGCATTGTTACCCCTTGGCCCAGGGCAGAGGAGCGCTTCATCCACATGAAAGGGGGGAGGTGGAGGAGATGGATGTGGTGTTAACCTCTGTAAATGCTCCAATGTCGCTATGGTAAAAGACAATTAAATGTAGAAACAACAAAAGTGTAAAATTCTATCAACTAAACAAAACTGTCAAATAAAAACAATAACTGAAATTAGTAGTAGGACTACTGATTGACCTCATTGAATTACTGAATGTTGTATATTTATGACAGATTGGAAACAGTTTTTAGAAGCTTCAATTCGTTTTGAACAGAGTCCTAAAGAATAGGACTTTCTAGCTTGGCTTATCAGTTGAATTACTTAAAAACGAAGAGAAAGGTAGAGAAAGTGATTTATTGAGTGCCTTCTTTTAAAAGGGATCACTTCTTTTCTGTTGAACTTAATACAATAGAATCCGGTTATACCGACTCCGCTTTAAGCTTGGTCCCCTTCTCCTTGATCCCCTTCTCCTTGATCTCCCTCTCCTTGATCCCCTTCTAGTTGGTCCCCTTCTCCTTGATCCCCTTCTCCTTGATCCCCTTCTCCGTGGTAACCTTCTCATTGATCCCCTTCTCCGTGGTCACCTTCTCCTTGGGCCCCTACTTCTTGGTCCCCTTCTCCTTGATCCCCTTCTCCTTGAACCCCCTACTCGAAGATCCCCTTCTCCTTGCCCGCCTTCTCCTTGATCCCCTTCTTCTTGCTCCCCTACTCCTTGACCCCCTTTTCCTTGGTCCCCTTCTCCTTGATCCCCTTCTCCTTGGTCCTCTTCTCCTCAGTCCAATATTCCTTATTTTCCGTTGGTCTCCTTTAGGTGAAAGCGTCTACCGGGTATCGTCGGTCCGTTGAGCGTCGTTATAAGCGTATTCTACTGTACACATCTGTTTTCTTAGTAACTATGGGGTTTCCTACACTCCACACCCTTCCACTTGCTCCGCTTAGCGCTCAATGAACTTGATGTTTATGCCCTCCCGAAACTTGAGCACCATTTGTGCCATAAGCACCGGTTTCTCCTCCGGTTTGCCTAGTTGCAGCTGGAAACTCTGCAGAATGCGCACAGTGAGCAGCTTCATCAGCAGCAGGGAATACTTGCGTCCAATGCAGACATGAGGACCACCAGAGAATGGTATATAACTATAGGGCGGTGGTTGGGGTGGTAGGGTTGCTGATGACGTCACCTCTTCAGTTAGCCAACGCTCTGGCCTGAACTCATAGGGATCCTTGAAGTAATTCGCATCGTGAGCCAAGCCATACATATTTATCCAGATTGTGACACCAGCACAGTAACGACGTCCTCCAATCACTGTTGGCTTTGTGGTCTGCCTGCCAGTGCTGGGCACAATGGTGTATTGACGCAGCACCTCCTTGATCACTGCATCCAAATAACGCAATCGATTGAGTGCATCAAAATCAAGTTCATCCGCAGGTGAAAGCTCTGCCAGTTCTGCGTGTAGACGTTGCTGAACGTCTGGGTGCTTGGACAGCGCGTAGAGCACAAAGCCCATGGCAGCAGTTGTGGTGTCGACACCCTGCAAAAGTTGTACCTTTGTTACCCTTTTCAAAGGGAACTGCTTGCAATTACTCACAGCAAACACAAACGTGTTGATCTCGTCGCGAATTTGTTGGCTGTTAAGCTCTGCCGAAAGCAGTGCGTCAAGCAGGATACGTGGCTGTCGTTGCACTGCTTGTTCCCCACTCTGTTTCAACTGCTTGGCGCGTTGCTCAATGACCTGCTCCATGGTCGTGTGTATTACCTGCAGCTGTGCACAAAGCTTGCGCCACAAAGCAGTGCGTTTGAATACAAAGTCAGATGCGAAAATCGGATTAATCATGCGCTTGAAAAGCAGTTCACCGCTACGATGAAAAGCCGCTACAATGGGTGAGTGGTCTGCTTGCTGTGTCTGCAGCTGGTAGCCCATGGTGGTATCTAAGCAGAAACAGTATGAACATCTCGAATTGCGAACAGGTTTCTGCATTAGCTACTTACCCACAATTGCATCCAAGAGACAGGCAAAGAGATGATCAGTTACCTCAAGAGAAGCACCTTTTGTCTGCTTCAGTCTGGCCACAAGACAGTCCGCATGTTGTGTCAGCTGAGGCACAAAGCTGCGTAATAGCTGAGGCTGAAAAGAAGGCGTCAACAGGCGACGCTGTTTGGACCAATATGGGTCATGGCTGATCAACAAACCGTTGCCAATGAGCGGCGACAGTTGCTGAAAAGTGTCCGCTTTGCGCAATGTCTTATCAAGCAGTGCTTGCTGTGACTCCTCGGCTGTGTGCAGAAACACCCAAAGCTGTGGTCCCAACCACAGGCGGTAGGTGGTGCCAAAGCGTTCTCGCAACTCTGTAAATACCAAGAAAATGACTACAACAACAAAGTGGTTTGATCTGCTCGCCAGCACCACTGGCACTGCTTGCAACTAGTTCCCCCCTCCCTCCTACTTACACTCGGGCTTCAGTTTGCCAATCATCTGTGCATTGCCCAGCAGTGGCAGTGCCCATGGTCCGGCCAGACTACTTCCCAGCACGATCAGTTGCCGCTTGCTCCACAACAGCAGCAACAGTGCCAAGCACAGCAGCAACCACAGAAGCTCCATCTTTTCGTTGCGATTGTTGATTGCCAATTGAAATTGGAATTAGTTCAATCAATTGCTGATTGCTGCTAATCAATGTGCGATACTAATCCACTTGCAGTTCAGCAGCACTTGCTGTTATGCTGCTGTTAACAGACGAACAATGTAAGCTTAGCTTAACGAGCAAGCAGCAAGCACTGCAACTCTTAACAGCTCTGCTCGCTCTAATGCTGCTGTTAACAAGCAGACAATGCTGGCTTGCCTCTGTTAACAAGCAGTTTAAAGCAGCTTTCAAGTCTGTTAAATAGCCCCAGTTCATACTGATAAGCTTAACATTAAAAGCACTGCAGTTACTGAGTTATTGAGATTAACTTGGAGTTAATCACACAAATACATGCACGTTATTCAATATCTAATCTTGCGGTTCGTATGCCAACAGCCAGACATCAATTTATATGACCTTGTTCGACTGCAAATTACTGTAATTTAACCCTTCGATGAACATGGGGTATAAATTTGTTGCACAGCGTAGCTTATAACTTGAGATTCAAGCAGTGCAAGCAGAGCAGGCAGTTCTAAGCCTCAGTTACACGTAAGGGTTAATACTACTGTAAGGGCACCGCTAAAAAGTAGTTTACAAACCTGCTAAAAAAAAGTAACTAGCAATACGATTTTTAAGTTGTTGAATACATTTGTAATATCGTTTATTCAATAATATATGTATGTATGTATATATATATATATATAATTTCTTGGTTTTTGTTTTTTAATGGTTTTTGTTTAATTTTCTTTTTTTTTCAATACGTCGACACAAAAATTTGTAATAAGTATAGTTATTATCATTTGTTTTTGTTTTTCGTTTCATTTCGTTTCGTTTTTCGTGTGTTTTTTAGCTTTGCTTGTGTTTTTTCTTTTCTTTTGTAATTTTTTATGAACCTTTAGATTCATTTTATTGTTGAGAATTGTTTCGTTTGCAGTTGCAAATATTTAATTAACACATATTTTAACATTTACAACGAATATAATTTGTGTGTTCGATTTGATTTACCGTCTTTGTATTTATTTCATATATAAATATTTGTTATTAAAGCTACTATAATTCATGGGTTGACTTCTTCTTCCATCCTCCTCCTTTCTCATCGTTTCTTCTTTGGGTTTTAAATTTATTCACGTTTTTTGTGGTTTTTGTGGGCTGTTTACGTTGTTTTTGTTCGTTAATTGTTAATTAATCAGCAATATTTGTTTTAACAATACTTTGATAGTTATACAAAAGTTAAATATTTTCTTGTAGATATATAATTTCATATTCGATATTTAATATTCGATAAGAGCTACATATATGCAAAAGGAATTGATTTGACAATTTGTCAATAATTATAATTAATTATATTTCCTTGAAATTATTAATTATTGTTTAAATATATATTTTTAGTGCGCTTGATGTACCACATAAATGTTTGTAAATACGTGTATATAGTATATTTAATAAGATTATTGTATTAAATATTTTTTATAACCGTTTCTAGATTTTCTTACCTTCGTTCGACGTTCACTTCGATTTGTTATCGATAGTCAACAGCTCAACTGTTGGCATTGGCAATCGATAACAGAGATGTCTTTATATATATATATATATATAACTATATATATGTGGAATGTATATATGTGTGTATATTTTCTGTATTTTTGTTTGCTAATTCAATACGGACTTTTATCCATTATAACATTTTGTATTTTTCCTCCTTTGGTTTTTAAAGTACTTCGAATATCGCTTCGAATTTCATTTATTAAATACAATTGTAAAATTTCTAATTAAGTTGTTAATAAAGCATTTTGCCTACTTGGTGTTTGGGTATTCTTGAGATTTGAGTTATCAGTGAGTTTTATTCGATTCTATTAACTGAGTTTCGTTTACATTTTCCCTTAATATTCATTAAATATTCAAATACTATTTTGAAGACTTTATTTTTAAGTGCAACTATGTAATTAATTTGCAATTATTTATCAAGTTAATTAGTTACTTGTTAGCTTAGGCGTTTGGTAATTGGTGTTTTTGATTTGATTGATGTTCTTCTGAGTTTCCTAATCTCCATGCAAAATATTTAAATATACTATAATTTGTTGTATTTGTTGCTGTTTTTGTTGCTTTTGTTGCTTTTGTTGTTGCCTCTTGTGCTTTGACATTACTTGCATTCCAGTTTATCCAGTTGTATCCAGTTGTTTCCCGCTTTTTACCCATTTCCATATTGTATTCCAGTTCCTTTGATTCGATTATAACTAAATTTTTATATTTTCAAATTGTTTTTTTTTGTTACTTTTTGTTACTTTGAACATACAATTGTTCAGTTTGCATAAAGGCTGTGCTATTGCTTATTAACAATTTTGCACAATTATTAATTATATAAGCTGTATAAAGCGATTAATTATCGTATATGGGCATTTCCAGCGTGTCGAATGGGAAATTGGTGCTCTCGATGGGTGGGAAAATGTTCAAAAATATTGAAAAATATTTAAATATTTCTATGTTTATAATTTAATTAGCTACTTTGAAAACCCTCAAATTTTATTTAAATTTAATTTTAAAACTATGTTTAAAAGTACCATAATTTTAATTGCATTTTTCAGGAACATTTTTGTTTACTTACTTTTATTAAGAATTTAAATAATTTCAAATTTTAATAATGGTATAAAAACTGCAATTTAGAAAACTTTCAAAAGTGTTCTTTCTGTTCTTTTTTAACACACAAATACTGAAATTTCAAAACTTTTTGGCTTTTTTTTTGACAACTGAGTGGAATTGCCCATATATGGAATATATCGAGGATTACAAATCCTAACTATACACATGTATTAACACATGCAAGCTGGAAGCATTCAAATGGTTTTCTTTTATTATAATTTGTGTCGTTTGAGGACTTGGTTCAGTTGAGTTCATCAAACACTAAATCTACAAACTCCTTTAACAAACATCCTCTCAAATAGTTCCGTAATCGGAATTCGGATTGAAGCCAAGCTTCAGCGTTACAAATACATATGTAATATGTGTTCTATTAATAGTTCAAATACTCGTACTAGCTATAAATGTGCGTAATGTTGTACAAATTGTAATTTTTGTGGTTTGTTTATAAATCTATGCAACTCGGATTTTATTTGTTTCCTTTACAGTTATTGTGTGCATTTTTTGAGATCATCGGGTTCTGAATACTAGCATAAAACGAAATAATTAACAAAAAAAAAAGCTTTAAACAAGCACAAATCAATTAATAACGTAAAACTCAACAGTTTGGGCTTGGAGTCTTGTAATTTGTGATTGTTTTCTTGGAGGGGCTTAAGTATAAACTATATACTTTAGGTTATTATAAAACTATTGGGTTTACTGAACACGATTGTGTTATTATTGTTATATGTTGATTTAATTATAAATTTACTCTTCGTTTTTTATTGCTTTGTCATTGGGTTTTATTATTCATTTATTGAATTTTCTTAAGATTGGTGTATGAGTTATTTAATTTACTATATAAGGCCTAGTTTGATGATTAGTAACAGCTTGCGCTGTTGACAGGATCATACAAAAAGTTACAGTTGGTGAAGTTTGGCAGCATCGCAATTTGTTCGTTTTACTTTTTTGGTGTTTTCGTTTCGTTTTCGTTTCGTTTTCGTTTTCTTTGTGTGCAAAGCGGCAACAGCGCCGCGCATGCTGCATCTTTTAATCTATCTATGAAACAAAGAGCGAACAAAATTAAAGTGTTTGCTAAATAAAGTAAATAAAAAGCGTTTAATAAAAGTAAAATAATATTGCATTCGGTGTCCATTTGCAATGATTGCATATAAAATGTTTTATTTCATGTATAAATACAAATATAATTTGTGTTTTTTGTTTTTCGTTTGTTTTCTTCTTTTTTTTCTCTCTTTCTTTTCCAATTTTTTTGTTTTGTTTTTCAAAATAATTATAACAGTTTGAAGCACTTACGAAAAGCGTTTAAATAAAAATTACAAAATTAATTTAATTTACAATTGTTTGTTTGTGTTCTCTTTAATTAATTAAGATTACTCAAAATGTTTGCTCTGTATGTGTGTGTGTGTTGGTGTATGTGTGTGTGTATGTTTGTTTGTTGTTAATAAAATTAAGTCATGCCTTAAGCTAGAATTTTGTTGTTTATTGCATTTCTCTTTCCTTCCATCGATAAAAAAATACACAGATTACAATTAAACAGTTACAATTACAACACACACGCAAACAATATTTCAAAATGTTGAATTATAAAAAAAAAAAACAAAAAAATACACACACGTACATAGATATAGTATAATAATGTATATTTATGCATAATAATTGTAGTACTAAAATAATTATAATAATTTCTAAATCGATTATCATTTAAAATGTAACACAATAAATTTGATAAGTTATATATTCGTATAAAATAAAAGCGAAATACATAAATCAATTATTAAATTAAATCAATCAAAAATATTTATGAGAGAGAAACAATATACAGAATACAGTTACAGTTACAGTTAGAATTACACTCATTACAGTTAGGAGACAATAAATGGAAATAACTTTAAGTTTAAATTTATAATTTTAAACTAAAAATGTAAAAAACACGTGACGTTAAAAGGACTGGCTGGGGCTGGGGGTGGTAGGAGGGGTGTAGGTGTGGGTGTGGGGCACAATTTAGAAAACATTTAATTGTATAAACTTATGCACTTAATCAGCTTAAATTAATTTAATTGTTTTATGCTTATTTTCTTGGAACAAGGCAAATGTGTTGAAACTTGATTTGTTGATTGTTAATTGGTAATTTGTAATTGTTAATTATTTTTACATATTTCTCTCTATTTAAATTTACTTTAGTTGGTTTTTTGTTGTTGTTTTTTTGTTGGTGTTTTTCTTTTCTTCCTTGTGTTTTTTATTGTTTTTACCTTGCCTGTAAATTGATTGAATTCTTATGCGCTTGCCGCTATTCTGTTCTACATTTTTATCTGTTCGATTACTCAGTTATCCTCTATACTATGCTATTCTATTCTATTCTCTGTTATATGCTGTTCTGTTCTATTCCGTTCTGTTCTGTTCTGTTCCGTGTAACGCCATTATTTTGAATCACAATCAACGCTTTATATGTTTAAACTTATTTTGTTTTGTTTTTCTTTTTAACACTTACAACACTAAAACAATATGCTTCTCCTCATGTTGTTGGTATTCTCTTATTACTTCTTTTTCTTTTCTTTTGTTTTGTTACAGATCAAATGTGATCATATACATATATACTGACATAATACGCATGTATGTATATCATTCACAATTCTAGTTACTAGGGGCTTGGGGTCTTGGGGGCTTAGCGGGCGGGGAGAGCGAGGAAACAATTGTTACAAAAAAAAAGTAAAACACACACAGAAATTATATGGAGGATAAAAACCTGTGGTTTACATTTTATAAAATACACACAACGAAATACGATTTAAAACAGAATCCAATACAAAAAGGAATCAGAAATAAGAAACTTCTTTGCGCTCTCACTTTTGCTACAGTTAGAAAGGGTAAGAAAGTGCGTGTAAGTGAGTGTAAAAGAGAGGAGTATAGATGTGCCTGTGCCTGTGCATGTGCATGAGTATGTGTGTGTGTAAGTGTTTTGATAGCAAATGCACTCTTTAGCTCTTCAGCTCTTCATCTCTTCATATCTTCGACTCGCTCTCGCTCGGGCTCTCTCGCAAGTTGGCTCTCTGTGAGAGCAAGCGTACCAACTGTGTGTGTGTATGTGTGTGCTTGTGTGTGTGGTTTGGCTTATGATTTAGAAATTCATTTGTCATGTTTTGCGCGGCGGCGTCGGCGGCGGCGGCAGCGCAGGCGCAGCAGCGTATGCAACATGTGGGGCATGTGGCACGTGTGGCACGTGCGGCTGCTGCCTCAAAATGTTCATGTCTTTGGGAATGTTTTTGTATTTGGCTGAAAGATTATGGGACTGGTGAGCAACTTGAGAAAACCCGGCCGGCCCATGACCTGTTTCTGCTTACCTGCTGCTTGCGTCGCTGCTTGATCGTTATGCTGCTGCTGCTGTTGTTGCTGCTGATGCTTTAACGCTGCCAGCGAATCACTATAAAAATTTGTTTTGCGCATATTTGCACTGCCGCTGCCGCTGCTGCTGCCATTGCCGAGAATGTTGCCATTGCCATTGGCATTGCTGTTGGCGTTGCTGCCGTTAATGCTGTTGTTGCTGCTGTTGCCGTTGCTGCTGCTGTTGCCAGTGTTATTATTGTTGCTGGCACCCAACGGCGGCAATGGTGGCTGCAATTTCGAGACATGTTTACCGCTGCCTGCAGCATTTATCGCTACCAATGGATCTGTTAACGCCCCCGCTCCAGCTGCACCGACTCCCCCCGCTCCTGCTCCTGCCGCTGTCGCCTTACATGCTACGCTTAGATTAGAAATTGCTGGTGGTAGTGGAGATCTTTGTGAATCATTGCCAATTTCGCCCGTGTACCTGCAGAAAGCACATGTACAGTTAGTACATTTAGTTAGTACATTTAAAATAACGTAATTTAATTATAAACTTACTTGATGTTGGTATACTCGCGTCCAACCTGTATGCTCTGCTCCTCGGCCCGCTTGCGTGCGATCAGCGTTTGTATGTAATGCTGTACGGCGTAATAGACAAACTTGTACTGTGCCTCTGTCTGGACCATGCCCGAGCGCTGCGACCGCACCATTTGGATTGTGCGCTGTATATCGATTTCGGTATCCAAACCTAGAAAAACAAAGTGATAAAGTTTAGAAATGCATAACAAGCAGTTAACAAATGCACTGCTTAACAGAAAAGTCCTTAGCTACCAAGCTGCAGTCGGTTGGGCTATGAACTGCTTAGCAACTAGGCAGTTCAAAGTTAACAGCGCGTGTTAAAGGCTAAGCAGTTGTCTGTTTAGTTCATTTATTTTCACAATTTCACACTTCCTGAACCTTTTAGGAGTATAGAACTTAAAGTTTGTGACTTACCGTTGCGTACAATCTGATCCAAAATCATGTCAATGACAATAAAGGTGCCCGTGCGGCCAATGCCAGCCGAGCAGTGTACACAAATGGGACCCTAAACAGAGATGCAAATATAATTTAAGTAAATCAGAGTGTAACTTTTAAGTTAGTATAACTTACGGGTTTCTCGCCTGCCTGAGCGAGGGTGCTCTGTTTGGTGTTGACGTCCTGTAGGAAGTTGAGAACGCAGCCAGGATCAGCGGGAACACCGTGATCGGGCCAAACTTGGAAATGATAGTGATAGATGCGACGTTCGGGCTTATCGCGCCACGAGAATAAAAACTCCCTGAGTGTATAATCGTTGGTGGAGTTCTCCTTGATGCACTGCACCTTTGCATGACCAAATTGCTTGCACTGTCCCTCGTCGGGCCAGTAGCGTTCACACTTGGATTTGCCCCGTTCAATTTCCTTGGTGGTCATGACAATGACACGTGTGTTCTCCTGCCAAATCATGTTCCAGAAATCGGTCTTGGTATTGGCCAGACAGCCCTGTGTCGCAATGTACGTCTTGAACATGTCACGCTCCACACTCAACAGTGAACTGGAGACGGTGTTTGAGCTCGACAAACTCGATGTGGGCGGTGGTGAGGCATCGCCGCAATGTTTCTTGAGTAGCACAGCAAGACAGCCGTTCAACGAGGCGGTTGTCGATGTCGAACCACTGGCGGTGGGTGTGCCAGGTCCAGTGCCTGAACCCGAAGCATTTGTGGATGTCGTCGAAAGGGATTCGCTGCGTCTGTGTTTGCTCAACGAATCCGATTTGCGTCCACAGGTGGCACAATTACTGTACGGCAAGGTGGCCGACTGCACCGCACACTGCACACACGTCTTGTTCAGCAGCTGGCAGTTGCGGCAATTGCGTTGCGTCTGCGCGGCGGTGCAGGCGGGACACGACTGTACCGAATTGAGGCTCTCCGAGGAGCTGCTCATGTTGTACAGATCGCCATCGGTGGGTAAACGTATGTAATTGGCATTTATGTACTCGGCTCCAGGTGCACTGCGCTCCACATCCTGCAGCTTCACACGCGTGTGATCGTCTAAGCAGCAAACAAGCAGGTACGTTAATAAAAACATTCCATCACAATCAAGTAAAATGTACTACTTACAGGGCAAAATGTTGCGATACCGATTCTTCAAACGATTCTCGTCCTTGTAGCCCTCGTGACGTGAGAATGTGTCCCGACTGTCCTGCTGCAGTGACTCGAACTCCTCCCAGAAACCACCCTGAAAGCAATAAATTAACAAATCAGCTATTGTTTCGTGTAAAAGTCTTTCATTTCACTTACTTTAACCAACTGATCGACGCGTGCGTTTATTCCAGCTGCTGTTATGCGTGTCGCATTGAAGGGCTGCCTCAAATGCACCACTGTGCCGCATGTCTCCACCATTGGATTGCGTTTGTAGTGCTCAATTAGTTCCGATAATGTGGCAAAAGATTCTCCACCGCCTACGTCGTACTTTTTATCCTGCAAATAAACAAAAGGTTAATAATTAGTTAATAACTTTAATGTGTTCACTGCAAACTGTTAAATGCAACTGCTTCCTGCGGCTTAGTGTTAAGAGCTACTGCTTCCTGCAGTGCTGTTAAGCTTGAATATACTGCTTTCTGCAGTTAGGCTAGAGCTTCCTGTTGCGCTGTTAAGCTTGATCCTACTGCTTGCTGTGCAGTTAACAGCGTTTTAATCAGAAAGGACTGTTAACTAAATAAATAGCAAATGGCAGCCAACTAATTTTGAACTCTTCAATTACCTAATTTTAAATTAAATTTATTTTCTAACTTTCAACTAATTGTAAACGCTCAAGGCTTTGTTATGCAACAACCAAAAAGATTTTCCCGAAATATTAAATATTCGTTACAAATTCTACGTTAATTTATTTGACATCCCCGTAACAGCAAGCTCGTAAATGTAGTTATTCAACCTAAACGCAGCATACCCCGTTGACTGCGAGCACCCCGCTAATTACAGGGTAGCACGCGTTAACGTTGGCGTTGAACCGCAACAATAAACTTAATTGAAAAACGCTACACAATTAGCTAATAAAAGTGCAAACGTGACCGCAATGTCAAATCTAAATAAATAAATACATCTACAGCAAATAGCAACAACAACAAACTGATCAACAGCTCATGTAAATAACATTATTTGTAAAAAATGGCGTTAAAAAAGCGACAATTGCAACAAAAAGTTGCATTTTTTGTGGGGAACTACAGTAGTAGGTTTTTTGTGAGTGTGTGTTTTTTTTTCAATTTGTTACAGTAAATATGCATGTCCGCTTTATATTGACTAAAATATGGGTTTGTCATGCTTAGCTGTGGCACAAACACAAAAAAAATACCCTCGTGTAAGTTGCTTTGAAAAACTGTTTAATTTAATGCATAATTGTTTGTAAATTAGTGTTTATTTATAGTTATTTGCTTGGAAAACTAATGTGGGTTTTGCAGCAGCAAAAAAATTGCATAATTCAATTGGAAATGTTTAAATAGAATTTGTAAATTAAATACTAAAATTGTTTGCTGCCGTGAAGATGCAGGAACTGCCGATAACAGTGTGAAAGCAGTGCACAGTTCGGGATAACAGTCGGTAAGGCATCAAGCAGTGCGCATTTATATTACGCATACGCTGTGAGTGCAAAATGTGTAAAATAAACAAAAAGCACAAAAAAATTGAATTAGCTCCTAAATAGGATGACAACAAGTAAATATGTAATTGCAATTTGTGCTCAAATGAGCTAAGCACACGTATTTACCCGTCACATGCAAGTATATACACACAGACACAGGCAAAGCACTGTGTACACATGTAGTTAGAGTATGTACAAGTTGCATACATACAACTAATTCAAGGTCAAACGATGAGGAACTTTACGACAAGTCGTTTGCCATTACTTGTCTCAGTTGCTGTGGCTGTGGCTATTGCTGTTATTGGTACTTGGTTGTTTTATTATTGCTTACAGGTTGCTCTCGACAACAAATCGATTTGCATTCATTCTATTAGCCACTGTTAGCCAAAGTAAACATGGCAATTTGGCACTTACCTGCCATCTAATCATGACATGCGTCACTTTGTCATCTGTGCGCACGGAAAGCACAAAATCACCAGGTTTACTTTGAGATTCACGCACAAGAAACGAACCATTCTTGCCACGCTCCAATATCAATTTTTCAGCTTCTTTGCCAGAAAGATTGCCATGAAACCATCTGAAAAGAGATGAGTAAATGAAATAGAAATTAAGAAAAGTTTATTGTTGTTTTCACTTAGAACTAAGCAGTGGTCGGTGCATGCGTGTGTGTGTGTGTCGCTTTAAATCAAAGCAGTTGCTTACCGACTGCAGTGCGCGGGGAAAGCAGTGTTTTTTATCGACTGCAGTGCAAAGAGCTGAGCTATTGACTGAATGACTCTATTCAACGACTCGAACCGTTTGCTTAAATTATTGTCTTTCCTCAGTTCTAACCCCCTTCCTCTCTCTCTCTCTCTCTCTCACTCTCTTACGCTGTCTCTCTTTGTATTTGCCTGTCTACGTGCGCACTTGAAGTGCAACTATGAACTGCACAAAATGCAAACATGTGAGAAGCGCCAAATGACAACAACTAACAAATACAAAAGTGCGATGCCGACAGCAAGAAAACACGCATAACGTAAAACTTACAGGCAAAGGCACTGTGCAAATACAAAATACGAAACGAATACAAAATACGAATCGATACAAAACGAATCGAATTGAATTGAATCGTTTCGCATCGCAACGAATGCAACAGCACGAAGAAAACGCAAGGCAAACAGCTATAAATGCGACGCGTGGAAAAGTGTAAGTTAGTTGGCAATATTTGTAGTTGATGTTGTTGTTATTCAACTGCTGACTAGACTTGAGGTCTACATACATATAAGGCTCTGGCTTGGCCAGTTCTACCTGGACATAGACAAATGTAAATAGTTGCACAAACAGATAGAAATATATATATAATTTGTATATATACTGTATTTTATATTTGTACATAGCAACAATTGGCTGACACAGAAAGCAAAAGGCATCAAAAGTCAAGACAAGTCGTCAACAGCAGCTCATTGCACTGCTTGATGCGCACACATGTGGCAAGCAGTTCAAAGCAGCCCAGCTGACAGCAGAGACTAGTCACCAAAACGAAGCCGAAAAGGTTTTATAAATAATTGTGACTGTCGTCACTAGTTTGTTAACTCTTAGAGGATTTAACTAGCTTAACAATTTTTAACTTGAACGCTGTGCAAGCAGTTTAATTTAAGAAGCGCTTCACAAGCAGTTTTAGTGCTTTAGAAACAGAGTGAAGTCCACAGCTCACACCGTTATTAATGTGTACTTTGCAAGAAAAGAGACTAAAAGGGCTTAGAGTTAAAATAAAGTTGTTTATCCTAAATTAAAATAAATTGTATGTTAACTTTTAAGACTCTCCAACTGGTTTTAAAAACTAAATTCCTACAGGGCATCCAGTAGTCGCCACTTTCTGTTTATTTGTTTTGCTTAACTTTTTGAAGCGTCTTTGTGCTGTTGCCCTGTTCAATTTTGCATAAATAACACTAACTTAAAAAACTTGCTTTGAATTTGATTAGAAATGCAAACAGATTCAGTTCGCTGAGCGGTAGGTAAGACATACGCTTAGTAGTTATAGTCAAACAACCGATATCTAGATATGAGAGTGTGTCTGTGTGTCTGTATGTCTTTATGTCGCCAGAATAGGATCGTAAATCGAGCAGAGAGCTGACAACAACTACACTACACTACACAACACTATACTACAGAATTATATACTATATTCTATGCATAAACAAATCAATCGAATTGATTTTGATTTCGTTTCATGTCAGTTGACTTGATTTGACTTGAGTTGAGTTGAGTTCAGTTTGGGCCAAGTTGTCCTTAAGCCGGTTTCGATTTAACGGCTTTGTTGTCGGTTATTTTGGGGTCATAGTTATCATAAAACATGCTCAGGTGACGAAACTCATGCGTTATGTATTCGTAGTAATCAACTCAACATTTTCCTCAACTATCGATTTATCTTCCGCAAGTACTATTAATAGCTACACATATATATCTAACTATATAGTATACATTTATTGACTTTACATTACTAGAAACTCAGCACAATTTGCTGATCATTACATATTCAAGGTGAAATCAGCCGGAATCTAATCGATAGCAATGATAACAGTGTTATTTTTAGCACCGGAAGTGGCATTGAAACATTTCTCGATAGTTTGATAGATTGATTTTGCAGTTATCGATAGATCAGCTGCTTTATTATGTAATTAATTTGGAATCATTATGAATTATAGCACACTGTTGTCACCGCACGTTCAACTGAAATTAGCATTTCTGGAACCGCCATCTGTGAATAATTTCAATTCCAAATCAATGCTCTAATCAAATCTTTATACAATTCTCACTCTTCTTTCTCTCTGTATCTTCTCTTTCATGTGTCTTATTCTTCTTGTTCTTCTACTGACACCACAGAGTGATTCAATGCGATAATTGACCAAATTAACACTAACTCACAAAGTCTATTTTTATTATTATCAATTATTTTTCATGGCATTTCACGTTTTTCTTTTATGCGCGTAACTGAACAAATTGTTAAATTTGGCTAAAAAGCAATTAAATACTTAATATATTCACTTTTTATTCAAATTGCCAGCGCATTTAAAAATTATTTTTGATTCCGACTACCGTTTGCGTCACGTAAGTATCGTGTGTAAGTCATGCACACCCTCTAATAATTTTAACGGGTCGCTAAAGGGCTGCATATGAGCAAATATTTGTTTATATTTATGCTTAAACTGTTTAAGCTGCGAAAAACGAAAATTAAACTGTTTTTATATGCAAAACTTGGAAAAAACTGTTTTAAAAAAAGTCATTTAATATTTAAATTTACTTTAAACAAGTCAAAACATAATTTAAAGCGAATACAAAAATTGTGTACTGCTTGTTTAGCCATGAACTGCCTTACAGGGTATGCCGCAGTTCAAGCAGTGTTTGCCAAAGGCACGTTCAGCTCAGCTCAGCTGTTACAGTTGCAATTACAGTTACAGTTACACACAGGAAGCAGTGGACGTGCGTCGTTTGTCGCTGTGCGTTCACAAAACTCAACCTGTTGGCCATTCATGAATTGCGTTGCGATGCGTTCGCTGCCAAAAAGGTTAACAAACAGCTTTGTCTCAGTTTGAATTTCAGAGACTTGAATTCAAATCTCAATTGTATATGACTAAAATTATGCATGTATATACATGTATATATGCATAAATAAATATATAAATTGAAATTAATGCATGTATATCGTTTAAATTAACATTTGTTACAGCCTCACAATTTTGTGTGCCATCACACAACTGAAAACACACACAAAGACTGGAGGCTGGTATTGTAAACAAGAAAGAGAGAGAGAGAGAGGGAGTGGGTAGGAAAGGTTTCTCAGAGAGAGCGAGAGAGGGAGAGTGAGTTGTTCAAGTGCAAATTGTTTAAAAGTTTAAAGTTTTATGGCCTCTACTCGAAACTTGTGCACATACAAGTAAAGAAAACAGAACGCAACTGAATCTCATTAATTTTCATCAACTTTTGCTGTTTATTTTTAACTTAAGCTTTGCATGAATTGTGGTATATTAATTTACTTCATTTGCCTAAGTAATAACAAGAAAAAATAGTAAAGCGGAAAGCGAAAAAGCGAAACAAAAAACAAAAACGATTTACAATTGTATGAAATGTTGCCACTTGAAGTAGCTTGAAGGCAAGCAGTGCAGCGACAAGCAGTGCAGTGAACAGCTAGCAGCTGGAAATGCGGATGAATTAACCGTTAATTGAGTGCGCTTTAAAGGCACTTAACACTTGACGCTGACAGTAAACTGCAATTTGACCCACTGTGCGAACTAATCGCCATGTCGATTAACAACACAGCACAGACACAGCCGGAAGTGCAACAAAGTGACCCTGGCGGTGACGATGCCAAAATTTCAAAGAAACGCAAATAAAACTAGTAGCAGCTAAAAACTTTCCATAATGAAAAGCAGAGGCGGGAAGGGAGGGACAGGGGGGAGCGGAGACGCGAGTTGAAAGAAAAACAGCGACGACAGAGCAAAGAACGAGCAGAATCTGTAGAGTGAATGGGTAAACATTGATATATAGATATATGTATGCATATTCACTGTAAATCCAGATAACAAGCGCGTTTATTTAGACTAAACGGGGGCGTGGGGGGTGGAGAGGGGGGTATTTGGGCAGACTGTGTGCCAGATACGCTTCCCAGGTATACGCGCCGCTTTATCAGACTCTCTTGTCTCTTGTCTCACGTTTCTTCTTTCAGTTATTTATATGAGCCAGGAATTTCGCTTGTCGCGATAAATGCCTTAGAAAATTTCATTAGAACTAGTGTCGCAGTTTTCGGTTTCCAGTTCTAAATACTAAAATCAATAATAAACAAATTAAGAGTATACAAAAACAAGCAAAGAATATATGAAATCAAAAAACAGAAAACAACTCTACAAAATAAACAAAAACACGTGTGGGCGACTGAGAAAGAATTTGTGGACTTTAATGTGTTCTTAAAAGAATTCATAAAAGTGTTTGATAACTCTCTGCTAAGTCATTAAAGTGTAGTGTGTTTGTTTAAACAAATTAACTCTGTGAAGCTGTGAGCTCAACTAGACTTTGAATGCAAGTTTAGGCAAACTTTTAATACCTAAAATTTGGTTATAAAATAATAGTATTTAATTTATTTTTTACTCTTGAATTTCTCACACTTCACTTCATTTGTTTATATTTCTGCACGAATATAAATAAATTATTTAAAGCTTCTTTATACAATAAATTGTATTTTTCATGCCAATTTTTTATTATTCAAATTTATGTAATTGATTATTCCATTTATTTTATCTATATATTTCCATAATTATTTATTATTTTTAAAAGTGTTTTGTTATTTTTTAAAATTTTTATTTATCGTAGGTTTTTAATTTATATTTTTTGTGAGCTTAAAAATAGCCAATTAAAAAGATTTGCTATAAAAATTGTAAGTTAAATTATATAATTTTTTTTATTTGTTTAAAATTCAAATTTGTTATTTATTTTGTTGACGTCTTTTTTTTATATTCTTAATAAATTTGTATTAGTTTATTTAAAGTGATTTCTTTATATGCATTTTTTTGTTGATTCCTATGAATTTTTTTTTTTTTTGAAATTTAAGCACTAGATTCAGTTAAAAATTTGTAATAAAATTGAAATATTTGAAATGAATTGTTTAATTATTTTTCTTGTTAATTTTTGGTGAATGATTTCACTGTAAATTTCTATTTTTAAATTTCTAGTTAGTTTACTTTTTTTAATTATTTTAAATTGTTTTGAAATTTGTGAACATGAAAACTGGTTGAAAATCTGCGTTTCCTACCATAACTGCATATCGATTTATTAAATATTTATATAAAAATTAAACCTTGTTAGCTAATTTAACTTTTTTTTATTAATTTCTCCTGCTTGTTTAACTGGTCAACTGACGCTACCCTGTAAGTTAAATTAAAAGTCAACTTGTTGTTGTTGTTTTTGCTGTTATTGAATAAAACGTCAACGTATCATAAATAAGAGTACAAACAAGACAACAAATAAAGCAAATATGAAAACAAGAAAGCACAACAACAACAACAACAAAAGCAAAGAAAACTGAAAATGAGACGTGCAGGCGTTTTGTTTATCCATCTTGACCATATAAGCAAACACACACACACACGCACACCACTTTTTAGCCGTCTATTAATGTATTAGAATGTCACTAGCCTCAATTATTGTTGCTGTTGCTTTTGCTGTTGTTTTTGTTGACTTTGCTGATGTTTAGCTTAAATATTTCAACTCATTTGCGTGTCAATTTTGGGCACATGACAATTTCCAGGCATTAAAGTTGCTGTTGTTGTTGTTTTTGCTGCTCTGCCATTAACAACAATCTAATAAGCCACCAACAACGACAACAATTTAATTTGTGTGGCACACGCGCCGCCCAAAAAAAAAAGCTAGCGGAAAACGCGCAAAAAGTGGAGTAAAACGACAGCTAAAGTCCCTGTAGTGCAGCAAACACTTACACCAAGTTTTTACTGCCAAGAGCGCCCTATCAATGAGTGTAAAGTCAAACAAATCTACTCCCAATCCTTTAGAATACAGCAAATTATATAACCTTGCAAATAGTTAACTTAAGCTAAAGTAGCTTTAAAATTAAACAATTTCTGGCTTTAAAAGAATCAAAATGGGCGTAAAAAAAAATTCTTTAAGAAATGCTTGATTGGCTTGGCGTATAAGGGCAAACAACTGTGAACTCTGTGCCCCTTTAGCTCCCCCTAGCTCCCCTAGACATTTTTCACTGCTATATAAAACTACACACAAACTAAGCTATAAAAACATCCATTTGTGGCTAATATGTTTGAGTTTTCCCACAAACTCCATGAACACTGAAGTTTTCTAAGCCACATGGTCTAACAAACACTTTAAAAACCGCGCGCGTTTATAAACGCGTTTAATTAACTGCCCGCGCGTTTTTTATCGTCATCGTTTCTTTTGCTACTCACTTAAAGCCGTGAAGTTGCACACGCATGGTCGCTAGGAGCGCCAGTGTACCGCTGGAGCCACCAAAATTTCGTGTGAAACTTGGTGGTGAAGCTGACCACGAAGTGGGCGTGACGGGGTAGGAGGCGGCGCCGCTGCTGCTGCCACTGCTGCAGTTGCTGCCTCGTGGCGAGGCAGGTGCACGTGGCAAATGCAGTGACTCTGTGGAGGAACTGCTTGAGGATGCTGTGGTTGTGGCGGATAGTGGGCGTATTCTGTTGTTGTGGGCGTCACCGCGAATTATTGTCGCCAGCTCATCGTTGCTCATGCAATTTTTGCACTGCTCATCAATGGTGGCTGGTGTCGCTGCTGCTGCCTTTGTCTTTTGGCTCTTGAGCTTTGGGTGACTGTTGCTTCTTCCTGTTCTGGCTCTTGCCCGCTCGTTGCCACTTAATATACCGCTGCCATAATGAGCTTGTATAGCACGCTCATATTCAAAATTGCGCTGCTTGTTGTACTCATTTATGTTGTTATTGTTGTTGTTTACACTGTTGTTGTTATTGTTGTTGTAGACCTGCTTCTCCTGCAGTCTGTTATTTACGACATTGCCCAGCGAACTGGACAATTTTTCTAGGCACTTGTTGAACAGCATTTTGTTCCTGTACTGCTTACACTGCTTGCTAATACTTGCTTTTGATCAACTGCTTGTTCAGTTGCACTTGATTTACTCCTTAAATTATTTATATTTCACTTAGCAGCAAACTTTTTGACAACTTTCTTCACAACACAACAAAAAAAAAGTTTTGAAAAATTAAAAAAAAAATTAAGTAAATTGTACACTGCGGAAAATACGCGTTTTATAAGGTTCTAACTGTTGTTGTTTGCTTTATGTAACAAACTTGCTCAGAAAAACACACTTTGTCTTGTTTGTTGTTGTTGTTATTGTTATTGCTGCTGCTATTGAACAGCAATAAATAGTATTTTGTGTTGATATTGTTTTTTCTTTTCTTCTCCGTTCGTTCTGCTAATAATAACAACAATAATAATTGTTTTGCATTTGCTAAACTCTTTTAACGTTTTAATGTTCGTTTTTTATTGCACAATTTTCTTAAAAACCGACAACAATTTGTTTTCTTTAACTAGCGTTGCTGTAGCTGCTGATGCTGCTGCTTCTGCTGCCTTTGCTTTCGCTGCTGTTGTTGTTGTTGTTGGTGTTGCTGCTGATTTCGTTGACAATTTAGCGGCTGTTTTTGCTGCTGCCTCGTCCAGTCGCGTTTGTGCCGCAATCAGATGCTCGAATACGAATGCGGCCGAAGGCATAATAAATTTAAACGCGATTTTTTAGTTCAACTTATGCAATAAATGTTAAATCTAAATTGTTTTTGTTTTTCTTTTAGTTTAACTATTAAAGCTGCCCACGCACTTGGACTGCTTGTTGCACTGCTTGTGTTTATTTACGTATTGCCGTTTATATGTATGCGTATGCGTGTGCGCTTACTGCGCACTGCGTATTGCGTACTGCTTGTTGCGCCGTTGAACCGCAACTCGAGAATGAAGCTCCAGCAGCCAAGTGTTAAGCTTTTTGCTTAAGGCACAGACTTCTACTTCGTGTTCGGCTTTATTGTTTTTGCCGACGTCGTCGTTTCTTGTCGTCGTCGTATTTTTCGCTGCTCTCGTTGACGTCGTCGCTAGCGTTGGCGTCGTCGTCGGCGTTCTTGACTCTGCGTTGTCTCTTTTGCTGCTGGATTTGTGCTCTGCCGCTCTGTTCTAAGCGCTCAGATCGTGTGCTCGTGAATGAATGAATGTTGACTGACTGCGTGCGCCGCTTTTTGTTTTAAATTGCAGCACAAAACAAAACCGAAGCAAACCGGGACTGACTTCAATTCCAATTTCAACTCGAAATCGTCTTAATTCTTGGTCATAATATGACAACGTAAATGTAATGACTGACGACGTTGTTGGCTTGTTTTTGTTTTTTGTTTTCGTTTTGTTATTTTTTTGGTTTTTGTGGGGGCGTTGGCGTCATTTAATTTCATTTAATATTCTGCGCCTCGTTTTGTTTTTGTTCTTTTTGTCTGCTTCTTGCACTGCTTCCAGCAACAACATGTGGAAACCACTGCTTGACCAAGAACCACTTGCAAAATTGCCCATCTTATAGCAGTAAGTAATGGGTATTAAGTATCGAGTAGTTAGTACCGAGTGACAGTGACACTTTTACTTTTAGATTGCCCGGTTGACAATGACTAAGTTTAATTGAAATTATGTGTGTGTGGCAGTGAGTAAACCGCACATAAATACATACTGCACACACATACACACACTCGCACACAGTACAGTATGCACTTAGTTAGCAGCTATTTAAATGCTAAGCGTTCGTTTGTCTTGACACATGAATCAGAATTCGTATTCGAATCTTACTGCTTGTATGTTTGTACGTGTGTGTAAGCAGTTCGTATATGGTCATGAGGTGGATGGGATGGTAAAGCAGTGTGTAAGCGCCGCCTGTTAACAGCTACCGGAAATGAAATTGAAACCGATTAACAACAATGCGGGCAATTTTTCGTCTTGATTTTCTTAAGGGGAACTTTTGTTGTCAAGAGCGAGAGAGAGAACGAGAGAGAGAGAGAGAGCGGGAGCGAGAGAGAGAACGCTGTTCCATAGCGCAGCCGCAGACGTCAGAGGGAAACGTGCTGCGCATATTTGGCAGCCAATTTTGGTTGTATTTCTGTTCAGATCTTGTGACGACGTGCGCCGGCGAACACAGTGGGACAGGCAGACAGACAGACAGTACAGTGGGACAGTCGGACAGCCTACACTCTGTGGGGGTTGTTGGTGATGACAAACCGTTTGGTCAGTTTAGTAGCTTAGCCTCCTCATCAGAATTAACTGGAACTGTGTACGTCATACGCTTAAATTGCCAAAGTCGAAAACAACAGCAATCACATCAATCAGCAATTAACAGCTTAAGCATATACATATATACATGTAATGTTTAAATAAATAACAACAACCATAGTTGCCTGGTAAACAATAACAATAACAATAACTAAAACAATAACAAGTCTTAGGGCGTCTTGTAAGTACCACTTAAAATAGAAATATAAAACTTTCCTCTCTACAGGCGATAGTCACAAGTTCAGTTCATTATTGATCACTTTGTAATTAAGGAAAACTTGATTGTGATGTCAAACTATATCTTAAATTTAGATTCAGAGTTCGCATTAAAAAATATCTTTAGTGCAAAATATATTTAATAAGGTGGAAATTTTTGTTTTTTTAAAGAAACTAAATAACGTTAAGCTTGTTGAAGTTCTTCAATTGCTCAAGTGCAAATTTATTTTATTTAATCTGAATTTAGATTTAAGGAAGTTAAAAATATAACCAACTTTGTCTCACTACACACAAATTTTAAAAATATTTTTTTAATATTATTACTCAAATTTATAGTCAAAAATTGTTTAAACAAACAAAAGCATACTTTAAAAAATGTATATATTAAATTTTTACACCTACACCTTTAGAGTTTTAGAATTTAGCTAACTAATTCTACATTTGTTCCAGTGTATAAATTATTTTCTATTTAATTTCACTACAAATCGAAATGAGCTTACAAAAAATGTTGACAAAGGTTTAAAAATAAATGTGAGTGGGCCAATTTAATTGAAGATGTGCACTCTGCTGCCTCTTAAAATTAACGATCCGTAGCACTACCAAAATCTTCAAATAATAACTCTATTTATTTATGTTTTTAATTTTAGAAAACTACTCGCATTCATTCACAGGCATTTCAAGAGCATTCAAGCGACGACCTTCGTTTGGCCGAAAAGTACAGGCCAAAACAGCCGCTATACTAAAAATACTACAATGGCAGAAGTAATAAAAATAATAATAATAATAAATATAAATATAAAAAATAATAATAAGAAAAACCTCAGCGTGAACGCATTTGGGCACGATGAGCGACAACAACAACAAGAAAACCGAAAATAATCATATAAAAATAAACATAATTTATTGTTAATAACATTTTGTGTTGTGCGCAAATGTCGCAATTTAATATGCGAGGCGCGAAACTATGCGACGCATTCGGTTTGCCCATATTCCCCAGTGCCCAGTGTTCAGTGCGCACTTCTCAGTACCCGGTACCCAGTACCCAAACGGTTTCCAGTTCTTCATGCCCAATTCCCAGTCCCCAATCGAAACTCTGGAATCGTTTGCTTGGCATTGAAGCTGACACTTGGGACGCCTTTAAGATCTGTTCATGGGGTTATTAGCCGCCTTTTTATTGGCTATAATCAATTGATAGTCAAGTTCAAGGTCTCTCTGTCTCTTTCTCTCTCTCCATATCCCCCCCTCAATGCTTGTCTTGAAACCCTTGACAAATAACAGCTGCTGACACTGAGTGCAGCACTGCTTGCAGTTGGTAGACTAACAGAGCGATAGACAGAAGGAGGGTCAGCAAGCAGTGCAACAGTGAGTCAGTCGTATTTACATGCTGAGCATATTTAGCATAATTCTGTTTAAGCGACATTCGAATATATTCATGTGTCTCTCTGACTGTGACTGAGTCTTGTGACTCAACTGGTTGTCCACTAAACTAAACACAAATTACAGCGACTAAGCAAATGTAGTCGATATAGCAGATACCCTGTACGTGGGAGCTTAGGTCTCTACCACTTAGTCTTCATATCTATTTAAAATAAGTCAAAAGTATTTAAGTTAAAAAGAGTCCACAGATCACTTTAGACATTAAATGAATTGGAAATATATTAAAAATGGAGCCGACAGATTCCCTGTATTAAGTGCATACTATTCCCTACTTTAGCTTTAAGAAATTATTCACACTTCGAATTATAAACAGGGGGTGATTAAGCATAGTCAGAGCGGATACCCTGTACAAATTTTATTTAATATCAACCACTTACTTTACCTTGCACTTTATATATTTAATTTAAATAAATAAATCATATGCAATTTAAGTAAAGCAGTTAATAATAAGTCAAAAACGGTTACAGTCGGTCAAGTCGATTGTTGAAGACCCTGTACAGATTCTAGTGCGCTGTTTTCCACACGAATCGAACGATTTCTCAATCCGATCTTAACAAAATTTAGAAAAAATAGATATAACAATACCATACATATAGTATATAAATTTGTTCACGATAGCTTCAGTAGTTTTCAAGTTATGACGTTATCAAAATGTTTCCATTTCCAAATTTGGTTATTCTAGCTCTTTCCTAGGTGTTTCTGTCTCTGTGGTTCAAACTTCAAAGCAAGGACTGTAGTTCCTTAAGGATTTCAATTCAGAAAACCAATCCAATTAAATGCTTTAAGCTAAAGTTTTAAATAGCCGACAAAGCCTTCAATCGTTTATTCATTCCTTCAAATAAATAAAAGATAATCAGAGTGGCATTCAATACTTTCCGCAATATTTCATTATTTATCGATTTTCATACCCGAACACGTGTTATATTAAAACAAACACTCAAAACTCCCAAAAACTGATTAATGATTAAAATAATGACAATCGTAAAATTAAAAATCTTATGAAATCGTTTTTTTTTTTTTACTACTTATGATATAACCCAACGCCCATAGAAATATCGATACTTTTATGGGCTTTATAATTATAGCTATTATAGCCGTACAACTATCAATTTTACAACATTTTCAAGTTTCTTCATTAAGAATTTGAAAAACATCGAAAACTAAAGCAAAATATCAACTTTTTAAACTAAACTTAAGTAAACTATATACTTAATAAAAATCGAATTCGCATGTCGACAATGAATCTCTATTTTATGGTCTTTTTACAATTGTCATTTCTTTTATTGTCTGGCTT
Source organism: Drosophila acutilabella (assembly GCA_035046005.1). Lineage (NCBI taxonomy): Eukaryota > Metazoa > Arthropoda > Insecta > Diptera > Drosophilidae > Drosophila > Drosophila acutilabella. The sequence continues at coordinate 12,272,404 of JAWNOK010000020.1, forward strand.
TTAAATTATGAGGTTTTAACGCTCAAAAAAACTCTATTATTAACTAGACAGCTGTACAGGAATGGAATATATATTTATACCTATGTGGTATATATATTTCGGGTGTACGTGTGCACATTGGGGATTACACAAAGTGAGTAAAAGCAACAAATGGAAATGTAAACCAGGTCAAAAAGTCCATTTTCTATTGTGTTTATTGTTGCACAACTGTCGCTGTGAATATGTACAAATATATATGTATATGTTCGTTTATATATAGAAATTTATGTCTGAGTTGCTTTCTCTTCCGGGTATCGATGCGATTATAATGCAAGTTTGATCTATTCTATGTGAAGGACAACCTTTCGCCGATGATTGCACGTTTTCTGGTTCTGATCGGCTTTAATTTGATTTCGTGTGCGGGATTTACCAGAATCAATAATCACATGCAGTAGTACTAAATGTCCGTACGGACGGTACCGTCACAAAGACGGTCTTTGTCAACGTCCATTTGCGGTTTGCCTCACGTTCGTGCCGTGTGCTTTAAATCGTGTGGCAAAACCATTTTGGTTATAATTTATACACGTCTGTCCCACAACAACAACAACAACCACAACATTTTAACCATATGGTCACATGGCTATATAGCTATATAGCCATATAGCCATACTATGGCCATATAAACTGAACCGACTCATAAATAAGCATCTAACTGTTCTCAGTTTCGAGTTTCGTGCGCAAACAAATCGCAATTCAGATTTGATTAACTACAACATGCACTCACTTAAGGGAAGTACATCTACTTGTTTCAAATACAAATGAAAACTTGAATCATTTAACGAAATCATAAGTCATTATCCACTGATCAAGCACTAGAGATTAGTAACCAAAGTCATAACCAGCCAGAAATTATCCTAGCTTAAAGCCAAGTCGAAATCTGTCTGAAAATCATTTAATTTTATTTGATCAACCACTTAATATAAGTCCCAAAATTATTTTATAAAGTGGAGATTCTTTATTCAAATTATTACTACTGATCATGCACACTAAATCAGTTTGGAAATTACTTCGTATGATGTTGATCCATTATAGCTACATTAAACCCTCTGATCAAGTACTCTATTTTTGCGTGAAAACAGTTTAAAACCTATGCGATGATCACTGATCAGTTATTAATAATTTTCAGTACAGATCTGACAAAAAATCGCTGTTAATTAGAAAGTAAGGTGCACCAGATAGTTAAGGAATAATAACTGCACTTTAAATAAGTTCAGTCTAGATCAGTACTGATCATAGGATAAAAAGAAAACAACAAGTGTTTATGAAATTTTCAAATCAGTTTAATTAATCGCATTGTTTGCAATTATAATTAAAATTTTAGATCAACACATAATCTGATCACACCAGAGAATCGTTTCCAGTTAATTGGTTTACAGCCGTAAACAACGGAAAAGTGTAGATCACTTGAACACTTGATGGGTTAATAGTTTGATCGTGTGATAGCGTGATCGTTTTGTTATACAATCAGGAGAGATCAGAGATCCCATTTGGGGGAACTACACATAAGCGTCTTAGCCATCGTTTTCATTTAGGTTAATACTTGTTGAACGATCATGTGATCAGAGAGCGTTACATCAACTGCTGGTGATGCTGTTATCTTCTGAAAGGGAATGCGACAGGTAAATGGGGCAAATAAATAGGTGATAAAATTCTTATGGTCTGATCGCATCGTTATAGTTAATTGCCTGAGCTCAGGATGTCAGTGTGTTTTTATGTCCCACTCTCTCTGTCTCTCTCTACTGAGTTTATTTTTAAGTTGGCGTATGTGACTGATGACACGCACCACAAGTTTAATTAGAGGGAAGAGAGCAACTCAAAATTATATATGCCATATAAATGAACCACTTTGAAGCGCTGTTGTAGATACAGATTCAGATACAGCTAAAGGTACGAGTACAGGTACTCCTATAGGTAATACACCGAAAGAAAAACTAGTGGCTACTTTCAACATTTTATGTAAACTATTTTTTAATCAAGGAAATTAAAGTTAACTTAGTCCTCAAGGAAAAAAAATCCGGAAATAATCTTGATTCAAGTAAAAATTTTTAAGCAACCCATAATAATTTGAATTTGTGTTAAAAAAAAGTATTACAAACTCGGTGTAAAAATAACTGGAATTACACCACTCCTGACATCGTTTGGGATTGAATCCCAGTATTTCCTATACGATTTTCTTACTGTGTAGTTATAAGTACAGATTTGAATTCTCAGTCTTAGCTATACGGATACACATACGAGAAGCTGTCAACGTGCACGGCATAATTTATAAAGCATTTGTTGTAGGCTTGTCTTAATTGTAAACATTTAGCGTTTCAAGCTACACTTCAAATCAGCCACAACGAAATGTGCTGAGGAGGGGGCGGGGCATGGGCGGAGACGGTGGGCGGTGGTGCTGCGAGTATTTACGGTACGCGACCCATTACCCAACACGCCAACACAAAACAATTTGAAAACTTAATTGATTATTGTCAGATTTGCTGTGAGTGTTTCTACACCGCAACCCTCTAGTACCTCCTCTACCCTCCCCTCCTTTCACCACCCTTCTTTCACCTCACTGACACCAAGTAGATCTATAAAATAGTTAAACTATTAGACTGTAGAATGCCCGGAGAACGCCGCGCACAATTCGCGAAGAAAGTAATGCAATTACAATTATCAATTATCATTTTAATTACAAACTATTAAATGCCACATTTTAGTTTCATAAACAATAAATTAACAATACAACAAACTTGCATTTCATGTTGTTATTGTTGTTAGCTTTTGTTGTTGTCGTAACTAAAAGGTTAATGTTATAAACCAAAGGATCTAACGATTGTATTGCATTGTTTATGAGTAGAACTTAAGTAAAAGTGGACTATAAGTGGTTTGCAATTGTTGTGGAAGGTATTGTAGTAAACAATATTGTTAGCAGAGCCGCCAGTTTAGCTTATTTATGGCTAAAGTTACCAGTTTTATTAATTCAAATGATTACTTAGTTAACAAGCTAGAAATCTAGCTGTTTTTAGATAAGCAGAGATTCGATTATAGCTAGCTTTTGTCAATTGTATGATTTAAACATAATTCCAGCAGAATTCTAGCTTTTTTTAATTATTTTACTTTTAAACAATAATATAGGCAATTTTATTTTATTTTATGGAAATTCCCACAATTCGGAAATAAAAGTACTTTACTTTTTGTCAATAAATAAATACAGAAATGCTTAAAAAATCACACTTTTTTTGTAGATTGAAAGTATTACAGAATACTTTTGCCTAAAGAAAAAGCTCAATAATATAACCACTTCGCTTAAAAGAAGATTCCCGTTTTAACATAAAACTAATTTTACATTTTAATTAGTCGCATTTGGGAAGGGAATCCCATTGTTCGAAATTGTCTTTTATTGAGTTCTTTTCTTTATTTTGTTTTTGTTCCGCGTAATATTTTCAACACATTACATCACATTGTAAAGCGCGTTACAAGCTCAAACAATAACAAAAAATAAACAAAAAAAAAACAAAAACAAAGCGGGGGGCAGTAACAAAATGGCGTTCGATACTCGTACTATGCATACTGAGCAGAGCTTTTGAGGCGGAAGCTCAAAACTCCTCCAACAAAGCAGATCGGACAAACATTTACATTTACATATGCATAAGTGCCAGTATGTGTATGTGTAATACACACTGTGTATGCATGTGTGAAGCTCGAGTCCAAGGCAGAAAAAGTAACATCAGCAATGACAAGTCAGCCTTTTTCCCCGCCAATTTGGGAGTTTAAAAATTTCTAATGCAGACAAACATTTATATTTTTTGATGTCTAACACAGTTTAAGGCTTAAATGAAACATGATTTAAGTTCATAGTTACAGTTTAAAACATCTAATAAATATTTTGATTTAATTTGCTAGCTTTTTCTAGCTAATTAAAAATATAAAGTTTTTGTTGTCGCTGAAGTGTTGCCAACACTGAGTAAGAACTGCAGGCTCGAAAGCAAAGCTAATGAGAGTATGCAAACTCTAATAAGGAAGTAGGAAAAAGCATGCGAGAGGGACAGACAGAAAGAACAATAGAATGACAGAAGCAGAGCAAGAGAGAGACAAACTTAAAGAGAGTTTAGGAGAGCGTGAGTGCGCTCGCTTTCTTTTGTTTCCTTTTCGGCAAATCTAATTTTAAATTGATTGTGATCAACAGAGAATAATTAAAATCCAATCAATGCATGATACGTCATCAAGTGTAAGAGCGTCACGGGCAATTGACGAAAGACTCCGGCTAAGTGGGATGATCAGTTAAGGGAACAAATCAAATTCGAATTATAAATACGATGATAAAAATAACCAAAACAAGAATTAATAATAATTTTAATACTTGCGACCCACAGAACGTCATGTTGTGAAATTTGCAAATGCTACACGTTCGACAGGGTGTGGATATCGTGGATTGCGTGGATTGTGGATGGCGGGCGAGCGTGGAGTGGAAGCTGAAACCGCAGTCGCTTTCGCTGCCACTGCCGCTGTCGACGTCGCTGCTGCTGCCGTTTAACGTCAACGCTTCGCACTTAACACAGTTTAAGAGCTCAAGAGACGCGACTCATAATTATTTCAATATGTGCAGCAATTTGAATTCGAGTTTGAATTGCAGTTACGGATATTTTTAAGTGCCCAACAAAATTAGCCAGTTAAGGCAGACGGTCAAAGTCAGTGGGCGTGGTAGGCAGCGCGCAGTCAAAAGGTGGCTGACCGTTAGGATGCGGAAAACGCAACAACAAGAACAATGTGAGCGGCACACAAAACAAAACAAAAAACAGAAACAAAAACAACAAATTGGAAAGACATTAAACACAGTGCGAGCGAGATGCAAACAGACAATTAGAGTGGGAGTGCATGGGCGGAGAGAGAGAAAGATGAAGAAAGAGACGAAGACGAAGATGAAGGCGCTGAGTGACTGGAGAGGCGATTGTAATAAAATATTTGACAGTCAGACAACAAAAATGTTAATAAGCAATAAATAAAAAAAATACTTAAGCGTATGCTTGTTCTGTATAAAACTGTCCAAGTGTGAGTAAGTGTGTGCGTGTGCCTGTGAGTGTGGGTTGCAAAAAGGCAGCAACAACAACGAATAGAAATCACACAATGCATTGCTTCTATGGGCAACACATTGTGGGTGTATGTGTGTGTGTGTGTGCCAGTCCACCTGTATATGTGTGAATTGCTGCGTTAAATCGAATTTCGAAATTATCCACACTAAATTTCATTTCGTTAGCGTTCACACTCACACACACAGTCGCGCATACTTACAAACAGGCGTTAGCATATTAACAGTTTCTTTGATCAGTTTTAACAGCGCTCTGTTAGTGTTAGAATCTGCACGTGTCTACAAAATTCTTTTCTTGTCGCGCTGTTAACTAAGCAGACAGCGCGTCGCTTTCATTTTGGTGTCAATAAATAGTTTCTTATTTATTGCGAATAGCAAACAATAAATAAACAATTTCAAGAACAAAAAAGGGAACAAGTCGATAAATTTAATCTCCACGATTCAAAGATATTCGATTATAGTCTTTAAATATAAATACATGTTTAATTTAAAGTTTGAGTTTGCCATTACAATTTTACAGCAAACTACAGTTCATACACATACGCACACACGCATAGAATCAATTTGACTTGATAACAAAAATTGCATTGCACTCGCATTTAACAACAAAAGAAAACAAATAAAATATTTGCTTAATAAAAAAAGGGAAATCTCTTTTCGAGTTCACGCTAAGTGAATACCCTGTTTAATAATAAAGGAAAGTTTTCCAGTGCATTTAAATAACTTCAGTAAACTCCAGCCAACGCGATCAGTTTTAGAGAATTGGTTAAATGTCAACTTAAATTTGGGAGAAAATAACTTATATCTAGAGTGCAAAAAAGGTAAAGAAATTTTGAGAAAAAATACTGAAAAGCTAACACAATTTTGTATTTCTCTTATACTAAAATACATAATTTAATAGACATTTGGGAAGTTGTTACAGTTTACAGTTGCGAAAAAATATAGTACGGTCATATGATGTTTTAAAAAGTCAATTAAGAGCGTTATAAAATAGAGGGAAAATATTTATTTTCTTAATGTTTTTTACAATAAAAAATAAATCCAAAATTATAGAAAAGTTGAGCACAAATGTTATCATGAAATTTTTTACAGATTTCATACATTTTTTAACAGACTCGATTAGAATGTCTACAAATGATCACCCTACTTCAAGTTGGGTACTGTTGGATAGTTCTTGAATGTCTTCTTTAAGATCATACTATAAATTTCTTATGTACATAGACTAAGTGAATCAAAGGCGATCCCTTCCTACTCAGCAGCACTCCTAATTGCATGACCCCGAGTGTGCTGCATATGTTTGCAGATATCGCAATTGATAATTATAAAACCCTCTGCAAAAGTTTAATGCAGAATTGGGTCAAGGAATGGTCGAACAAAAGCATATCTATGCATATTATTCACACAAGAACACACGCTGGCACACACACACACACAGGCACGCACATGCACGCACGCATACGCCTGCAGCAGATACGCACATGTATGTACACTACATCGGTGTATGTGGTCTACTTGTGTGTGTGTGTATTTTATAGAAGACAGCATGGCGACACTGTCTCAAATAACAATAACAATAGCGTAATAACGTAAACATGCGTGCTTCACAGCAACAGCTGTTAGCAACAGCTGTTATCAGTGAAGTGCAACCGCTGCGTCTTTTCTTATTGGAAATGCAGGATGCTTTAGCAAAGACACTCACCTTTCCGTTGTGGGCTCAGCGCAAATGAGCGGTTGCTTCAACTCAATTGCCTGGCCGTTTTTCTCCTTCAGCTCCCCATTTTCCACATAATATTGTACCAGCTCCGGCAATGTGGCAAATTTCTCACCTTTGTCAAAAATAAAAACCAGTAAATTAATTAAGTAATTGCAGTGTGTTAAAAAAAAGTAAATCATACCTCCATAGAGATCAAAGAAATCGCCATTGTTTTGGATTTTAATGTGGGTTACTTCGTTTCCACGACGCACGGAAAGGGTGAATGCGCCGGGATTTGATGATGAAAGACGTGCTAAAAATGAACCGTCGAAACCTTGTTCCTGTAGCAATGTTTCAGCTTCGATGCCAGTTATCGTTGGATGGAACCATCTGAAAAATGGGGTTAGAAAAAAAATATTTATATTAAATGATATATAACCCACTGTGAGTGCAATCAATTCTATAACACACTGTATGTGCTTAGTAGTACATATACTAAACCGAATTAAGGGCAATCAAATATGACACTTAAATTCTGAACTCCGTTAGGGGTGCAAACAAAGCGAAAGTCGTGATCGTGAGGGGAACAAATTCAAATTCGTGATTTTTTTTTCCGTTTTGTCGTTATGTGCTCACATCTCCAGTACACACGAAATAGAAATTCACAATAGCCACTGACCTAGCCACCTGCCTAACCCTGTGCAGCCCCACTCCCCACTCTTTGGTTTCCCCCCAACAGCCGTGACAGTAGCAACAACAACAACAGCAGCAGAGATGGCAGACAGCAACAGCTGTAGTTGTAGCTGTAGCAATAGCCATAGCTGTTAGCTGTAGCACGACCGATATTGCTATAAAACTTTGGGGTGCGGCAGGGGGCGGGGGCTACTTTAGCGGCTGCTGCGAAGCAATTAACTTTCAGCACTTTGTTGCACTTTTTTATCTCAATGTTGTTGTTTTATTTTCTTTGCTTCACTTTTTTTGTTTTCTGTTGAGTCTTTTTTTTTTGGTTTTTGTATATACTTATACATATGTAAATAGCCCCAGAGTGTATCTATGTGCATGAGCATGTGTGTGTTTGGGAATGTGTATGGGTTTGTGTGCGCGTGTGTGTGTTTAAGTGCTACATATGTGCTTAAAGCACGTTTGTGTGTGTGAATCTCGTATTTGAGTGTGTAAGCGTAAGCGTGAGCTTGTGTGTGTGCGTGCGTGCGTGCGTGTATGTGTGTGTGTACATTGTCGTTTTTCCTATTGGATTTACCTTCGCGATGACATTTTCTTTTTTAACGCGCACTTAAAAAATAAATAAATTTTACACTAAACGAAAAAAAAAATTAAGTGATGTGCATATGCTTTTGTTAAACTTATTTTACTGTTTGGATACAAAAAAAAAACTATGGATAGGCAAGGCTAGTTGTCGTAGTGATGGGAGCTATCGAGCACGACTGCTATCGATTGCAAGCAGTCAGCGCTCGATATTAGTTTCAAACACTCGATAGTGTGTACACACTGGCAACGCCAAATGCGCGATTATTTTAAATAACTGTTGCACAGACGGCCATCGATTGGAATATTTAAATTTTCAACATGCAACGAACGTTCTAATTTATTTACTTTAGCTGTTTGCGATAGTAGAAATATATATTGGCGTTTGATGTTCTGTTTTCAACAGTCTGGTAGCTCGCTTACCATTTTTCATTGATGTGGCCACACTGAGTTACAATGTGCTCGATTGTGGCGCCACTTCAATTGGAAGCGTAATTAATTTGAAAATAAATACTCGTTTTTTGGCTTTTGTATTTTTATTTTTTATTTAAGCAATTTAAAAGTTTCTCCCTTTTTGTATATAGAGCATTGCATTGCATGTATACATATATATTTAAATGCATATATATAATATGCATGTTGTTTTTTTTTTATTTTATCATTTTTGTTCTTTACTAATTTATCAAATAAATATAATTTTCATACTTTGCTCGTCTACGTTTTCGACATTAACATGGACTCTTTGAATAAATGTACAAATTACACTTTCTTTTAAATTTCTATTAGCAACTTATTTGTTGCCCTTTTGAGACCTAAAAAAAATGTGTTTTTTATTTGTTTCTTAATGAATTTTGAATTTGCATTTTGGTAAATATCAAGTTTTATTAGGTTTAATCTGTATTTTATATAAAGCGCGATCATATATCAGATATACTATCTGCATATAAACATTTATATGAATCGTAAACATTTGTGCCATTTATTATTGTTGTTTTTTTTTAATTATTTATTTTTTATATGTCTTTTGGTTTTTGAATTTAGGTAAATTTAGGTATGAATATTGTTTGTTATTAAAGGTACCTAAGATTTGCATTAAATGTGGTGTGTACTCATTAAATAGAAATTCTCCAAAATGTTTGCTTCAATATTTTGGAAAAATACAATTTGTTTTTTTGTATTTGTTGTTTTTTTTATGAAATGTGAAACGTGATATAAATGTTGTCTTTTTGTTGATGTTGTTGGACTGTCCGATGTAACGGTTGATTCGTTAACTAGATGATGTATGCATAGATATATATTTATTTATTAAACAAATAAAACCATAAATAAAAGCACTGTGCGCCTGTCTGAATTTTAAACTATTTATTTGTGATTTTTTTCTTGTTTTTGTTTTTTTTTTGTTTTCTTTTGATTTTGATTTTTAATATATATTTTATATAGTTGTAGTTGTAGTTAATTGTAATTGTATTTGTATTTATGCATGTTTTGATAAAATTAAATAACACAGCGTTTTGCATGCAAATTAAAATTACATTTTAAATCATATAATTGTTTTAAACAAATTTAAAAAATTATAATAAAATATAGAGAATTCTTTTATGGCCACGCAGGAGCGAAAAAAAAAACATGATTATTAATAATTATTTTAATTATAATAATTTACAATTATTGAAAAGATTTCGAAATAAATTTGTAACAAAATTGAAAACAATTATTAAACTACATAATCGAATATACAATAATCATAAGAGTAAATACAATATATAGTAATAATTATAATATAATATAATAAACCTGATGTTCAGTTGAGATGATTATAGCAAAATGCAAACTCGTTGGGAGCACATCTTGAAGCGAATGGAGAGCAAGACCAAGAACAAGAGCAAGAGCCAAAGAAGCAAGTTACAGTTATTCAGATACAGCACATATATATATATATGTATATGTATATATATACTCCAGATACATATATACTCCATATAAAGTACGTACAACATACAGGTATATAAACAGGCGCTTAAATTAAATTTCTCTTAATTTTCGTTTCCTTTTTTTTTACTATTTTTTTTTTCTTTTCATTACATACAATTTACGGTTATATAATTATGCATGTGTTTCATTTATGTATTTAGTTATATAGCAGATCTATTGAATACTCTGCACACTTATGTTTTTAGTATATAATTTTAGCAATTGTTTTAAATTTATTTTAGCTGGAAAACAGCTGGAAACAAACACATACACACACAGGCAAGTAGAAGAGTAGAGAAGTTTTAAGCGAGAAATCGTTCTCTAGTTTTGTGTTAAATGGCATTATAAACTGTATATTATCTTCATGGCTTAAGCTTTGAGATTGCGTGCTGCTTGAAGGGGCGTAGGGCGCGGTGTATGGTAGGGGTAGGGACTGAAATTGCTTTAGCTTTCTTTATAAATTCAATTATTTCATTTTGTAGTTGCTTTCTTTTTCTACTACTTTAGTTTCTCTCTCCGTCTTCCTCTCTTTCTCTGTTTGTCTTTCTCTTTCTGTTTCGAGTACTCGGAATTCTGGCTGACAGGATTAGTTTTTAAAGGCGTCAAAGGGTTAATCGGTTGAGGATAGTGGGTTCTTGCTCGATTACAGTTTTAGTACATTTTGTATATTTTGTTTGTAATATAACTAATTATAAATATATATATATATACTCGTATAAACACAGGCAGAGAGATAGAGCGTATTATAATTATTATTTCTTATTGTTGTTGTTCTTGCTGTTGCTGTTGTTGTTGTGTTTGTTATTGCAGCTTGTAATTTGTTTAAGTGGGGCAAAGCACCTTCAGTATGTAATCCGTTAGCAGCGTCGGCACCGTCGGACTGTCCTCATTAATCGCCTTGAGTACTGCAAAGAAAAACCATACAAGTTGTGATTAACACAAATCTTAAGCTTTTTAGATAAGTAAAATCTGCTGGGCATAGTCTAACAGCACTTGTATGCTATAGTTCTACACTTATTCTCTATTCCTTTCTTAATTAACAGTTATTTTGAACAAGCTTTGTGCATGTTTTATAGGTTTCCTTTTAAAAATCAGTTTTTATCTAACTTGAATCCCATTTTTGCATATTTATTTTAGTTTATTGTTGGATTTTCCTTAAGCTTTTCCACCGCTTCCATCTATTCAGTCTGCCTCCATTCAATTTTCTCTTCAGTTTAATTTCTGAGCACTTTTCCGAGTCTGATCCCTGTACTTTTCTTTCTGTTTCTTCCTTTATGCCTCCTCTTTCCTTCCTTAACACTTTTGGCACTTACTTTTGATCAGCACCTGCAGTGACTGATTATTGGGCGTGCCATTCTCCAGATGATACGGTATGACGGTGGTCAAGTATTTCGGTTCTGGACCTAAAAAACACAACAATTTTAAAACACAATTCAAATAATATAACCAAACTGTTACAGACCTTGGAACTTGCCACGTTTCTTCTCCACGTGATACTGTCGCCGTTTGTTCTGCACGGCTAGAAGCAGTGAAATGAACGAGTTCTTCAGTTCCTTCTCATATTCGAGCTCATCGCGCAGCGCCAGCTCATTGATCAGTGTCTCGCTCAGTTCCTGAATGAGCATCTCCATCTCCATGTACAGTTCATTTAGCTGTGTGCTGCTCAGATATTGTAGCTCTAAAAGAACAACAAACACAGGGTATTAAACATGCTTAGGGTATGCACGACGTCTACTTACTCTCAGCATAGAGTGGCGCACCGAGCACTTCACGTGCCTTTTCAATAACCTCCGAATCACAATTCTCGGGCTCATCGAGCGGACTATCAGCCTCATCCATAATGTCATCAATCTCCTTGATCACCTCCTCGACGGTCTTGATCGGTTCATCGACATCTCCATTGAGACCATTCAAGATAAGTGCATGCATATCCAAATCATTGGCCACCGCTTCATCCTCGCTGGTCAAATCATTGAAATCATCTCCAGGTGTTTGTGCATTCTGTTGCTGTTGATGTTGTTGATTCTGTTGATGATTCTGTTGCTGTTGTTGTTGTTGCTGCTGTTGTTGCTGCTGCTGTTGGTTGTGTTGTTGCTGCTGTTGCTTTGTACGATTCTGTCCCAAATTTAGAGTCGGCATATGCATCTGCCGTGTGTACGACTTGGACCAATCGATGGGAAGAATGTTGCCAAAGTTACCAGTTATGGTCCACCACATTCTGCAAAAAGTAAACAAGTTTATGCATGTTTAGATAATGTTGATAACATTGCGCATCATCAAAAGCTGTCGTAAATAATATGCCCAAAATGGAACCAGTTTTCAACTGTTTGTATCATTTCATTTATGAATACACAGAATACAGTAAAATTCTTAGTTTCACCACAAATTTATTGGCTTTCATTTAAATTAAACAGAAATTCTTATTTATAAAATTGTGCCAATTTAATTAGCACCAGTTCAAGACTGCTTCAGAAATAAGTCGAGAGTTTGGCAACAATTAAAATGGTTATCTGGAGCCGTTTAATATCATTTGGATAGTTCTTGGAATCAATAATTTATTTTATACCTTAATTCTCAAAAGTAACTCTTAACTTATGCCTAATTCTATCAAGTAGCCCAAATGGTTTCAATTCTGCATCTTTCACAGTTAAAACCAGTTCAAAGGTGATTCATAATTTGGTCAGAAAATTTAAATCACTACACACAAAATTATTCAATTTATAATGTTACAAATTGAAGCCAGAATAATAAATTATTGATGAAATTAATATCAATAAACCGTTGTCGATTGCTTATTGAACTGTTTCGGTGGTTTCAGACACAAACTCAACTTTATTAAAACACATAAAGCAAAAATCATCTTAAATAGTCAATGCTTGAAGTGCTCAACATAATTATATGTACACATAAAAGTTGTACTGATTTATTTTAAGTATCTTCAAGTTTAAAAACTTCTTTAGATTTATAAAATATTTTCTTATATAATTTTTAAAAGAATTCCAAACTTCTTTGCTGATTAAAAACAGTAACAAAATTCCCAGTTGTAGCTGACATTTTAATAAATTTATAAACAAAACATGTTTAGCTTTCTAAACATTTTCAAATTGAAAACAAAACATGTTTCTCAAATCAAAGTTTTAATTTTGTTTTTACAAATGGCCCATAAACAATTGAAAACTATTCAAACAAAATTCGGAATAATTAAAACTGAATGTTAAGTACCAAAAGTACTCATGTCTATATGTATCTTGGACAAGTCAATTCCATATCTACAAGAAATTATTGTAAAATTTCGTTTAAATTCGATGAAACAAAGACTCATTTTTTGCATCGAATAAATGTAGGGGAAGAGACTCTAAGGGGAGAAAGTAAAAAAAATAAATAAATATATGTTAAAGGCGCCAACAAATTGTTGTTCGCAGTTCTATAAATTTACAGAGAATTTTTTTATGGCCGCTTTTAGCGCAATGCGCCCAACGAATGCACAAAGAATTTTTTCTTGGATTTTCATTTTGGATCAGCGGCAAATGGTCCACGTACCGCCCTCCGAAAGAGCCAGAGAAGTGGGTAGGAATGTGACTAAGCAGACTAAGTGGAGCACAACGTAACTATACCCTGTAAACAAGCTTGATTTCATCATTTAGAGCTTAATTAGTCTAGCAGTGGCATCAGTCTTGTAACTAAGTGACTGACTGTTCATCGCACAGCCTAAGCTCAAATAGCTAAATAAAATTTTAAGTAAATTTAATTAAAAACCGTTAAAAACCCTATTCAAAAATATATTCAAATTACTTCAAGAATTCTTACAGCAGAGATAAAAAACAATGTTATTTTAATACTCAAAAATAACTTCATTCATTTTGATATTTTTAAATTTTGCATTAAACAATTTTGATATAGTCATAAAAAACTAATTTTGAAAAAGTCTAGGGAACAGATCCCGCTCAATATAATTTAATTAAAATCAAAATAATATAATCAAATTTTAAGAATGTATTAGAATCAAGCTATAAACATTTTAAACTAATTTTATACTACACTAATATTTTAAAATAAACAACAGAAGGATTTAAACACCTTATCCCAAGACTAGAAAAGCGCACTCCAAAATTTCCTGATGCTCTTAACCTAGTGTGCCTTAAACACCCCCCGTGCGACCCCTTTCGGTTACAGGGTATTTAACAAGAGCGACGAGTGGCACTCGTTATGCGATTTTTGTGTGCTGCAATGCATTCTACTTACAAGAAAAACGAAATAAAAATGAAATATGGAAAACACAAGAGGAAGAAACTGTGAAAAACTGGCACAATAAACTGGCAAGTGCCTAAAGTGATGACTAGTTATATACTAAGAAAAAAGTACTTGTACTTGTGCCAATCGAAACTGGGTTTGCTTAGCAAGAATTTGCAACAGATTGACCGGAAATAGGGCAGGGGGTGGGGCAGAAAGAGTGGAGGAGCGAAAGGGTAGTGGACTGAGTGCAACACTTTCACACTGATAAGACAAAATGCCTCATTAGCTTGCAACAGCACGAGGCATACAAATGAGATGCAATTAAGATTTGGATACAAATAAAACAAACTGTCAAATGGCTAAGCTAATTCTTTTAGACCCTGTACTTATCGCGAAGAGCAGGGGTTGTCTAAAGTGTGTGTTTTTGTGTGTGTAACCGACAACATAAAGACAACATAAAGAGAAATTCAGAACATGCGATACCAAATCTAATAGACTCTTAGATCAGGTCAAACCTTGGGCTTAAAAGTAGTCAATAAACTAGTTAACTTTTGCAGCTATTTGCTACAGACCCTGTACAGGGTCTTTCACAGTCTTGCTTGTCTTTAGCTTCTGCCTATCTTGTTCCTTCCTGTCTGCCATTTCCTATCCTGTAGATTTTGCAAGCCGAGTAGCTCAAATTGCAGTTGGCAAATTGCCAGTTTGTCAGACAGTTTGTCTGGTGAAAATATGTAAATATCTGTGGGCACAAATGCTATCAAATTTCACGATCAATGCCAATCATTTAATTGCCAGCATTTGTAGACGTTTTGGTTTTGTCTTCCATGTCAGTTCCATTTTCATTTCCCTCTCTCTCTCACTCACTCTCTTGTGGTTGTTGTTGATATCCCATAATTATAATTATTCATGCTCTACATTTGAGCAATTGAATGATGCTGTCTGCCCTTGTTGTTGCTGTTACTGTTCATGCTATTCATGACGATGTCGATGACGATGACGATGATGATGAGCATTTTGCACTTGAACGCTTTAACAGCACACTCACAAATTGCCTTGAGAAAATGAATTGCTGCGCTCTGAATCTCGTTCAAAACAACAGCGAGTAAGTTTTTCTGTTTTGATAACATGTAGTTCGTGCGTGCATAGAATTTAAGAACAATTACTTGAGCGAGAGTTTTAAGCACGCTCAGCTCCATAGACGAGTAGCAGTAAGATGTAAGTTACTACACTCAAGATCTCGCTGAATGCGCAGTTAGTAACGAGTACTTTGAAATTCTCAGCAATAACAACGATTAAAAATAATTAAGCAGTCGCTGGAAGTGCGACGACTAACTAGTAACGAGTAATAGCGACGAGTGAAGGCAAATTCTTATAAGGTCTCAGTTGAGCTACAACGAGTAAAGAGTGGATATCTAAGCATTTGCAGTGAGTATTTCGCCAATTAAAACAACGAGTGAAAAGAAGTAAAAGTAGTTAAAGTAACGACCTGAACTGAACTATATATATAAAAGTCTCACTGGAATCGCATTAAGTAACGAGTAGATATGTACATGCTTTAATTGGCAAATGCACTCCGATAACAGCAACGAGTATAAAGAAATTGAGTTCTTTATAAAGCATATTTTAGCTATTAAAATTTGGGTCTCGCTGTAACAATAACTAGCTAGCTTAGCAAACTATCAAATAATATTAAGAGCTTAACAGCTGCTGTTCAATAAAAATACTAGTCACAAGTGGTAGAAATTTAAGTGATTCTAATAACAACGAGTAGTTAGTTGCCAGAACATTTTCACATTATAAAATTTGGATTTAAACATATAAATTTGACCAATAGTTTTATTAAAACACCGAACACTTCTTTTAACAAAATTATGTCTAAATTATAACGAGTACTTTATAACGAGAGCAAAAAAAAAACACATTCAAATAATGCAGTTATTCATTGTCTTTTTAAAGTAATCCAAAAAGTCTTTTTGTCGTAGCGGAAATGCCAAATGACAAAATATAGTAAGAACTAGCGAAAGGCTAAAATTGAACTCAGAGAGTGATACGATCTAATATTGATGAGGACAGAGACACAGCTGAAATTTTGGTTTGAACGAGAGATCTTTATTCTTGTGCCAGAACTGTCTCAGTGGAACATTTCGTATATTTATGACGTTTGTGCACGGAATTTATGCTATTTTCTCATATGTATATATCATTTAAATTTTGGTTTGTTTTAAAATTGTTTTTACTTTTTTGTTTGCTGTCGTTTCATTTGACTGGAAATGAATAATGATTTTACATTTTGCATTTCAAATACTTTTATGTATTTTTGCCATTTGCCTTGTGTAAATAAAATTCACATAAATATGAAAAGCAGCGGAAAAACGCCATAATGAAAAACGCTTTTCCGAATTGTGTACTACAAATTGCTCTGCGATTAAAACTATTAAAGTTTTTGACAGGAAATGATTTAGTAATCAATTTTTGAACGGGATTAAAGGAAAATCTAGAAGTGCACTGGTCTGCTACGTAAAAACGCTTAGCTCATGATCAAGAAATCACTTTATATATAAACAAATTGTTACAAATTAATAATACTATTCAAAGAGCAAGTAAAAATAGCACAAAATAAATAAATCAAAAACTTTGGAAAATAAAACAACGCGTCAGCGTGTTAGCAAGTGTGGTAGCTGCGACTAGGGCATACCCTGTAAGAAGGCACATCAGATAAGAAGTTTTGAGACTTTTGTAAAAGCACACGACTAGCACATGCCCTGCATTTGTACCACACAACACGCTATTTTTCTAGCTTCTATGTACTGAGCCTACCTGCTTAAGAAACTTTCTTAGTACAGGGTATCTAATAAACAACAACTATCACAGGCTAAAGATGAAAAATGTGCGAAACAAGCGAAGCGCGCAAATCGTTTGCGACACTCGGAAAATGCGTCAGGTAAATAAATGTCTACACACACACACACACACACACGCACACCTACTTAGTTGTATCTATGTGTATGTGTGTGTGTGTGTGTAGATATATTTTTATATGCACACGTAAATGGTGCATGCTCCGACTTTTGGTTTGCTGGTGTGTCGAGGCCAGCAAAAAGTCTCTATGTATTTAGAGGTCTTTAGAGCTGCAGATAAATAACAATAAATAGTTTTATGTATATATACATAGATTTATCACACACACACACACACATGTATATGCATTTATATATCTTCGTATATTTGTGGGCAACATTTTTGGAGCGACACGATCAGTGGGCGATGCACAAGACGAATGAATTATTATTAATTATTTCATAAAGAAACTCGAGTAATTAGCTGATTAACTGGCTAAGTAAAAGACATTCAAGTTGTTAAACAGGCATACCAAAAGCCGACTAAGTAATACCCTAGAAATGTTATATTATGTGTATTATATACATATAGTACTACCACAACCTCCGTGGACCACTAAGCATCACTACTATACACTGTCACCCAAGAGAACGCCCTGCATAACCTTAGCCAACCTATACATACCCTGCACTTTCTTCTCAAAACAAAGTTTATTATAAAGTAAGTTTGGTTTATGTACTGCTAAATTTATCTAATTATTAAAAAACATTATTACGTTAAAGTTTTCCTTAATTAAACTTCAAGATAAACTTGATAAAAAAAATTCTTCAATGTCAAAAAATCCGTAGAATCAAAAATGCAGTAGAATCCGGTTATAACGACACTTCACTTCACTTACGTCGTTATATTCGGTAGACGCTGTAACCAAAAGGAGACCAACAGAGCTCAAGGAAGAGAGGACCAACAAAGTCATCGAATTTACGTCGCAATAACCGGACGTACGCTAAAAGCGGAGACGGTATAGCCGGAGTCTACTAAATTTAAAGTCTAATGAAGATACCAATTGTATAAAAAGAAAAGCTTTACTTTAATTTATACATAACAGAAACGAAATCATTTTTAATTTACCTACTTTTTTTTGATAGTTAGTAAATTACTATGACTTCTTGAAAACAATTTGTGACTTGCTTTGAAAACTATTAAAAATAAATATTAAAAACATTCTTAAAGGCACAAATTAAACTACATAGCATAGAAGAATGAAAAAAAAAATGAATTGTCAACAATGATATCATTAATGAAGCTGAACAAATTTTAAATGATTCAAAATAAAACTAAGCCCATTGAAGATGGAAAACGAAACGCATAAAGTCACAAATTTCAATACAAAAATTCCAGGCACTTTTTTCCCATCAAACACACACTCACACACACACACATAGTTTTATAGATTTTTGAATTGAAATTTCTATCATCGAGCGGAGCAATTAAGAGATTCTCGGGCATCACAATAATTCTTAATTATTCGAGGAACGAAACATTTTCTATAGCACTTATCATAAGCATGAAATCAACGCCATAAACGATGAATGAACCCTGACCCCTCTTACGACATGCTGATGATCGATCGCAGAGGATCAGCGTGGAGTGGAGAGAAGAGTGGAAAGAGGAAAGGAGAGTAGAGTAGAGGAGGGGAGAGAAGAGGAGAAGAAAGGAGCTAAGCGGATTGGAGTGGGAGCAGCCTTATCTCTTGCCCATTTGCGCTTCGACTCTAGCCCTGACCGATATCCCCCCTCTCTTTGCATTGTCTATTTCCATCTCTCTCTCTCACTCTGTCTACGATTATGCTGATGATATGTATGCCACATCTGTTTGAGCGACAATTAGCGGCTCAATTTCAACGGCGATTTGCTGTGAGTAAAACGCCCACGAAATGAGCTCATCTCATCTGCTCAACTCTATTCTAAAATTCTGACATTCTGACATTCCTACAGTTGCCCATTGTCTCGTTTTTCTATATGAAAATTAATGCGTAAATATTTTAATGAATTTTAATTGCGGTACTTAGATAACGCAATCAATTTGTGTACAACTGATGAATCAGTCTAGTCTGAGTGACTAACTGACGGACTGACTGATGGGACTGACCGTACGGGACATGACATATTTACTTGATCTTCATTAAGATCACTATAATCACGTTTTTCATAATAATGCCAAACACGCTGAACTAGTGATGGAAGAACTTGTATATTTGTATATGCTAAAATATCGAAAATATCGATTTATCGGTGTGATTTATGCTTAAAGGAATGTAGATAGTATTCTTTGTTGTTATCAATTTGTTTTTCTTTTTTGACGATAAACAATACAAATTTAACTGAATAATATTATTATTAATTCATTAATTACGTCCCAAAACTGTGATACGATAATTCCGATTAAAATCCCGATTATTTTGAATTTTCTACAAACTTTTGAGCAAAACTTTATTTCAGAAGAGTGATACCAGCTTGAGCTCAACATAAGTTTCAATTATAGTGATCCAAATAGTTATCTTTTAATTAAATAAAAATATAAACAACACTTTTCCCATTGCCAATGCTTGAAATAATAAATATAAATTAAGAATATGCTCTGTTAAATATAGTAAATATGAGGCACATCAACAAATAAAATTCTGAACTTAAGAAAAAGCTGATATTTACAATATTACAACTTAAATTACATTTCCTTAGAACACTTTGTATAAAAAATAGTTTAAGTTGAACTATTTTGTTTGTCTAAACATCAACATTTTCTACCATCTCTGTGATGAATAATACATACATATATTCGTAGATACGAATATTCATTATGCGCCAACGCAATTGGCATTTCATTCACTTTACTTCACTTCACTTGACTCAACTCAACTTCATTTCTTGCCCACGCAGCATTTGATTTTTATTTTATTTTGTATTTTATTTTTGTATTATATTCGTTGCCATTATCAGATTTTTTTTTATTATTCCCATTTAATAAATATATATATTTTTTTTTTGTATTTAACATTTTTACTATTATTATTTTTGCTATTGTTGTTGCTGGCAGTTACAGGCAAACAACTTTCTAATGCGCTTATTTATGGCGATGCCACCAAAGATACGAGATTTGTGTGGCAAAAGAAGATGCCACAAACTACAAGTTGTAGCTAGGGATTTAAGCTGTTATCTCTACATCTTTCGCAGCAGGTTGCAAGGCTTGAGATAGTATGAATATTGAATTTGTTGCAGCTATTTAATAAAGTTAAACACAATAGAGCAAAAGTGGAATTTCCACTGATTACAAGTGTAAAGCATTCATACTATTTATTTAAATAAATATAAATCTCTTATCTGTATCTTAAAGCTGCTAACCTACACTTAACTTCACTCTCTGTCTCTCTCTCTCCCTATCTCCCTCTCTTTCCTCATTAACTTACTCTCCCATGAGCTACTTTAAGCCTCCTTCTTTAACACTTAAGCGACACTTTAAACACAACTTGCTCAACAACGCCTCGTTTATAACAGAAACATTTCCACAATTTTAAAAACTTCATTAAATGCATTAATTGCTCTTTTAATTAATAGCCAAATTTGATCATTAATTATCAAACAACATTCCAGTTTTATTGATTTGCCCGATTGTGCATATTCCCACTTTTTTATGTTTGTTTTTTTATTTGAAACAGTTTGCAACATTTTGTCTGCTCGGATGTTGTTTGTTTTTGTTGTGTTTTGTTTTGTTTTTTAATACCCGTAACTTGGGCAATCGGTTGAGGATTGGCTTTAAAACCCGCCGATCGAGCGGTTCGTTCACACGTCTTTTCACTCAAGCGCAGCGTTAAAAAAAAAAAAAAAAAAAAAAAAAAAAAAACATTCACAAGTTTAACTTTCGGCTAAGCTCAAAGAAAGAAAATAGTGAAAAAAGTACAACAAAAAAATATGGAAATGGAAAACAGCAAAGCCCACATTGAATGCCCTTTGTTTTGGTGTGAAAAACTAATTAAGAAATGGTGCAAAAATAAATTAAGTAATAGAGAAAAGTCATTAATCGACTTTTTAAGCTGTAAAATAAAGTGGAATTAAAATATTAAAATTTATTTAATTTTTTAAAAAAGTCAATTAAATAAATTTAAAATGTAAATGTACACGAAATTATAAAAATAAAACAAATACAAAACATTTATTAAAATCTGAAATTTGGGTTAGATATTCATAGGATATTATCAGTTTGTAGTTGTTAGAGTAGAAATTTTTTTAAGCCAAAATATAAGAAATAGTTCAATTTAATATAAAAAGATTTATAAACATAAGTAATACAAATTTCTATAAAAATATTTGAGGTTACTGAGAAAATCTTGTAACACATCACAGAATATAAAAAATAAAAGTTTTCTAGGAAATTAAATGGAAAACTATATGGAAATGTTATTTATAAACACATTCGATACTAGATGACATAGAGCATAGTAATGCTCCCCCACACCTAGAGTCCAGAGACAGAAGGAAAGTGGAGGAAAGAGAGCAACGAGACATGGGAGAGCTATATTTTTATTTAATTGTGCATTGTGTGAGTGTGAAAGTTTTCACTGGGCCCCAAACATGATTATGTGCACAGGTAAAATACCTACACATACATATGCAAAAGTATCTGCAAATACGTAGCTGTGTAGACATAGACACAGGCTTAAAACAGTCGGTAGTAACAGTAACTGTAACTTTAGCCAAAACCCAAATTAAAAACTAAACTAAACTAAACTAACACACGAAATGCTGCAAACACTTCAAAGCAATCTAAATTTAGTAGTTCACACTTTGCGTTGGCACACAAAATGTTCAGATACACAATGCAGATACAGATACAGATACAAAATACAATTCGAGATGCAGATGCAGATACAGCTACAAGCTACAAATGGGGACAGCAGCGTTGACAATTATTTCTTGCTCCCGATATTTCTTTGATAATATTTCCCCCAGAGGCAGTGAAATTCAAGGCTGTTGATTACAAATTTTCCCTTTTTCTATTTTTGTGGCACTTAATAAATGTGTACACTGAAAATAAAGTGAGACTTGTTGACATAAAAAAGCTACAATTTAAGTTTTAAAATTGATATATATTTTCTTCGATTTAAAACTGTTTCTACGTTTTAAAAAACTTTATAAACTCAACACCAAAGACTTCGTTAATTATCTACCTCAATTTTATCGTTTTAAAACATTTCGCTCAGTGTACTGCTACGAGCATTGTGTGGTTTTTAAGCTAACCTCATTTAATAGTTAATTATTTTCTTTGCTGTTTTGTATAAATAGGCCATAAGCGAAAGAATCGCGATATGGCTTCCATGACAGCGTTAACAACGTCAACGAATTGCTTGTTGTCAGTTATGTGGCCCATAAATAGCGGCCAAAACAGCAAATAGGCAACAAAAGCAATCAATGTAACGTAACTAAGAAACGAACAACTAATGATCATTACAAGCCAATACCAAATTATCATCGTCATTATTATCACACTTCAAAATGAACTTCAAACTGCCAAAAACTGACAAAAAGTTTTATAATTTATTTATTTTCTTTTTGAGTTTGGAGTTAAAAGTAATAAAAATTAATGTTAATTGAATGTGAATGAATTGAAAATTCATTGTCGCTTTTTAGAGGTAGAAAAACTTTCTTTTCTTTGTACTTATTATTTATTGATAAACTAATTTTCTAATTTTATTTTTGTTTTAGCGAGAAATGCATTTGATATTTCAAAAGTTTTTCCAACCGTTTTTCTTTTCACATTTCTTCAGCGAGTACCTGTTAAACGACCTCAATTGACGTTTCAAGGACTTGAGAAAGGTAGTGTGATAAATTGAGGCGCTAGCTGTGAAAAGTGGGCGTGTCAGCATATCAATTCAATTTAAGCTCAAACCTCATTTCAATTTACACAATTTTTATACATTTTTTTTTGGCTCCGTTTTATTTGCCGCCGACTTGTCGTTGTCCTTGACTGTTTTATTTTGTATTTTTTCTACTTTTCCGACTCTTCAAATGCTCAAAATGCTGTTTACTTTTATTGTTGTTGTTGTTGTTGTTGTTGCCGATGATGTAATAGCCAGCGGCAACAACGTTGTCCGATTCGCATTTGTTTTTGGGTGTGCGACACTCTCATCTTCAGTCGAAATATTAGTCATTTGTATCTGTATCTTAAGCCAAGTATCTGCGCTGTGTATGCTGCAGCTACACTGTTCAAAATCTTCAATAATTTATTTCTTTTTCATATTATTTAGGCTTAAAGTTGACAACTAGCTGTGTACAAGTGTACAAAGTATCTGCAATGGAATTAAAATTCCCCCCTTAAAGGTTAGAAGGGGTATCGCCTGGGTTTTTGGGTTGCCAGCGGACAATTAGCTGCCGCCTTGCGGCACAAAGGTTAATGTCCTTTTTGCAGCTTTGTGTTTTTTTTTTTCGGTGCAGGAAATGACTTTCAAGCAACCCTCAATTGGCAAAGGCAACAAAGTGAACAACACAACATGGAGCAGAGACGGGACAACCCTATTGCAATTAAGGCTCTAAACGGGCGGCCTGTCAACCTTGTGCATATGTCAGTTTGCTTTCCGTTTTCCTGCTGCCCGCTTCCCGCTCTTGTGTAGACTTTGCTGGCGTAACACGCATACGCCATGTTGTACGACCCCAAAGCATGACTCATACGACCCGGGGGGATGTTATTTGCTTGCAAAACTACCCCCGGTCTATATTTAAACTATATACAACACAGACATACACATAGCTACACAATTTGATTATTGTTCTTCGCTTTTTTTCTCATTCCTTTGTTACATGCAGGACATTTGTGCTTGCATATTATCAAGGCAACTTCCTGTGACGTCCCCTGTTCCTTGTCCCCCGTCAAAAGCCTCCTCCGCCCATGGCATATGAGCCTGTGACAAACGAGCACTCAATTGATTATTTATAGTTAAAAGCATTAAGTCGACGCCTTTCATAATTGATTAAACCGAACGTAATCGTAACTCGATATCTTCTCACTGACGATGACTTTTAAATTTGCTTATAAACTTAGCTTTAACTTTGTTGATAACTGTTGTCTAACAAAGTTTGCACTTGGCTTAGCACAGTGGCTACAAAGAAGACTAAAGAAATTGATTCAGTTTAGCAAAGTTAGTTTGTGCATTAAGTACTTACACTTAATCCTTTTAACTAAGTTTTAAACTAAAATAAGCAAGTTAAATTTGGAAAATTAATTTTATTTTACGACTGTTTTATATTTTACTACAAACTGAATAAGATTCTAGCTTTCATTAAACTTTTAATCACTAAAAATATAATTGAATTTTGATGTAATTTTTTTTTTAATTTATATGTGAATGAACCTATATAAAACGAGGTAGTTTTAATTGCATTATTTTTAAGGTGTAACAAATATTTTAATATTTTTTAAAAATAATTTCTAATAAGGAAATTTCGAGCTCATTTCTGTAGCATAATCAAAACTTCAAAAACCTCTTTAGATTTACTCAATAAATCGCAGAGAATCTGCACAGCTTAGAGCCAAGAAACAAGTCGATGCTTGTTTAAAAGGAATACAGTTAACGATTGCTACAAGTGGCAAGTAGCGTCTTCAAACGAGTTTACTTCAGCTGGATTTGGTAGCAACATGAGCTCAATTCAGTAGGCAGGATCTGGCGACAGGACATTGAACCCTACAGCAAAGTAGGTCGTAGTATTTTTCTGCTCTTTTTTTTTTGTGTGCCTTGTAACTTGCGCCACAGCTCAAATTGCAGTTGAAATTGTCAGCTTTAAAAATTAATGTGAATTATTACACGATTTGCCGCATGTTACGTCACTGCCACAAGAAATTGAAAAAAAAAAAAGAAAAGCGATGAAAATGAAAAGAAAATAAGAGAAATGCAATAGAAATGAAAAGTCTGCTGGCGACAGCTGGAAAAATCAAACGCTTAAATCAGTTATGTCAACGCGAGTGAATTGAGCATTATGGGGGGGAAGGGGGAAAACCCGTTGGTATAGGGGCGGAGGAGGGTAGCCCGAGGGGATTGCAATTTTTTGATCGACAGCGTCGCGTGTCCCACGCGCTGCTCATGCAAATAACTATGAGGCTAGGCAACGCTTGAGTGAACCCAACTGCGGAAAGCCCTGTGTTGCACAACTTCAATTTTGTCATAAAATAAAATACAATATAAAAGCAAAACTAATTAAGTTAAAGACAAGTTGGTTTGCCACTTTTTTTATACACTAACTTAAACCACCCTTTGCGTTTGTCATTTACAGGGCTCATAAAAAAAAACGGAAAGCATATCCATAACAGCCAACTGACTGACTGACTGGCCATATATGCAGTTAACAGTCAACAGTGGACAGTGGGACACTGGACAGTGTACAATGGGACTGTGGTCACTAGACAGTGGACGATGGACGTCGCGGCGTTGTATGCCGCAATATGGTCAGCCTTAAGTGGCACACAGCACAAATGCGGTGGTTTTAATGTCGCCGCCACATGCAACAACAACAGCAACAATCAATACACTGCAATAAACAACTAAAGTGCCAATAAAAGCTCAAAACGTGCTTTATTTTCTATATTTACTGACGTATTAATTTGATATAAATAAAATCATTTATACGCCTTGTTTTGGGTTGACTAATCATAGATTATATTATTAATGACTTACGAGTAATGCATTTTATTTAAGCAGTGCCTAAGCGATAAATAGTTGTATTTACATAAATATTAATTTTCGTTCAGTGTAGGCTTAGTAGTTGTTGTCGACACAAAAGTGTCGCAAATAAAAACAAAACACAAGAATAAAAAATGCATTTACTGCTGTTTAGACTTTTTTTCTTAGTTGGCAAAGCACTAAACGTGTTTTTGTGCTTACCGCACCAAACAAGGGAAGACTAACAAGAAGATGTTGAAGAAAAAAATAGGACTAATCTCAAATTCAAAATCTACAGGCTATGGGACAGTAATAAAGACGCAGCTGGAGAGTTTTCTACGCAGACCTTAAAACCTTCGTTAAATATGGGCTGCTGGAAGCCATACACAGACACAAGCATTAGCACAAATGCATACGCATACATAGATACAACATACAATAGTCGTGCGACCTTCGTTGAGAAAGAGTGAGATAGCTGCATAGAATGCTAGTAATGGGTAACGTAAATATTGACAAGTGTTTAGTTCTCTTCTCCTGCATTCAATGCGCAACGTTAACAAGAACAAAAACCAAAACGAAATAGAAGAGAAAACAAAAGAATTACAATTCCCAATGTTGACAGTTACAGTTAGGCAGCCGCCGCAGCGGTTCTGAGATGCATCAGTGGTTCCAAGTGCGTAACGGTGAGAGCAAAGCACAGCGGAAGAGCACCATACACAATGGATGAATGTTAGGTAGACGACATGAGTGTAAGAGCGCCAAAGGGCAGGCCGACGTCTCTGCTTAAGTGTCTGTCTCTTCTCTGCACTTCAATGCTAACCTGGCAGACGAAAGAGGCGTGGGAAGAAGCTTGCAAAACGAAACGTGGGGACTGACGGACGAGGGGAGATGGGCCATGAGTGTGCGTTATTTGTACACTCAACGTAGTTGCCATATGGTGAAAAAAAACGAGAGGATGAAAATAAATGCATGGAAATGAATTCGGATTTTACTTTCAAAAGAAGATTCATTTTTTTTATGATTTTAAGTTGTTTTTTATTTTGTGAGTGAATTGCTAAACGTATGTTTGGCTAATTAGCACTTCTTCGCATTCAGCTTGGCGTGACTGTACACTAGCCATATACCAAACATAGTATATGAATATGCTATGTGATGTACTTTTGCTGCAGCGCATTAAATATCACGGCATACCACATGCATACATACATATGTATGTATGAATACAATTTAAATGTGCATACAAAATACTTGTTTATTTGCTCGTAAACACACGCACACTAATACACAACTCTCACGCACACACACAGTAACAATATCGCACGCGATTATCAAATTTATTAGCTGATGTCAGCAGTGGCGACACAGCATTGTCCAACGACAAAAAACAAAAACAAATTTATTTCACTCAATTTACATTGCATCAAATATTGCTCGCTCTTTAAATTTCTCTCACACTTCCTTTCACTCCTGTAATGTGATCTTCTTTCTCCTTCTACCTAATGATGCAAGCAGTGTCAAAACTTGCTTGCTCTTCACGTTTCGTTCTCTTAAGCTTCCTTTAAGCGCTCTTCTTAGCTCCCACTCCGCCCACTGTAGCTCTCCCGCTCTCGCCCTCTCGTTGGACCACCACAGGCAAATGCACTGACAAGTGTTTTTATTATCAGCGGTCAACTCAATCATTCTCCCTGCTGTGGCTGCTGTTCTTATTGCTGTTATTGTTGTTTTTATTATTTATGATTTACGCATAGCAAAACGCATCCAATTATGGTTTTTTTTTTTGAAATTGCTTTGCTTGACAAACGCCACTTGCGCTGATTGCGACTTCCCCATTGCGTACGCACACACACACACACACATAAGTGGGCCATAGACTATTATCGTGTGTAGAGTAGCGGAGTGGGTGGGGTGATATTAGGGTGCGTTTCCGCTAGTTACTGGTCAAGGGTTGCTTAAACTAAGATGCTGCAATTTAAACTTCTTCTTCTAGATAAGCTAACTAAGTCTGAGAAAGCCGTCAACTTTTATCGATCCAACAATGTTAGTCTAACCGCCCCCTTAACCATCCCCCTCTTTTCCTTCGTTGCTTAAGCCAACGACAGGATTACGTCGCTATATGGCGCCAGGGTTGGCCAGCCTACAACCGAGGACGAGGGATGAGAACGAGGGTGGCACAATCGACGCATGCGCGTTCCTTTTATATGTGTATTAATGTACTACCAAAAAATAAAGTGCATTTTATATAACTGTTTTTAGGTGGAATGGGATTGCAAACCGGTTCGAACCAGTTGAACCTATTTGGGCCGACAAAGCTTAATTTAATTTGCTGTATACTCACTGGCATTCATTCATAATTTCCTCCTGGCTGCGCACCTGTACTGGTGCCAGTTCTTCGACGTTTTCCTCATAATTGCCAAAACATTTGGTGATTTTCTCATCGAACGTGTTGACCAAATCCTCCAAGCTGCCGCCAAATGTCTCCGTAAAGTTGTCCACATTATCCCCGCCACGTCTATCGAGGCCATCGATGCCACCCAGATTGCCGGTTAGACCAGCTGCCACATCGTTCAAACCCAATTCCGTTAGATTATGCGTATTGCAATTGGGACTAATGTTGCCAGTGGCACTGCCACCGGTACCGCTTCCATCTACTGCCACTCCTCCACCGTTTTTGCTGATGTGTGCATCGCGCACAGCATCCTCCAGCAGACGCAATTTGTCCTGTTGTTGCTGCTTGGCGTTGCCATCTTTCAGATTCCGATTGGAATTCAAATTCAAATTAAGCGTATCGTTCAGTACATTCTGATTGGAAATGAAGTCACAGCCGCCCCATTCGTCTGTCTCCTCGAATTTCGCTAATGGAGCCTCGAATTTAAGCTCGGCCATTTTGGTGCCGAGGTCACGCATGGCACGCGGGGGCGCACGCAGAGAAGCTGGCAAAAAGGAGTTGTTTTTTTTGTGATCTGCTGCGATTTGTTTTTATTACTACTCTCCTTTTTCTTCACAGACACTCACTCAAACACACACGCACGTACACGCTTAAACACACGCTCACACCTGTGCAGAAAATTTTTGCAACCCTTATTCCGAATTTCGCACTTGTCACCCACAGTGTTCTTGCTCTTCTCCTTCTTTGGTCTAGTATTTGTATTTGTTTTTTCCTGTATTTTGATTTTTCAAATTTCCTTTTTCACTTCTCTTTTTCTTTATCAACTTTGTATTAAACAAACAAAAACAAGATTGAAAAAAAAGAACGTTGTTGACTTTCGCTGTATGTGCGACGTTTGAAACTGTGTTTTTATTAATTTATAAGACGATTTTTCAATAACGAACCTTGTTGAAATTGCTCGCAAACGCAAATAAAATAAACACAGCGCTATCCGCGAAACGCGCAACACGACGGCAACTACGAGACCAAAACACAACGAAAGTTTTTGCGACTATTCAACAACAGTGTGACCGCATGCGACCAGCTACAAAATACCATATACCAAGACAGCGCAGCCATTAAAACCGATAAGTATTTCTGGTCGCTACAACACTGTACTTGCAGCTAAGGTGACCGCTCGATTTAAATTTGACCGAAAAATTGATTTCTGCTGCCGTAATACAATAAAAAACCATTTGTTGTTTATATTCAGTTTTATTACAATATAAATTAATATTTATATTTAATAATACATTATTAGAGTCCGAGTCCTAACATTTTATTTTTTCATTCTTTTATTTATACTGTGTAATATCGAAGCACTCTGTCCAGTGGCATTATTAATATTATTACAATTATTTTGTCGATTTTTTTCAGTTTGTTTTTAACATGCTTTTTTGTTTTGCTTTGGGTCAAAAAATATGGTTAAATTTATATATATGTATATATGTACGTAGTAATTAGGACTTGTTTCATGTTTTTTTGCCCATTTTTTAGTGCTCTTGAGAAATGCAATTAAATAACAGAATTGTTAAACATTTTTTTTGTTTCGTTTTTTATAGTTTTTATAGGATTGGTTAAGAATCTAAAGAGAAGCACATGCACATGTGTGTGTGTGCTAATCACACTGGCACACACACACAGACGTGCACTATAAGGCTAAGCTACAACAATTTTCATTTGTTTTCCTTTTTATTTCTAAGCTTTCGTCTTTTTAATTTCGTTTTCTTTTAAGCTTTTTGATTTTCAGTTTGTTTTTATTTTTCTTGTCTTAAAATCAGAGTGTTATCTTTGTGTGTATGTGTATTTGTTTTTTATTTTATTTTTTGCCTTTGTTAGATAAGAATTAAATGTAAAATAAATATTAGTACATAAATTATATGCTAAAAGAAATGCAAAAACAAATCTCCAATCTCAACTGCACTTAAATCATTTATCCAAATCAATTGTTTAAACAAATTAAATATATGTTTGTAATGAAATTTAAAAAAAAAAAATAAAAAAAAAAACAAAGAGAAAAAAGATCAACTGGAAAATGGCGTTCTCAGATTCATGCAGCCCATTGTTTAATGTATAAATGTATATGTTAAATTATTTATGTAAAAATTATATAGCAATACGTAAATTGGTTTTGGTGCTGGTAGTATTTTTCAATAAATTAATACAAATTAAATACAGTTTTGTTTTGATTTCGTTTTTTTTTTTTTAAGTTTTTTGCTTTGTGGCCTTTTTTGTTTTATGTGTAAAATAAATACAATGTGTGTAATAATATTGAAAGTAAAAAAAATTTAATCGGAGCAGCGAAAAGTAATGGAATCTCATATTATGTAAAATATGTGTTAAGCATTATGTGTAAGTATATTTTAAATTTTATATTATGGTATATTATCATTATCATATTGTATGTATAAAATAAATGTCTTTTTCTTTACTTATCTTTTTCACTTCCCACCTACTTCTTCACACAAACAAAACAAATATTTTAGCATTAATCGCCGCCATTTTGTTTGCTATTTTTACACTTTCTCGGAAATTGTTGTAATTATAAATATTTAAAGGGTTTTTTGATTTCTTGCGGTTTCTTTTTTTCTCTGCAACTTATTATTTAGTTTTATTGCTTTATTAGTATTTTTATTATGGTTTTCCTAAAGCATGACTCTATTTGCTTGCGTATGTGTGCGAGTGCGAACTAGCGCACTAGAGAGACAGTGAAAGAGAGTGCTAAACGAAACAGAAGAGAGTGAGTGTTTGTGTGAGCGAGCGAGAGAGCGTATGAGTAAGCGTAACATTAAGCAGGCTGTCCTTGTTATACACTATAAATTTCATTATTTATTATTCATTATTTTTAAATAATTAACAAATTCGAAAATTAGTATATGAAAACACTTATGAAAACTATTAGTGTGCAGTTTAAGAAATGATTGAAAATGTTTAAATAATAAGAAGGGGGGTGATGAGTGTGTTTGTGTGTGTGTGTTTTTACCGTTAGTCAACAATAACAACACACAATTATCAACCGTAGGACAAGAAGTTGTTTTTCTTTAAAATTATTTGCAGTTTTGTTAGGTGTTGCAAAACGTTCAAAGCTTAAAAACAGCTGATATTGCTGTTGTTATTGTTGATAATGCTGTGTTATTAGTAGTAGTAATTTTGTTGTTGTTGCTGTTGTGGTTTGCTGTTGCTGTTCGGGATGGGCTTCTGTAGTGAGACTTGCCTAACGTTTGTTATTTGCCGGCTTAAAACTGCATGACAACATCTCCTCCTTGGCCAATTTAGTTCGATATTCGGCCATCATATCACGACACTGTATGGCAATATCCAATAGTGTTGAGAACATTGTCTCGCCACGCTTACAGTACGCATCCTGATCATAGTCCACATAGTTGGTCAACGCATACAGGGCCTTCGATTCGGCTAGGAAACTCTCCAGGGTTGCATTCACACTACGATGGTAGTCAACCACCATTTCCTCCGTCTGCTGCAGATCATCGATCGCCTGATGTTGCACAATCAGTTCATCGGACATTTCATGTTCCTACAAAAATTTCCAAAATTTACAATATATTGAATAATATTGTTTTGTAACTAATTAATTAACTTAAATTTTATAAATACTTAAATATTAAATTAATTCTAGTCTCGCCGTACTGATTCTGGTTGTAAAATTTTTTATTGAATCCAATAAAAATGTGAGTTCACTTATTTATCAATTTTGAACAAATTTTGACCAAATTATAGCAATAAAAATACACGTGTCAAATGTATGTATACATATACATATATATATGTGTATATATCATATGTATATATGTACAATGTTTTGTTTTTTGGCAGAGAGAGAGGGGACATTTAACGCCGAGTTGACTTGCCAGCAGCACTACGAGCTTCAACACGAGCATTTGGAGTATTTGTCTTTTTTGGTTTGCTTTGCACCTAGCGACGTGGGAAGGTCAATTTACAGTTAACATAAACAAATATTAAATAATAATCAGCAAATCTAGTCGACACTATACCGACTAGCTTAAAAAGGTATGCATAAAAAAGGGTATAGACAGGAGAGATATGATATATGTTATGATAGAAATTTGGAAGTCAAAAACCTTAACTAACTTTGACTACAAATTTCAAAAGAGTTATCAAACCCATTGAATAAGTAATGGAACACTTTTTATATAGAACTCTTCTATAATGAATTGATCGGATGTGTCACTCTAAGTCAGCCATAACATTATTCATTCATTCTCGACAAGGTTTGTGTAACGAAACCTAACACCTTAAATCCTACATGATATCTCTAAAAACAACCAGCTTACACATAGAGTAACTCTCAATCATTTCCCTAAATCATTAACCTTACAAAGTAACTTAAAAGCCCAATCAAATCCCAGCCCGTCTACGGTTTAAACGCTACTCCTACGCTTCAGCATAACAGGGTATCTATAAACACAGCTAACCTGGGGGGTATCTTCAACCCTACTGCTAAAACTCCTCACACTTTAAACCATTAACCTACTTGATTAACTTGTCCCAGACAACTGCTCTGCTGTGGCAAACTGCTACTCGAATCGGCATTTCTTTCCGATTTCGGTATATAATATAGTGTAACGGTTTTCTCCCGTTGCAAGGGCCATTTGCAGAGCTTCTCAGTGTCAATGGGATCAGCGAATTCCGCTGGCGGTGGTATTACAATTTCCAATAAATTCTCCGACACCGAATTTTCCAACTCGCTTTTCCGTTGGAAATTCGCGCTTCGATATCGCTCAGCGGCGGTTAACAACTGTTGAAAATCATGGGGAGTCGAGCGTTTACTCCGAGCAGCGTCAGTTTCCAGCAGAGGCACAAAGAAAAGACTTCTCGTGTTATACGACTTCTTGGGCTCGGTTAGCACGGGTAAGAATTGGTTTGGCAGCAGCTTTTTCATCGCTTTACTTTCATTTTCAATTGTTGGTGAATTGATTTTCCTTTCGTTCGTTTTCTGCCCTCGATTGGCCAACAATTTTGGCTTTAACTTTGGCGTAGAACTGGTGATCGCTAGATTTGCACTTGCAATCACACGA
Source organism: Drosophila acutilabella (assembly GCA_035046005.1). Classification (NCBI taxonomy): domain Eukaryota; kingdom Metazoa; phylum Arthropoda; class Insecta; order Diptera; family Drosophilidae; genus Drosophila; species Drosophila acutilabella. The sequence continues at coordinate 12,305,692 of JAWNOK010000020.1, forward strand.
CAGTAAAACGGTAGCTTATTCTCAACAGTTTCTATTTTTTTCACCTTTGCTGTGGTTCTCGGAATTTCCTTTGTGTCTGTTTTGCTTACTTTTCTTTTCACTGTCGTTTCGTCCATCACTTTTGGTAACTTTCGTGCGGCCAAAGTCGATTTATTGTTGGGTTTTAAGTTTTTCTCGCTCGTTAAACGCTTTACTATGCTGGCCATTTTTATATGTTCACGCAACTGAAGTAAAATTCGGTTCTTTTTTTTAAATTTTAGAAGTTTTTAACCGATATTATGCAAACGCTTGCTTGACTAGTTATAATTTAGATCCAACTTTAAACTGGTTTCATTTAAAGCCAGGCCAACTGAGATACCCACAACAGAATCTATAAAATTCCTTATTAATCACACTCTGACTGATCAACGCGGAGTCTAAGCGAAAGGGCTGCGAGGCTAAAATTCTTGCACAACACAGATTTCTTTAATATAAGAAATTTTTTATATAAGGAATTATTTCAACTGCTTGCGTCTCTGACACAAGAAAGTGTGGGGCTGAAATTTGTATAACTCGCGCACTCACTGATCTGCCTGGAGCCCTAAAATAAGGGACTGAGAGCTATAATTTTCACACACCTCGGATTAAAATTAAATACAATTGATCTGACTAAGTGGCTTATTAATCAACATGACACATAAAGAATCAATATTTTTACATCTGCATGAATTACTAGCTTCTTTTTACACTACAAAACTATTACACCTATATACTATAATATCAGACTGATTGCTATCGTCTACTAGACTAATTCCGACCGATTTTGGTTGGGCATCGTTCTACTACAACAAATAGATAGCATAGCAACTATTTCTAGACTTAATCTTAACATTAAGCTATGTAGTTTCTTATCCCCAAAATAGCTTTTAATTAAATGTATGGTAAACACTTACGCTCAGCGAACTTAGCATGGCCAAATCCATGTGGGCGGCATTTCCGTTCTTGCTATTGTTGTTGTTATTGTTATGGCCGCGCGGCAGCGATTGATGATGATGATGATGTTGTTGCTGATGGTGATGGCCCGATTGATGGCCCACACCCTGTTCATCCAATTGTTGATCCTCCTCATCGTCATCATCCATTACCTCAATAGCCTCGGAATCGCCGTGCCCAATTTCAGCAACATCCTTGACAACCAACTCCTTGACACGATCCGCATAACGAAGCGTATTTAATGTATGCTCGCAACTACTTAGTCCCGGTGATATCATGGCAATCATGCACGTCTTGCTCTTCTCTCCAATAAATGAATCACGCAAAACTTGCGTCAATTTGGAGACACGAAATGGTAAATGTGCCGACTGTTTGCCCAAGGCACGAATGCATTCTTTCAGTGCCAATAAAGATTTATTGATTTCGGCACCTTCCATGCGTGTCTGTCGATCCGCTGATGATGTGTCCACACCACGCTCATTGCCAGCCAAATCAATAAATGAGAATTTGCCATGGATTTTAGCGCTACCCATGGGACGCAAGACAATTTGGAATACGGCATGTGAGCGTGATGAATTTGAATTAGCCGACGTTTGACCAGATGTCCGAGCTGCGTTTCCATGCTGTATAAGTTTCAGCACTTCCTCAACGCTGTCCACCACCTTCTCGGTAAGGCCAACAACTTGTACCTGTTGTTTGCCATCCTCGAGGACACGCAGCTTCTGTTTATCGGCTAGTAAATCAAAGACCTGAAATACAAATGGATTTAATTAAATGTCCATCAAATGGATAATACTTTTAACCCAAACGTTGGTCATAATACTCACTTTACCGCTATAGATCTCAAAGAAACTGGCCGAAACGACCAGATTGAGGGAGCGATAACGTTGACCATTCAGTGTAGCAAACACATCCTTGGCAGCCATGGCATAAATACCATTTTTGCAATCCTGTACCTTGCCATTAAATTCACCGCCCATGGTATGTGTCTTACCAGATCCAGTCTGGCCATAAGCAAAGCACGTGGCCATGCCGCCCTCGAAGATAGTCTTCACCAGCGGCTTGGCTGTGTATCTGCAGAGTGGTAAAAGAAAAACGTCAATTTTAGTTTTCAATGGCATTAAGAGAACTTAAGTTTGTCGTAAATACAGAGATTAACATATTTAGGGAATTATTTGATTTAAATTTCATCAAAATCAAGCAAATCATTAATTTAAAGCTGATCTAAGAGTAATTTTGTTTGAAACCTCATTTTACTTATCATTTCATATGCCAAAATTCAGTAATTTAAGATAATAAAAATAAGCTATAATATAACCAAAACTTTATACCAATAATGTACTTGCTGAGTCAATAAAAGTCTTATATATTTGAAGCTTCTTCATGTTCTTCTTCCAGGTTTCTTTGAGTAGATAAACTATACAGGCCAAGTTTGTTTATAAAGAGTCAACTGAATTCTTGGTTAATTACAGCGATGTCTACAAAATGATCAACATTATTTTTAAAACTGGTAAAGACAACGCTTCGAACATAGTTGCAAAAATTCTGATGCCTCTAAAACATCACTTTAAAAACAATAAACTATGTTTTAAAAATTATTTTCGGAAACAAAACTTATTTTTCGTTATACAAAGAAATTAAAGAATTTATCTATTTAATATATAGAAGAGATTTGTCAAATGATTGAAATTTATAGGAATTAAAATACTTATAACTATACAAAATATGTCAGCAAATAAAAAAGAACAAATAAAAGAGATGAAAATTTTTAAAAGAAAAGGGAATGCTCTGCATGTAAGCCCAAATTAAATAAATTTTAAATATATTTAAACAATTGTTTGCTAAATAAAGCTTATATTCGATTCATCGGTGTACGGGTAACCACTTGTGAGAGATTACAGGTTAAGCCAGCTAAAAACTGTATTGGCAACACACATTAAAACCCAGTTAATAAAAAAAAAGAAAAGTAAACAATTCAACTGAATCATACGCTTTTTTTGCTGAATTTATTGACTAACGTAATTTGCTGCCAATAATTAAAATGCAGTAAGCTGAATGCGGTCTGTGGCTTCTTGGTAAATAAAGAACACACACACACACAACAAACAAACGATGAGTGTGTGCTTATCAGTTTGATGATTAGGTTTCACCGTTACTTAAGCAAGTGGCGCAGCAGTTTTATTATTGAGCCATTGACTCATAAGCGAAACCGGAAGGAAGAGGATTGAATAAAAAAAAAAATTGCTACTAAATCTAAAAGCTAAAAAAAATTAGGGGCAAAGTGCGGCAAGCAGCTAAAACTGGAAAGCTCGTTAATAAAACCAAAAAATAAATAAAACAAAAAAGAAAAGAAAAGAGAAGAAAAGAAAAGAGAAGAAAGAAACAAGCCGAAATTCGCATAAAGAACAAGCAACAAAGGCGGTTATTTTTGAAGTGTGCAGAAAAACAGCCGAAGATCATGAAGAAAGAGAATTCAATAAAGAAAATAAAAACAAAGTTGATGATTTTTTTTCCCGATTTCGATGAAAAATCAAAGCCATGTTTCAGAAAGTTCATTGAGACGAACAGAGAGGAGCTGCAGCTATGCAGGGAGTACAAGCGAGACAGCCAAACATACTGACCAAGAGCGAGAAAGAGAGAGAAACAATACAACTTTTGTGGGTTTAGTCATACACTGAAACTTGGCTATTTCGGGAGCGAACGCTTTGAGTTTGCGCGCCTCTAAGCAGCTCTGCGTGTGCGTGTACGTGTGTGTCTGTCTGCGTGTATGTGACTGAGTTTGCGCTTGTGTGCGTGTGTGTGAGTCAGTTGCTGTTGCTATTGAGCGCAACTTGTGCGCATTTCATACACATTTAATGTCGCCAACGCAACAAAATAACAACAAGAACTACAAAGACAACAACAACGATATCCAAACTTAACGAAACTAAATAAACAGCTGTTTAATTGAACGCTTCACAAGCGACAAGGACAGCACCAAAGGATAACGAAACAATCTAAAAATACGACAAGATTTTTAAACTGCAAAAAACTGTGCAAAAAAAATAAAATTAATTTGCTATCAAAAAACTTGTGGAAAACAAAAAACTATCAGAAACAAAGTCATAAATTATTATACTTAATATATTTAACCCCTCAAACATCTTTTAAAAGCCTGTTCTTAAAATAATTCTTTAATTTTAAGTTTAATACTTTCAAACTATAAAACCAATATAAATCACATTTGCTAAGCTAAAAGTACTATAAAGTGTCCGAATTCTATCAAAGCCCTACTATAAACTAATTTAACTCAATAGCCACAGCTATAGAAAGCTTAAGACATATTTATATATTCCCATAAAAGATCGATCTACTCACTTGTATACCATGGCATTATCGCATGCATCGTTGAATGCGTAATCGAAGCGAAATTTGTGATTCTCCAGGAATTTGGTTAGATCAACTTTGGTGCGCGGTTCGTGCACCATTAGGACATCCTTGCGTGGCACGGATATGACATCGATCTCCTTGCGAGTCACCTCTTTACGGCTTAGTGGACGCTTGCGTACACACACCGTAATTTGATGATCATCCGCGACCTGACCATCCAGAAGCGGTGCAAATTCTAATGTATTTTGATACTCACGTATCATTTGCGCTGTCTCCCAATTGGGATTACCAGGATCTTGATTCATTAACGCCACCTTTTCCTCCTTCATTTCAGCCTGGCGTGCACGTCGCTTTTCGCGATTCTCCTTTAGACGTTCCACCTCCTTGAGGGCATGGGAACGTCGTGCTCCGGCTGCACCGCCAGCACCGGAACTGGCACCGGTGGGAATTGTTGAATTATTTGTTGAGTTATTTGTGACTGTTGAATTGATACTGTTGCCGCCACCGCCAGTTCCTCCAACACTAACACCGCCGCCGGCTCGTTCATTGTGCACATTATTGCTAATGCTGGCGGATGCGATGCGCGTCTGGGCATTGCTAGTGGGTTGATTGATATAACGTCGCAATAGGCCAGTGGCTCCAGCAGCACCACCAGCTCCAGCTCCTCCTGCACCGGCCTGATTTCCAGCCGCTGTCACATTGCCATAACTTCGACTTTGGCCCAAGTGTGTGGATTCCGTGTGGTTGCTTGACTCGTTGATTTTGTTTAGCTGATTACCGGTCATGGTCATGCGTGTGGTTAAACTGCCTAAGCCACTACTAATGCCACTACTTACTCCGCCACTTCCACCACCACCGCCAGATCCAATTGTCGATTGTGTGGGATTCCTTGATAGGTTGTTTGGAGCTGTTGCCTGTTTTTTTGGTTCGGGCGCTGTATGTTGCAATTCAACAGATTCGGGTTGCGTTAATTCTGGATTAAGCGATAATATGGCCTCCAGTTCAACCTCTTTGCCTTTGGTCTCGCCACGTTCATACCACTCAACGGTGATGCATCGGGCCGATGGATTCAGTTTTGATACAACAGCTCCATGAACGCGGCCATCGGTGCGTTTGATTTTAACGCTTTGACCAATATTAATCGTTTCCATCTTGCCAATATGATCCTGTCTATAATCCTATATGTGTGTGTGTGTGTGTTTGTTTGTTGGTTTATGTGTGTTTATTTGTGGCTGTATTTAATTATTTATTTAAATATGTATGTTGTGTGTGTTTGTATTCAGTTTGTTTGTTTGTTTGTTTGTGTTTAAATGTGTGTGTTGTTGCTTTATTACTATTTTGCCTGCCTTTAAATGGCCAACTGCTTAGTTACATGCGTCGATTTCTGTAATGAAACATATAAAAAAATAAACAAATAAATACACTTGTATATATCACATGTGGGTGTCTGTCAGTTTGTCTTTCTGTATGTGTGTGTGTGCGTTCTCACAAGTTATCAAGTCAAAGTGTTGCAGAGTCCCGCTAGTAGCTGCAGCCAGTTGCCGCTTATTACTCACATCGCAAAACTCTTGTTGGTTTCCAACAACAACAATTACAACAACTATAACGACAACAACAACAAACTTAAACAACAACAAATAACGTAAATGTATGTAAGCGAGATAGCAACACATAAAAATGGCTGCGCTCGCTAACTGTATGCTGCCGCTACTGCTGGCGCTGCTGTTGTTTACTGTTGCTGCTAAGGAATGACGACGACGACTGTGCTCCGCTCTACTCTGCTCTGTTGTGTTGTGCTTTGGCTTTGGCTTCTTCTATGTCGAGGTCGCAAAAATATTCACGGCGTCTCTCAGGTCTCTTTTGGTATGCGTGCGTGCGTGTGTATGCTTGTATTGTGTGTTGTATGTGTGCGTTTGCTTGTTTCAATGTGTGCGTATGAAATTCACACAAAATTTAAATGTTTAACCGTCACTTATAATTCGCTTGCTATCGATAACACAATTAATAAACACACGCATCAGCAAATACACACATGCATGCGCACATATGTTCTCTATATGTTAATGAAAAGCCGCCAGTAAACGATACGCCGCTAACAATTGTCCAATTGTGATTTGTGCGCCGTTTTTCTTCTTTTCTCTTTTTGCATGCATCGGCCACGGCGTTGTGCAACACTATTCTTATATGCGGCACATAGCGACAGTCTCGCAAACTCTCACACAGATGCCCGTATTGCACACATATGACATGCATATATGTATGTATGCATGTGCATGCGCATATGCATATAAGGTGTGTGTTAGTGCCAAAAAAAAAAAACAACAGCAGTTAATCAATGCCAGCAAGCTTTACGTTGTTAATTACACATACATGTGTATGTGCAAACGTAGGTTCGTTACGCTATTGTGTCGGCCACAGCAGCAGCTTTACGTCATGCAGTAGCTGATGGCTGCGGCTCCCACATAGAAGCACACACACACATATGTGCAATATACATTTACAGCTGCACGCAGAAGACATTGGCATCGAACGCATCAGAGGGCTTTCATGCAAACACACACACACACGAATAGGCACGCACATCTTTCTTCAAACGCGGAAATATTATTGAAATTTTGCAACTGTTAAAACGCTACTTTTGTTGCCGTCGTTGCAGCCAACAACAACAATACAATTGGTAATATTCGCTCACCTCGGCACAGTCATTAGTTTGAACACACACGATGTATATCCTGCAACTATTAAATAGCACAATCCAAAAAATTACTAAAAGTGGACTTTTATATTTTTGGAATAAATCACAACTAGTTATCACAAGAGTGTGTTCGAAATAAAAATTACAAAGCGACCAGATGTCAACAACAGAGTTTTAGTTCACAGTTTGCTTCGCCATTGTGTTTTCTTACTGCCAGCCAGTCATGATGAACGTTTTACAGCACTACTATATTGACTGAAATATCCGTTAGAGTTAAATTAATTTAAAAATGGCAAGCATAATTTACTTAATCATGAACATATGTATTATTTACACTTTTTAATTAATACCTGCACGAATGAATCATAATTATCGTATCTTCAATCTGCAACTCATTAAATTAACAACAGCTGGTGGCCATGGTTTGGTATGTTTTGGTATTTTTCTGCTAGCAAGTGCATTTACAACAACAAAAATCATATAGAAATATCGATACCCCGATAACACTAACACTAACCCTGTGTACGTGTTTGTTTGTGGTGGTTGCAATAGAATTGTTTGTGCGTAGAAAGCGTAAATTATTGCAACGAAAAACGAAAAATCAAGAAAGTAAAAACATAAGCAACGTGCACCGCACAATTTGGTAAGGCAACACAAGTGGATATAGTGAATGCCATTAAAAAACAAACAATATCAAATAGGAATATATTAATTTGATAAGCAGCAGAATGGATATCATGGACATACAAGCTGTCGAATCGAAGCTAAGTGACGTCACAGTGACACCAATACCACGCTCGCAAGTACAAAACTTTTACAACTATCAACAGCAGCGCGAACAACGCGAGCAGCAGCCCCAAATCCAAATATCCGCAATACATCATTCACGCAGCGGTGCCGGCAATAGCAGTAACAACAGCAACAACAGCTCCAATAGCAACAACAATAATATGGTTGCCACCGATTATGCGACCAGCAGCAGCAGCAAACGAGATCGCAGCAATGCCCAAAGCAGTGCAGCGGCAACAGCAGCCGCCGCAGCTGCAGTTGCTGCATTGCAATATTCCCCACAATTTCTGCAAGCACAATTGGCACTGCTGCAACAGCAATCAAATACAACGGCCACACCATCAGCTTCAGCAGCCGCTGCAGCAGCAGCGGCGGCATTATCGTTAGCCAACATTGCAGCGGCATCGAATGGCCGCAACACCAGTGGCAATGGCAATAACAATAGCGCCAATAGCAACAACAGTATAAATATCAACAATCTTGGCTTGAATCTCACACAATCACAGCTCAAATACCCGCCTCCATCCACATCGCCGGCTGTTCTGACCACACAGACATCGGCAAATATCACAACACCGCTGACATCCACTGCCAATCTGCCGACGGTGGGCAGCAATGTGACCACCAGCAATGGTTTGAGTAAGTACGCCCAATTGTTGGCGGTCATCGAGGAGATGGGTCGTGATATACGACCAACGTATACGGGATCACGCAGCTCCACGGAGCGTTTGAAGCGGGGAATTGTTCATGCGCGAATTCTAGTGCGCGAGTGCCTCATGGAAACAGAACGTGCGGCGCGTCAATGAGAAGAGGAGTGCGGTACGCCGCATTTAACAACGCCGGATTAAGCACTAAAACTATACTCTATGTAGTTTAAGCACTTGGCATTGGGCATGGTGAAAGAACTAGCATTTAAGTGTAAACCGTTTTTTTCTCTCTCTCAATTTCATTATTATTTTCCTCATCTCTTTCTTATGAGATCTATAATTTTTTTTTATCAAGTTTTTGCTAGCTTTAGGTTCAAAGTTTTCCATAATTAAATTCCTTGTAGCCAGTCGGCAGATCATTTCAGTTAGCAATAGAGATCTGCATGAATAGCAGAAAAGACATATTCAAGTGAACAATGCTCAGAATGAGCTGAATGAATTCAACTGCAAAGCGGCTTTTCTATTTGACACTTCTTACAACCTGAGTATTTTCATTAAACAAAATCAAATCTAATAAATCATACCGGAAACATTTACACAGAACATATTTATTATCGAATTAGTATCGAATAAATAAATAACTAGCCAAATTTTATATGTACATAAATTATTCACGTACATTAAATTCAAAACTGATAGAAACAACTGATACTTCTGAGCAAACATACAGTGTCAGCCAGGGTTTGTTCTTCTGAATTCTTGTGCAATACTCAAAAAGTGTTTGCCGCTACTCGAGACCAATCGAATGCCTTCATCTTTGCAATATGTTTCATTTACTTAAACGACTTATTTATTAGCAGTGATTTCTATGAGCTCTATGAGGCACAGTATCGATTCACTGTACGCTTCAAACCCATTCAATTCGAATCCATTCAATATAGAGTGTAGCCGTGCCGACCTCTAGTTAGTACCTGCTGAATAATACACCTTTTACATGGAAAGTTCTATATTTGACTTGGTACTTCTTGTACTACAACTTTTTCAGAGAACTTATTTACAATTTTTACCGGATATGTAGGTTGTACTATATATTATTTTAAAGATCTCGATTTTTGAGAGTTCTGCTAAAACATTTTTTTTATTTTTTAATTTTTATAATCAAGTTTCAGCTTTCAATTCTCGGTAAAACCCATTAAAACTGTATGTTATAAATGGTGCAATTTCTTCAATTTTTTGTTAAAAAGTTTTTTGCGAAAGTTCAATTAATCAGAGTTCGAAAATGCCCCCCAAAAGTAAAAGCTATTCATTTTCAATGGTTACATGGTATTAACAGTTTATATATGCTTATTTTCACTATGCCTATTTAAGTAACGAGTAGAAATGACGAGTAGCGAGTTAATCAATTAGTTACTTTACGTTACTTTCACTTTTTACTGAATATATGCCGTCATTTTATAAGTTTATATTTTTTAACATTATTATTATTATATATATACATATATGTCATTAAACAATAGTAAAATTTATGCAAAATGTTTTTGTTTTTTAATCGTTTGTTTTTCTTTTTCGTTTTGTGCTTTAAAAAGTCGAGAAATACTCCACAAAATAGGCAAATTTTTTGCCACCGGACCATAGTTAAAAATGTTTAGACTAGCTCAGGTTATACAAGTTATATATTATTATATATGTATATTGTATACGATCACACAAGCACACACAGTAAATGTGCGATAGCTTCAACTTTTAGACATAACAAATATTTGAATATACATATATATATATATATATATATATATATATATATGTAGAACTATATACATAATAGTATATAAGTTTAGCTGTAAGTTTGCACCTGCTAGATGACACCTTGATGTGTCGAATTCAATGTATGTATGTTTGTATTGATGTTGTACAGCTTTAAGTTGCATACTACTCCCCGATTACTCGATATGTATACTATAAGCTCTATATAGAGTTATTATACCTAGATCCATTGTGTGTACAACTTATAAACACTGAACAAACTGCAGATGATTCACGATCTGAGCTGTTATTTTAGAGAACTATACAAATATATATATATACTCCATTTATATAAACTATATATATATTTAAAAGGTCTGGTTAAATACGAATCGAGAGACATATTATATATATACATATATATATAGTTATAGATATATTGGCTAAGTTCAAACATGTATACCAAACCAACATTAAATAAAGGAATGTTTTGGTTTTATTTATTATATATAGTATATTATTATATATATGGTATATACATGGACATTACGAACAATCGTAGCGGGGACAACACTCGGGATAGGGTTTACTGGCATCAGTTTTAAATTTTCTACAGGGTATCGAGCGTATAACCGATGGACAACTGTGAATGCAATGAATTAGAATCGCATGTTGGACATACATATATATAATTTATATTTACCTTAGCATTGATGACAGCACCGGACTGTGACAGGTAAATAGAGCACACTCCTCGGTCAACGGAAGATTCTCACCTGCCATCAACTTTTGACCCTCGAACTCACAGTCAACTGTAATAATTTTATATACAAACTGAGGAAAGACCTTTTTTCGGATTTCTTGTAGCACTTACAGCCCATTATGAGCATCAGGTGAGCACCCAGCACCAAAGTACACAACACAAAAGTCACCGGCAGCATTGTAAGCTTTAGTCTTAGATCTTTCAGATCGCAAATCTATAGTCAACTGTGCTGATTTCGTTTGAGTCGTGCAATTTTTATAAAGACCTTATCAATTTTGGCATTTTTACAGGCGATTGTGTATTATAAAACTGAATGTATTGCAAAACTTTACGACTATCAGCCATTATATGAATGAACAAATATTTATTTATTTTTATTATTTATATTTCGTGTATATTATATTTCAATAATCATATGTTAAGTCTATCAAATCGTATGTTTCTGTATTAACTTACAATTTCGAACATTTCATTCATCTTATAGACCGGTAGTGCTTATTGCAAGTAAGAGTACCGCATATAAACAGTATTTTGGTAAGTAATACTCACTACATAGACATTAAAGCATTACTTTGACAAACATCATGTGCAGCAAATATTTGCTATATTTATTTTCCCAAGTTTTCTACTGTAGCAAATAAGTTTGAATCACTTTACACAGGTAATGGGGTTTTTGACAAATATTTGTATACATAGAGAAGATAATATTGCATTTTTTATATTTTCAAAAATATTTATTTGCTCAAATTTGTGCTTGTAGCAAACATGTTTGAAACCTTTTATATAGATAATAACAACTATAGCAAATATTTGCTTCATGTTTGCGCTAAAAAAAAAGCAGCAATAAAATAGTAAAATAGTGGCAAATATTTGCTTAAATTGGTAGCAAATATTTGCTGTACCGTGAATAAAGTGCCACATTTTTAATTTTCCACCAATTTAAAGAAATGTTTATATGCAAAATCTTTAATTTACAATAATTTTAAGCAAATATTTGCTGCACATATTTGCTACTTGGCAAAAAAACACCAACTTTATATGTTTATTCGTTTATGTTAAATGATTAACAAATTTATAATAAAATATTGGATTAATCAGTGTTGCACTCAAGTTGGGCACAACAATCCGGATAGGGTAGCGTATAGTCGTTGGGTGTAAATATACAACCGAGCGGCAATTGCATGCGATCACAGCTGTAAATCATATGAGAATATAGTATATATATATCTACATGTATCAACAGTTCTTCAAATATAGCACTTACTGCCTGATCATGAGCACGTAATCCTCCCGACAATAGACCTTGGCGCAAAAGTGCAACTGATCTACCGGAAAAACGGTGTCGTTAACCGGCACCGAAAGTTTCAGCTCCTCATAGTAACAATGTTCAGGAAGTGCTACAACAATATGTATAGAATTTAGATCGACCTGAAATCAGCTAAAACACGGACTTACTGGGATGTTTGGTATTGCCCCGATATTGTGTGCTGAAGCTTAGAACTTGGGGTATCAGCAGTACGGCCAAACAAGTTTCTAGGCTCCAACGTCGCATCGTGAATTCCGCTTGAGTCTGAGTAATTGAATGGAAATGTTTCGACTTATAAGGCAAAACGATTCCCAACAATTATCAGCTCTTGAAATTCTCCGATTTTTGTTTGTCTCTCAAAAATATTCCATATAATTTCAGAGGCAGTTTGGGTATGCTCAAGTACTATTTGGGTCTAGCTTATCATTTGTAGGGCATTGGGGGTTACTTGGTTTTAGATTCGTATTGCTCTTTGCACTTTATCAATTTCTTGACTCTCTAGTATTTATTAGCTATTCACGTTCCAAGTCGATAGAGCATAGAACTTTCGGTTATACTAATTTGATTGTTAATTAAGTTTCTCACGACAAAAATAAATACAAAGCTATATAATAAGTATTTGTAATTACAATGGCTCAACCAGGTGATAAATGATGACGGGTCTCAGTCATGCCTCATTTATAGACGGTCTCCCTACTTTTTTTAGCTACGTTCCCCAGTTTTTATTGACCTAAGCTGAACTTTGTTTCAAGTTGAATTCGTAGGAAAATTTTAAAATATTAGTGAGAAAATTATTTTTTTCTTCAACAAGTTTTTTTATTAAACTTTTCCAGAAATCTTCAAGAACAGTTTATTATCAAACAAATTATTTTTATTTATTTTTGCTAATCTCCGTCAAGTTCATTCAAGTTGAAGTTCGAATAAAATTTTATTTATTTGGAAATCTTGCAGAAGTGCGAAGCTGCAACCTTGCTACCGTTTGCTGAACTGGGCCAGCAGTGTTGTGCATTAAGCCTTTTTTTTGTTGGCTTTAAAAAAGCTAGCTTGAGAACATTTTGTTAAGCTTTTTTTTTTGGAAAACATTTTGTATTAGTATTAAAAATTTTTGGGGTACAAATTTAATTGAAAATATAATTTTAAAAAATTGTTTTTTGATGCTAAAATTTTTTTTTTTCAGTTAAAATACATATTTAAAACCAATGTATCTGAAAATCTTAAAAAAAAAAAGCTCACGATCATTTACTTCTATTTTCTATATAATAAAATTGAGGTTAGGTTGAATAAGTTGCTGAAATATAATGAAATACAAATTTTTTAAAGTATAGGAGTTAAGAAATTGTATTTTTCGAAGAGGTAAAATAAAATATGTACAATAACTTATTTAAAGAAATCAATTTAAGACACTATAAAATTAAAAAAAAAATTATTTAATTTGAAAATAAATTCTACAAACTTCTTTACATACTTCTTTAAAAAAAACTTAGCTTATGGCTTACATTTTTGGACAACACTGAACACAAGCTTGCAACGCCCACGCAACAATGGACTCTCGATTTCATGGATACAAGGGGCCTGCAAAGGGGGGATGAAGTGAACTGTACAATGGCTTAATTAATTCAAACTAGAGCTAAGGCAGTCAAACTGAAAATGAAACTGAAACGAAGGCGAATCGTCTAAAGACATCGTCAAACAAAAGTCACGACGCATTTATATATGCCCCATATTCAGCTACAGATACAATACTGTATCTTGTAGATACAGTAAGCAAACAAGAGAGAGGGAGTGAGACAGAGAGAGAAGTCTTCACTACACAATGTTTATTATTAATTTTATATAAAAGCAACAACAATTAATTGCAATTGTTTCAGTCGCACTTTTGATGCTCGCGCTAAAAGTTCAAAAAATTTAACAATTTTTTTTTTTATTATTATAAATTATTCATCGTTATGATAATGCCGTTAAGAACTGACAACGGTTATGGTCGCATGGCAGCAATGTTGCTGCTACTGGGTGCCCTCTGTACAGCAGTAACTGCCGATTTGGCCTATCGAGCCAATGCCGTGCATCCAGGTGGGCGAAGTATAACAGTTTCAACTGTTATAAACTAAAAAAATTTGGTTCTTTTAGACTATCCTGGACAATGTTACTTTGAGGAGCTGAAGCAACCGATACCCAAGCATCAGTCGTATAAACCCATCAATCGGGAGGGTCACTGCCAATCCGTTTATTGTCGTCCCGATTTTGTGCTGGAGATCGGCTAGTAAGCTGCCTATTTCTGTTCAGTGGGGCTTAGCTTTAACATATATCCAATTTCAGCTGCGGTCGACACAATCTGGTGCCCAGCAAGAACTGTAGAATCGATTCCGATATGCGTCGCACCTTTCCCCACTGCTGTCCAAGACTTGTATGCCAGGAGCAGGATTCCAACGACATCTAGTTATAATACTATACTTACCTCAAAGCTGTTGTACTATTCGTATTTCTATCTCTAAATTTGCTATGTTTTATTATACCCCCAATAAACATAACCTCACATTGTTTAAAGATTCAGTTTTGTATGTATGTAGTGCAAAAGCTGTTTGAGGTAATAACAATAACGCTACTTACCATTCAATCTCCAACAAGGCCACAGCTGTAATTTAAAACTATGTCAAGGGTGTGCTATATACTACATTTACTTGAGCTGTAATGTGTCGCGACTTAACCTCATTTTTCTTATAGAATTGTAGACCATTTACTTTAAAAAATATAAAGGGGTTTATTAGGGGGTCCAAATCAAAAGTACTTAACAAACATGTAGTACAGACTAATAAAGGAAACTTTATATATTCTTGATCAGCAGTCAATTGGGCATGATCACCTGTATTTTAGAGACTATCAAAGCTAGAGTTACCACAGTTTGAATGTGTGACTTTAGCTATACCCCCTGACAATACGAGGTCTTTTCCCGTGTAGCACTACTGCCAGTTAAGCTGAGTTTTGTCTGTAGAAAGATCTGAAAATCCACTTGAATCTCATGCTACACATTGAATAATTTCTGAAGTACATTCAAGTGATCTTTAGAACGAAAAGAGATTCAAATTGTGTGTGTGAGTTTTAAGTTGTGCAAACCGACTGCGAAACACCGTGTAAATCGTGTGGTAGCTTAACAAAAATTGATCACATTTAAACTTACAATTAATTTGCAACATATTCAAACGATTCCCCAAGTTGCACTTGATCAGTGTGCAGCACAAATCACATCCGCTTCTAATTTGTAGTTGTGTAAATAATAAGTTATAATTACTTGAGTAGTTTCCGGTCAAGATATACAAACCCTCCACACTGTTTATGAAATATTAGAAATGACGGGCTTAACTTACATAATTTCCGAGAAACTTATCGAAACTACTTACTAACCCTAGACAGCTTGATTTGTTTATAACTAAACTAGAATATGAATATTTCTATTGAGTTTCTACCACTTAAATTCTACTTTAGCGAAATATATCGAGTTCTTTATAGAGCTGCACTACTTAGTGGTAATGACACTGATGAGCTTTGATTAACTTTATCACCAACTTTTGGTGGAGGGCGTGTTGGAGGGCAATTGGTACAGTTAACGGCAATTATGCAATTAAAAATGCGAATTGTGGCACAGTAAAAAACAAAAGCAAATAAGAAATGCTACTGTGGCGTATGCAAGACTGATTGATACTCTAGGAAAAGTCTGCAAGTAATCAAAATATAATGAAAATTATTTTTTAACATAAAGAAAGCTTATTAACCACATTTTTAGGGAGAGTGACCCAATATAAAATAGAAATTCTAAAATAAAATAAAAAAATTTACTACAAAACCTTGAAACCCTTTCTTTTCAAGAACTGAGCGCAACTTAAACTATGAGAAAATTTAATGCGCTACATAAATATCTAAATTCATGAAAATTTGTTGGTCTTTGTAGCGCATATCGTAAGTCGCGCTGATAAGCACTGAATTTTAAATTAGAAATTCAGATTTGCGCAGCGAAAAGTAAATAGAATGAGAGCGATAGATTCCCGAGTATAAATAGCTAAACAGGTTCACTTAACGGCTTTCAGTCGACGCTCCACAGGTTCAGTCTACAGTCTTCAGTCCCCAGTCTACAATCCACAATCTAGTCTCCAGTCTACACTTCATTTAATAATACTCTTTGATTCCAAAAATGTTCAAATTTTCGACCGTTTTGGGAGCTACAATAGCTCTAGTTTTGGTGCTGCTCGCGATGACCCCATCCAGCGAGGCTGGTAAGTAAAATTATTTAAAAATATTTCTTAAAAATTAAACAAAATTTGCGTATTTAGCCAGCGAACCGGTTTGCACCTATCGAAACTCAGAGGATGAGACTATTTTCCTCAAGTATTTGCCGCTGTTAAAAAAGGGTCAAGACTATGTGGATTTTGGCCAAGAAGGTAAATGCCTCAAACGCGCCATTTGCACCGACACCTTTAAGACCATTGTGGAGGAGTAAGTTGTCACCAGATCTCCATATAGAATTCTATATTTAAAATCTGTTTTTCAGTTGCGCCCAGCACAAGGTCACGTGCCAGAATAAACAACGTTTTACGGGTGTTTTTCCCGCCTGTTGTATCAAGTGTCACTAGAAGATAAATTCTCCTGGATTCGTTCTATATGTCTCTAACTATAAAGTCGTTTATAAACTTTAAATGTCTCGAAATTAATAACAATTGACTTCGTGTTCCACATTCATATTCATTCTTATTATTTTCTTTGATTTTTTTTTTCTTTTTTTTTTTATTCTTTTTTCTTTCTCTTTTATTAGGTGTCTTAGCTATATATTGTGTTTTTGTATCCATTTAATAATTGTTTGTTGCTGTAACTTTTCATAGAGCTTCTCTTCTCGTTCTCTTTTCATTCTTCCACTTACGCTAAGACAATTTCTCTGGTAATGTTTTTATTTGTTGCTCTTTTCATCAATTTAAATGTATTTTTAAAACTTGTTTTATGCCGGGCAACAACAAATATTGGGGGATTACAAAAAAAATATATAAAAAAAAATTAAAAAAATAAATATAAAAAAATTAAACAAAAAAAAAAAATGTATTAAGTTTACATAATATTTTAATATTAATGCGGGTCAGTTGTGTTGCAACACGAATGTGATTTTTTTTTTTTTGAGTGTACTTGTGTGTGTGTGTGTGTGTATGTGGTGTATGTGTGTGCTTATACATTACGCCGGTTGCAGACTTCTGTGTGTGTGTTTGTAAATTGTTTTACTTTTGTTTTATTTTCTTTTTTAGCTGCATTTCAATGCACAAAGTTTTTTCTTGTAGTTTCTGAAGTTAACCCTGTTTATTTAAGTTGTTTTTTAATGATTTTTTATTCAGTTTGTTTCTGTTTTTATATTGTTTTTGTTTTGTTTTTTTTTTCTTTAATTATTTGTTGATGTTAACTAATGCTTATAGATCCTCATCCTCATCGGGTAAAGCGGTCGCCTGCGCTTCCTGCAAATCACGTTCGATTTGAATCTGCCAGTCTTTGTCCATTTTGACCTCTGGTGGCAGCAGCGCTGGCATTGCCACAAACTCGAGATTGGGATCGCCAACCAATTTGCGGGCCAGCCAAAGGAATGGTTTCTCGAAGTTGTAATTCGATTTAGCGGAGATATCGTAGTACTACAAAAAGAATAGAAAAACAAACAAAAATTATCATTTTGAACTGTGTCATCTCGAAGGCGCACAAAAAGCATCAACAAACATCTATCGATATATTTTTGGTTATCGCTAGCGATAAAAAAAATACTAAACTGCATTTCATTTCTATATCGATGCCGTTCATATGTGTGTCACTCTCGCTCTCACTCTCACTCTCCTCATCTCTTTCTCATTCATTTTCTGTTTATCTTTGTCTAATTCGTTGTTGATGCTTTTTTTCAGTCATGCAATTTCGTTTTCTATTTTAATTTGAAATTCACCAACGCGATTCGACTCACCTGCAAGTTTTTCTTTCGGTGGAACACAATGCTTTTGGCCTTGACCTTTCGATCCTTGATGTCCACTTTGTTGCCACAGAGAACAATGGGGATATTCTCACAGACGCGAACCAAATCTCGATGCCAGTTGGGTACATTCTTGTAGGTGACACGCGATGTTACATCAAACATAATGACGGCACATTGTCCCTGAATATAATAACCATCACGTAGTCCACCAAATTTCTCCTGACCAGCTGTATCCCAAACATTGAAACGGATGGCGCCGCGATTGGTGTGAAAGATCAACGGATGCACCTCCACACCCAATGTGGCAACATATTTCTTCTCAAATTCACCGGTCATGTGGCGTTTAACGAATGTTGTCTTCCCAGTACCGCCATCGCCGACCAGCACGCACTTGAACGTGGGCATATCTTGTCCTTCCTGAGCCATGATCGAGTTCTTCTTTTTACTGTTTTGTTGTAAACAAATTTACCAAATCACACGATATTGCTTTCTTTCTTCCTTCCGATGCTGTTGCTGCAAACAAAAACACATTTTTAATTATTTTTATATGTACCGTTTGTTAAATAGAAAAAAAAAGAAAAAAAACTTTGAATTACACTAGTTAATGCCCGTGTTCGTTGTTGTTGATTGTGCGGCGAGCGGAATGCGAATGCGAACAGCTCAGCTCAGTTAGAGCCTAGGTAAACGGTAAGGTAAAGGTCGAACTAGAGCAAAGGCGACTGCAAAGCGCGCCAAAGGACACCAACAGCTGTTGCCCACATCTATGCAATCTCTTTGCGCTCGCTCTCGCTCTTACTCTCTTGCTGGCATTGAAGGCAAGAGTAAAACGAAATGCACGAGAGCAAAACCGCAACAAAAATGCAGCTGCTATGCCAGCATGCCTCAATGTGTATGTGTGTGTAATAGAATGCGTGCGTGTGTTTGTGTGTATTGCATGTACAGGCGCAGGTAGCATGCGACAATGTCGTGAGAGGAGGCTGCCTGGCATACCATTACATTACTTTGTTGTTATTCTTTTTATGTAATTGTAATAATAGTATCATATTTTCTATTACAACAAATTGAATTTTACAACACTTTGAAAAAAATCACTTAAGCACATGCTTCTAACCAACTTTGACAAAGAAGCTTCAACACTCTTTTTTTAGCTGCGCACAAAACAGTCCCGCCAAATCATAAATGTGAAGAAATTATTACAATTGTGTATGCAAAATGATGAGCAAACTTTTTGTCATACGAATAAAAATATGTTCGAATGTGTCATTTTTGCCACAGAATGTTTGAGAATGTTTTTACCGAAATTATTGAAATGCGTTGAATCAGCACAGCACACGCACACAGACGCAGCAGCTTTGGCAAAACACACACATAGAAAACAACCCTGGCAGTGCGAGTGAGTAGGCAAATCATCGAAAATCGGAAGAGTGAGAGCAGAGCAAGCGGCTGTTATTGCAGCAGAAGACGCAACTAAAGCGCGCCAAAATGTGTAAGCCAAGCAAACAAAGAATATTAGGCCAAGTGCAACAGCATAAATTCGCTTGAAGAGCGAAATATAATTGCAGAATATCTTATAAATAAACACACACATCAACTAACAAATGCTACCGCATAGTCTTGCCCACACACACAAATATACATATAATAGTATATATGTACACATACCCAGACGCCAATACACGCGCCACTGTCTGAAACATGACGCAAATTTTTTTTTTTCAACTGCAGTTCATGTTTAACCTCACAAATTTTGTCGAATTTGCTCCAATTGATGGGCAGTATTTTTTTTTTTTGCCGCATTAAATGTAAACTGAGGAAATGATTAAAGACTCGTTTCGAATCAATGCTAAATGCCTAGGGCACAACTATCCTTGTTGACAAGTCTCAAATAATTTCTCGAATGCTGGCCAACACGCGGCTGGGGTAGCGGCAGCGACAGCGGCACCACGTCGAGCGACGCCGGTCTTAAGCCGCACACACACACACAAGCACGCACGCAGTGGCACAAAATAAATAGTTTCGGCAAATGGAGTTGTTGAAAATAAATATGAGCGTGAAGGCAATTTTTGCATATACACAAATTTATACATATGTATACTTAAATCGAGTGTGGATATTTGCACATTTGAACTATCAGCAGATATACCAGACGCAGACCATTAGCAATCGACGTCCGAAATTTCGAGACACCGTCATCAACACGATTTTGAGACGTTTGCAAAATTTTCTTTACAACTTTGTGGAAGCGGAGCGTTGAATAATATAACTTTACTTACATGCTCACTAGCTTTGTTTTCGTTTTAAACAATTAGCGTGTGCACACTGGCCAAATGTTTCTCTCAACAGCACGGACACAAAAATGACCACTTTATTGGTTCTCTTGTCGGGTTCTACTGGTAAAATAAAATTGGCAAGTTAACCTACTTGACAATTGCACAAGTTATCGATAGCGTTGTCATCAAATACCTCAGCGTAGCTAAATTGATCAACACTCTTCTTTGATATAAAAATACTGAAATACTGAGTTCTATCATAACGTCATCGATAGTAGCTGAAGAAAGTTTAATTAATTTTGCTAAGCACTGAGCAATCGATATATCTATTCTGTTTTTTATTATACGGTTCATCATAAATTGATACTCCATTAAACTCAGTAGATTACTACAATATTTCATGTGAACTGACACCGAACCAATAAACTTATTAAACACCAAATAACATGACTAAGTTTTATTTGGCGCCGCCGGTATCTTTGCGGAACATGGAACAAAAAACCGATAAAACACGATTTCTCAACTCTAAATTTTATTCATTTTCCGTGTGTACAATTTATTATTAAATGGAAATTGTAGTTATCAGTTGCCAGTTTGGTAATTCAATGCCATCAATAATTTTTTCGATTTAAATAAATTCTTATTATCGATGTATCGCGACTCTGCTGAAACATCAATGCATCGCAAGTGGTATCGATTCTAGTTCCAGCTCTACAATACGACTCTTTTATTTATTAACATCACTACTAAATTGCACCACAATATCAAAATAAGCAACAGGATAGTAATCAATTAAAACAACATTAAGTAACATATTTGCCTAGCTAAGGGAGACATATAGAGAGAGGGAACAAGATACAAAGATGTCGACACGTCGCCAGGCCATTACACTGTACAGGAATTTGTTGCGTGAATCTGAGAAGTTGCCTTCATACAATTTTAGGTACGTTAACGGTTGTGAAATTCAGCATTAACAAATATATACGATAATATTCTATGATGACAGAATGTACGCGATGCGGAAGATAAGAGACACATTTCGTGCCAATCAGAAGGTGAATGATTTCAAAGAAATTGACCGGCAAATGGCAACCGCCAAGCAAAATCTGGAGTTAATTCGTCGACAGGTGAGTAGATTTGTGCGCGGGGTCATTAGCTTTGATCAGCTGTACGGCATATGCATTTATATGCATACAAGTGTGTGTGTGTGTATGCTTGCATGTGTGAGTGAACCGCGTGCGTTTTCAGACCAATTGTTATCGCATCGCGCGATAAGCAACAATAACAATAACAACGACACGCTTGCACAGTGCTTTCAATAAATTTGTTGTTACTATTTACAGGTAATTATCGGACATCTTTACACTACGGATAAGCTGGTTATCGAGCCAAAAAAGACACTGCGGCCATCGGATGACTGAAAGCTGTGATCGATCGGTTGCATCACTAGAATCCATTTACACACAAACACACACATACAGACGCCCACACACATACACTTCAAGACGATTGACACTTGGACGGTAGATGGCGCTGGCGGCCTTAAAATATATATAACCCAAAGGGTTCGTTAAGTTTGAATGTTTGCCGGCAACAAAATGAAAAACCAAATCCTTAAACAAATTAATAAAAAGGGATTGTAGCGTAGTATAAAAAATAAACACCAATTTAATAATAAAATTTATGATTACAATGAATTTATATAAATCGTATACAATTTACATATTATGCTAAAACAAAACAAAAAGAAAATAGAATATAATGCAATTGTCCATTGCCCATGGAATGTTTGAGTGTTCTCAGGTGCTATGTATAACCTATGCCTGATACGTGCTGGCAGAGACATTTCCGCCCGTTCCCGTCCAGTTGGTATGCTGGAATTTGCCCTCCTCCCCAAGCAGCTCATAAGTGTGGGCACCAAAGTAATCCCGTTGAGCCTGCAACAGATTTGCCGGCAATTTAGCCGTACGATAGCCATCATAGAAGCTGAGAGCGGTAGACAGAGCCGGAACGGGTATGCCCCAGCAGAAGGCATTAGCCACAACATGACGCCACGATTCCTGTCCCTGTTCAATAGCGCGCTTAAAGAAATCATCTAGCAGGAGATTGGATAGCGACGGCTGTCGGGTGTAAGCCTCCTTGATGTTGCCCAAGAAAACGCTGCGAATGATGCAGCCACCGCGCCACATCAGAGCAATGCCACCGTAATTTAGACGCCAATTGTTCTCTTTGGCTGCCTCACGCATCAGCATGAATCCTTGGGCATAGCTCACAATCTTGGCGCAGTAAAGGGCATGTTTTATGTCATTCAGGAATTTGGTGGTGTCGGTGAGGCGGGGTTTGCAGCCGGGTCCTTTAAGCACACTGCTGGCATGCACACGCTCGTCCTTCAGAGCGGACAGGCAGCGGGAGAAGACTGCCTCGCCAATGAGCGTGACAGGTACGCCGTATTGCAGTGCCGCAATGGCTGTCCATTTGCCCGTGCCCTTCTGTCCAGCCGTATCGCGTATACGCTCCAGTAAATGCCCCTTGGCGTCCTTGTACTTGAGTATATCGCGTGTGATCTCGATGAGGAACGAGTCCAATTCGGCGCCATTCCATTGACCAAACACATCAGACATTTGTGGCGGAGTCAAGCCCAAAACTTGCATTATGTGATAAGCCTCGCAGATCAACTGCATATCACCGTACTCGATGCCATTGTGAACCATTTTAACAAAGTGTCCAGCGCCACCGTCGCCAACCCATTCGCAGCACGGCTCACCATCGGCCTTGGCACAGATCGCCTGGAAAATGGGCTGAATTATGGGCCAAGCGGCTGCGTGTCCACCCGGCATGAGGGATGGTCCATGTCGTGCACCCTCCTCACCACCGCTAACACCGGAGCCAACAAAAAGTAGTCCCAGTTTTTCCAGTTCATCGCAGCGACGGGAGGTATCCTGATATTCAGAGTTACCGCCATCGATAATAACATCGCCAGGCGATAACAACGGCACCAGCTGTGCGATAAAGTCATCGACTGCGCTGCCGGCTGCAGAGGAGAACGAAAAGAGAGCAAGAAAAAAGAAAATAAAACAAGGTCAATGGTGTTAAAGAGAACGTCGGCAATGATAGTGATGGAAGTGTGCTGAAAGTCGTGTATGCTGATCACAAAAAGAACAAAAAAAAGAAAACAAATGGAGGTCAAAGCAAAAAGTTTGCGCTTAATTCGTGATTTTTGTTCAAATTCACTACTAGCATGTTCTACCGTTACTAAGTGTTGTTGGCTCAAGTGGACCTTCAGTTAAGGTCGGCCCAAAGTCGTCGCTTTAAGCAAGATAATTGCTACACAGTTTTGATAGCATTTGATAGCTAGACTAGCTGACGAGCCCTTATCGGATGCACACATCTGAAAAGCAAGTGCCGCGTAATACCTGTCACTTTTGTATTTTATTTGACCTATTGTGAATGTCACGACAAGCGCTGACTTCATCAACATTTTTTGCAAGCCAAGCGAGCTGCGTATCCAGCTTAACGATAGTAATAGCTATCGACAAGCGTAAAACTTAACGATAGCCGCAAGCAAACAACAACAACGAAAGCAGTCACACACTCTCTTACACTTTCTTGCTCTCCCTCTTTCGGTGTCTTACTATTTACTCTCTTCTGCGTAAATTGCTTGCTCTGCTGGGATTTGTTTTAGCTTGACGCCGCAATGCATTGAACTTGCTAAGCAAAAACAAATAGCACTTAGCAAATTTTTGTGTGTATGACTTTGCTTTGACTTCCACACATGCACACACACACACGCACAGGGCATGCTAGCATGAGGCGATCGCTTTACACGCCACTCACTCCACGATTTACAGTAATAACAACAACAACAACACTTACCCTTGACTAGCATCATAACTTTGCGTGGCGTTTTCAGCTTGTCGACCATGTCCTTCAATGACTCAGCACCAATCACTTTTGTGCCTTTTGCCTCGTTATTTAGAAAATCAGTGACCTTCGACACGGTGCGATTGTATGCACAGACAACAAAACCCTTCTCGTCCATATTCAATATTAGATTTTGACCCATTACGGCCAGGCCAATAAGTGCAATATCTGCCTTTCTGCATCATAAAAACAATGACACCAAAAATAACATGAGAAACAGAAACAACATCGTTGCGATTTTTATTTTAATCGTTTGCAAATGTCAAAATTGCTTACCCGCTCATTTTATTATTTTTGTTGTTTATTCAAAACGAAATGAATTTATTAATTTTACACAACAAAACTTGATTTGTTGCGCTTTCACAGAAAATAAATAACTAAAAAAAAAAATTAAATCGTTTGATGCGTTCGCGCTGTCGACTTGCGGCTGTTTCCGTTCGCCAACTAAAACTGCCGTGCGCTTTGCACAAAACACAAAAAAGCAAACGATAAAATTCCAAATGCCCAAAAAGCTTTGACATTCGATCGGCGCTTAACTCGTGCTTCAATCGTGTCACGGTGCAGCCAGGGCTGCGCAGGCATTAACGTAAGTTATTTAATAAATATGTGTTAATTTGTATAATAATACAATTTATTTTTTACGGCTTACATGCTTAAGATTTAATATTTATTTATGAATAAATATTTAAAAGGTTTTTACAATATTACGTGCTTGCGCGCTTAGCTAACTAGCACAGAGCTTTCATGCGATCTACGAAATCGCATGCTACTTAGAGCCGCCCTCTTTGCGCTGCGATAACAAACAATCGATAACGATTCGCTTTCAATCAGCTGTTAAACAAAACTTTGATTTAGTAATTAAAAATGCCGCTCAATTTAGGGCAGTTTTTGAAATGATTTCTTTTTTGACATCTATCGACATGTAACATAAATATCGAGCTGTCTGTCAGTTGGGATTAGTTAAGGAGGCCCAGTCTCATGACAAAATGAACTCAGTCTAGCACAGAGCTTCGTAGGAAGATGTGCTCTCATTTTCAAGTTTTTCATTTTCTACTTTTTTATTTTTCAATAAAATTAAATTCTCTTCACCGAATGGGTAAGTAAATTAATAATTCTTTGCTTAGTTTGTGTTCAGTGCATTAAGTGTTTAAATGGTTAATGTTTCAAAGCAGCCGCTACATTTTCTTCGGAGTTTTCTGCTTGTACTTTTATCGAACAACATGGCCGCCATGTGTCACCTAGCTCCTACGTTGGCAGCACAGCCCCTAGTCAACTGCTGCATTCATCTTTTTGGCTTGTCCGCATCGAATACCTAACGGTAAATATTATTTCGCAAATGATAAACTGGTTAAATGTATGCAGTCACTTATTCCTTTGTCCTTATCTTCGCAGTTAGAACAGATCTATCCGGGAAAAGGCTAAATTGGCAGCACCACCCATTCATCTTGTCACTCTTGGTTTGTCCGTATTCTTTTATTACTTGCTTTTTCATACGTCGAATACTTAACGGTAAATATTATTTCGCAAATGATAAACTGGTTAAATGTATGCAGTCACTTATTCCTTTGTCCTTATCTTCGCAGATAGAACAGATCTATCCGGGAAAAGGCTAAGTTGCCAGCACCGCCCCTAGTCAACTGCTGCATTCATCTTCTTGGCTTGTCCGCATCGAATAATTAACGGTAAATATTATTTTGCAAATGAATAACCGGTTAAAAGTGTGCAGTTACTTATTCCCCTTCCTTTCTCATCGCAGATAGAACAGATCTATCCGGGAAAAGGCTAAGTTGCCAGCACCGCCCCTAGTCAACTGCTGCATTCATCTTCTTGGCTTGTCCGCATCGAATACTTAACGGTAAATATTATTTTGCAAATGAATAACCGGTTAAATGTGTGCAGTTACTTATTCCCCTTCCTTTCTCATCGCAGATAAAACAGATCTATCCGGGAAAAGGCTAAGTTGCCAGCACCGCCCCTAGTCAACTGCTGCATTCATCTTTTTGGCTTGTCCGCATCGAATACTTAACGGTAAATATTATTTCGCAAATAATAAACCGGTTAAATGTATGCGGTTGCTTATTCCTCTCCTCTTCTGTTCCCAGATAGAACAGATCTATCCGGGAAAAGGCTAAGTTGGCAGCACCGCCCCTAGTTAACTGCTGCATTCATCTTTTTGGCTTGTCCGCATCGAATATTTAACGGTAAATATTATTTTGCATATCAAAAACCGGTTAAATGTATGCAGTTGCTTATTCCTCTCCCCTTCTGTTCCCAGATAGAACAGATCTATCCGGGAAAAGGCTAAATTGGCAGCACCACCCATTCATCTTGTCACTCTTGGTTTGTCCGTATTCTTTTATTACTTGCTTTTTCATACGTCGAATACTTAACGGTAAATATTATTTCGCAAATGATAAACTGGTTAACTGTATGCAGTCACTTATTCCTTTGTCCTTATCTTCGCAGATAGAACAGATCTATCCGGGAAAAGGCTAAATTGGCAGCACCGCCCCTAGTCAACTGCTGCATTCATCTTTTTGGCTTGTCCGCATCGAATACCTAACGGTAAATATTATTTCGCAAATGATAAACCGGTTATATATATGCAGTCACTTTTTCCTTTGTCCTTATCTTCGCAGATAGAACAGATCTATCCGGAAAAAGGCTAAATTGGCAGCACCGCCCCTAGTCAACTGCTGCATTTATCTTTTTGGCTTGTCCGCATCGAATAATTAACGGTAAATATTATTTTGCAAATGAATAACCGGTTAAAAGTGTGCAGTTACTTATTCCCCTTCCTTTCTCATCGCAGATAGAACAGATCTATCCGGGAAAAGGCTAAGTTGCCAGCACCGCCCCTAGTCAACTGCTGCATTCATCTTCTTGGCTTGTCCGCATCGAATACTTAACGGTAAATATTATTTTGCAAATGAATAACCGGTTAAATGTGTGCAGTTACTTATTCCCCTTCCTTTCTCATCGCAGATAAAACAGATCTATCCGGGAAAAGGCTAAGTTGCCAGCACCGCCCCTAGTCAACTGCTGCATTCATCTTTTTGGCTTGTCCGCATCGAATACTTAACGGTAAATATTATTTCGCAAATAATAAACCGGTTAAATGTATGCGGTTGCTTATTCCTCTCCCCTTCTGTTCCCAGATAGAACAGATCTATCCGGGAAAAGGCTAAGTTGGCAGCACCGCCCCTAGTTAACTGCTGCATTCATCTTTTTGGCTTGTCCGCATCGAATATTTAACGGTAAATATTATTTTGCATATCAAAAACCGGTTAAATGTATGCAGTTGCTTATTCCTCTCCCCTTCTGTTCCCAGATAGAACAGATCTATCCGGGAAAAGGCTAAATTGGCAGCACCACCCATTCATCTTGTCACTCTTGGTTTGTCCGTATTCTTTTATTACTTGCTTTTTCATACGTCGAATACTTAACGGTAAATATTATTTCGCAAATGATAAACCGGTTATATATATGCAGTCACTTATTCCTTTGTCCTTATCTTCGCAGATAGAACAGATCTATCCGGGAAAAGGCTAAATTGGCAGCACCGCCCCTAGTCAACTGCTGCATTCATCTTTTTGGCTTGTCCGCATCGAATACCTAACGGTAAATATTATTTTGCATATCAAAAACCGGTTAAATGTATGCAGTTCCTTATTCCTCTGCCCTTCTATTCGCAGATAGAACAGATCTATCCGGAAAAAGGCTAAATTGGCAGCACCGCCCCTAGTCAACTGCTGCATTCATCTTTTTGGCTTGTCCGCATCGAATACCTAACGGTAAATATTATTTCGCAAATGATAAACCGGTTATATATATGCAGTCACTTTTTCCTTTGTCCTTATCTTCGCAGATAGAACAGATCTATCCGGAAAAAGGCTAAATTGGCAGCACCGCCCCTAGTCAACTGCTGCATTTATCTTTTTGGCTTGTCCGCATCGAATAATTAACGGTAAATATTATTTTGCAAATGAATAACCGGTTAAAAGTGTGCAGTTACTTATTCCCCTTCCTTTCTCATCGCAGATAGAACAGATCTATCCGGGAAAAGGCTAAGTTGCCAGCACCGCCCCTAGTCAACTGCTGCATTCATCTTCTTGGCTTGTCCGCATCGAATACTTAACGGTAAATATTATTTTGCAAATGAATAACCGGTTAAATGTGTGCAGTTACTTATTCCCCTTCCTTTCTCATCGCAGATAAAACAGATCTATCCGGGAAAAGGCTAAGTTGCCAGCACCGCCCCTAGTCAACTGCTGCATTCATCTTTTTGGCTTGTCCGCATCGAATACCTAACGGTAAATATTATTTTGCATATCAAAAACCGGTTAAATGTATGCAGTTCCTTATTCCTCTGCCCTTCTATTCGCAGATAGAACAGATCTATCCGGGAAAAGGCTAAGTTAGCAGCACCGCCCCTAGTCAACTGCTGCATTCATCTTTTTGGCTTGTTCGCATCGAATACTTAACGGTAAATATTATTTTGCATATCAAAAACCGGTTAAATGTATGCAGTTGCTTATTCCTCTCCCCTTCTGTTCCCAGATGGAACAGATCTATCCGGGAAAAGGCTAAGTTGGCAGCACCGTCCCTAGTCAACTGCTGCATTCATCTTTTTGGCTTGTTCGCATCGAATACTTAACGGTAAATATTATTTTGCATATCAAAAACCGGTTAAATGTATGCAGTTGCTTATTCCTCTCCCCTTCTGTTCCCAGATGGAACAGATCTATCCGGGAAAAGGCTAAGTTGGCAGCACCGTCCCTAGTCAACTGCTGCATTCATCTTTTTGGCTTGTCCGCATCGAGTACTTAACGGTAAATATTATTTCGCAAATGATAAGCCGGTTAAATGTATGCAGTTACTTATTCCTTTTTCTTTTTGATTGCAGATAGAACAGATCTATCCGGGAAAATGCTAAGTTGGCAGCACCGCCCCTAGTCAACTGCTGCATTCATCTTCTTGGCTTGTCCGCATCGAATACTTAACGGTAAATATTATTTTGCATATCAAAAACCGGTTAAATGTATGCAGTTCCTTATTCCTCTGCCCTTCTATTCGCAGATAGAACAGATCTATCCGGGAAAAGGCTAAGTTGGCAGCACCGGCCCTAGTCAACTGCTGCATTCATCTTTTTGGCTTGTCCGCATCGAATACCTAACGGTAAATATTATTTCGCAAATCAGAAATCGGTTATATATATGCAGTTACTTATTCCTTTTCCATCGCAGATAGAACAGATCTATCCGGGAAAAGGCTATATTGGCAGCACTGTCCCCATTCGAATGCTGCTTTCGTCTTTTTGGCTTGTCCATAGCGAACTAGAAGACGACGATGTCCTTGGAAGGCGTACTTAGGCGTGTACGTTTGGAGGTAAGTGTTTGTTAATTACACTTTGAAAAATGACCTAGCATTTTCAACATAACCTTAAATTACAATTTTGCACTTAACAGTGCAAAAAATTCTAGTGTTTCGTACTGTCAATTGTGAAACAAGTCATAACTTGGTAGCACAAATTTAAAAAGAAAACAACTAACGAAAGTGATTTAATTCACATTAATTTAAGACCTATTTTTACGCATTGAAAAATTTCAAAATAAAATCTTAAATCAAATTAAATTAAATCAAGAAAGATAGAAATGAATATTCGTGTTTATACAATTCTTATATCCCTTGTTAACAGTAACTAAACTTAAATCTTTATTGGTTGGAAATTGAGCATACAGTAAAATAAAAGTACCATGGCTACTGTTAACCCTGTACTAATTCTAAGTCGCTCCTTTTGTTTAATAGCATTTTTAAGAACTTATCGTTTTAAGGGACATCTATATTATAATGAAAAAGATTGAATGAAAGTTGAAAGAATTCAGTCGATTTCTGAAGAACAAAATTCTTGAGATTCTAATAATTCAGTCAAATAAATGACAAATTAAATGAGGCAATAAACCTATGCACTCGGCTTGTGATATTAATCGAATTTATAGGTTAAAACTTAATTTTACTCACAATTTTACTGATAAAAAAATACATAAATATTTTAAACCAGACTTTTAATAAGAGTCGAATAAGTTGAATTAAAAAGTTTAATTCATTTAACGTGGAAAAAACTGTAAGCAAAAGTTTTGTTTTAAATTACTTATTTCCATAAATTAAATATTAAATACTTATAAATATTTGCGTAATAAATCAAAAATACATATAACTTAAACTTCTTTCCTACAGTTACACTGATTCCAGATGCAGCACAAGAAAAGGAGCGATGACTGAACAGACTTGCTCTCTGTACTGTTTTTGTTGCTTTTATCAGGAGTAGTATCATCAACTGCGGTTGGTTGATGAATTCTAAACGGGAAGAACTACAAAACTGAACTGTGGAGTCCACTACAATTCATGCTAGTGTTGGAAGTGAGTCGATCTTATTGACTACTGTGCTTCGAAAAGAACTAAACTTTTTTTTAAATTGTTTTATAAATTTCATATCTTATAAATGAAACTTATTTGTTGGCTCTAAAAGATTATTTTAATTATATATGTTATTAATTTATTTTTATTCCCTTCCTACATTTACACTGATTCCAGATGAAGCACAAGAAAAGGAGCGATTACTGAACAGACTTGCTCTCTATACTGTTTTTGTTGCTTTTATCAGGAGAAGCAACATCAACTCCAGATGGTTGAAGGGGAAGAACTACAAAACTGAACTGTGTAGATCTTATTGACTACTGTTAGTCGAAGAGAACTAAACTTTCTTTAAATTGTCTTGTCAATTTCATATCTTATAAATAAAACTTCTTTGTTGGCTCTAAAAGATTTCTTCAATGTCATAAGTTAATATTGTATTTAATAAAAACTGTTTATTTTTGACTGATCATTGTGGGGGAAGAATAGAGAAACGAGTCGGAAAATCCTAGTACTCAACAGTTTGAAAGCGGTCTATGAAGTTTGTCGGAAGAGAAAAGGCCGTAGACTATTTCGACCCCATAAAATATATTTATTCTTGATCAGCATTAACAAGTGGGCGATATAGAAATGTCTGTATAAACACCGGAATCTCAGAGGTTGTGAAAGCTAGAGCTAGCAAATTTGCCACGCCCTCTCCTACTTGAGCTATCACGAACAAATTGAGGCATTATAAGTACGGTACCTTTTATAACTATGACCACCAAGCTTAATACGAATCGGACAGCTAAGTACATTCTAAAGCCCCCATAGGCCAACTCGGTCGAAAATAGAAAATTCGTATGAAGTTTTTTAAATAATGATATTAATTTGTTTATTTCATATACGTTTAACTTTACAAACTTATGTTAACAAATGCAGCAGAAAAAAAAAACAAAAAAAACATAAAGACACAATGACTCTTATAAGCGGACACCGTTTTTATGCGGTTATCGGCCTAAAAGAGAGACAAATTAAACAGACGCATCATTACGATCGGATTAATGTTGTCCGCTTATTAGGGGTGTCCGCTAAAAGAGGTTTCACTGTACAAAGAATCCTTACGACGCTTAAATAACCATTTTGTAGGGGTTCAGAATGCCATTGGGATCGAACATTTTCTTCATGTCCCGCATCCAATCAATGGCCACCGGATTCTTGGAGTAGTGCAGATAGTTCTTCTTAAGGAAACCGATGCCATGCTCGGCACTGATGCTGCCCTTGAGCTTGGAGGTGTACTCGTAGACAAAAGGTTCCACACGCTTGTAGATATCGTCGTTCAGTTGCTCACAGCTGACATTCAAATGGAGATTCGAGTCACCGAGATGGCCATAACCACAAACGACGGTGGCCAAGGGACCGCAACGTTCTCGCATCACATCGACAATGTTATAGAAATCACGTAATGGCAGCGATATGTCGTACTTGAAGCAGAAACTCTTCTCGATCAGACCTAGTGGGACCATTTCTCTTATCTTCCAGATTTCCTGCACTTTACCGGGATCACCGGTAACCGTACCATCCATAATCTCCTCCCGTTCCATGCCCAGGCTAATGAACTGATTGAGCTTTTCCTCGTCGTGGGCTCCATTGCTGCCCGACGTCTCGATGAGCATATAGAAGGGATAGCCAGAAATTGGGGAGCTGAAATGGGTGGTGAAAAAAGCACAGAAAGTTAATTAACATTTTCATAATTTTTTACTTTACCCAAAAAAAAAAATAAATAAATTGTACATGAAAAGTTTTAAATTCTTGACTTTGGTCAGACATTTTCTTCAGTACAAATATGAAATATATTCCTTCAATAAAAAAATGAATGATTCATCTCGGGGATGGATGTACTAAACTTTAATATTTGTTACAAATATAAATCTTTAATTAAATAAACTTTAATTAAAAACAAATACAGATTTTTAACGGCTGAATAAATATCAATCAAAACCTAATTTCTAATTAATTTATATATTTTCAAAAATTATAATTATTTTTTTACCTGAGATTATTTACGAGTTTCCCAGGACACTTCTAGATTTATTTTGGATATGGATAATGCTACCAATAGTTTATTTTACAGAGATGAATAGATGACCTGGTTACGAATTAGACACTACACTTTAGACATCCAATCTTACTTAACTTTACGTGTGTTGAGATTAATTCGAAAGTGTTTTTTAGAAGTGAAGGATCAAAGAAAATTATTAGGCGGATCAAGAATTTGTAGTCAGAAATTTTATCTACTTAACCAATTTCAATGGCCATAAATTTTGTGGCTTACTAACATTTCACACTCTGCACTAGAAGAGCTCAAAACTTCAAATTGGATCGACTTAACGGAAAAGCTAAAGTTTTGAGACGTTTCACGATATTAAAGTATTTCATTCTACTTACTTGAGGAACTTGTACTGAGCCAGTGCCACATTGAGAGCCCGCTCATCAATCAGCTCGCAGGAGCTGAGGATTTCGCCCAGATTCCGTTTGGCGCTCACAAATGTCTTCAGAACGTCGTCAAATGAGTTGAGGCCCAAAAAAGCGACATTCACCGCCTTTGATTCATGGGGACAGAGCATCGATAGCTTGGTAATAATACCCAAAGTGCCCTCGGAGCCAATAAACAGATTCTTCATGTGATAACCAGTGTTATCCTTCTTGAAATTGGACATAAGATCGAGAACTTGGCCATTGGCCAGCACAGCTTCAACACCGAGCACTGAACCGTGTAAATTGCCATAGCGAACGACACGTACGCCACCGGCATTTGTGGACACATTGCCACCAATGTGACAGCTCGCCTTGGCTCCCAAATCGAGCGGTACCGTTAGACCCACCTCCTGTGCCCGTTGACTGAAGTTTTCAAGAATACAACCCGCTTCTACGATGGCAATACCCGTCACCTCATCCACGGATAGAACTTTGTTCATGCGCTGCAATGAGATGACGATCTCATCACAAATGGGCACCGAACCACCCACCAGACCAGTGTTGCCACCCTGTGGCACCACCGCCAACTTCCGCTGATTGCAGTGCCTCATTACAGCCGCCAGCTCTTCCGTAGTTCCGGGTTTTAACACCAGTTTACTGTTGCCTGGAAAAAACTTTAGGGATTACAAAATTTATTGGAAATACTTGAAATTTTTCACTTACCGCGTATGCGCTTCAGGAAGCACACATTGTAGCCATCGAGATCCTCGGTGAGCACATGATTCTTCCCCAGCAGCTGCTCAAAATGTGCAATGTCCGCGTCTTCGAGCACGGCGTAGTTTCCACGTTGCACATTATCCGTTATCTGAAAAATGGGTATATAAGTTAGTATTAATTTCAGGCCAAAGAGTATAGTTATCTCGAGTATTAAGCTTGATTTATAAATAAATTTATAACTTGCCAAAAAAAAAATATAAATCAGTATTATTATTAAATAAGTATTATTTATTTATTTACTGTGCAATTTTCTGCAATTTATCATAAAGATTTTTAAGATGATAAGTAATTTTAAAACCTACTGAAAACTAAAAAAAAAAAAACATTTTTACCTTGTTTAATTAATAACTTAAATTAAAAAAAAGTGCCAAACAAAATGGCGTTTTGATTTAATTTTTTAA
Organism: Drosophila acutilabella; assembly: GCA_035046005.1. Taxonomy (NCBI): domain Eukaryota; kingdom Metazoa; phylum Arthropoda; class Insecta; order Diptera; family Drosophilidae; genus Drosophila; species Drosophila acutilabella. Next base: position 12,340,196 of record JAWNOK010000020.1, read on the forward strand.
AGCTATCTATTATGAAACCAAGTACTCAATTCCATTTGCCTGCTGAGCACAACTGTACTTGCACATTTCTTCAAATTGATCAACCACCATTTGCAAAGCATTGCTCCGTCAGCAGCAGCGATTGGACCAGGAGGTTACACAGCGTTAACTCACCACAGAGAGTCACTGAGTCAACTCTCACACTCGTCCCGTGCATACACACTCTTTCGCTCTCCCTCTCACACTGGCTTTCACTATTGCATCTCACCATGTCAATCACTCACACTCTTTATGTTGCTAGCACGCGCTCTCGTTCTCATACTCTTTCTCTCTCACTCACTCCCTCTTACCTGTGTCAGTTCCGGCAGAGGCGATGCGCTGCTTGCCAGTGTGCGCACCATTGTCTGGTTCTGTGTCGGTGTCAATGTCTGCGTTTGTGTTTGTATACGCCCGCTTGCTTGGGTGTGTATGTGTGTGCTTTGCCTCAGGGTGGCAACAGTCGCATATCTGCGCAATTGCAAAAGTCCCTGAAAACGCATGGTGGTAACACTGGCTACTTGGCTGGCTTGCAATGCAATGGAGTTGAGCTTAGAGATGGACTTAAAGGTGTCAGTCGCAGTGGTAGTTTAAGGCAAATTGAAAAGTTCCGTCGCTGTAATGAATGAGAGCAAATAATAAACGATAGTTTCAATTGATAGCGAGTGCTTAAGTTTAAAATACACAAAGCGATTAACTTTGAAATAAAAAACTAAAATTTAAAATTAAGTCTTTGTTTTGTGTAAAACTTTATTACGTCATAGTAGTAGACCAATTTTCACCAAGTAAATAATAAAAGACTTTTGAAGTGTTACTAAGTATAGTACAAGTAGTGGTATTATAAGTTTATAGAAGAGTAGTTTTCTACTTTAACTAAAGTTACTTAACTTTACTGTAGAATTTCCACCTTATTTCTAACTCAAATTAGTACTATGTGGATTTAACAAAAAATTTCTACAAAAACCGAATATTCTTTTAATGTTTTAACTTAAACCTACAAATATTCTAGCTCAACATTTAAGTTAGGACTAGTTTGACCTTGTATTACTTATAATCAAGTTCCTTAACTCTGACAAAGGTGAGTTTAAGCATGAAAATGCGGAAATATTAATAGTGAATTAAAATTTAACTTTGAATTAGTTCAAACCAAAAATATTGATCAAAAAATGGGCGGAAATCAGCAAAATTAGTAGACTAGGCATGCGATTATTATCAACTTAATTAGCATAGTTTTTTAACTAAAAAAATTATGGATAAGTTTTATAAAACCAGTATAAAAAGAATCTATTGGGATTATAGAATAAATAATTAAATTCTTACATAGCAACAGACTCCGACTTACTCTTTATGAAATACCCGATTGATAAATGGAATTTTTCAAGGAAAAATTATAAAATTTGAGGCTTAAATTTAGAATTAGTTTATTTTTACTAATTAAAAAATATGCCTATTTAAAAAATGCATTCTTTTCCATGCTAATTAATCTTAAATACCGTAGTTTTTAGTCCGTTTAGGATAAACTTTTCTCTTACAATAAAATAACAGCCCAAATCAAGACAAATTTGTGGCTCACTGATTGTATTACGGCCCAGACGCTACTGATAGCGCCAAGGGGAACCCAAACTTTTCCACAATCTTTCTATATACTATAATTATAGATCATTTCAGATAGCAGTCAAGAGTATTAGCTTAAAAGCGCCTTCAGACGTCGCTATCAGTTCGCCTGATATTTATTTGCCTTGGTCTAACAACAAAATTAGCATAGTTCTAGTTGTGTTTGCTTTGAACGTCTCAGAATGCCATGAGAGACTTGATCTTGATCTCAAACAGATTTAGGGCAAAAACTTCAACCGAGTGCTGTTAAAGTCAATATCTTTATGACCATTACCACCACCGCTGGGGTTTACATTGTCCAATTCCAGGTATAGAGAAGAAAAAGGCAACAACTGAGCACAGAGAACTGAAAAACTGCATAATCATAAACTCATTTACGACTATCGTTTGCTACGTTTCTAGCCGGAAAGTTACCTGCGGTCTGTGCGGGTACGAACCGCGTAAAACTGCCCGAAACTGAATAGAGCTGAAGGTGGAAGAAGGTAAACGAAATGACAGGCATGGGAATTATTATCGTGAGCGAAGTTTACCAAATCTTTGAAAGTAAATCCATTAAGAAATTTTTGGTATACCATGAAAATGTTTACTCTTCACTGTGTATTTGCTGACGGCAAAGATCTTGTCAAACAAACGACCACAGAAGAGGTACATGCTCCCATATAAGGAAATCGAAACAATAACAAACAAATTTTGAACTGAACAATTCCCAAAAAGCTAGCTAGTTAAAGCTAGAGATGGGTAAAAAGTTTTTAGCATGGATCGTGTTGGACGTGCATAAAACACACGCGCCCATCTCTAATTGCAGTGACTGCCAGCATACGAGCGAGCTTTAAGCTCTTTCGCTCTCTCACCCGCTCTCCCTCTCTATCTCTTTCCCAGAGATTTTATTTTTGTTTACAAACGATCAGGTTGCCTTTCATATGCCCTGTCTGCGTTTTTATGCATGTAGTGTACGTATGTATGTATGTGTGTGTTTTGTTTTTGTTTTGCTTACGTCAAATATTGTACGTGTGTGAGTGCACGTGTATGTCGTTCATATTTCTTCAACTGCTTAACAGCTGATAAGCACAGCAATTAAACTACAAAGCAAACTCAAGTAATATAAATTAAAAATTATAAATTAATAAATTAATCAAAGGAAAGTAACTGATCAAGGCTGCTTTGATTTCCCCTTTATTTGTATCCTTTTTACACTCACACATACACAGACACATGCGCACATACAATGGCGTCATTCGCGTCTACTTGCACACGCGCCTTGCACGCAGTCAAAACAGAGACACAGCTAGACAGCGAGTGACTACGCACACACATAAGCACACGCATAGACACACGCATGGCCAGACGAACACACACACACAGACAAACCGCACGCGCCAGCAATTTGCAATAGCTTTCAGTCGCCTATGGAAAAAAACCAAAGACACTCACACCAACACCAACAAACTTAAACAAGATTTATACAGCTGCGCAAACATTTTATGCACCTTCCATTAAGAAATATATGTTATGCACCTACTTTAAAATATTTTAATTTCCTTAAACTTTGTTAATTATGTTTCGGCGCTCGTGTAAATCGAAATCACAACAAAACAAAACTAAAACTAAAACGCAACCACTAACCGAACGAAACAAGCGGCGAAGCAGAATTTCTAAAAAGAGAGCACAAAACGTACACCAACAAGAGAGTAGTGCCACGAAAAGCTACTGAGCGAAAAAGCTTTTGCTCTCTTGCGCTCACTCTCTCAGATCAGCTGTTGAACGTGGCCGGTTGTTAGTGTTGTGGCGTAGACAAGAGCGCGATAAGAGCACCAAAGCAAAGCAAACAAAATAACAATTTTTTCCTATATTAGTTATTATTGTCGTTAGATTTATAAAATACTTTAAAGTAGGTTTTTTTTACATTTCATTTATATTTTAAAATTAATTTTTTTTTAACTCATCAGATTTATATTATTTTTGTAAATAAAGAAACCCGAGAAATTAACTTTTACTGCCTAAATTAACTTAAAAATTGTTATAAATTTTTAAAATAAATCAATTTTGTTTTATTTGTTAAAAAATTATTTATATTAATTATAATTCCATCACATAAACTAATTTAATGACACATTTTCTCAAGTAACTTTCTATAGTTTTTAATTTATTAATTTTTCAGATAGTTTACAGCAGTTTTCTGCTTCGAATAATTTTAGAAACAACCATTTAGAAAGTCTTTAAACATATTTGAAAAGAAAGTAAAATAAACTGTTTTAAAATTTCCTCTTGATGCGATTTCTTAGAATTTTACTTTTCATTTTTCAAGCCTGAATAAAATTTGAATTATTTGTTATAAAATTATCTTTATTGTTCTATATAGAATTTTTCACATGCACTTACCCCTTTTTTACCATTTTCTGTAGATGCGATAAAACACAATACCAAATATGAGCACCAAAATGGAGCTGATAAGCACAACGATGTTTAATATGTTTGGTACCAGATCTGCAGGCGGATAAAAATACAGCAAAAGTTTCAAAACCATTCGATCAATGACGGCAATTCCAGTAGGCTTAAACCATGGTAAAATGTATGCAATATATCCTTCTTCTGTCGTCATTTTCGATTTATTTTTTTCAATTTAAAGCTGCATACTCTACAGATACAACAGACTTAGGAAAGTGATTATTTTTGAAGCAACGCCTATTTTAATGTTCGGAGATTCTCATAGGTTGCTATGTTATTTAGAAATTGTGTAAGTTAAGCTACAAATTCCACAATTGAACAACAACTTTATATAAAATAAAGTAATTAATAAAGAATTTGTTGAAAAATTCAACTGTTATACGCGCTCACCATGTTGAAGTCGTAACTCACCACGGACCGCCCACCAGCCAGTCGACCCACCACCAGGCACTAAAAATCTATGTGTGTGTACAGCCATCCCGCTCGCACTGCCTGTGTAGCAATGCTGACGTTGCTGTGTAAGCACGCGGCATGCGGTTTTGGTGCACACCCACCCCAAACCAGCGAGCAGCGCGCCCATTTTTCGCCGTCGGCATTTTGTATTGGACGCAGTCGCGACACCAACTGACTGCAATTAGACAGCAACAGCCACAGCGGCAGCGCGGCGAACATTTACAATCAAAATGGCGTACGCTTCTAGCCGTTCACTGATGACGCGTCGTCTATAACGGTTATCTAATCTTAATCGCATACAAACCAACAAGATAACTGTAAAATTCGCAACGGTTCTTGCCATACGTTTCCATATATGAACTAAAGATAATTCCATAAATCTTTATGAATTACGGTAAATCATTTAATGATCAGTTAAAAACGTTTAATAAATTAAAGGCCATAAACTATTTAAATGATTTTAGATACTTGAAGTTTTTTAGCGTATCATTTATTGGTTTAAGAAATTTTACTATATTTTAATACATATATTATTTGATTGTTTAAACTTTCAACAACAAATTTTAAACTTAATCTTTTTAATTAGCTGAATAATAAATTGGCTCTAGGAAAAAACAATTAAATATATATAATCAAATTTTATGATTTCGATAGTTTTGATCAAAATGTTGGAAAACATTGAATTTTTAATTTTGAATTTTATGGATTCTTATCATTAAGAGTATTTTCAAATATACTTCACTTTCAACGTAATTCAACTTAACTTTATCAAATCACTGCAGCAATTAAAATCACAAGCTTGAAAGGTCATTGTGACGTCACTGTCTCACTTGATTGCCTTTAAAATTCAAAAGAAAAATTTAATTACATTTTTGGTTATTAAAAATGATTATATTGATGTTATAGGGAATTGTTTTACATTATTTTTAGTTAAAGGCATATTATAAAATATAAGACATTTAAAATAAATACATTCATTAATTGAAAAACTGGACATTTACAGCCAATCATTATAGTCGGTTTTTAACATATTGTTTTTTATCCATAGATTTCTATAAATAGATTAAGTTTTATAGTCTTTGATAAAAAAAAAATATCAATTTTAATTTTTAATTCAAATTTTAATAAATGTATTATTTATTTATAGCCAAATTTTTACTTTAATGTTCATATTTTTAATTTAATTTTTATTAATTGTTTATATTGTTTCTACTGTAAATGTGAAATTTAATCTCTAAGATAAGAAATTTTGTTCCAAAATATTATATTGAATAAGAAATTCGTTATTAGATGTTTTTTTTTGTAAAATGATCACCAAGACTAATGTCTGTTATAATGAGGATCAGAAAAAATTGTTTTATAAAAGTTAATAGATATTGAATATATAACTAAAACTTTTTTACAACACTTATAAAAATATTAATTATTGTAAGCTAAAATTCGAAAATTAAATTGCCATTACTTCTCATACCTAAATTTTAGTCATAATTTCCAAATAGTAGTTAGTTTGTTTATTACTGCTGAATAAAAAGCTAAAACTCATTTAAAAACAATAAACTAAAATTTTAATACCTAAACTAAATAAGGTATGTCAGAGTTTAAAGAAAAAAAATATCAAGTTTGTTAAATAGATATGTATTTTAATAATATAAAAAAAATATAAATTTACACTTAAATTAAATTTCCATTGCTAGAATTGAGAAGTTGTCTAAATATAATTAACAAAAAAATTTAACTTTTTAAATTTTATTTCTATCTCCAAAAATGTTTTTGTCTTTTAACAGCTTCAATATAAACATAAAAATAATTTAAGGTACAATTAATCTTAATAAAATATAAATCTTTTTCTAAGATTTGAGGTCTTGAAAAGTTAGGGTCTTTCGGGTTTTATTAACTTTGGAAGTGAATCTTGATCAAAAGTCAAGATCGAGATAACAAATCGTTTTAAATGTTTACTCGATTTAAGTAGAAAATTAACTAAAGTAAAAAGTGTGAAACTTTGCAAATTAAACTTAAATTAAGCAAGACTTTCTTGACTGAATAACTCATTGTCTAGTGAGAAATCATAAGCTAAGCTATAAATAGCCAACTGAATAAAGTCCATAACAATACTTAGGCTCTTTAAATGAATAAACACAAAATTCTTAATAAGAATACTTTGGATTAAGACATACATATTTAATAAAAAATATTCCAAGACTACAAAGATATAACAAAATAAAAAAAAACCCGTTCCATTGTACTACTACTACTACTACTAACTATTAAATTAAATGAAATGATAAATATTTGGCAAATATATTTTGTCCTTATTTAAGCATATATAGTTTTTAATTTATAACTTTAAACATGAAGTGCTTTAAATTTAAAACATAAGGATTGAATTTGAAATGCATACATATATGTATATTATTAACATACTTTAGTTTATTTCTATTTAGTCAAGAACTGGCTTCTTAAAATTCATGGCTTCTAAAGAACCAAGATCAGCATAAGTAAAATATAAAATAAATAAAAAATATAATGAAGACATTGAAATTTAAGAAAAATTATTTATGTTCACTTGAAATTCTTTAAATAAAGACACTTTTTATTTAAAGAATTTCAAGTGATAAATATTATTTAATCTTGTTATAATGCATTTTATAATCATGTTTAAGGATTTGAGGTTTGAAAAGCTACAACTTCTTAAAAATATAATCTTGATTTATCTGTTAATAAAATAATGTTTTAAGATTATTTTTTATATTTTTAGGAATAATTTGTTGAAATACAGGG